>CM056721.1:93123822-93726336 GCA_029844215.1 Przewalskia tangutica
ACATGTCTACTTATCAAACAATCTTACTACACTTAACGTAAATCAATACAAGGCTTTTATAAACAAACAAGTAAACAGCCTTTTTATCTTTCTTAAGTGTTATACCTAACTTCCCATAAAGTGGTATAACTCTTAAGCTTTTGTTTTAAAACCAAATATTTATCTTCGTTAAAAATGATTCAAGATTCTTTTGAAATGTTTTCGCTTCTTGTTATTCAGCTTAAGCCGAGGCATTGCCGTAAGTATTATTCAGCTTAAGCCAGGCATTGCCATAAGTATTATTCAGCTTAAGTCAAAGACATTGCCGTAGTTATTATTTAGTTAACACATGTACGCCTACCGCACTATATATTGTAAAATATCATGCTTTAGGAAGAATCACATACCTTCTCAAATAAAACCACCGCCAAGTCAATATGTCGCAAGCAGAGTCACCATAATAGTCACAGATATCTATCAAAGACTACTCGAGGGTCATTCTAAACAGGGGGTTCATAATTCTACGGAAAGTCGGGCAGCACAACCCTACTCGGTGAGCTATGTAAGTCTCATCAGAAAACAAATTCTATGTGAGTACAGCTCAATTATTCTTCTTTAAACCCTTCTATCGTGATAACAGCTCAATTCTATTCGTGATATTCTTCAAAGTATCTAATACTTATTCTAATACTACAACAAGAAGTATTCTCTAATTCAAAAGAGGGTTAGGATTAGTTACCTCTAAGCCCAATAATATCCTAGAAAAGTCGCTACCTGAGCAAGGTTTTGCTCCTAAGTTGTATGCTCCAGAACCTCAAGTTCCTCACAACTTCTACTAAGTACTAAGGTATTTGGGCTAGGTATTTTGGGCATTATAACGATACAAGAAGGTAACTTTTCTACCAAGGGAGGGGGTAGATTTCGCCAGGCTAGGGGGTAGGCTCTCGGCCACACTACACAAGTGGAGGGAAGAGGTGTTGACTAAAAGCTTAAGGGAGAGGAGAGGATTTTTAGACTTGGAAGATAACTTTGTGGATGAATAACTCTTCATCTCTGGGGGTATTTATAGCTCAAGCCTTGGCCAACCAATGGCCAAGATGAAGACAAGTGCAAGGCAAGTGTAGGTGAGGATTTACTAAACACAAATATCCTACCAACCTTGATTTGTGCACAAGGCACAAAAACGTGCTCGCTCTCCAATTTCGTCCATGGACGCTTGAGTCCACCAATGGGAGGGTGCCAAGTGTTGCCTCCCGCTGGTCCAAAATGTTTCGCCTCTCTAAAAATCCGCAAAATTAGAAATGGCATAGCCGAATTTTCCCTACGAAAGTCCGTGGAAACGCTTCGCCGAAAACGATTCTTTAAGCCGAGTTGTACAAAAAAACGCCCAAGGCTAACTTTAAAGCCAACTTTTGACGTATTCCCACGCATATACTGAAATACGGTATAACATTCTCCTCCTTAGAAACATTCGTCCCGAATGTTCCTTCTCAAGACGATTATCGAAGCTTAAACAGCTAGCAAATGCCACACACGCCACAAACAACACTTAGGCATAAATGATAATGGAAATTTACAAGTAGGAAAGTGAATTACCCGGAGGTGTGGGGAATAGGTGAGGATACTTCGCCTCATGTCCTCCTCGGCTTCCCACGCCATCTCCTCTCGAGCTCGCTCCGCCACAAGACTTTGACGGAAGCCACGCCCTTCGTCCGCAGACGCCTAACTCGACGATCGACTATCGCATGGAATCTCTCATACGATAACCCCTGGCCACCGACATCGCCAATCGGATGTACCCTAGATGGATCCCCGACGATCTCCTCAAAGATAGATACGTGAAACACCGGATGCACCGCTTCCGGACGGACGGCAGATTCAACTCGTAGCAACCTTGCCTACCTCGCGACAATGAAACGCCCAACGTACTCGGCCGAAGTTTCTTCTTCCCGAATCTCATCACACCCTTCATGGGTGACACCTTTAGGAAAACCCAATCATCTATCATAACCTGATGCCGACGACGATGATCTCGTGATACGACTTCGCCGACTCGAGCCGTCAATAGCCGCCTCGGATAAGCTTCACCTTATCCATCGTCATTGCATCAAATCCGTCCCACTAGCCGCCCCTCGCCACATCGAACCAACCTATAGGCGATCTGCACTTCCTCCCATACAAGGCCTCATAAGGCGCCATCTCAATGCCGAGTGGTAGCTATTATTATACGCGAACTCAACTAGAGGCAAATGATCCTCCCAACTACCATCGGTCAATAACAAGCTCGCAAAGATATCCTCAAGAGTCCGGATAGTGCGCTCGTCCGTCTGCTCGTGGATGAAATGCAAGATTGTGCTCACCGCGCCCCTAAACCCTCTCGAAGGACCTCCGGTTAGCCAGAACCGGGCTCTGGCTCGATATGATCGAGGTAGGACTCACGCACCGACGATCTCTGATGTAAAGTCCGCATAATCTCACCAAAAGTCGCCCGACGGAAGAAAGTGGGCTGATTTCACACCGTCGACGATAACCCATATAGAATCATGTCTCCTCCGAGTGCGAGGTAATCCCGTGATGAAGTCCATGTTGATTACCTCCCACTTCCGTGCTCGATCTCAATCGTCAGAATAAACCACCGTGCCTCGTGCTCTACCTTCACCGCCGACAACACGCACCGAGCTACGAACTCGCAACGCCCTCTTCAAGCCATCCCACCAATACACGATCTAAGGTCGTGGTACATCTTGGTCGACTCGATGGATAGAGTAACGCCGCTACGGTGCTTCCCAAGAACTCGCCAAGTCCTCAAACATCCGAACACACACCGCCAAACCTTAGCACCCCATCGTGCTACTCAAAAGGACCCTTTGCCTCACGAAGAGTCAGACACGATATCGAATCAAAGCGGATCCTCGAATCGCTGCTCTTCACCTCTCAACGATGGAAGACTCGGCAACCTCACGAACTCTAACCCCATCGCTATCGTAATCAATCAAACGGACACCAAGGCTCGCTAATCGATGCAAATCACGAACCATGTCCCTCCTCTCTAGCCGCACATCCGATAGGCTCCCATCGACCTATGACTAAGAGCATCCGCCACAACATCGCCTTCCCGGTGGTACAGATATCAACATCGTAATCCTTAAGCAACTCTAACCACCGCCTTCGCCGCAAGTTCACTCCTCCGTCAAGATATACCGAGGCTCTTGTGGTCTCAGATAAATATCCACGTGAACCCCATACAAATAGTGCCTCCAGATCTTCAAAGCGTGAATCACGGCCGCCAACTCCAAATCACGCGGGTAGTTCCTCTCGTTTCTTCACCGCCGACGATATGCTATAACCCCGCCATGCCGCATCAACACACATCCCAACCCGATGCTCGACGATCACAATACACGACATAACCATCTCGACCTCCGAAGAGTAAGAACGGGCGGCCGCCTCTTTTCAAGAATCGAAACCCCGCCACAAGCATCACCATCAAACTTGGCCGCTCGAGTCACCTAGTCAATGGTGCGTAGATAAGCAAACTTCTCCACGAACCGCCGATAATAACTCGCAAGGCCCGTAAAATCGCGAACCTCGCTTGAGTAAGAGTTCTAGGCCAAGTCCTCGATCGCCGATCTTGGCCGATCCACTAATGCCATCACCCGATAATATGCCCAAGAAACGCCATCAAGTCAACCAAAACTCACATTTGGAAAACTTGGCGCATAATCGCCGATCTCGAGAATCACAAGACAGCCTCTCAAATGCTCCGCATGCTCCTCGCCCGAGCGAATAAACCAAGATATCATCAATGAACACTATCACAAACGTGTCCAAAATGGTTTGAACACTTGCTCATCAAATCCATGAATACCGAGCATTGGTCAACCCAAAAGACATGACCTGAACTCATAATGCCCGCACGTCCGAATGCATCTAGGGACATCCACCTCTCTCGACACGAACTCGATGATAGCCCGAACGCAGATCAATCTGGAGAAACATCTCGCGCTCGCAATCGTCGAACAAATCATCAATCCCGGAAGCGGTATTCGTTTAATGGTCACCTTGTTCACCGCCAGAATCAACACATGCGCAGCTGCCCCGCCCTTCTTCTTCACGAACAATACCGCGCTTCTGGGGAAACACTGGCCTAATGAAGCCCTTCTCCAAAGAAATCCTCACCTGGTCCTTCACTCTCTCAACTCGGCAGTGCCATTCTCGTATGGCGAATGGAAATAGCCGAGTGTCCGCAATATGTCAATACAAAACTCAATCTCCTCTCGTGAGGGATACCCGGAGGTCATCCGAAACACGCCCGGGAACTCGTGACTATCGAATCGATCAAAACTGCACCGCAGCCTTCAAGATCAAACACCCGAACGAGATGGTAGATATACCCTTCTCGCACCATCTTCCTAGCCTCGAGGTAGGAAATAAACCTACCCTCGGCGATACCGTGCTCTCCCACTCAACAACCTGGCCTCAGAAACCGAACCGCATTTACTCTCTCTCAGCCTACATTGGCGTAGCAAGAAGCTAGCCAATCCATCCCCATAATCACGCCGGTCAATCATCTCCAACTCTATCAAGTCGGCCAGGTCCGACGATCAAATGGTCACAGACAAGCTCTATATACCCGCCGAGCTACCACCGAATCACCCATCGCGTAGCTACCTCGAAAGGGTCTATGGACTCGTGCTCTATCCCTATCCTACTAGCAACAAGGGAGATATATAGGACAGTAGAACCCGATCTATCAAAGCATACACATCAAACCCAGAACCGATAAGGTACCCGTGACGACATCAGTGAGGCCTCCCGATCCCGCTTACCGGACAAAGCATATACGCGGCTCGAGGACCGCTAGAATCGACTCGCGCCACGACTCTGCCGCGACCCGCTGATCCATGTGTACCTTGCCTCCGAGCGAGTAATCGCCGGGATGAAGCCGCAATGCACTCGTAGGCCGAGCCCTACCACCGCCGCCGGCCGACAAACTCGCAGTGACCGCCGCTGGCAAGTATAGCAAGCTCCCGAGTACGCCTCCTGCATGGTATTCGCCACAACGGGCACACCGAGCGCACTCAACGGTTAGCACCGCTACTCGAAATCAAGTCCTCGCCCCGACCGCCCCGATCGCCTGGGCCGTGGCCGAATGAGGTAGGAGCGCTCATACTGGCCGTGGTGCACCGACTTCACGATGCCGCCACCCCGAGGACCACCAAAAGAACCGCCGCTCGCCTTCTTCGCTGCTGATATCGCTTACCCGGCGTCTCTACGCCTCACATCCCAAAGCATGAGCTCGCATACGGTTATGTCCATGCTCGGGTCAAGGACACACCCGCACAAGACTCGCCATGTAATCATCCAGCCCAGTGACATAGCGATGCACTCGCCCTCCATCTCGCTACCACAGCAGTGGACATATCGAGCCAAAGAATCAAACTCGACATCAGACTCTCATCAAGGCCCTCCCGCCAAAGAATAAGAATCTATCACCGTGCCCTCCTCATCCGCGGAGGCAAGAAGGTGTGAGAAAAGCCTCAAAACTCATCCCATACTGCCGAGGTGCATGCTCTCCCGAAAGCTCCTATGAATCAAACCAATCGATCGCGGTATCACGCACCGATGCGAACCGAATGTCACGCCTCGCCTCAAGCCCCGATCACCCGTGATAATCTCTGCATGACGGATGAACTCCTCGCGATCATCCTCCGCCACCAGAAACTCGCGGCTACAACTCAAGAAATCTCGTAGCCTCAAACTATTCGCCTCGTGCACTACGGTGCGACCGAGCCGAGCCGAACTGCCGATCCAGCCTTCTCTCGTATCGGGCCACAACTTTAGCCAATAGTCAAGCCATCTCTCTTGTACCCTAACCTCCGCCCCAGCCGTGGGACGCGAGGCGTGGTACCGTGGTCTCGCTGGGCCAAGGCCATAGAACTCGCCGCCTCGTATAGACCGGGCCTCGAGCCTCAGAACTCGGGTGTCTCGCTAGCGCCTCCTACGCTTTGCCCTTCGGGCCCGGTTGCCTTACGCGAGGCATAATCAGCATAGAAAGGAATACGTTAGAGGGTCCAACCTATAACACTTTCTAAAGCACGATCTCGTAATGAGAAGAATGGAAACCAATCCTAAATATCCTATAGCCTCCTCGACATCGTGGTGCACAACACACCGATAATCAAGACTTACTAGATACGGTCAGAGACACTTTCCGAGGATTAATCGCTCGATACCACTTTTGTCACGACTCGCTCCGGCCCGTGGATCGTGCCTCACCGGCACCCAAGTAGTCATACATCGAGTAATCGCGAAATATAAAGCAAGACATGAAACAGCTTTAAAAATAAAACACGCTTTATGTGAGAAAACATCGCTTTCTAAGATATATATAAAATCATGGTTTAGCGCTACATCCGACAATCGCATAACATGACTACATGCACTTAAGGAAATATACAACTATGGCGACAGGTTCCCGCCATACCCTCGATCAGATAAAACTATCTACAACAGGAGATCATACCAAAAGTAGAGCCTCCTAAGAGACGGAGCTCCCGACACCAACGTAGATCCTAAGGACGCGGATCTAGCACCGCTTGCCCTTACCGCAGATGAACGCAGCCCCAAGGAGGTCAAGATAACAGTACCAAGTATGTGAAACTATAAAGTACTTTAAAATGAAATCAAAGTATTTAAAACCTTTCACAAATACAATCGCTCAATTGCACATAGTGCCACATCACATAACAACAAGAATAGGAAAATCAGAACAGTCTATTCTAGGCCGCGAATGATCGGGCAAGGCCAATCGCCCATAGTATCATTCTCGCGTGCCTAGTCCTCGACTTCCGCAGCTCGCATAGTCCCACACGCACTGCATGAGATATTTCTCGCATCGGGGCAGCCAACCCCGATCCGCCTAGGCTCCCGCAGCCCGCATAGCCTCAAAAGACCGCATAGTCTCAACAGATCGCATAGGAGTCCCCGATCAGCAAACGCCTAATGATCAATCCCGAACATACCGCTGCTCGCATAGTCTCACAGACCGCATAGCCGATAGACCAAGATCGCGGGCAAGCCCTCGTATAACAAATAAGGGGTAGGTGATACAATAACAAGACAATGGACTTACCGTTAGCAACGTAAGCACAAAGAAGAACGACTTCTTACACAAAGATTACAAGACACTAACACAGTAGCATCATAACATGTCTACTTATCAAACAATCTTACACTTAACAGAAATCAATACAAGGCTTTTATAAACAAACAAGTAAACAGCCTTTTTATCTTCTTAAGTTGTTATACCTAACTTCCCATAAAGTCGTATAACTCTTAAGCTTTTGTTTTAAAACCAAATATTTATCTTCGTTAAAAATGATTCAAGATTCTTTGAAATGTTTTCGCTTTGTTATTCGTGCTTGCCGTGAGGCATTGCCGTAAGTATTATTCAGGCTTAAGCCGTGAGGCATTGCCATAAGTATTATTCAGGCTTAAGTCAAAGACATTGCCGTAGTTATTATTTAGTTAACACATGTACGTCTACCGTACTATATATTGTAAAATATCATGCTTTAGGAAGAATCACATACCTTCTCAAATAAAACCACCGCCAAGTCAATATGTCGCACGCAGAGTCACCATAATAGTCACAGATATCTATCAAAGACTACTCTGAGGGTCATTCTAAACAGGGGGTTCATAATTCTACGGAAAGTCGGGCAGCACAACCCTACTCGGTGAGCTATGTAAGTCTACTGTGAAAACAAATTCCATGTGAGTACAATTCAATTATTCTTCTTTAAACCCTTCTACCGTGATAACACTCAATTCTATTCTGTGATATTCTTCAAAGTATCTAATACTTATTCTAATACTACAACAAGAAGTATTCTCTAATTCAAAAGAGGGTTAGGATTAGTTACCCGGTAAGCCCAATAATATCCTAGAAAAGTCGCTACCGAGCAAGGTTTTGCTCCTAAGTTGTATGCTCCAGAACCTCAAGTTCCTCACAACTTCTACTAAGTACTAAGGTATTTGGGCTAGGTATTTTGGGCATTATAACGATACAAGAAGGTAACTTTTCTACCAAGGGAGGGGTAGATTTCGCTAGGCTAGGGGTAGGCTCTCGCCACACTACACAGGGGAGGGAAGAGGTGTTGGACTAAAAGCTGGGAGAGGAGAGGATTTTTAGACTTGGAAGATAACTTTGTGGATGAATAACTCTTCATCTCTAAGGGTATTTATAGCTCAAGCCTTGGCCAACCAATGGCCAAGATGAAGACAAGTGCAAGGCAAGTGTAGGTGAGGATTTACTAAACACAAATATCCTACCAACCTCGATTTGTGCACAAGGCACAAAAACGTGCCTTGGCTCTCCAATTTCGTCCATGGACGCCTAAGTCCACCAATGGAGGGTGCCAAGTGTTGCCCTCCCGCTGGTCCAAAATGTTTCGCCTCTCGGAAAAATCCGCAAAAATTAGAAATGGCATAGCCGAATTTTCCTACGAAAGTCAGGAAACGCTTCGCCGAAACGATTCTTGCGAAGTCAGCACAAAAACGCCCAAGGCTAACTTTAAAGCCAAACTTTTGACGTATTCCCCACGCATACTACCGGAAATACGGTATAACACTTCAGTGGCTTTCTTAGGGCATGTTGTTTGGGCCGATGGTATTCGTTGACACAAATAAGATCGAGGCAATCAAGACTTGGCCTGCACTCCACTACACCAACGGAGGTGCGCAACTGGGCCTCGCAGTTATTATCTGAGGTTTGTGGAGAAGTTTGCTTCCATTTCAAAGACCTTTGACTAAGTCGACTCGTAGCAAATATGTTCTGGGACGGATACTTGTGAGGAAAGTTTCCAGCTGCTAAAGGAGAAATTGACGATCGCCTCAGCTTACTCTTCTTCCGCAGGTTTAGATGGATATGTGGTTTATTGTGACGCGCCAGTGTCGGGCTTGGATGCGGCCGATGCAAAGACGACAAAGTTATAGTTTACGATCTCGACAAATTAGGAAGCATGAGAAGAACTATCCCACACATGACTTGGAGTCGGTGAGTGATTCATGCCTCAAGATCCGAGACATTATTTATACGGAGTTCATGTGGACATTTACACGCACTACAAGAGTCTCCAGATATCTTCACCAGGAGCCGAACTTGGCTGCAGACGGTGGTTGAGCCGCTAAGGATTACGATGTTGATATTCTATACCACCCAGGGAAGGCCAATGTAGTTGCAGATGCCCTTAGTCGCAGATCGATGGGTAGTCTGTCTGATGTACAACCCGAGAAAAGGGATATGGTCCGAGGGTTACATCAGCTAGCGAGCTTTGGGGTTCGTTTGGTTGATTCTGATAGTGATGGAGTTCGGGTTCGAGAGGTTGCCGAGTCTTCCATCGTCGAGGAGGTGAAGAGGCGACAGTATGAGGATCCGATTATGGTACGGTATCGAGATGCAACTCTCCAGGAGGAGAAGAGTCTATTTGAGGTAGCACCTGATGGGGTGCTAAGATTCGAGGGCCGGTTGTGTGTTCCCGATGTGACAGGACTTCGCCCAGATTCTCGGGAGGCACACAGTGCTCGTTATTCTATTCACCCGGGGTCAACTAAGATGTACCATGACCTCAGGTGTATGTATTGGTGGGATGGCCTGAAGAGGGACGTGGCCGATTTTGTTGCACAGTGTCCAAATTGTCAGCAGGTTAAGGTTGAGCAACAGAAGCCCGGTGGGCTATTACAGGTTATTGATATTCCGATTTGGAAGTGGGAGGTGATCAACATGGACTTTATTACAGGATTACCTCACACTCAGAGGAAACATGATTCCATTTGGGTTATTGTCAACAGGCTGACGAAATCAACCCATTTTCTTCCAGTCAGGATGACTTTTTCGGCCGAGGATTATGCGAGATTGTATATCAGGGAGATTGTGAGACTGCACGGAGTTCATAAATCGATTATTTCGCATGCAGGAGCCTGGGCCATTTACTAACTTCGGAGGTCTTTCCAAGGGATTAGGACACAGTGAGTCTCAAGACGACGCTTCATCCTCGCATCGACGGACAAAGCCGAGCGCACTATTCGCATACATTTGAGGATATGTCGCGGCTTGTTTTTTATTTCGTGGTAGCCGAGGATCATTTACCTCTTGTGAGTTTGCTTATAACAAATGCCTACCACTCTAGTATTCGATGGCGCCTTATGAGGCCTTATATGAGGAAGTGCAGGTCACCTATAGGCTGGTTCGAGGTGGGAGAAGTGCAGTTAGTCGGGCCAGACTTGGTTCAGCAGGCAGTGGATAAGGTGAAGCTTATCCATGAGCGGTTATCACCGTAGTCGGCAGTCGTCGATGCAGATCATCGGGCCGACATTTGGAGTTTGAGGTAGATGATTGGGTCTTCCCCGGCGTATCACCATGGCGGCGTGATGAGATTTGGGAAGAAAGGGAAACTCAGCCCAAGGTACATTGGGCCTTATCATATTGTCCGGAGGGTAGGCAAGGTTGCCTATGAGTTAGATCTGCCGTCCGATCTGGAGGCAGTGCATCCAGTTTTTCACGTATCTATTTGCGGAAATGTATTGGAGATCCGTATAGAGTGCACCCGATTCATGATGTCCAGGTTACAGAGGGGTTATCGTATGAGGAGAGTCCCATAGCGATACTCGACCGTCAGGTTAGGCAACTTCGGACTAAGGATGTGGCTTCCGTCAAGGTATTATGGCGAAACGAGAACCGGGAGGAGATGACGTGGGAAGCAGAGGATGACATGATGAAGAAGTATCCTCACTTATTACCTATACCTCCAGGTAACCCACTTTCCTGCTTATTAGTTTAATTTGGCAATTATGCTTAAGTATTGTTGTGGCTCGTGGAGCATCCTTTATTGCAAAAAGAATAGTTAAGAAGGTCTACGTCGATATTGTGATTTGAGTGAGCCTAGAAGGAACATTCGGGACGAATGTTTCTAAGGGGGGGAGAATGTTATACCCCGTAGTTCTGGCCATACGTGTGAGAGCGTACGAAAGGGAGTAAGACTTAAAATTTTCGAAAGATAGGTTGACGGATTGTTTCGGACGGTTTTTCGGCCAAATTGAGGCGGGTTATGACCCGCTACATTGATAGTTCCTAAGTGTTTCAAAGGCCTAGTGCGTAGTTCGTTGATTCTATATTCCAACGCAACCAACCGTTCGTCGATAGGACATCGGAGCAAGAAGTTATGGGAGTTGCAAGTTCAGTGCTGTCACACCCCGAACCCCGCTCGGATCGTGCCCTACCGGGCACCTTCTACCTGACAACTAAGTAAATCGCGGAAATTTAAATAACACCTCATTTTTTTAAAACCAACGTGACGCAAGGCAAAGCCGACAAGGCTGTCATATAATATACATAAACAAAAGACACTACACCGCATACGCAGTCCAATCCCACATATGAATACGCACTCTAAGAGTTTTATCAAATATGACGACAAGGCCCCGCCAGACCCATAACCGCATAAAAGCCTCATCAAGGAACTATACCAAAAGATAAACTCCGAACAGAGGAGCTATCCAAAACTCGAAAGGTGGTCCTACACTGCCGATCACCAAATCAAGACCTAAACTCAGCAGATGAACGCACTTCGGGCGAGGTCAAGATGAAGAATTTACCAAGTATGTGAAACATTAAGCATCAGAATGAAATCATAATACTAAACAAAACAGAGACATGTATGATAGCCAACTTACAGTACACAATACATAAACAGTCATATCAAGTCAGGGACACAGGCCCTCAAAGTCACTACTAAAATATAACCATGAGTCTCACGCCCATAATATCAATCATGCCCGTGGAATCCTTCCTCACTGCCGGCAGTCCATGATATTCAAATTACAGTACACTGTGCCTTACTAACAATGAGAGTAAATAGTAGTATACTTACAATATAAACTAGGAAGCTCACGATCAAAGCAGGACCACCCGCCCGCAGTATCATTAAGCAATCCTACTCTCGACTATTTCACCCGTGATAGTCGCGTGGACCCGCATGAGGTATTCCTCGCATGGGACTATTTAACCCGCATAAGCCCTTACGGACTCGCATGAGGTATTCCTCGCATAGGCTGGACCCGCCCGCATGAGACTATTTCACCCGCATAAGTCCTTGCGGACTCGCATGAGGTATTCCTCGCATCGTGGGTAGCAAATCCACGGAATATACAAATGCCACAAACCCGGGGAATGACCCCGAAATGAATGATATACCACTAGCACACACCCGGCTATTACCAGCACACATAGGAAATTCTCAATTAAACAAGCCAAAGTACTTATCAAGGCACACATGGAATAATTCTCAATTAATCAAACCAAAGTACTTATCAAGGCACACTTAGACTAATTCTCAATTAATCAAGACAAAGTACTTTTCAAGGCACACTTAGAATAATTCTCAATTAATCAAGCCAAAGTACTTATCAAGGCACACTTAGACTAATTCTCAATTAATCAAGCCAAAGTACTTATCAAGGCACACTTAGAATAATTCTCAATTAATCAAGCCAAAGTACTTATCAAGGCACACATGGAATAATTCTCAATTAATCAAGCCAAAGTACTTATCAAGGCACACTTAGACTAATTTTCAATTAATCAAGCCAAAGTACTTATCAAGGCACACTTAGAATAATTCTCAATTAATCAAACCAAAGTACTTATCAAGGCACACTTAGACTAATTCTCAATTAATCAAGCCAAAGTACTACGACGCATATCTCTTTCAAAAGACTCCTTTTTATGTAATACCCCAAGATACTAACACCCGTAGTATCAAGGTGTGTCTATTTTTCAATGTAAGTTACTACACTCTTAGAAAACTCATTTCAAAGCTTGAAATCAAGTAACTTCAAATTTTCACAATCAAGGCAACTTATGCCCATTAATCAAAATAGACAACTTTCTAAACCTTCCATAAAGCCGTTATAACCAACTTCCCATAAAACCGTTATAACCCTTTATGGTTTTTAGACAATTTCATTCTTTTTATAACCAAGAGACTTATACTTAAAACCAAGTATCACAAACTTTCAAATCAAGTTTCTTAACTTTCAAAAATACTTCGAGTCTCTTAATATATAGAAAACAAGTTTCTTCTACTTTTAAACCTTAAGTAACTCACACCTTTAAAAAAAGTTACTTCTCTTAAATCATGTCATTTCTCCTCTTTTAAAACAATTAAGTAAATCACTCATTTGACTCCCCTAAAGTCATTATAATGACCTTTAGGTTTTGGAACTAAGGCACTAGCCAAAAGGTTTGGAAACCATTCCTTTTCAAGACTCTATGTACTTTAAGTAAAATACTTCCACTCTTTAAGAATCCAAACTTCACTAAGGCAATGGATTATACAACTTACAATTTAAACATCAAAGTACAATCAAGGAAGTACATAGAACAAATTCTACTTTAGGCAATCCAAATACAACCAAGGAATGGATCATTTAAGGAGTAGGAAATACTTTCTTTATCTTAAGGAATCAAGCTAGAACAGGAGATAGTTAACAAACCTTATCCGCTAAATCCACAAGCTAAGCCGAATACGCCGTACGTAGAAGTGTCAACCTATAATGGTCACAACAAGACTATCAACTTCTAGTCTCTAACGTAGAATAATACTAAGTATACGGTCTCTAATTTTACGGAAAATCGGGCAACACTTCCTTTGTTTCGACTCACTTTGCCACCTTTTTCAAGGCCGAATACAATAACCAACACGCCACATTTAAGGCTCAAAACAACAACCAAACAAAGGGGATTACACGCCTTACAATACGTGTAAAATTTCTCCCCACAATTAATACGAAGTAGTTCCATATTCAAGCCATTCTCGGCCAACAACAACCAACAATTCAAAGTCTTTTCCAATTCTTTTCCAATTCCAAGTTCTAAGGTCTAACATGTTATATAGTAATAAACAACTTCAACAACTACAATATCCTTCTTTATACAACATGCGACGACATAAACTAATAATCGACTTGAATTGTAATCTTAAGGCTAAACATGCTAGTTTTCGGATTAGGGTTCCAATAGCCAATAAACTTATCAAACCTTATACTAAATAACTCATGCTTGCTAATATCCATAGCTACAACAATAAGTAAATCTTAATTACCAAAACGACAAGATTTATACCTTTATAAGCCCTTAAAATTTCCAAGATTCAAAGTCGCGCCTTAGAAATTCTTAGCTCCTTTCCTTATGTTCAAATCCGCTCCAAGCACTCCTTAGAAGCCTATGAAGAACCCATCTTCAAGTTCCAACTTCAAAGTTGAAGAACTCCTTAAGTTTCCGCCATGACTAATACGAAACGCGCTTTCCAAATCTTTCTATTGAGATAACCTTATAATACTCTTAGGAACCTTGGGTTAAAGTCTTGTGAATAAAGGATCAAAACTACAAATTTTTCTTGTGGAAAGTGTGGTGAACCCGAGAGCAATATCACATGAACAAGGCCTCTCTAATTTTTTCTAAGTGTTCAAGACTAGTCTTGCACTAGTAGTGTTTATATAACACATCGATGGCTAAGACTTAAACAAATGGGTGGCTAAGATGAGTTTCACTAGAATCAAACACAAGTGGCAAGTTGACTTGGTCAACAATCTCAAGCTTAGAAAGACTTATCTTCTACCCTGGTAAATGACCATTTTACCCTTACAAAATTCAACCAAGACCAAGTGTGGGGGTGCCACGTGTCGCCCTCTCATTCGTCCATAAAATTCAGAACCCTCGGCCCCACAAAACGTAAAATTTCTGTGGGCCCCACGTGACCAAATCCGTAAAATAAATTTCCATAATGTTAATAAGTTCCATACTCTTCAACTAATGCATTTTGAGAATCCAATTCTCAACAACGAACATTTTTCCTTCCCTTGCTCTAAGATTTTCCTCGGAAAAACAATTCTTCCTTTCGTACTAATTTCCAAGTCTCGATTCCTTACATACCTTCTCTTATACATGTCCTGAACTTACGGGGTGTAACATTCTTCCCCCCTTAGAAACATTCGTCCCCGAATGTTCTTAGTCGGTCGTCAGGCTATACAAACTCCGGCATAAACTCTATACTATGCCTATCAATCAATACACCACAAGACCAACGATGCCACACACGCACCACCACATAACATACGTGAACATATCAATGGACCTTCCGTCCGCGAATTCTTCTCACAAAACTCAAGGTTACGGTCTTCTAAAACACGGATCCTTAGAGGTTCCTTTCTTTCCTTACTTGTCACACTTTCTCGACTTTCAAACTTATCTAGTACACGATAAAATCTCAAATATTGTTTCTGTTCTCCAATCCTTGGAGTTACTATCCAAACTTGGCCATATTGTTACTTACATTCCCGCTAAGGCTCTTCTCGGTCCTTACGACCTGATTTCCGGTGGAACGCGTCCACAAACTCATACAACGATTAACTAAACTTGGGCCTTGCATCCTCGTGACCCTATCACATAACGGGACCATTTCTAACTGACATCACCCCATTCCATACTACCGGTTGACCCGAAATGAGTCCCTAACCCGACTCATCGTCACATTTAACTTCTCATTCTTAGTCTGAAATAAATCTTTCTCTTATCTCAAGGTACTTCTCACCCTATCCCTCTAATCACTAGAGGTTCGTCACATAAGCCGAAGTATTTCTACTGTACAATCTTCCCTATTGGTCTTACATCACATGGGGCAATTACAACTTGTGAACTCTACACAACTATAGTCTCAGTTCACTTACCATTCTTGTCAACATTCTTAACTTTTCACTTTACTAATCAAGTATTCCTACCTCTGGGGTACTATCACTTACAACTGCTAGAAACAAAGGGAAAACATATATGCTAGGGCGAAATATGAATCTATCAATGCACGTATGATTCAAAAGAATTGAGATATACCTGTAACCCCGTGCGATGTTGCCTCCTGATCCTGCCTAGTAGTCACGTCAGCTATGCGGTTCGAATGACCGCCAGAACTATAAACTCCACCATGACCTCTACCACTACCGGGCCGACATCCAACAACTCGCTCGGGGACGACACCGTGGAGGAAAGGGAATCAACCATCGGCCTCATAGGCTGAGCCACCTCACCGGTGCCTCTTCTAAAAGGACATAACCTCAGTATATGGCCCGGACGGCCACAATAAAAACAAGCACTCGTGCCATAACGGAATTCCCCCAAATGACGCTTACTACATCGGAAACACTGAGGAAAAAGTGGCCTCGACTGAGAAAATCCTCTGCTCCTTCGAGAACCTCGACCCCTAGAGCTTGGACCGCTCCTAAATACCTTGTGGGTCCAATATCCCACCGTGAGCTGCGGGGTATGTACCGGGTAGGTCGACGAATATCTCACTCGCCGAGGCCGCCGTCCATAAACTCAACGAATAACCAACGCCTAGCCTCTTACGCAGATCTCCGCTACCGCCTCTACCCCTCGTACACTGTCTGTCGCCGAATAACCTCCTGCTGATGAAACTGTAGCACCACTATCTTGGTCAATAACATAATGGCTTCCTTCATGACCCTAAAGCCTTCTCCTAACTGAGAAACTGGAGGCCCTGGTGTTGGGGTCTCAAAACCTGGCGCAGAAGAACTCGCCGATCGCGACAACATCCAGATACCCCGGCATAAGCCCTATCAACTCTCCGAGTCCGACTAGTAGCTCCTGCTACTCCTTTGCCCTTCAAGCGATCGGTTCTCCTCGAGGCATACCAGAACACAAAAATATGTCGAGAGGAATTATCTTACTAACATGCCTCTATGGCACGATCTAGAGTGAGAAGAATAGAAACTAACTCCTAAATGTCATGTAGCCTCCTTATGGGTGTGGCGCGCAACACACCGATAATCAAGACTCTACTAGACACGGCCTGTAGACATTCCGAGGACCGATCGCTCGATACCACTGTCACACCCTGCACTCAAGCTCGGATCGTGCCCTACCCGGGCACCTTCTACATTGACAACTAAGTAAATCATGGAAATTTAAATAACACCTCATTTTTTTAAAACCAACGTGACGTAAGGCAAAGCCGATGCGTCATATAATATACATAAACAAAAGACACTACATCGTATACGAGTCCAATCCCACATATGAATACGCACTTAAGAGTTTTATCAAATATGACGACAAGGCCCCAGCACCCATAACCGCATAAAGCCTGCATCAAGGAACTATACCAAAAGATAAACTCCCGAACAGAGGAGCTATCCAAAACTCGAGTGGTCCTACACTGCCGATCACCAAATC
Source organism: Przewalskia tangutica (assembly GCA_029844215.1). Lineage (NCBI taxonomy): Eukaryota > Viridiplantae > Streptophyta > Magnoliopsida > Solanales > Solanaceae > Przewalskia > Przewalskia tangutica. The sequence goes on from CM056721.1 coordinate 93,141,110, forward strand.
AAGGCATCTAAACTCGCGACATGAACGCAGCTCGGGCGAGGTCAAGACAAGAATGTACCAAGTATGTGAAATGCAGTAATCAGAATGAAATCATAACAGTCTAAACAAAACAGGAGACATGTATGATAGCCAACCTACAGTACACAATACATAAACAGTCATATCAAATCAGGGACGCAGGCCCTCAAAGTCACTACTAAAATATAACCATGGGTCTCACGCCCATAATATCAATCATGCCCGTGGAATCCTTCCTCACTGCCGACAGTCCATGATAATCAAATTACAGTACACTGTGTCTTACTAACAATGAGAGTAAATAGTAGTATACTTACAATATAAACTAGGAATCTCACGATCAAAGCAGGACCACCCGCCCGCATTATCATTAAGAAATCCTACTCCTGGGACTATTTCACCCGCATAGGTCGCGCGGACCCGCATGAGGTATTCCTCGCATGGGACTATTTCACCCGCATAAGCCCTTACAGACTCGCATGAGGTATTCCTCGCATAGGCTGGACCTGCCCGCATGAGACTATTTCACCCGCATAAGCCCTTGCGGACTCGCATGAGGTATTCCTCGCATCGTGGGTAGCAAATCCACGGAATATACAAATGCCACAAACCCGGGGAATGACCCCGAAATGAATGATATACCACTAGCACACAACCGGCTATTACCAGCACACATAGGAAATTCTCAATTAAACAAGCCAAAGTACTTATTAAGGCACACATGGAATAATTCTCAATTAATCAAGCCAAAGTACTTATCAAGGCACACTTAGACTAATTCTCAATTAATCAAGCCAAAGTACTTATAAAGGCACACTTAGAATAATTCTCAATTAATCAAGCCAAAGTACTTATAAAGGCACACTTAGAATAATTCTCAATTAATTAAGCCAAAGTACTTATCAAGGCACACTTAGACTAATTCTCAATTAATCAAGCCAAAGTACTTATCAAGGCACACTTAGAATAATTCTCAATTAATCAAGCCAAAGTACTTATCAAGGCACACATGGAATAATTCTCAATTAATCAAGCCAAAGTACTTATCAAGGCACACTTAGACTAATTCTCAATTAATCAAACCAAAGTACTTATCAAGGCACACTTAGAATAATTTTCAATTAATCAAGCCAAAGTACTTATCAAGGCACACTTAGACTAATTCTCAATTAATCAAGCCAAAGTACTACGTACGTACATTCTTTTCAAAAGACTCCTTTTTATGTAATACCCCAAGATACTAACACCCGTAGTATCAAGGTGTGTCTATTTTTCAAAGTAAGTTACTACACTCTTAGAAAACTCATTTCAAAGCTTGAAATCAAGTAACTTCAAATTTTCACAATCAAGGCAACTTATGCCCATTAATCAAAATAGACAACTTTCTAAACCTTCCATAAAGCCGTTATAACCAACTTCCCATAAAGCCGTTATAACCCTTTATGTTTTTTAGACAATTTCATTCTTTTTATAACCAAGAGACTTATACTTAAAACCAAGTATCACAAACTTTCAAATCAAGTTTCTTAACTTTCAAAAATACTTCGAGTCTCTTAATATATAGAAAACAAGTTTCTTCTACTTTTAAACCTTAAGTAACTCACACCTTTAAAACAAGTTACTTCTCTTAAATCATGTCATTTCTCCTCTTTTAAAACAATTAAGTAAATCACCTTTGACTTCTAAAGTCATTATAATGACCTTTAGGTTTTGGAACTAAGGCACTAGCCAAAAGGTTTGGAAACCACTTCCTTTTCAAGACTCTATGTACTTTAAGTAAAATACTTCCACTCTTTAAGAATCCAAACTTCACTAAGGCAATGGATTATACAACTTACAATTTACATCAAAGTACAATCAAGGAAGTACATAGAACAAATTCTACTTTAGGCAATCCTAATACAACCAAGGAATGGATCATTTAAGGAGTAGGAAATACTTTCTTTATTGTCACGACCCGACCCCGGGCACCCTAGTGATACAACATCAGAGAAAATCAGCGGAAATAAAAACTTAAGCATGAATCAAGACAAAATAAGAAACAGGCTAACCAAAACGGTTACCTTTCTGCATATATATACCTGAACAGTTATATCCTTTACAAACCATGCCCACAACAAGATTACAGCACTTAAGAATGTAACCACAACTACGACGACATTCCCGCCATACCCCGAATGTAAGTACCTACAACGACAGGGACTATACTAAAGATAAGCCTCCGAGAAACGGAGCTTCCAGACGCCGAATCGTGATCCTATGAGCGAGGATCAACAATCGCGTACTTCTACCGCGCAGATTTAACGCAGCCCAAGGAGGTCGATAACAGTACCAAGTATGTGAAATCAAAATATCAGAAATGAAATCATAATAGTCTATATAAAGCAGAGACATGTATGATAACCAAACTACAAGACACAACATATGAGCAGTCATGTCAAGTCAGGGACTCACGCCCTCAAAGTCATCACTCAAAATATAACAACGGGTCTCACGCCCACAACATAAATCATGCCCGTGGAATTCCTTGCTCACTGCCGGCAGTCTATGATATAACAACACCAAGGAGTACACTTGAACACCAGGTCCCACCTGTGTCATAAAACCGTGACGGCAAGTACGGCGCTAACTACGATACCAAAGCCGCATCATCAATCGACCGGCAAGTACGAAAGCCAACTACCGATACCAAAGCCGCACTAACAATACTATATAACCATACCACGGCCGACACGGCAAGTACGAAGCCAACTACCAGATACCAACGCAGCATCACGTAGCTGACGGGGGCAAGTACGAGGGCTAACTACCAGATACCAAGGCCGTGATCACGAGACTTCGCCACAAAACTGAACGGGGCAAGTGCGAAGGCTAACTACCAGATACCAAAGCCGAATCAGCCACGACCGGGCAAGTACGAGCCAACCACCGGATACTGGCCGAATCAAGAAAACCCCACGAGGTCGGGTCCATGGAATGACACTATCAAGAACTGATCGGGGCAAGTACGAAAGCCAACTACCAGAACCAACCTGCATCAGCAACGACCGGGGCAAGTACGGGGGCTAACTACCAGATACCAAGGCCGAATCAGTAAACCTCATGGAGAGCTAGTCCATGGAACAACAATCCTAATGGAACCATACCCGTGGGCCACCCAACGTGTCAGTAGGTCCAAGGATATAACAAGACAACACTCCTAGTGGAAGCATACCCTGGCCACCCATCGTGTCGTGATGTCCATCAATCAACCGTATAGTCGCCTCCATCGAGAGACTCGGTGAGTACGTAATCAAAACACTTGCACAACAAAGGCTATCACATCAAGCATAGGCAAGTTCAACGATCATAGACTTTCATTTTATTTACAACAAATTGGTTCACCATTTATATAAACTCAAGTACTCCTATTTTGTTCCAACAATCCGGTTTCAACCCTAAAGTACTACGCACTTAAATTCTCAGAACGACTGCCCGCCCCAAGCATCGTGCCTTACCCCGCACCCTAGTGATACAACATCGAGAAAACCAATGGAAAATAAAACATGAGTCATGAAACAAGAGATATAATTATAAACAAAGCAACCAAAACGGTTGCTTTCAAGATATACATAAAACCCGAACAGCTTTAATCTTTACAACCCCGCCACAACAAGATTACTGCACTTAAGATTTACAACGACTATGACGGACAGGCCCCGCCATACCTCGAATGTACAAGAACCTACAACTCAGTGGAACACATACCAAAAGATAAGCCTCCAAGAAACGGAGCTTCCCAATACGCTGAATCGTGATCCTAAGAGCGGGATCCACGATCGATGTACCTCTACCGCGCAGATGAACGCAGCCCCAAGGAGGTCGATAACAGTACCAAGTATGTGAAATCAGAAATATCAGAATGAAATCATACTAGTCTATATAAAGCAGAGACATGTATGATAACCAAACTACGCTCACAACATAAAAGCAAATATATCCAAATGTGACTCACGCCTCAAGTCATCACTCAAATATAACTACGGGTCTCACGCCCACAACATCAATCATGTTCGCATCACGGCCGCACGCCCCTAATTTCAGACGGTAGACATGTCCATGATGCAACAATAATACCAATGCCCCACGGCCACATGCCCCGGAATTACTCTACAGTAGACATGTCCATGTAACCACAATAACAATATATCGTAATCAACCCGATCGCACGGCCGCGATGCCCAAATATCAGACGGTGTAGATACGCCCATGTGACATCAACAACAAGACAAGAATCAAAATGGAAACATACCCGTGGAATTCTCCATCACCGCCAAAGACATCCAAGTAAGTTCTCAATAAGTCGACCGCCTCTATCGAGAGACGCCAGAATACGTAAATACCACACTTGCACAACAAAGGCTATCATCACAAGATAGGCAAGTTTCACAACAACAAGCATAGGCAAGTTTCACAACAACAAGCATAGGCAAGTTTCACACCAACAAGCATAGCAAGTTTCACACAACTCAAAGTACTTTCATTTTATGCCAAAGTCCGGTTTTTAATCCCAAAGTACTACATACATTAAGTTCTTTTAAAAGAGATCCATTACTTTTATAAAAGTCACCCGATACCGTAGTATTAGAATGACCAACCCACATTCCTTTTCAAAATCAAGTAACAACATTCTTTTCCTAAGTTCCAGCTTTGCCTAGTTTCAATTACTCAAGCTTCTCATTTTCAAATGCTCAAGTCACTTATTTTAGAAAGGTTTCATAACTCATAGTCTTAATCTCTTTAAAACAATTGAGTAACATATGTCATATATATGAGTAGTTTATTCTTGTTTATAACGATCTTATTACAAAGAAATGCATGATCTAGAAAATGTAATATCATTTTGTCTCATCTTAGCTTCTATGCATGGAGGTTTCTACCGGTTTTAATACATCATTATTCAATACATTTTCCTTTTTTAACGCTGCAATGGTCCGTCGATACACATTCTGATTCCCAAATCAAGAAACATTATCCCTTTAAAAACCAAGTACTCATTACTCACGAATGAGGTTTCACATAAACATCCACATTAAAACAAATAAGTTAAGTCTCTTATCTTATAAGATCAAGTCTCTTAACTTCTAACATCAGTAAACCATTTTCACTTACATAAGGTCGTTATAACTAACTTCCCATAAAGCTATTATAACACCCTATGTTTTAAACCAACCAAATCACTTAGCACATGTACGCCTACCGCATTTACATAGTTCACAACAATCATGCTAGAAAAGATAGGAAGAGGTTCACATACCTCGCGCGATTTATCGACAATAAGCAAAATGCTCCAAGTACTACAACCTTGCTAGCCCTTTCCACTCCTCGAGTAGAATACGCTACTCTTAGCACTTTCACCTATAAAGGTCACAAACGTCTATTAACCCCAAAACACAAGTTCCCATTTTTCTACGTAAAATTCGCAAAGACTCTCCCGCCACAACAGAAATCTCCTCCTTCTATCGAGGTCGCCACCAAGCCAACCAGTGGGGTTACACGCCTAACCTGACGTGTACAATTCTACACAAGAATACTACACAAGTCTACTGCACTACCCTCCTATGTAAATACAGTTCAGTTCTTGAGTCTTCAGGCTTAAGTCAAAAGACAGTGCCACAATAATGTTCCGATCTAGATATAGTATACTTCAACTATATAATCCTACAACCGGTAATCTCCAATTACAATAGAGGACAAGATAATTACCTCGATAAGCCCAAAATTATCCAAGTTATAATGTCGATCCCGAGCAAGGTTTAGCTCCTACTCCGTGCGCTCCAATCCGCCTCCAAACAACCCTTAGAAGTTCTAACCAACTTCTACTCAAATACTTCAACCAACCATGAAGATTTCCTTGTGGTTTCGGTTTGAGACTAAAAGGACAAAAGGTAGTATTTCCTGCTCTACGTGATAGAGGTATCTTTGGAATACTACAAGGTACAAGGCTAAGGTATTTTGGGCATTATAACAATACTAGGAGAAGTATTTCAATACCACAAGGAGGGTATTATACGAAAACAACTAGGCTAGTGGTACCCCACTGCTAGCACCACAAAAGGGGAGGGAACCCTCGCCAAAGGCCACACGAAAAGTGGGAGGGGAAGGCTCTCGCTAAGAGCTCACAAAGGGGAGGAGAGTTTTCAAGGCTTAGACAGTGAAGAGTGGATGAAGAAGTTCATCCCTGGGGTATTTATAGGAAACCAAAAGCCAACCAACGGCCAAGATCAAGCCATGTGCAAGGCAAGTGTATGGCCTTGATCAAGCCAAGTGCACCCTAACCCCTACTCCACAAAACAAGGCACAAAACATGGCACCAAACAAGCCACAAACAAGGCCAAAACAAGCGAGCCAATAGCCTCCAACCCGTGACCAACCGCCAACCCATTATCGCCCAAATGAGGGTGACAAGTGTCACCCTCCCGTTGGTCCAAAACATTTCGTTGCTCGGAAAAATCCGCAAAAATACTAAATGACATAGCCGGAATTTTCCCAACGTAAGTTGTGGAAACGTTTCGTCGAAAAACGACTCCAATCGGCACTTGTGCCCAAAATTCGGTCCTTTGCCTAACTTAAGGCTCAAATTCTCTACGTACGTCCTTACGTACATACTCTGGAAATGCGGGGTATAACATTCTCCCCTCCTTAGAAACATTCGTCCCGAATGTTCCTTCTCAAGTCTCAACACAAACATGCGCTAGTATAGCCTTCACTGCTATACGCACGAAAACAATCATGCCACACCTGGCCATAAAAATAACAAACGCACCAATACTTAAACCCAAGTCAATGAGGAAACACCTCTAATCATCACAAAAACCCCTTACCTGAGGTCTAAAATATACTCCCGTCACACCTTCCTTTCCCCAAAAGAAACGATCACACACGTTCACTTTTCCCCTATCTTGTTGTACCCTTCTCGAACACTCAAACTCTTTCTAGTATTTGTACCATACTTCCTAACGCTCGCTTTCCAACTCTGAGTCACTACCTCCAAACTTGGTCATCTTACTAACCTCGATCTTCTCTAAGGCCGTTCCCGGCCTCCACGATCCGCTTCTGGTCGAACATATCCACCAACTCATACGATGGTCATACAAACTTGGGCCTAGCATCCTCGTGACCCTACCACCTGGCGGGACCACCCAGAACTGACCCCACCCCAAACCGGGTTACGGGTTGACCCGCAAATGGTCCTCAACCCGACCCCCAACCGCGACAAACTCTTGTTCCCCGATCCTGAACAATCTTACTAATTAACATCATGAAAGCTACAAATTCCATCTCACACTACCCATTGACTTATCAAACAAATAAATCCCACGATACTACTACTCTGATAAGGGTCAAAAATAAATCTTCAACTCAAGACGACCTTACCCCTAAGGTCTCAGTCGTGACATAGTCTAAGGTTCACACTTACCATGCCCCCATACGTATCCTCACAACTAAGCATGTTTTCTAACTCACAATTAACACAACGCTATTCGTACATAGCACATAATAATGAGACCATTATAACAAGCATACCAAAACTCTAGAGGGTTAAGGATATACCCGGCTACCGCTCCACTCTAATCATAGGCACTGCAGGCGATAATCGTAGGCGCGATGAACCAGCCATCGATCCGTAGGTCGAGTCGTAACATCCGTATACCCTTGGTCGGACAGCTCGCAAATGGCCTCGCTGGCCGCAAAATAACAAGCTCCCCGCACCACGACACTTCAAATGCGGTCTACCTACATCGACCACACCGAGGTAGGGTGACCGATCCGCCAACACCCTTACTTCCTCGAAACTCAACCTCGAGCCCCGACCGCCCCGAATACTCTAAAGGTTGCGGAGGACCACTGCACCGGGCGGAGGTACAAAACTAGTATGCCACGAGGCGTCCGCCTCGAAAGTCACCAAAGGACCTCGTTGTTTCGCCCTCTTCGCCGATTCGTCATTCCACAACCTCTCCGCCTCACATCCCAGCAGATGAGCTCGCATGCGCAATGTCCATGCCCTACCGAGAGCTACTCCCGAACATGCCTCGACATGTAATCATCTAATCCGTGACGTAGCGGTGCACTCTATCCTCCATGGTTGCCACTAAAGCGGGACATACCGAGCCAACGAGTCAAACTCCACGCTGTACTTCGAATCAGACGCCTCTCTGCCTCAAAGATCATAAACTGTTTACCCGCGCCCTCCTCATCCGCGAGGCAAGAAGTGAGTGAGGAATGCCTCCGAACTCGCCCCATATCACTGGAAGCGCATGCTCTCCCGACAACTCCCACGAATCAAAACTACGATCATGCGGTATCGCGCACCGATGCGCACCTAAGACCACCGACTCGGTCTCCAAGCTCGATCACTTACGATCCGTCAGAATCGCCGGATGAACTCCTCGGATCATCCTCGTGCCTCGACCCATAAAACTCGCGGGCTACAACTCGTAAAGTCCCGTAGCCTCAAACTATTCGCTTCTGGGTGAACCATCGTGCTATCGAATCGGAATCGCCGTGATTCAGCCTTATCTCATATTCGCCACGACTTCGACCAAGAATCGGGCCATCTCCTTGTAACCCATCTCTCTCGCCCTGCATCGTGGACCGAGGCTCGTGTATCGTGGTCTCAGCAGCCCATCGCCGCGCTCTAAACTCGCTGGGCCGGGCGCTACAAAACCCGCCGTCAAGCACAACTCGTATCGCCCCGGCTCGCGCTCGCACTTCTCAGATTCACTAGCAGACTCGGCCGCCTTGCCCTCCCGGGCTCGCTGCTTGCGCGAGGCATAATCGTAAAAACGAGATACGCTGGAGGGTCCAACTTACAACATGCCTCTAAGGCACGATCTCGTAATGAGAAGAATGGAAACTAATCCTAAATGTCCTATAGCCTCCTCGATTATAGATGTGGTGCACAACACACCGATAATCAAGACTCTACTAGACACGGTTCGTAGACACTTTCCGAGGATTAATCGCTCGATACCACTTTTGTAACGACTGCCCTGCCTCAAGCATCGTGCCTTACCCCGCACCCTAGTGATACAACATCGAGAAAACCAGCGGAAAATAAAACATGAGTCATGAAACAAGAGATATAATTATAAACAAAGCAACCAAAACGGTTGCCTTCAAGATATACATAAAACTCGAACGCTTTAATCTTTACAACCCCGCCACAACAAGATTTCATGCACTTAAGATTTACAACGACTATGACGACAGGCCCCGCCATACCCCCGAATGTACAAGAACCTACAACTCGTGGAACACATACCAAAAGATAAGCCTCAAGAAACGGAGCTTCCCAATACGCTGAATCAGGATCCTAAGAGCGGGATCCACGATCGATGTACTTCTACCGCGCAGATGAACGCAGCTTCAAGGAGGTCAAGACAACAGTACCAAGTATGTGAAATCAGAAATATCAGAATGAAATCATACTAGTCTATATAAAGCAGGAGACATGTATGATAACCAAACTACAATTCACAACATAAAAGCAGTCATATCCAGTCAGGGACTCACGCCCTCAAGTCATCACTCAAATATAACTATGGGTCTCACGCCCACAACATCAATCATGTTCGCATCATGGCCGCATGCCCCCGGAATACTGCATCGGTGTAGACATGTCCATGTGACATCAACAACAAGACATTAATCAAAATGGAAACATACCCGTGGAATTCTCCATCACTGCCAGCACGTCCAAGTAAGTTCTCAACAAGTCGACCGGCCCTCTATCGAGAGACGCCAGAATACGTAAATACCACACTTGCACAACAAAGGCTATCATCACAAGCATAGGCAAGTTTCACAACAACAAGCATAGGCAAGTTTCACAACAACAAGCATAGGCAAGTTTCACACCAACAAGCATAGGCAAGTTTCACACAACTCAAAGTACTTTCATTTTATGCCAAAGTCCGGTTTTTAATCCCAAAGTACTACATACATTAAGTTCTTTAAAAGAGATCCATTACTTTTATAAAAGTCACCCGATACCGTAGTATTAGAATGACCAACCCACATTCCTTTTCAAAATCAAGTAACAACATTCTTTCCTAAGTTCCAGTTTGCCTAGTTTCAATTACTCAAGCTTCTCATTTTCAAATGCTCAAGTCACTTATTTTAGAAAGGTTTCATAACTCATAGTCTTAATCTCTTTTAAAACAATTGAGTAACATATGTCATATATATGAGTAGTTTATTCTTGTTTATAACGATCTTATTACAAAGAAATCATGATCTAGAAAATGTAATATCATTTTGTCTCATCTTAGCTTCTATGCAGATGGAGGTTTCTACTGGTTTTAATACATCATTATTCAATACATTTTCCTTTATTAACGCTGCAATGGTCTGTCGATACACATTCTGATTCCCGAAATCAGTAAAACATTATCCCTTTAAAAACCAAGTACTCATTACTCACGAATGAGGTTTCACATAAACATCCACATTAAAACAAATAAGTTAAGTCTCTTATCTTATAAGATCAAGTCTCTTAACTTCTAACATCAGTAAACCATTTTCACTTACATAAGGTCGTTATAACTAACTTCCCATAAAGCTATTATAACACCCTATGTTTTAAACCAACCAAATCACTTAGCACATGTACGTCTACCGTACTACATAGTTCACAACAATCATGCTAGAAAAGATAGGAAGAGGTTCACATACCTCGCGGCGATTTATCGACAATAAGCAAAATGCTCCAAGTACTACAACCTTGCTAGCCCTTTCCACTCCTCGAGTAGAATACGCTACTCTTAGCACTTTCACCTATAAAGGTCACAAACGTCTATTAACCCCAAAACACAAGTTCCCATTTTTCTACGTAAAATTGCAAAGACTCTCCTCGCCACAACAGAAATCTCCTCCTCTATCGAGGCTCGGCTACCAAGCCAACCAGTGGGTTTACACGCCTAACCTGACGTGTACAATTCTACACAAGAATACTACACAAGTCTACCGCAATACACACCCTATGTAAATACAGTCAGCTTCTTTATTCTTCAGCTTAAGTCAAAAGACATTGCCACAATAATGTTCATCTATATATAGTATACTTCAACTATATAATCCTACAACATGTAATCTCCAATTACAGAGGACAAGATAATTACCTCGATAAGCCCAAAATTATCCAAGTTATAATGTCGATCCTGAGCAAGGTTTAGCTCCTACTCCGCGCGCTCCAATCCGCTCCAAACAACCCTTAGAAGTTCTAACCAACTTCTACTCAAATACTTCAACCAACCATGAAGATTTCCTTAGGTTTCGGTTTGAGACTAAAGGACAAAAGGTAGTATTTCCTGCTCTACGATGAGGTATCTTTGGAATACTACAAGGTACAAGGCTAAGGTATTTTGGGCATTATAACAATACTAGGAGAAGTATTTCAATACCACAAGGAGGGTATTATACTAAAACAACTAGGCTAGTGGGGTACCCTACGGCTAGCACCACAAAAGTGGGAGGGAACCCTCGCCAAAGGCCACACGGTGCGGGGAGGGAAGGCTCTCGCTAAGAGCTCAGGGGGAGGAGAGTTTTCAAGGCTTAGACAAGTGAAGAGTGGATGAAGAAGTTCATCCCTGGGGGTATTTATAGGAAACCAAAGCCAACCAACGGCCAAGATCAAGCCATGCAAGGCAAGTGTATGGCCTTGATCAAGCCAAATGCACCCTAACCCCTACTCCACAAAACAAGGCACAAAACATGGCACCAAACAAGCCACAAAACAAGGCCAAAACAAGGAGCCAATAGGCCTCCAACCCGTGACTAACCGGCCAACCCATTATCGCCTAAAACGAGGTGACAATGTCACCCTCCCGCTGGTCAAAACATTTCGCTGCTCGGAAAAATCCGCAAAAATACTAAATGACATAGCCGGAATTTTCCCAACGTAGTCGTGGAAACGCTTTTAAAAACGACTCCAATCGCACTGTGCCCAAAATTCGGTCCTTTGCCTAACTTAAGGCTCAAATTCTCACGCACGCCCCACGCATACCGAAATGCGGGTATAACAAATTCTTTCAAAAGGTCCTTTCTTTTACAAAAGTCATACGATACCATAGTATTCGCCACGACTGCCCGGCCCGTGGATCGCGCCTTACCGGCACCCAAGTAGTCATACATCGAGTAACCAATGGAAATATAAAGCAAGACATGAAACAGCTTTATAAAATAAGACACGCTTATGTGAGAAAACATCGCTTTCGATATATATATAAAATCATGGTTTAGCGCTACATCCGACAATCGCATAACATGACTACGCACTTAAGGAAATATATAACTATGGCGACAGGTTCGCCATACCCCGATTGTACAAAACTATCTACAACAGGAGATCATACCAAAAGTAGAGCCTCCAAGAGACGGAGCTCCCGACACCAACGTAGATCCTAAGGACGCGGATCTAGCACTGCTGCCCTTACCGCGCAGATGAACGCAGCCTCAAGGAGGTCCGATAACAGTACTAAGTATGCGAAATCAGAAAGTACTTAAATGAAAACATATCATTTTTAAAACCGCTTACAAATATGTGTGAAACAACCAAGGAAACCGCACGTAGTGCCACATCACAAACAAGAGCAACAATAGTAATCAGAATAGGTCTTGTTTAGGCCGCGAATGATCGAAACAGGCCACTCGCCATATCATCATTCTCGCAAGCCTAATCTCGACTCCCGAGTCCGCATAGGCCACTCACATAGGCCCGCATGAGGTATAACCCCGCATCGAGGGTAGCTACTCCTCGCATCGCCCCGACTCGCTGTCCGCATGGCCACATGCACCGCATGAGGTATAACCCCGCATACTAACTCCGAACTCTCAGAGCCCGCATAGGCCCTCGACCCGCATGAGGTATTCTCGAATCACGGTCCTGCATCACCGAGTCTACCCCAGACGGAGGCGCCTTAACCCCTGTGATCATCTCAAGAGGTGAGTGATAGATACTAACATAACAAATTATCTTTAAACAACATAATCACAACAAGCATACTCTTTTCACAAACGCTACAAGACACTAACACACATAGCATCATATCATGTCTACTTATCAAACCATCTTATTATTCTTTTCACAATTCAATATAAGTCCGTTATAAACACATAGGCAAACTGCTTTCTTTTATCAATCTTAAGTGGTTATACTTAACCTCCCATAAGGTTAGTATAACTCTTAAGCTTTTGTTTAAAAACCAATTAGTCTTCTTCATAAAAAGATCCAGATTCTTTAAAAATGCTTTCGATCTTTATTATTCAAAGCTTGCCACAGGCATTGCCGTAGTTGTTATTCGGGCTTAAGCCGTGAGGCATTGCCATAAGTATTATTCAGCTTAAGTCAAAGACATTGCCGTAGTTATATTTTAGTTAACACATGACGCCTACCGCACTATATATATTGTAAAATATCATGCTTTAGGAAGAATCACATACCTTCTCAAATAAAACCACCGCCAAGTCAATATGTCGCGCAGAGAGTCACCATAATAGTCACAGATATCTATCAAGGACTACTCAAGGTCATTCTAAACAGAGGGTTCACAATTCTATGGAAAGTCAAAGACTCTCCTACCCTGAGCTATATAAGTTCATCAGAAAACAAATTCTATGTAAGTAGCTTTGATTATTCTTCTTTCAAACCCTTCTACTGTGGTAATAGCTCAATTCTATTCTCGTGATATTCTTCTAAGTATTTATACTTATTCTTATACTATAACAAGAAGTATTCTCTAATTCAAAAGAGGGTTAGGATTATTACCCTAAGCCCAATAATATCCTAGAAAAGTCGCTACCGAGCAAGGTTTTGCTCCTAAGTTGTATGCTCCAGAACCTTAGAAGTTCTTCACAACTTCTACTAAGTACTAAGGTATTTGGGCTAGGTATTTTGGGCATTATAACGATACAAGAAGGTAACTTTTCTACCAAGGAGGGGGTAGATTTCACTAGGCTGGGGGTAGGCTCTCGGCCACACTACACAAGGAGGGAAGAGGTGTGGACTAAAAGCTTGGGAGAGGAGAGGATTTTTAGACTTGGAAGATAACTTTGTGGATGAATAACTCTTCATCTCTGGGGGTATTTATAGCTCAAGCCTTGGCCAACCAATGGCCAAGATGAAGACAAGTGCAAGGCAAGTGTAGGTGAGGATTAACTAAACACAAATATCCTACCAACTCGATTGTGCACAAGGCACAAAAACGTGCCTTGGTTTCTCCAATTTCGCCCATGGATCTATCTAAGTCCACCAATGGAGGGTGCCAAGTGTTGCCCTCCCGCTGGTCCAAAATGTTTCGCCTCTGAAAAATCCGCAAAATTAGAAATGGCATAGCCGAATTTTCCTACGAAAGCCGTGGAAACGCTTCGCCTAAAACGATTCTTGCCGAGTTGTGCACAAAAACGCCCAAGGCTAACTTTAAAGCCAACTTTTGTACGTATTCCCTTACGCATATACTGAAATACGGTATAACATTCTCCTCCTTAGAAACATTCGTCCAATGTTCCTTCTCAAGACAATTATCAAGAAGCTTAAACAGCTAGCAAATGCCACACACGCCACAAAACAACACTTAGGCATAAATGATAATGGAAATTTACAAGTAGGAAAGTGAATTACCCGGCGCGTGGGAATAGGTGAGGATACTTCGCCTCATGTCCTCCTCGCTTCCCACGCCATCTCCTCCGAGCTCGCTCCGCCACAAGACTTTGACGGAAGCCACGCCCTTCGTCCGCAGACGCCTAACTCGACGATCGACTATCGCTATGGAATCTCCTCATACGATAACCCTCACACCGACATCGCAATCGGGTGTACCCTAGATGGATCCCCGATACATCTCTCAAAGATAGATACGTGAAACACGGATGCATCGCTTCCAGACGGACGGCAGATTCAACTCGTAGGCAACCTTGCCTACCTCGCGACAACTAAACGCCCAATGTACTGGCCGAAGTTTCTTCTTCCCGAATCTCATCACACCCTTCATGGGTGACACCTTTAGAAAACCCAATCATCTATCGCGAACCTGCATGCCGACGACGATGATCTCGTGATACGACTGCCGACTCGAGTCCAATAGCCGCCTCGATAAGCTTCACCTTATCCATCGTCACGTATCAAATCGTCCCACTAGCCGCCCCGCCCACATCGAACCAACCTATAGGCGACCGCACTTCCTCCCATACAAGGCCTCATAAGGCGCCATCCGAATGCCGGAGTGGTAGCTATTATTATACGCGAACTCAACTAGAGGCAAATGATCCTCCCAACTACCATCGGTCAATAACACAGCTCGCAGATATCCTCAAGAGTCCGGATAGTGCGCTCGCCGTCCGTCTGCTCAGGATGAAATGCGACTGTGCTCACTCGCCCCTAAACCCCTCGAAGCGACTCCGGTTAGCCAGAACCGGGCTCTCGTCGATATGATCGGCAGGGACTCCATGCACCGACGATCTCTGATGTAAAGTCCGCATAATCCTCACCAAAAGTCGCCCCGACGGAAGAAAGTGGGCTGATTTCACACCGCCGACGATAACCCATATAGAATCATGTCTCCTCCGAAAGCGAGGTAATCCCGTGATGAAGTCCATGTTGATTACCTCCCACTTCCGTGTCGGATCTCTATCGCCAGAATAAACCACCGTGCCTCCGTGCTCTACCTTACCGCCGACAACACGCACCGAGCTACGAACTCGCAACGCCCCTCTTCAAGCCATCCCACCAATACACCGATCTAAGGTCGTGGTACATCTTGGTCGACCGACGATGGATAGAGTAACGCGCTACCGCAGGCTTCCCAAGAACTCGCCAAGTCCTCAAACATCCGAACACATACCGCCTCAAACCTTAGCACCCCATCAAAGTACCAAAAGCGACCTTGCCTCACGTAAGAGTCAGATCACGATATCGAATCAAAGCCGATCTCGAATCGCCTCTTCACCTCCTCGACGATGGAAGACTCGCAACCTCACGAACTCTAACCCCACCGCTATCGTAATCAATCAAACGGACACCAAGGCTCGCTAATCGATGCAAATCACGAACCATGTCCCTCCTCTCTAGTCGCACATCCGATAGGCTCCCATCGACCTACGACTAAGAGCATCCGCCACAACATCGCCTTCCCGTGGTACAGATATCAACATCGTAATCCTTAAGCAACTCTAACCACCGCCTCGCCGTAAGTTCACTCCTCCGTCAAGATATACCGAGGCTCTGTGGTCTCGTATAAATATCCACGTGAACCCCATACAAATAGTGCCTCTAGATCTTCAAAGCGTGAATCACTACCGCTAACTCCAAATCACGGGCGGGTAGTTCTCTCGTGTTTCTTCACCGCCGACGCATATGCTATAACCCCGCCATGCCGCATCAACACACATCCCAACCCGATGCCCGACGATCACAATACACGATATAACCATCCGACCCTCCGGAAGAGTAAGAACGGGCGGCCGCCTCTCTTTCAAAGAATCGAAACCCCGCCACAAGCATCACCCATCAAACTTGGCCGCTTTCCGAGTCACCTAGTCAATGGTGCGTAGATAGAAGCAAACTTCTCCACGAACCGATAATAACTCGCAAGGCCCAAAATCGCGAACCTCTCGGAGTAAGAGTTCAGGCCAAGTCCTCGATCGCCGATTCGCCGTATTCACTGAATGCCATCACCCCATAATATGCCCAAGAAACGCCATCAAGTCAACCAAAACTCACATTTGGAAAACTTGGCGATAATCGCTGATCTCGAGAATCACAAGACAGCCTCAAATGCTCCGCATCGCTCCTCGCTCGAGCGAATAAACCAAGATATCATCAATGAACACTATCACAAACGTGTCCAAAATGGTTTGAACACTCGCTCATCAAATCCATGAATACACGAGCGCTGTCAACCTAAAAGACATGACCAACTCATAATGCCCGCACGTCCGAATGCGCCTGTGGACATCCACCTCCTCGACACGAACTCGATGATAGCCCAACGCAGATCAATCTTGGAGAAACATCTCGCGCCTCGCAATCGTCGAACAAATCATCAATCCCGGGAAGGGGTATTCGTTTAATGGTCACCTTGTTCACCGCTCGTAATCAACACACATGCGCAGCTGCCCCGCCCTTCTTCTTCACGAACAATACCGCGCTTCTGTGGGAAACATCGCCTAATGAAGCCCTTTCTCCAAAGAAATCCTCACCGGTCCTTCACTTCTCAACTCGGCAGTGCCATTCTCAGATGGCGGAATGGAAATAGGCCGAGTATCCGCAATATGTCAATACAAAACTCGATCTCCTCTCGTGAGGGATACCCGAGGTCATCCGGGAACACGCCCGGGAACTCACGACTACGGAACTGATCAAAATCTGGTACCGCAGCCTCGTGATCAAACACTCGAACTAGATGGTAGATATACCCTTCTCGCACCATCTTCCTAGCCTTGAGGTAGGAAATAAACCTACCCCTACGATACCGTGCTCCTCCCACTCAACAACCGGCCTCAGAAATCGAACTGCATTACTTTCTCTCTGCAGCTACATTGGCATAGCAAGAAGCTAGCCAATCCATCCCCATAATCACGCCGGTCAATCATCTCCAACCCTATCAAGTCGGCTGTGGTCCGACGATCAGAATGGTCACAGACAAGCCCTATATACCCGCCGAGCTACCACCGAATCACCCATCGCGTAGCTACTCGAAGCGGTCTATGGACTCGTGCTCTATCCCTATCCTACTAGCAACAAGGGAGATATATAGGATGAGTAGAACCCGATCTATCAAGGCATAAACATCAAACCTAAACCGATAAGGTACCGTGGATTTACATCGTGAGGCCTCCGATCCCGCTTACCGACAAAGCATAAATGCGGTTCGAGGACCGCTAGAATCGACCCGAGCCACGACTCCGCCACGACCGCTGACCCATGAGCACCTCGCCCGGCGAGTAATCAGAGGAGATGACGGCGGCAATGTAACTCGGCGCCGAGCCCTACCACCGCCACGCTTCTGGCCGACAACTCGCAGTGACTCGCCGCCACAATCAGAATAAGCTCCAAAAGTAGTACCACACTTCCCGAATGGATCCCCGCATCGCCACACCGGGGTGGTCCCGACGCCGCACTCGCTACTCGACGCCCAAGCCTCGGGCCCTGGCCGCCCAAAACTCGGGCCAGGCCGAGACGCGCAGAGTGCTCGAGCCGGCCGTGGTGCGACCCAGATCGCCGAGGCCGCCACCACGATAACCACCGTAAGACCCTCCCGCCCCGCCTTCTTCGCCGCTCGCCCACTCGCCGACCTCGCGCCTCGCATCCAAGGGCGCGAGCTCGCACGCGGTAATGTCCATACCCGGCCGAGAGAAACCCCGCACAAGACTCTCGCCATATAGTCGCTTCAGCCCGTGACATAGCTGCACCCTATCCTCCATATCTGCTACCAATGCCGGGACATATCGAGCCAAAGAATCAAACTCGACATTGTACTCCCGACAAGGCCCTCTCTCGCCTCGCCAGAAAAATCTATCACCGCGCCTCCTCATCCGCGAGGCAAGAAGTGAGCGAGGAAAGCCTCCGAGAACTCATCCCAAGTAGTGGGACGCTGTTTCCCGGATAACTCCCATGAATCAACCAATCGATCGCGTATCACGCAAATTATGGAACCAAAGATCACGACTCGGCCTCCGACGCCCGATCACTCTCAAAATCCTTCGACCGACGGATGAACTCCTCGCGATCATCCTCCGCCACCCATAAAACTCCGGCGCTACAACTCAAGAAGTCTCGTAGCCTCAAACTCTCTCGCCGTGAACAACGGTACGACCGAGCCGAGCTGAATCGAATCGCCGTGATTCAGCCTTCTCTCGACGGGCCACAACTTTAGCCAAAAGTCGGGCCATCTCTCAGACCTAACCTCCGCCAGTGCCGTGGGACGAGGCGCGGTACTGTGGTCGCCGGGCCGGGCGGCGCCATAGAACTCGCCGCTCGTATAGACGGGCTCGAGCCTCGTGACTCGGGTGTCTCGCTAGCGCCTCCTCGGCCGCTTCTCGCCCGGTTGCCTTACGCGAGGCATAATCATATAGAAAGGAATACGTTAGAGGTCCAACCTATAACACGCCTCTAAAGCACGATCTCGTAATGAGAAGAATGGAAACCAATCCTAAATATCCTATAGCCTCCGACATTGGCGTGGTGCACAACACACCGATAATCAAGACTTACTAGATACGGTTCGTAGACACTTTTCCGAGGATTAATCGCTTCGATACCACTTTTGTCACGACTGCCCGGCCCGTGGATCGTGCCTTACCGGCACCCAAGTAGTCATACATCGAGTAACCGGAAATATAAAGCAAGACATGAAACAGCTTTATAAAATAAGACACGCTTTATGTGAGAAAACACGCTTTCTAAGATATATATATAAAATCATGGTTTAGCGCTACATCCGACATCGCATAAATATGACTACGCACTTCTAAGGAAATATATAACTATGGCGGACAGGTTCCGCCATACCCCGATCAGCATAAAACTATCTACAACAGGAGATCATACCAAAAGTAGAGCCTCCGTAAGAGATGGAGCTCCCGACACCAACGCAGATCCTAAGGACGCGGATCTAGCACTGCCGCCTTACCGCGGCATTGAACGCAGCCTCGGCGAGGTCGATAACAGTACTAAGTATGCGAAATCAGAAAGTACTTAAATGAAAACATATCATTTTTAAAACCGGGCCACAAATATGTGTGAAACAACCAAGGAAACCGCACGTAGCCACATCACAAACAAGAGCAACAATAGTAATCGTAATAGGTCTTGTCTAGGCCGCGAATGATCGAAACAGGCCACTCGCCCATATCATCATTCCGCAAGCCTAATCTCGACTCCCGAGTCCGCATAGGCCACTCACGGGCCCGCATGAGGTATAACCCCGCATCGAGGGTAGCTACTCTAAGATCGCCCCGACTCGCTGTCCGCATGGCCACATGCACCGCATGAGGTATAACCCCGCATACTAACTCGAACTCGTAGCTCCGCATAGGCCCCCGACCCGCATGAGGTATTCTCGAATCACGGTCCTGCATCACCGAGTCTACCCCCAGACGGAGGGCAGCTTAACCCCTAGATCATCTCAAGAGGCGAGTGATAGTATACTAACATAACAAATTATCTTTAAACAACATAATCACAACAAGCATACTCTTTTCACAAACGCTACAAGACACTAACACACATAGCATCATATCATGTCTACTTATCAAACCATCTTATTATTCTTTTCACAATTCAATATAAGTCCGTTATAAACACATAGGCAAATCGCTTCTTTTATCAATCTTAAGTGGTTATACTTAACCTCCCATAAGGTTAGTATAACTCTTAAGCTTTTGTTTAAAAACCAATTAGTCTTCTTCTCATAAAAAGATCCAAGATTCTTTAAAAATGCTTTCGATCTTTATTATTCTTAAGCTAGCCAGGCATCGCAGTAAAGTTATTCGTAAGCTTGCCAGGCATTGCCGTAGTAGTGTTATTCGCTTAAGCCGTGAGGCATTGCCATAAGTATTATTCAGCTTAAGTCAAAGACATTGCCGTAGTTATATTTTAGTTAACACATGTACGCTCACCGCATTATATATATTGTAAAATATCATGCTTTAGGAAGAATCACATACCTTCTCAAATAAACCACCGCCAAGTCAATATGTCGCGCAGAGAGTCACCATAATAGTCACAGATATCTATCAAGGACTACTCAAGGTCATTCTAAACAGAGGGTTCACAATTCTATGGAAAGTCGCACTCTCCCTACCCGTGAGCTATATAAGTTCATCAGAAAACAAATTCCATGTAAGTACAGCTTTGATTATTCTTCTTTCAAACCCTTCTACTGTGGTAACAGCTCAATTCTATTCTCGTGATATTCTTCTAAGTATTTATACTTATTCTTATACTATAACAGAAGTATTCTCTAATTCAAAAGAGGGTTAGGATTATTACCCTGAAGCCCAATAATATCCTAGAAAAGTCGCACTGAGCAAGGTTTTGCTCCTAAGTTGTATGCTCCAGAACCTGAAGTTCTTCACAACTTCTACTAAGTACTAAGGTATTTGGGCTAGGGAATTTTGGGCATTATAACGATACAAGAAGGTAACTTTACAACCAAGGGAGGGGGTAGATTTCTGCCAGCAGTGGGTAGCTCTCGCCACCACACAAGTGAGGAAGAGGTGGACGAAAGCTAAGGAGAGGAGAGGATTTTTAGACTTGGAAGATAACTTTGTGGATATCACGACCCGAACCCGGGCCCGTGACTGGTGCCTTACCCCGGGCACCCAAGTAGACATACGTCAGAGTAATCAACGGAACATAAAGCCAATACATGAAACCAGTGTAATAAGACAGTGAAATAAAAAGACAGGCTAACCAAAAACGGTTACCTTCAGTATATATATAAATAGCAACTTTTTCAACATGAACAGCTTTAATCCTTTTTACAAACCCCGCCCACAACAAGATTTACATGCACTTCTACGAAGATATGATAACAACGACGGACGTGGCCCCGCCATACCCTCAATGTAAGCACCTACGACAACAGGACTATACTAAGATAAGCCTCCGAGAAACGGAGCTTCCCAAAAGTCAATCGTGACCTAAGAGCGAGGATCAACGATCGTGTACCTTTACTCGCAGATTTAACGCAGCCTCAAGGAGGTCGCATAACAGTACCAAGTATGTGAAATCAGAAATATCAGAATGAAATCATAATAGTCTATAAAGCAGAGACATATATGATAACCAAACTACGCTTCACAACATAAGAGCAAATATGTCAAGTCGTGACTCACGCCCTAAAAGTCATCCTCACGCCCGTGGAACTCCTTCCTCACCGCCAGCCTAGGTATAAATCATGTGATACGTATAATGTGTCTCGCCCATCTTATGGATCCAATATAGAAAAGGGTGGAATACATTCTGATGAACCGGTAGTCAAGTGAAATACATTCTGATGAACCTGGCCTCAAGTGAAATACATTCTGATGAACCTGGCCTCAAGTGAAATACATTCTGATGAACCTGGCCTCAAGTGAAATACATTCGGATGAACCGGTCCTCAAGTGAAATACATTCCGGATGAACCTGGCCTCAAGTGAAATACATTCTGATTTAACCGGTCCTCAAGTGAAATACATTCCTGATGACCCTGAGTCAAGTGATATACATTCCTGATGAACCCAGAGTCGAGTAGACACAAGATTTACACAACAAGGCTATCACACGTAACATGGTCAAGTTTCATAACAACAAGTATAAGCAAGTTACACACGACTCAAGGTACTTTCATTTTATATCAAAGTCCGGATTTTAACCTTAAAGTACTACGTCCATAAATTCCTTTTAAGATCCATTTCTTTTACAAAGGTCACCCGATACCGTAGTATAAAATTTGAGTGACTAACATTGTTAAGTAAACCAAAATGCTTTTCTTTGTAAAATCAAGTGACAACCTTATTTTCCAAACGCTCAAGTTGCCTAATTTCAATGCTCAAGTTTCTCATTTTAGAAAAAGGTTTCAGAGTTCATAGTTTTAAATCCTTTAAAACATAATTCTCCTTTAAACGCTTTGAGAAACCTATGTCTTATAAGTGAGTAGGTATTCTTTGTTTATAATCAATCTTATTAAGCAAATGATCTAGAAATGTAATATCATTTTGTCTCATCTTAGCTTCTACGGATAGAGGTTTCTACTGGTTTTAATAATACTTTAGTCAATACATTTTCCTTTTATTAACGCCGCAGTTGGTTTGTCGATGCACATTCCGATTTCCAAATCAAGATAACATTCTAAGCCGTTATACCTAACTTCCCATAAAGCTAGTATAACTCTTAAGCTTTCAAAACCCAAGTAATACTCATTCTTTCAAAACGATTCATAGATCTTTTGAAATGCTTCAAGTTCTTTATTAACACATATCAAGCCGCTTATTATTCAAATCGCTACCTTTTAAAAACCACAACGTATGTGCTTATCCACATAAAGATATTATAACCAACGTCCCATAAAGCCGTTATAACACTTTATGTTTTAAATCAATCAAATACATTTAGCACATGTACGTCTACCGTACTACATAGTTCACACATATCATGCTAGAAGAGATAGGAAGAGGTCCACATACCGCGACGAGTATCGACTAATAGCAAAACGCCCAAGTACATCCAACCGCCGCTACTCCTAAGCCAAGTAGGTCGCGCCACACGTAGTACTTCAACCTATAAGGCCACAAGGCGCTTATTAACATTTAGATCTCATCGTAGAACATTCTACCAAAATTCGAAGACTTCCCCGCAACAACAGAAATCTCCTCCTCTATCGAGGCCGCCACCAAGACAACCGGGGTTATACATATAAACCTAAATTGTACAATTCTACTTCACGGTACTACTACACAAGTCTACTGTAATACAGCCCTATGTAATTACAGTTCAGTATTCTTCTTTCAATTCAGGCTTAAGTCGCAAGACATTGCCGTAAGTATTATTCAGGCTTAAGTCAAAAGACATTGCCGATACTACGTTCAGTTCTATATATAGTATACTTCAACTATATATTCTAACAACATGTAATTTCCAATTGCAATAGAGGGACAAGATATTTACCTCGATAAGCCCATAATTATCCTAGCTTAAAGTCGATCCTGGGCAATCGTTTAGCTCCAACTCTGAGCGCTCCAACCCGCTCTAAACCACCCTTAGAAGTTCTAACCAACTTCTACACAATACTCCAACGGACTATGGAGATTTTCCTAGGGTTTCGGTTTTGTGACTGATGGAAGTATAATAGTATTTTCTGGGCTTTTCAGATAGTATAACCTTAGAATACAATAAGGTATATGGCTAAGGTAATTGGGCATTATAACAATACTTTGAGAGTATTTCTACACCACAAAGAGGGGTATTATACAAAGCAACAAGGCAGTGGGTACCCCACGGCCACACTACTAGGAGTGGGTGGCTACCTCGCCTACCCCACTGTGGGAAAACTCTCGCCAAGGGGCCTCACGGTGCGGAGGGGAAGGCTCTCAAGACTTAGGCATTTTGGATGAAGAAGTCTTCAACCTTAGAGGGTATTTATAGCACAAGCCAAGGCCAACCAATGGCCAAGATCTAGCCGTGCCTAGCAAGTGTAGGGCCAAGATCTTGCCAAGTGCCCTTAACCAACTAACACACAAATATCCTACCAACTAAAGCCATTCCAATCGGTTACAACCGAGCCTCACGCCCGCTAACGGAGGGTGCCGTTGGCGCCTCTTGTTGGCCCAACACGCTTCGCCTCTAAAAATCCGCAAAAATAAAAATGACATAGCCGAAATTCCCTACGAAAGTCGTGGAAAACGCTTCGCCAAAAACGACTCTAAACGGGTGTTGTGCACAAATAATTTTCGGCCAAGCCAATATTAAAAGTTTCAAAATTTCTACGTACGTCCTTACGTACATACTTTGGAAATACGGGGTATAACATTCTCCCCTCCTTAGAAACATTCGTCCCGAATGTTCCTTCTAAGTCTCAAAATAAACATGCGCCAGTATAGGCTTCCCTACTATACTTACGAGAACAATCCTTGCCACACATGGCCACAGAAACAACTTGCGCAAAAAGCTTACATCCAAGTCCACGAGGAAACACCTCTAACATCACCATAAAACACTTCTCACCGGGGTTTAAAATATACCTCCTTCGCACCTTCTCTTTACAAAAGAAATGATCACATCTATGCTCGCCATACATGCTCGCTTCTCTCTTTACTCGTCGTAGATACCACTTTGTCACTTTGCCTGAGGCATTAACCTTCTCAGGCGACCCAACAAATGGTACCACTGCATGCGATCCCTGAGGATGTCGTATACTCAAACTCTTTCCACATTTTCGATATCGCTTCGCTTTCCAAAACTCGGTTACTATCTCTAACGTGGTCATCATTAAGTGGGAACACTGATGGATCTCCGATACTTTTCCGATCATAACAATACGAAGACCGGACGCATGACCTCCTAAGTCGGACGGCAAAAGCCAATCATATAGGCAACCCGCCTATTCTTCACATGAACTCAAAAGGCCCAAAGTAACTCGGTTAAGTTCCTCTGCCTTCCAAAACTCGCCACACCCACCCCGGTGGTACTTTCAAGAAGACCGACCGTCAACTGAACTCTGCCGCCGCCGCCGATTATCCGCACGATTCCTCCGAGCCGCCGTAACTTCTTCTAGACAAGCTTCACTATCCACACCGCCGGAACAAGCCCAACCAACCGTCTCAACCTTGTTAACATCGAACCAATCGACGCATCTTACACTTCCGCCTCAAGGCTTCATAAGGCGATATCCGAACACCGAAATGGTAGCTTAAACACTACCTCCACAGAGACAACAATCCCTACAACTATCCTCAAATCCAAACACCGGCCCGAGGCGAATGCGATTCTCGAGACTCACCAGTTCTTAACACATGCTTGGCAAAACTTTCTAAACAAAAACAGCCAGAACTGGCTCCATCTGCGCCATAAGGTGAAGGTAGGCACCCGCAGCCTTACAACCTTTCTCGATAAAACAACACAACCGAGTAAACGGTCTCCGATCGGCGACACGATGGTCGCCCATCGCCCGACCATCGTCGAACGCATCCACGAACTCGTGACGCTGTTATCTAAACTGGGCCTAACACCTCGTGACCTACCACAAGGCGACCACCACAAACTGACTTACCACCAACAGCCGCGTTGACCCGCATCATGGCCTCAATCCGACCCGTCAACGAGCACAACACTAGTTCCCCAAGGAAAACTCTCACTAATCACGTTACTAAAACCTAGCGGTCTTCATAGCTCAACTACCCTCTTTCATTTCACACTACTCGTGACTTATCCCACAAACGTAGCTCACGTGCACCATGCACTCCTATAAGGATCAAACATAACACTACACCTTTACTCGAGACGGCCTTACCTCTAAGGTCTTTACGTAAAACATTCTAAGGCTCACACCTTATCTATCCCCAAAATCTTACTCTGCTAACTAACCAAGATTTCTAATCACAACTAACACACCGCTATCGTAACATAACACTTAAGGTATACTCACCTTATCACATAAACAAAACTCTGAGGGTTAAAGATATATCTATATCTACCGCTTCACTCCTCTTAGTCGTTCTAATCAAACTCGCCTGTAGGCGATACCGGAGGAGATGACAAACTACCCACCGATCCTCAAGGCTAAGTCCTCCTACAAGGACACTCTTCGACACTGCACTGACGGTCATAGTACAACAAGTACCAACCTAAAAGATGACATTCCCGATGACGTCATTACATCGTGAACCGAAGCCCCGGAGTTCTCGACCAACTCCTCGCACACCCCGAACGCCCCGAAATTTGTGAAGACCACTCAGACCGGCGGAGGTGCATAATCTAATCACGCGAGGTGACTTCACGAAAGTTACCAAAGGACCTTGCCGCTCGCCTCTTCTCGCCTCGTTAACCCGCCGATCTCTACGCTTTCTACCGCTGTGTATAAGCTCGCATACGTGCCATGCTTAAGCTTCAATCAAGAACTACTTGCACAACCTCTCGTTGATATTCATCAAGACTCGCGTGACATCGGTATACTCTCGTAGTTAAATCCATAGCTAGTAACAGTGGTCGCTTTGCAATCCATATTCTCTGCTCGGTCGCGAACCGGTTCAAATATCATGGCCGCAGAGAATCGCCGCCGCAAGCTAAACTCACGGGCTAGCGACGCCGCAGAACTCCCGAATGAAGCACCACCCAAGGTGATAATTGGGCTGTGCCCACGAACCCTCCTCAGATTTACTCGCAGCCTCCTTCGCTTTGCCCTCCCGGGCCCGGTTGCCTACGCGAGGCATAACGATAAGTGGAAAGAATTTACGTTAGAGGTCCAACTTACAACACAACTCTAAGGCACGATCTCAGAGTGAGAAGAATAGAAACCAATCCTAAATATCCTATAGCCTCGATTATGGTGTGGTGCACAACACACCGATAATCAAGACTTCATCGATACGGCTCAGACACTTTCCGAGGATTAATCGCTCGATACCACTTTTGTCACGACCAACCTGCCCGCGGATCGTGCCTTACCCTGGCACCCAAGTAGACATACGCCGAGTAATCACGAACATAAAGCCAATACATGAAACCGTTGTAATAAGACAGTTGAAATAAAAAGACAAAGCAACCAAAACTAAGCCTTCAAAGATATATATAAATAGCAACTTTTTCAACATGAATGCTTTAACTTTTTTACAAACCCCGCCCACAACAAGATTACATGCACTTCTACGAAAGATATGATAACAACGACGGACAGTGGCCCCGTCATACCCCGAATGTAAGCACCTACGATAACAGGACTATACCAAGATAAGCCTCCGAGAAACGGAGCTTCCAAAAGCCGAATCGTGACCCTAAGAGCGAGGATCAACGATCGTGTACCTTTACCGCGCAGATGAACGCACCTCGGGCGAGGTCGCATAACAGTACCAAGTATGTGAAATCAGAAAATATCAGAAATGAAATCATAATAGTCTATAAAGCAGAGACATATATGATAACCAAACTACGCTCACAACATAAGAGCAAATATGTCAAGTCGTGACTCACGCCCTAAAAGTCATCCTCATGCCCGTGGAACTCCTTCCTCACCGCCAGCCTAGGTATAAATCATGTGATACGATAATGTGTCTCGCCCATCTTATGGATCCAATATAGAAAAGGGTGGAATACATTCTGATGAACCCAGAGTCAAGTGAAATACATTCCTGATGAACCTGGCCTCAAGTGAAATACATTCTGATGAACCTGGTCCTCAAGTGAAATACATTCCGGATGAACCGGTCCTCAAGTGAAATACATTCCGGATGAACCTGGCCCTCAAGTGAAATACATTCCGGATGAACCGGTCCTCAAGTGAAATACATTCCGGATGAACCTGGTCCTCAAGTGAAATACATTCCTGATGACCCGTTAGTCAAGTGATATACATTCCTGATGAACCGTAGTCGAGTAGGACACAAGATTTACACAACAAGGCTATCACACGTAATATGGTCAAGTTTCATAACAACAAGTATAAGCAAGTTACACACGACTCAAGGTACTTTCATTTTATATCAAAGTCCGGATTTTAACCTTAAAGTACTACGTCCGTTAAATTCCTTTTAAGATCCATTTCTTTTACAAAGGTCACCCGATACCCGTAGTATAAAATTTGAGTGACTAACATTGTTAAGTAAACCAAAATGCTTTCCTTTGTAAAATCAAGTGACAACCTTATTTTCCAAACGTTCAAGTTGCCTAATTTCGAATGCTCAAGTTTCTCATTTTAGAAAAAGGTTTCAGAGTTCATAGTTTTAAATCCTTTAAAACATAATTCTCCTTTAAACGCTTGAGAAACCTATGTCTTATAAGTGAGTAGGTATTCTTTGTTTATAATCAATCTTATTAAGCAGCCATGATCTAGGAAATGTAATATCATTTTGTCTCATCTTAGCTTCTATGCAGATGGAGGTTTCTACTGGTTTTAATAATACTTCTTTAGTCAATACATTTTCCTTTTATTAACGCTGCAGTGGTTTGTCGATGCACATTCTGATTTCCGAAATCAGTATAACATTCTTAAGCCGTTATACCTAACTTCCCATAAAGCTAGTATAACTCTTAAGCTTTCAAAACCCAAGTAATACTCATTCTTTCAAAACGATTCATAGATCTTTGAAATGCTTCAAGTTCTTTATTAACACATATCAAGCCAGTTATTATTCAAATCAGTTACCTTTTAAAAACCACAAGGTATGTGCTTATCCACATAAAGCTATTATAACCAACTTCCCATAAAGCCGTTATAACACTTTATGTTTTAAATCAATCAAATACATTTAGCACATGACGCCTACCGCACTACATAGTTCACACATATCATGCTAGAAGAGATAGGAAGAGGTCCACATACCTCGCGAGTATCGACTAATAGCAAAACGCTCAAGTACATCCAACCGCGGCTACTCCTTGCCAAGTAGTCGCGCCACACGTAGTACTTCAACCTATAAGGCCACAAGGCGCTATTAACATTTAGATCTCATCGTAGAACATTCTACCAAAATTCGGCAAAGACCTCCCCGCAACAACAGAAATCTCCTCCTCTATCGAGGCCGCTACCAAGCCAACCGGGGTTATACATCTAACCCTAACGGTACAATTCTACTTCACTACTACTACACAAGTCTCACCGTAATACCCTATGTAATTACAACAAGATTCTTCTTTCAATTCAGCTTAAGTCGCAAGACATTGCCGTAAGTATTATTCAGCTTAAGTCAAAAGACATCACGATACTACGTTCGATTCTATATATAGTATACTTCAACTATATATTCTAACAACATGTAATTTCCAATTGCAATAGAGGACAAGATATTTACCTCGATAAGCCCATAATTATCCTAGCTTAAAGTCGATCCTGGGCAATCGTTTAGCTCCAACTCTGAGCGCTCCAACCCGCTCTAAACCACCCTTAGAAGTTCTAACCAACTTCTACACAATACTCCAACGGACTATGGAGATTTTCCTAGGGTTTCGGTTTGTGATCGACTAAGTATAATAGTATTTTCTGGGCTTTTCGTATAGGTATAACCTTAGAATACAATAAGGTATATGGCTAAGGTAATTTGGGCATTATAACAATACTTTTGAGAGTATTTCTACACCACAAAGAGGGGGGTATTATACGAAAGCAACAAGGCTAGGGGGGGGGGTACCCCACGGCCACACTACTAGGAGGGGGGGTGGCTACCCTCTACCACCCACTGTGGGAAAACTCTCGCCAGGGCCTCACGAAAAGGGGAGGAAGGCTCTCAAGACTTAGGCATTTGGATGAAGAAGTCTTCAACCTTAGAGGGGTATTTATAGCACAAGCCAAGGCCAACCAATGGCCAAGATCTAGCCAAGTGCCTAGCAAGTGTAGGGCCAAGATCTTGCCAAGTGCCCCTTAACCAACTAACACACAAATATCCTACCAACTAAAGCCATTCCAATCGGCCACAACCGAGCCTCACGTCCGCCAATGGGAGGGTGCCAAGTGGCGCCCTCTTGTTGGCCCAACACGTTTCGTCTCTCGGAAAAATCCGCAAAAAATAAAAATGACATAGCCGGAAATTCCCCTACGAAAGCTGTGAAAACGTTTCGTCGAAAAACGACTCTAAACGGGTGTTGTGCACAAATAATTTTCGGCCAAGCCAATATTAAAAGTTTCAAAATTTCTACGTACGTCCTTACGTACATACTTTGGAAATACGGGGTATAACAGTGGATGAATAACTCTTCATCTCTAAGGGGGTATTTATAGCTCAAGCCTTGGCCAACCAATGGCCAAGATGAAGACAAGTGCAAGGCAAGTGTAGGGTGAGGATTAACTAAACACAAATATCCTACCAACCTCGATTTGTGCACAAGGCACAAAAACGCGGCCTCGCTCTCCAATTTCGTCCATGGACGATTCAAGTCCACCAATGGGAGGGTTCCAAGTGTTGCCCTCCCGTTGGTCCAAAATGTTTCGTCTCTCGGAAAAATCCGCAAAAATTAGAAATGGCATAGCCGGAATTTTCCCTACGAAAGCTGTGGAAACGTTTCGTCGGAAAACGATTCTTTAAGCGAGTTGTGCACAAAAAAACGTCCAAGGCTAACTTTAAAGCCAAACTTTTTGTACGTATTCCCTTACGTACATACTCTGGAAATACGGGGTATAACATCAAAAATAGAGTAATTATCATTTCAAGTAAACCAAAACCATTTCCACACCTTCTTTTGAAATAAGCCAAGACAATACCATGCTTTCTTTTAAAACCAATTTAAGACAAAACCATGCCTTCTTTTTAAACCATTTTAAGACAAAACCATGCCTTCTTTTTAAACCATTTTAAGACAAAACCATGCCTTCTTTTAAACCAAAAACTCTTCAATTCCTCAAGTCCCTTTTCTTTTAGAAATCAAGTTCCTTACTTTGGAATTTAAGAAAATTCAATACTTGTTATTAATGATCTTATTAAAGTAGCCATGATCTAGGAAATGT
This sequence comes from Przewalskia tangutica, assembly GCA_029844215.1. NCBI lineage: Eukaryota > Viridiplantae > Streptophyta > Magnoliopsida > Solanales > Solanaceae > Przewalskia > Przewalskia tangutica. Next base: position 93,172,297 of record CM056721.1, read on the forward strand.
AATACAATTTTGTCTTATCTTAGCTTCTATGCAGATGGAGGTTTCTACTGGTTTTAATAATAATTAATTAGTCAATACATTTTCCTTTATTAACGCTGCAGTGGTTTGTTCGATACTTATTCTCATTTCCGAAATCAATATAACTTATTCCTTTTTAAAACCCAATTACTCATTTCTCATAAATGCGGTTTCACAACTTTTTAACACAAACCAAGTCCTTAATAATTCACATCAAGTCATTTATAAGTTAAGTCTCTTATCTTTTAAAAACCACAAACCATTTCTTTACCTACATAAAGTTGTTATAACAAACTTCCCATAAAGTCGTTATAACACTTTATGTTTTAAACCAACCAAATTCTTTTAGCACACGTACGTCTACCGTACTACATAGTTCACACAATCATGCTAGAAAAGATAGGAAGAGGTTCACATACCTCACGACGATTATCGACAAAAAGCAAAAAGCTCCATAGTACTGTAACCCTTCTAGCCTTTTCCACCCTTCAAGTAGAATACACTACTCACAGTACTTCCACCTAAAAAGGCCACAAAACGTCTATCAACTTCTCGATCTCTTCGTAGAATAATTCTAAGTACAAGGTTCCTTATTCTACGGAAAATTCGGCATCACCTCCCCCCCCCCGCAACCACATAAATCTCATCCTCTAACAAGGCCCGCTACCAAGCCAACAACTCCAAGGGGGGGTTACACGTCTAACCGGACGTGTACAACACTGCCCCACAATAATATTACAAGTCTCATCAGAATATACCCAATGTAAATACAGTTCAATTCTTTATAATCATCCTTCCAATAAATCTTATATTCAATTCTAAACTACTACAATATGTAATATCCAATTACAATAGAGGGACATAGATCATTACCTCGATAAGCCCAAAATTATCCAAGATTATAAGTCGATCCTGAGCAACGTTTAGCTCCAATTCCTTACGCTCCAACCCGCTCCAAGCAACCCTTAGAAGTTTCTAAACAACTTCTCTTCAAGATCCAACTCCAAAAAGTGAAGAACACTTAGGCTCAAACTATGACAAGTTTCGGCCAAGGCAAGGTTTCTAGGCTAGGGGTGTGAAATATTTTCCAAATCTTGGTACACAATCTTCCTAATACCCTAAGGAAGAACACTTAAAAGTTTAAGAATTTTCGGACAACATTAGCTCCTAAAATCAGCCCATGGCCGAGAGCTACACTCAAGAGGGAGGGAGTATTTTTGTCTTGGAAATTATCTCAAGAATGGATGAAGAAGTCTTGCAAGCTTAAGGGTCTATTTATAGAGAAATAAATGGCCAAGATCAAGGCAAGTGTGTGGGGAGATCTTGGGACATGTGTGTATGGATTTAACCAACCATATGTCTACCACAAAAAGTGGACAAGTGGCTTGCCACTTGTCCACCACAAAAACGCCCAAGTGGCCCCTAATTTCGCCATGGGCCACATGGGGGTGCCATGTGTCGCCCTCCTACTCGTCCAAAATATTTCATCTTCCGAAAATATCCGGAATGCCAAAAATCCGAAATTAAAGTAGGCCCCACAAAACCGTAAATTTTCCCCGTGGGCCCCACGTGATCAATTCCGGAAATAAAATTCCATAATTCTTAAATATTCCAAAAAGTACAAATACCAAATCTGGGAATCCAATTCCCTTTAACGAATATTTTTCCTTCACAAAATTCGGAAACTTTTCCGTCGAAAAATCACATCTTTCTTCTTTTTATTTTAAATGTCGTAATCTCGTACGTACGTCCCCACATACATACCCTGGAACTACGGGGTGTAACATTCTTCCCCTCTTAGAAACATTCGTCCCGAATGTTCCTTCTAAGTCTCAAAACATACATGCGCCGGTATAGCCTTCACTACTATACTTACCAAACCAAACATGCCACCAATGGCCATAGTATAACATACGCGCAAAACTCAATCCAAGCCAATGAGGAATCACCTCTAACGTGTATAACAACACAAAAGCTTCCACCCATGGTCTAAAGGATACTCCCTTCGCATCTTCACTTCACCACAAAATGATCTCTTTTATTCTGTTAACACATGTTCCTTCTTTCCTTACTCGTCGTACCCTTCTCGTACATCCGAACTCTCTCTAGTACACGCACCATACTCCAGTCATCGCTTCAGTTTCCAAAACCTTGGAGTCACTACCTCCAAACTTGGTCATCTACAAGCCTCTCATTCCCTTAAGGCCATTTCCGGCCTTCACGACCCGATTCTGGTCGAACACATCCACGAACTCATGCGATGGTTACCTAAACTTGGGCCTAGCACCCTCGTGACCCTACCACCTGGCGGGACCACCTCAAACTGACCCCATATCATTCCGGGCTGCGGGTTGACCCACGATCTGGCCTCAACCCGACCCGCTATCGCGCCAAACTCTCTCGTCCCCGATCCGGAACAATCTTACTAATTCACGTCATGGAAGCTACCACTTCTATCTCACACTACCCATGGAATTATCCCACAATATATTTCACGCATACCAAGTACTTCGACAAAGACCAACCGTAAAATCATCCACTCAAGACGGCCTTGCATCCAAGGTCCTAACTGTTATAAATTCTAAGGCTCACAATCGTCTCGTCTCCAGACTTCCCTTTTTCAACTAACCCATGTTTTCTAATTCACACTTAACACAATGCTATCCGTACCTAGCACTTAACATGTATCCACCATAACAACATAAACCCGTCTCCTAAGGGCTGAAGATATCTCTGCAACTACTGCCTCACTTTCCCTTTGTCGCACTAATCATAATCACGCCTGCAGGCGCCTAGCTATATAAGGCGATGAACCACCACCGATCCCGGCGTCAGTCTCTACATCTGTGCTACCTCTGGTCGGACAAACTCTCACCAAATTTCCCTGTTGGCCTCAAGCATACAAGCTGTCGAAGTAGTACGACACTCCCTATAATGGAGTCTATCACGACGGCCACAACGAGGTATGGGTGACCTCATCTGACTAACACCCTTCTCCCAACAATCAACTCGCAATCGACTTAGGGCCGAGTCATCCCTCTTGTATCCCTCCTACTTGGACATCCTCCCATCCCATGACCTTGACGGCCACAGGTATAACAATCTCCCAAACTAGCACGACACCCTGAGGATCATCCTCAGCTCTCTATCCATAGAACTTTGGCGAACTGCAACTCAAGAAATCCCGAAGTCTCAGACTAACGGATCTAGGGTGAATCACTGCATCGCCGAACCACCGGCCCCGCCCATCCTCATTCCCACCACCGCCTAGCTAGTAATCGCCATCTCTTCTAACTCATATCTCGCCTCGGCCGTGGCACCGAGGCTCGGTATCGTGGCCTTAGTAGAAATTGCCGCCGCCTAAACTCTTTGGGCTAGCGGCGTCATAAAACTCGCTGCCTCAAGTACTATCTCGTAATGACCGTGATCAGTGCCTCGTAACCCTCGAGCTCTACTCGCAGCCTCCTTCGCCGCTGCCTTGCCCATCTGGGCCTCGGTTGCTCTGCGTAGAGGCATAACGGGTACATAATAATACGCCAGAGGGAGTCCAACTTATAACACAGCTCTAAGGCACGATCTTAGAGTGAGAAGAATGGAAACCAATCCTAAATATCCTGTAGCCTCATGATTATAGATGTGGTGCACAACACACCGATAATCAAGACTCTACTAGACACGGTCTGTAGACACTTTCCGAGGATTAATCGCTCGATACCACTTTTGTCACGACCCGACCTCGGGCCCGTGACTGGTGCCTTACCCCGGGCACCCTAGTGATACAACATCAGAGAAAATCAGCGGAAATAAAAACTTAAGCATGAATCAAGACAAAATAAGAAACAAAGCAACCAAAACTAAGCACCTTTCTCGCATATATATACCAGCAGCTTATATCCTTTACAAACCACGCCCACAACAAGATTTCATGCACTTAAGAATGTAACCACAACTACGACGGGACAGGGCCCCGCCATACCCCTGAATGTAAGTACCTACAACGACAGGGGACTATACCAAAGATAAGCCTCCGGAGAAACGGAGCTTCCCAGACGCTGAACTGTGATCCTATGAGCGAGGATCAACAATCGCGTACCTCTACCGCGGCATGAACGCAGCCCCAAGGAGGTCGCATAACAGTACCAAGTATGTGAATCAAAATATCAGAATGAAATCATAATAGTCTATATAAAGCAGAGACATGTATGATAACCAAACTACGATACACATATGGCAATATGTCAAGTCGTGACTCACGCCCTCAAAGTCATCACTCAAAATATAACAATGGGTTTCACGCCCACAACATCAATCATGCCCGTGGAATTCCTTCCTCACCGCCATCCATGATATAACAACACCAACGAGTACACTTGAACACGTGTCCCACTGTGTCATAAACCGTGACGGCAAGTAATGGCTAACTACCGATACCAAAGCCGCATCATCTATCGACCGGCAAGTCGAAAGCCAACTACCGGATACCAAAGCCGACTAACAATACTATATAACCATACCACGAAGGCGACACGGCAAGTATGAAGCCAACTACCGGATACCAAGGCGCGTCACGTCGATGGGGGCAAGTACGAGCTAACTACCGATACCAAGGTCGTGATCACGAGACTTCGCCACAAACCGAATCAGGCAAGTCGAAGGCTAACTACCGATACTGGCCGAATCAGCCACGATCGGCAAGTACGAGAGCCAACCACCGATACAGGCCGACGGTAAAACCCACTGAGGGCTGGTCCATGTAACGAAACTATCAAGAACTGATCGGGGCAAGTACGAAAGCCAATTACCAGAACCAACCTGCATCAGTAACGACCGGGGCAAGTACGAGGGCTAACTACCAGATACCAAGGCCGATCAAGAAACCTCACAGAGCTAGTCCATGGAACAACAATCCTAATGGAACCATACCCGTGGGCCACCCAACGTGTCAGTAGGTCCAAGGATATAACAAGACAACACTCCTAGTGGAAGCATACCCGTGGGCCACCCATCGTGTCAGTATGTCCATCAATCAACCAGATAGTCGGCCTCCATCGAGAGACTCGGTAGCACAGAATCTAAACACTTGCACAACAAAGGCTATCACATCAAGCATAGGCAAGTTCAACGTACTCATAGACTTTCATTTTATTTACAACAAATTGGTTCACCATTTATATAAACTCAAGTACTCCTATTTTGTGCCAACAATCCGGGTTTCAACCCTAAAGTACTACGTACTTAAATTCTTTCAAAAGGTCCCTTTCTTTTACAAAAGTCATACGATACCCATAGTATCAAAAATAGAGTAATTATCATTTCAAGTAAACCAAAACCATTTCCACACCTTCTTTTGAAATAAGCCAAGACAACACCATGCTTTCTTTTAAAACCAATTTAAGACAAAACCATGCCTTCTTTTTAAACCATTTTAAGACAAAACCATGCCTTCTTTTTAAACAATTTTAAGACAAAACCATGCCTTCTTTTAAACCAAAAACTCTTCAATTCCTCAAGTCCCTTTTCTTTTAGAAATCAAGATCCTTACTTTGGAATTTAAGAAAATTCAATACTTGTTATTAATGATCTTATTAAAGTAGCCATGATCTAGGAAATGTAATACAATTTTGTCTTATCTTAGCTTCTATGCAGATGGAGGTTTCTACTGGTTTTAATAATAATTAATTAGTCAATACATTTTCCTTTATTAACGCTGCAGTGGTTTGTTCGATACTTATTCTCATTTCCGAAATCAATATAACTTATTCCTTTTTAAAACCCAATTACCCATTTCTCATAAATGCGGTTTCACAACTTTTTAACACAAACCAAGTCCTTAATAATTCACATCAAGTCATTTATAAGTTAAGTCTCTTATCTTTTAAAAACCACAAACCATTTCTTTACCTACATAAAGTTGTTATAACAAACTTCCCATAAAGCCGTTATAACACTTTATGTTTTAAACCAACCAAATTCGTTTAGCACATGTACGTCTACCGTACTACATAGTTCACACAATCATGCTAGAAAAGATAGGAAGAGGTTCACATACCTCGCGACGATTATCGACAAAAAGCAAAAAGCTCCATAGTTGTCACGACCCGAACCGGGGCCCGTGACTGGTGCCTTACCCGGGCACCCCAGTAGTCATACATCAGAGAAATCAGCGGAATATAAAGACAATACATGAAACCAATGTAATAAGACAGTGAAATAAGAAGACAGGCTAACCAAAAACGGTTACCTTCAGTATATATATAAATAACAATTTGAACAGTCACATCCCTTTCTACAACTCTGCCCACAACAGTACTACAAACCTCTAAGGATGATACGACAACAATGGCGGGGCGGGGCCGCCATACCCCGAATGTGCGCATCTACAACGGCGAGGACTATACCACCGATAAGCCTCCGAGAAACGGAGCTTCCCAAACGCTGAATCGTGACCCTATGGCGAGGATCAACATTGGTGTACCTCTACCGCGATGAACGCACTTCGGGCGAGGTCGATAACAGTACCAAGTATGTGAAATCGAAAAATTATCAGAATGAAATCATAGTAGTCTATATAAAGCGGGAGACATGTATGATAACCAAACTACGATTCATAATAAAGCGATCATGTCAAGTCGGGACTCACGCCTCAAGTCATTACTCAAGTATAACAACGGGTCTCACGCCACAACATCAATCACGCGTGGAATACCTTCCTCACCGCCATCCATGATATAAAAGCACCAAGGAATACACATAAACACCGAGTCCCACCGTGTCATAATAAAACCGTGCGGTAAGTACGAAGGCATAGCCGACTACTAAAACCCACGCACCAACAATGCTATAAAAGCAGATCACTAGGTATTTCTAGACCGCACTACATGATCGGCCGCCACTCGCCGCAGATCAATGTGCGCGTCTATTCCTGGAACTTACCGCACTCGCATAGGTCACACATGCACCGCACGAGGTATCCTCGAATCACGGTCCTGCATCACCGAGGTATACCGCGTCGGAGGCGCTTAACCCGGTATCCGCTGGACTCCGCACCGCATAGTCTCAAAAGACAAGATAGTCCTATGGACCGCATAGACATCCCAGACGGGCTAAACACCCGGAATGATCAATCCTGGAGCATACCGCTGCTCCGCATAGTCTCACAGACCGCATAGGCCGTATAGACCCGCATCAAGGGTGGCAAGCCCTCGGTAAAATAAGTCAAGGGGGTAGGTGATATAATAATAGTACAACGGACTTACCGGTTAGCAACGTAAGCACAGCAAGAATGACCCTCTTAGACAACAATCACAAGATACTAACACACGTATCATCCTAACATGTTTACTTATCAAATCAACAAGAAAGTATTACAAGGCTATCACAAACCAAAAAAATCAAGTTATTCATACAAGGTACTTTATGCTAATAAGTTCGGGTATCTATCCCCAAAGTACTTCATACATTAACTCTTTTAAAAGATCCGTTTCTTTTACAGAAGTCACACAATACCCGTAGTATAAAATAGAGTGACTATCTTTTTAAGTGAACCAAGACACTTCCCTTGTAAAATCAAGTAACAACATTATTTTCCAAACGTTCAAGTTTGCTTAATTTCAAATGTTCACGTTTCTTATTTTAGAAAGGTTTCGTAGTTCATAGTCTTATCCATTTAAGAATATAATTCTCTTTTAAACAATCTGAGAAACATATGCCTTATATGTGAGTAGGTTATTCTTGTTCATAATCAATCTTATTAAGCAGCCATGATCTAGGAAATGTAATATCATTTTGTCTCATCTTAGCTTCTATGCAGATGGAGGTTTCTACTGGTTTTAATAATACTTCATTAATCAAAACATTTCCCTTTATTAACGTTGCAGTGGTTTGTCGATACTCATTCGATTCAAATCAAGAAACATTATTCCTTTTAAAAACCAAGTACTCATTACTCACGAATGAGGTTTCACACAAAATTCATATTAATTTAATTAAGTCAAGTCTCTTATCTTTTAAGATCAAGTCTCTTAACTTCTAAAATTAATAAATCATTCATTTTATCTCTCTTAAGCCGTTATACCTAACTTCCCATAAAGCTATTATAACTCTTAAGTTTTTTAAAACCACAAAGCATTTTCTTACCTACATAAAGCTGTTATAACCAACTTCCCATAAAGCCGTTATAACATTTTATGTTTTAAACCAATCAAATACATTTAACACATGTACGTCTACCGTACTACATAGTTATACACATATCATGCTAGAAAAGATAGGAAGAGGTTCACATACCTCGCGACGATTATCGACTAATAGCAAAACGCTCCAAGTACCTCAAACCGTCGGCTACTCCTTAAGCCAAGTAGATCACGCCATACGTAGTACTTCAACCTATAGAGGCCACAAGGCGCCTATTAACATCCAGATCTCAACGTAGAATATTCTACAGAAAATTCGAAGACCTCCCACCCCCGCAAATCACAGAATCTCCTCCTCTATCGAGGCCGGCTATCAAGACAACCCGGGGGGGTTTATACGTCTACCCGGACGTGTACAATTCTACTTCACAGTAATGCTACACAAGTTCATCAGAATACACCCTATGTAATTACAGTTCAGTTCTCTTTCTTTAAATTCAGGCTTAAGTCAAAAGACATTGCCGCAAAACTATGTTCAGTTCTATATATAGTATACTTCAACTATATATTACAGCAACAAGTAATTTCCAATTCCAATAGGGGACAAGATTATTTACCTCGATAAGCCCAAAATTATCCGAGATAAAAGTCGATCCTGAGCAAGGTTTAGCTCCTAAACTGCACGCTCCAACCCGCTCCAAACAACCCTTAGAAGTTCTACGCAACTTCTACTTAACACTTCAACCAACTATGAAGGTTATCCTTAGGGTTTCGGTTTGAGACAAAAAGGACATTAGGTAGTATTTCCGGGCTCTACGTATAGAGGTATCTTTGGAATACTACAAGGTATATGGCTAAAGTAATTTGGGTATAGTAACAATACTATGGAGAGTATTTCTACCAAGAGGGGGGTATTTATACGAGACAACACCACAAGGGGGGGTGTATACCCCTCGGCCAACCCCACTAGGAGGGGGGTACTCTCGGCCAAGGGGGGAGGGGCTCTCGGCCAAGGGGCCTCACCAAGGGGGGAGGGGGAGGCTAGGACGAGATCACTATAAGAGAGGGGGGAGGATTTTTAGACTTAGGAAATTATTTTGGATGAAGAAGTCTTCAAAGGGGGAGGGGTATTTATAGGGAAATCAAAGGCCATGATCTAGCCAAGTGGGGCAAGTGGAGGCCAAGATGTGCCCAAGTGCCCCCTAGTCCCTACTCCTTAAAACCCTCACAAATATCTTACCAACTACTTGACAAAAAAAGCCAAGACCAATCGTCCAAACCGCCCACCACAACGCCCAATATGAGGGTGACACTTGTCACCCTCCCGTTGGTCCAAAATGTTTCGTCTCTCGGAAAAATCCGCAAAAAATAAAAATGACATAGCCGGAATTTTCCCTTCGCAAGTTGTGTAAAACGTTTCGTCGAAAAACGACTCTAATCGGGTGTTGTGCACAAAAACAAATCGTCCAAGCCAACTTTAAAGTTCAAATTTTTCTACGTACGTCCTTACGTACATACTCTGGAAATACGGGGTATAACATTCTCCCCTCCTTAGAAACATTCGTCCCGAATGTTCCTTCTAAGTCTCAAAACAAACGCGCGCCAGTATAGTCTTCACTACTATACTTACGAGAACAATCCTGCCACACCTGGCCACAGAAACACCCGCGCAAATACTTCCATCCAACTCCACGAGGAAACACCTCTAACATCACCACAAATACCTCTCTCCGGGGTCTAAAATATACTTCCTTCGCACCTTCTCTTTACAAAAGAAATGATCACATCTATGCTCGCCATACATGCTCGCTTCTTCCCTTACGTGTCGTACTCTTCTTGTACACTCGAACTCTTTCTCATAACCTACCACATTTCTGTTGAACAAGTATAAACCAACTATGTGAATCTTTGCCAACGTCGAACCAATCGACCGACAACTTACACTTCCGCCCCTACAAGGCTTCATAAGGCGACATTTGAAAACTGAAATGGTATCTATAAAACACTTCCCCAACAGGAGACAACAATCCTCACAACTACCCCTGAAATCCAAACACTGGCCCGAGGATGAATACGATACGGAGACTCACCTGAGTTCCTAACCCCGCTCGTAAAACTTCCGAAAAGAAGCGGTGCACTGGCTACACTGTCTGTCATAAGGTGAAGGTAGGCACCCCGTGCAGCCTTACAACCTTTCTAATGTAACATCTCGCATAACCCTCTGCCGAGTAACCGGTCCTGACTAAAAGACCAGATGGGCTGACCCCATCGGCCCGACTACTGGTCGAACGCATCCACGAACTTGTACGCTGGTTAACTAAACTTGGGCCAAACACCCTCGTGACCCTACCACCCGGCGGGACCACCACAAACTGACCCCACCATAAAGCAGTCGGCGGGTTGACCGCGCGTAGCCTCAACCCGACCACTCTCGCGTCTGACACTTGCTCCCGATCCGGAACAATCTCACTAATTACGGTACGAAAACCTAGCGGTCTTCTTTGCTCAACTACCCTCTGTCATTCCACACTACTCAGGGACTTATCACACAATATATCCCATGCACTATGCTCGATAAAGTCAAACACAAATGTAATCTTTTACTCAAGATTGCCTTGCCTCTAAGGTCTCCACGTATAAAGCTCTAAGGCTTACACTTTTCCTATCCCCCAATCTTTCCCGGTTACTAACCATGATTTCTAATCACAACTAACACACTGCTATCAGAACATAACACTTATGATATACTCATCTTATCACACATACTGATCTCTAGAGGGTTAAAGATATGCCTGAATCTCGCTTCACTCCCTATGTCGTTCTAATCAAACTCGCCTGTAGGCGCATAGCTAAGGAAGGTGACGAACTACCCATCGATCCTGAAGGCTAAGTCCTCCTACTTGCATCCCTCCTACTAGGACGTCCTTTTCACACATGGCCCTGTCGGCCGCAGGTAAAACAAGTACTAACTAAAAGACGACATTCCCCGGAATGACGCATGTCGTATCGCGGAACCGGAAGCCACGGAGCTCGACCAACTCGGCTTACCCCAACGTCCCGAACCCATGGAGGCCATTCTCGCATCGTGGATGTGCATATCTAATCTGCTGGTGAGGCGATTCGCCTCGAAAGTTACCAAAGGACCTTGATGTTCTGGCCCTCTTCTACTGTCCTTGGTTAACCTGTCGATCTCTACGTTTCTCGGCCTGCTGCGCATAAGCCCGTACACAGGCCATGCTCAAGCCTAACTGAAGAATTACTCTTGTACAACCTTCGCTTAGATAGTCACCAAGACTCGCGGTACATCGGTATACACTCTGGCAGCCAAATCCATAGCTAGTAACAGGGTCGCCTCTTTGCAATCTATATTCTCTGTTCGATGCGTGGGCGAAGGTTCAAATATCATGGCGCGATGAGCTGCGCCGCCGTGCTAAACTCTGCTGGGGCTAGTGACGTCGCAGAACTCCCCGAATGAAGCACCTAACTCAGGTGATGGTTGGGCCTGTGCCCTCGTAACCCTCTCGAACTCTACTCGCAGCCTCCGCCGCGCCTTGCCTCACGGGCGGGTTTTCCCTGCGGAGGCATAGCGGTAAGGGAAAGGAATACGTTAGAGGTCCAACTTACAACACGACTCTAAGGCACGATCTCAGAGTGAGAAGAATGAAACCAATCCTAAATATCCTATAGCCTCCGATTATTTGTGTGGTGCAACACACACCGATAATCAAGACTCTCATGGATACTGATGCGTAGACACCTTCCGAGGATTAATCGCTCGATACCACTTTTGTCACGACCGAACCGGGGCGTGGATCGTGCCTTACCCGCACCCCAAGTAGTCATACATCGAGAAATCGGAATATAAAGACAATACATGAAACCAATGTAATAAGACAGTGAAATAAGAAGACAGGCTAACCAAAAACGGTTACCTTCAGTATATATATAAATAACAATTTGAACAGTCACATCCCTTTCTACAACTCTGCCCACAACAGTACTACAGACCTCTAAGGATGATACGACAACAATGGCGGGACAGGGCCCCGCCATACCCCTGAATGTACGTACCTACAATGACAGGGGACTATACCACTGATAAGCCTACGGAGAAACGGAGCTTCTCAAACGCTGAACTGTGACCCTATGAGCGAGGATCAACACTGGTGTACCTCTACCTGCGGCATGAACGCAGCCCCCCGAAGGAGGTCAGTACAACAGGTACCAAGTATGTGAAACTGAAAAATTACTGTAAATGAAATCATAGTAGTCTATATAAAGCAGGAGACATGTATGATAACCAAACTACAGTTCATAATAAAGCAGTCATGTCAAGTCAGGGACTCACGCCCTCAAGTCATTACTCAAGTATAACAATGGGTCTCACGCCCACAACATCAATCATGCCCGTGGAATACCTTCCTCACTGCCGGCAGTCCATGATATAAAAGCACCAAGGAATACACATAAACACGGGTCCCACTGTGTGTAATAAAACCGTGCGGGGTAAGTACAAAGGCATAGCCGACTACTAAAACCCACGATACAACAATGCTATAAAAGCGTATCACTAGGTATTTCTAGACCGCACTACATGATCGGGCCGCCACTCGCCGCGATATCAATGTGCGCGTCTATTCTGGAACTTACCGCACTCGCATAGGTCACACACGGACCGCGTGAGGTATCCTCGAGTCGTGGTCCCGCATCACTGAGGTATACCCCGCATCGGAGGCAGCTTAATCCCCGGTATCCGCCTGGACTCCCGCAGCCCGCATAGTCTCAAAAGACCGCATAGTCCCGTGGACCGCATAGGGCATCCCCCGCATCGGTATAAACACCCGTAATGATCAATCATGAAGTATACAGCTACTCCGCATAGTCTCACAGACCGCATAGGCCGTATAGACCCGCATCAAGGGTGGCAAGCCCTCGGTAAAATAAGTCAAGGGGGTAGGTGATATAATAATAGTACACCGGACTTACCGGTTAGCAACGTAAGCACAGCAAGAATGACCCTCTTACACAACAATCACAAGATACTAACACACGTAGCATCCTAACATGTTTACTTATCAAATCAACAAGAAAGTATTACAAGGCTATCACAAACCAACAAAATCAAGTTATTCACACAAGGTACTTTATGCTAATAAGTTCGGGTATCTATCCCCAAAGTACTTCATACATTAACTCTTTTAAAAGATCCGTTTCTTTCACAGAAGTCACAGAATACCCGTAGTATAAAATAGAGTGACTATCTTTTTAAGTGAACCAAAACACTTCCCTTGTAAAATCAAGTAACAACATTATTTTCCAAACGTTCAAGTTTGCCTAATTTCAAATGTTCACGTTTCTTATTTTAGAAAGGTTTCGTAGTTCATAGTCTTATCCATTTAAGAATATAATTCTCTTTTAAACAATCTGAGAAACATATGCCTTATATGTGAGTAGGTTATTCTTGTTCATAATCAATCTTATTAAGCAGCCATGATCTAGGAAATGTAATATCATTTTGTCTCATCTTAGCTTTTATGCGGATGGAGGTTTCTCATGGTTTTAATAATACTTCATTAATCAAAACATTTCCCTTTATTAACGCCGCAGTTGGTTTGTCGATACTCATTCGATTTCCAAATCGGAAACATTATTCCTTTTAAAAACCAAGTACTCATTACTCACGAATGAGGTTTCACACAAAATTCATATTAATTTAATTAAGTCAAGTCTCTTATCTTTTAAGATCAAGTCTCTTAACTTCTAAAATCAATAAATCATTCATTTTATCTCTCTTAAGCCGTTATACCTAACTTCCCATAAAGCTATTATAACTCTTAAGTTTTTAAAACCACAAAGCATTTTCTTACCTACATAAAGCTATTATAACCAACTTCCCATAAAGCCGTTATAACACTTTATGTTTTAAACCAATCAAATACATTTAACACATGTACGTCTACCGTACTACATAGTTATACACATATCATGCTAGAAAAGATAGGAAGAGGTTCACATACCTCGCGACGATTATCGACTAATAGCAAAACGCTCCAAGTACCTCAAACCGTCAGCTACTCCTTAAGCCAAGTAGATCACGCCATACGTAGTACTTCAACCTATAGAGGCCACAAGGCGCCTATTAACATCCAGATCTCAACGTAGAATATTCTACAGAAAATTCGGCAGCACCTCCCCCCCCCCGCAACCGCATAAATCTCCTCCTCTATCGAGGCCGGCTATCAAGCCAACCAGGGGGGGTTTATACGTCTACCCGGACGTGTACAATTCTACTTCACAGTAATGCTACACAAGTATCATGTCTGATCTATGTAATTCTGATTCGATTCTCTTTCTTTAAATTCAGGCTTAAGTCAAAAGACATTGCCGCAAAACTATGTTCAGTTCTATATATAGTATACTTCAACTATATATTACAGCAACAAGTAATTTCCAATTCTAATAGGGGACAAGATTATTTACCTCGATAAGCCCAAAATTATCTGAGATAAAAGTCGATCCTGAGCAAGGTTTAGCTACTAAACTGCACGCTCCAACCCGCTCCAAACAACCCTTAGAAGTTCTACGCAACTTCTACTTAACACTTCAACCAACTATGAAGGTTTTCCTTAGGGTTTCGGTTTGAGACAAAAAGGACATTAGGTAGTATTTCCGGGCTCTACGTATAGAGGTATCTTTGGAATACTACAAGGTATATGGCTAAGGTAATTTGGGTGTAGTAACAATACTATGGAGAGTATTTCTACCAAGAGGGGGGTATTTATACGAGACAACACCACAAGGGGGGGGTGTATACCCCTCGGCCAACCCCACTAGGAGGGGGGTACTCTCGGCCAAGGGGGGAGGGGCTCTCGGCCAAGGGGCCTCACCAAGGGGGGAGGGGGAGGCTAGGACGAGATCACTATAAGAGAGGGGGGAGGATTTTTAGACTTAGGAAATTATTTTGGATGAAGAAGTCTTCAAAGGGGGAGGGGTATTTATAGGGAAATCAAAGGCCATGATCTAGCCAAGTGGGGGGCAAGTGGAGGGCCAAGATGTGCCCAAGTGCCCCCTAGTCCCTACTCCTTAAAACCCTCACAAATATCTTACCAACTACTTGACAAAAAAAGCCAAGACCAATCGTCCAAACCGCCCACCACAACGCCCAATATGAGGGTGACACTTGTCACCCTCCCGTTGGTCCAAAATGTTTCGTCTCTCGGAAAAATCCGCAAAAAATAAAAATGACATAGCCGGAATTTTCCATTCGCAAGTTGTGTAAAACGTTTCGTCGAAAAACGACTCTAATCGGGTGTTGTGCACAAAAACAAATCGTCCAAGCCAACTTTAAAGTTCAAATTTTTCTACGTACGTCCTTACGTACATTCTCTGGAAATACGGGGTATAACAATAGTACTGTAACCCTGCTAGCCTTTTCCACCCTTCAAGTAGAATACGCTACTCGCAGTACTTCCACCTAAAAAGGCCACAAAACGTCTATCAACTTCTCGATCTCTTCGTAGAATAATTCTAAGTACAAGGTTCCTTATTCTACGGAAAATTTGGCATCACCTCCCCCCCCCCCCCTGCAACCACATAAATCTCCTCCTCTAACAAGGTTCGCTACCAAGCCAACAACTCCAAGGGGGGGTTACACGTCTAACCGGACGTGTACAACACTGCCCCACAATAATATTACAAGTCTACTGTAAATACAGTCCAATGTAAATACAGTTCAATTCTTTATAATCATCCTTCCAATAAATCTTATATTCAATTCTAAACTACTACAATATGTAATATCCAATTACAATAGAGGGACATAGATCATTACCTCGATAAACCCAAAATTATCCAAGATTATAAGTCGATCCTGAGCAACGTTTAGCTCCAATTCCTTATGCTCCAACCCGCTCCAAGCAACCCTTAGAAGTTTCTAAACAACTTCTCTTCAAGATCCAACTCCAAAAAGTGAAGAACACTTAGGCTCAAACTATGGCAAGTTTCGGCCAAGGCAAGGTTTCTAGGCTAGGGGTGTGAAATATTTTCCAACTCTTGGTACACAATCTTCCTAATACCCTAAGGAAGAACACTTAAAAGTTTAAGAATTTTTGGACAACATTAGCTCCTAAAATCAGCCCATGGCCGAGAGCTACACTCAAGAGGGAGGGAGTATTTTTGTCTTGGAAATTATCTCAAGAATGGATGAAGAAGTCTTGCAAGCTTAAGGGTCTATTTATATAGAAATAAATGGTCGAGATCAAGGCAAGTGTGTGGGGAGATCTTGGGACATGTGTGTATGGATTTAACCAACCATATGTCTACCACAAAAAGTGGACAAGTGGCTTGCCACTTGTCCACCACAAAAAACGTCCAAGTGGCCCCTAATTTCGGCCATAGGGCCACATGGGGGTGCCATGTGTCGCCCTCCTACTCGTCCAAAATATTTCATCTTCCGAAAATATCCGGAATGCCAAAAATCCGAAATTAAAGTGGGCCCCACAAAACCGTAAATTTTCCCCGAGGCCCCACGTGACCAATTCCGGAAATAAAATTCCATAATTCTTAAATATTCCAAAAAGTCCAAATACCAAATCTGGGAATCCAATTCCCTTTAACGAACATTTTTCCTTCACAAAATTCGGAAACTTTTCCGTCGAAAAATCACATCTTTCTTCTTTTTATTTTAAATGTCGTAATCTCGTACATACGTCCCCACATACATACCCTGGAACTACGGGGTGTAACATTTATCTTAAGGAATCATGCTAGAAGAGGAGATAGTTCACATACCTTTTGGCTAAATCCACAAGCTAAGCCGAATACGCCGAACGTAGAAGTGTCAACCTATAATGGTCACAACAAGACTATCAACTTCTAGTCTCTAACGTAGAATAATACTAAGTATACGGTCTGTAATTCTACGGAAAATCGGACAGCACTTCCTTTGTTTCTACTCACTTTGCCACCTTTTTCAAGGCCGAATACAATAACCAACACGCCACATTTAAGGATCAAAACAACAACCAAACAAAGGGGATTACACGCCTTACAATACGTGTAAAATTCCGCCCCACAATTAATACGAAGTAGTTCCATATTCAAGCCATTCTCGGCCAACAACAACCAACAATTCAAAGTCTTTTCCAATTCTTTTCCAATTCCAAGTTCTAAGGTCTAACATGTTATATAGTCATAAACAACTTCAACAACTACAATATCCTTCTTTATACAACATGCGACGACTTAAACTAATAATCGACTTGAATTGTAATCTTAAGGCTAAACATGCTAGTTTTCGGATTAGGGTTCCAATAGCCAATAAACTTATCAAACCTTATACTAAATAACTCATGCTTGCTAATATCCATAGCTACAACAATAAGTAAATCTTAATTACCAAAACGACAAGATTTATACCTTTATAAGCCCTTAAAATTTCCAAGATTCAAACTCGCGCCTTAGAAATTCTTAGCTCCTTTCCTTATGTTCAAATCCGCTCCAAGCACTCCTTAGAAGCCTATGAAGAACCCATCTTCAAGTTCCAACTTCAAAGTTGAAGAACTCCTTAAGTTTCACTTGCGACTAATACGAAAACGCCGTTTTTCCGAAATCTTTCTATTGAGATAACCTTATAATACTCTTAGGAACCTTGGGTTAAAGTCTTGTGAATAAAGGATCAAAACTACAAATTTTTCTTGTGGAAAGTGTGGTGAACCCGAGAGCAATATCACATGAACAAGGCCTCTCTAATTTTTTCTAAGTGTTCAAGACTAGTCTTGCACTAGTAGTAAGCTTATATAACACATTGGATGGCTAAGACTTAAACAAATGGGTGGCTAAGATGAGTTTCACTAGGATCAAACACAAGTGGCAAGTTGACTTGGTCAACAATCTCAAGCTTAGCAAGACTTATCTTCTACCCTGGTAAATGACCATTTTACCCTTACAAAATTCAACCAAGACCAAGTGTGGGGGTGCCACGTGTCGCCCTCTCATTCGTCCATAAAATTCCGTAACCCTCGTGGGCCCCACAAAACGTAAAATTCCTCGGGTGGGCCCCACGTGACCAAATCCGTAAAAATAAATTTCCATAATGTTAATAAGTTCCATACTCTTCAACTAATGCATTTTGAGAATCCAATTCTCAACAACGAACATTTTTCCTTCCCGGCGTTCGGAAGATTTTCCGTCGGAAAAACAATTCTTCCTTTCGTACTAATTTCCAAGTCTCGATTCCTTACATACCTTCTCTTATACATGTCCTGAACTTACGGGGTGTAACATTCTTCCCCCCTTAGAAACATTCGTCCCCGAATGTTCTTAGTCGGTTGTCAGGCTATACAAACTCCGGCATAAACTCTATACTATGCCTATCAATCAATACACCACAAGACCAACGATGCCACACATGACCACCACATAACATACGTGAACATATCAATGGACCTTCCGTCCGCGACCCCTTCTCACAAAACTCGAAGGTTACGGTCTTCTAAAACACGGGATCCTTAGAGGTTCCTTTCTTTCCTTACTTGTCACACTTTCTCGTACTTTCAAACTTATCTAGTACACGTACAAAATCTCAAATATTGTTTCTGTTCTCCAATCCTTGGAGTTACTATCCAAACTTGGCCATATTGTTACTTACATTCCCGCTAAGGCTCTTCTCGGTCCTTACGACCTGATTTCCGGTGGAACGCGTCCACAAACTCGTACAGCGATTAACTAAACTTGGGCCTTGCATCCTCGTGACCCTATCACATAACGGGACCATTTCTAACTGACATCACCCCATTCCATACTACCGGTTGACCCGAAATGAGTCCCTAACCCGACTCATCGTCACACTTAACTTCTCATTCTTAGTCTGAAATAAATCTTTCTCTTATCTCAAGGTACTTCTCACCCTATCCCCCTAATCACTAGAGGTTCGTCACATAAGCCGAAGTATTTCTACTGTACAATCTTCCCTATTGGTCTTACACTGTTATGGGGCAATTACAACTTGTGAACTCTACACAACTATAGTCTCAGTTCACTTACCATTCTTGTCAACATTCTTAACTTTTCACTTTACTAATCAAGTATTCCTACCTCTGGGGTACTATCACTTCAATCGCTAGCAATGGAGGAAAACATATATGCTAGGGCGAAATATGAATCTATCAATGCACGTATGATTCAAAAGAATCGAGATATACCTGTAACCCCGTGCGATGTTGCCTCCTGATCCTGCCTAGTAGTCACGTCAGCTATGCGGTTCGAAGGACCGCCAGAACTATAAACTCCACCCTGACCTCTACCACGGCTGGCTGACATCTGAACACCCTGCCCTGGGGGACGCACAGCTGTGGAGGAAAGAGAATCAACCATCGGCCTCATAGGCTGAGTGTTATACCCCGTAGTTCCAGGGTATGTATGCGAGGACGTACGTACGAGAATACGACAGAAAGATTGGAAAGGAAGAAAGAGGCGATTTTTCCACGGAAAAGTTTCCGGTTTTTGTGAAGGAAAAAGGTTCGTTAATGGGAATTGGATTCCCAGATTTGGTATTCGGACTTCCTGGAATATTAGAAAAATATGGAATTTTATTTTCGGAAATGGTCACGTGGGGCCCACGGGAGAAATTTACTGATTTTGTGGGCCCACTTTGTTTTGAGATTTTGGCCATTGTGGATATTTTGGAAGATGTTTTATTTTGGGCCAATAGGAGGGTGACACGTGTCACCCGCCTAGGTGGCTTAGTAGAATGGCATTTGTGCACTGGCTTAGGTTAGAGTCGTTTTTGTGAACGTTTTACATAACTTGCGAGAGGAAAATTCCGGCTATGTCTTTTCTTATTTTTGCGGTTTTTCCGAGAGGCGGAACATTTTGGACCAACGAGAGGCGCGACTTGGCACCTCTCATTGGTGCAAGGTGGGCGGACTTGGACGATTGGGGGTGTCAGTGGTAGATATTTTTGGTAGATATTTGTGAGGGTTTTAAGGAGTAGGGACTAGGGGGCACTTGGGCATATCTTGGCCCTACACTTGTGTAGCACTTGGCTAGATCTTGGCCATTGGTTGGCCTTGTCTTGTAGTATAAATACCCCTCCCTTTGATGAACTTCTTCATCCATAAATTTGCCTAAGTCTTGAAAGCTCTCCTTCTCCCTCCCCTTGTGTTGAGTTCGGCCAAGGGCCTCCCCTGTGGCCGAGCACCCCCTCTAGGGGTGCTAGCCGAGTGTACCCACTCACTGCTAGTTGCTTTTTATAATACCACTTTGTGGTGTAGAAATACTCTCTATAGTATTGTTATTATGACCAAATTACCTTAGCCGTATGCCGTGTTGTATTCTAAGGTTATACCTATCTGAAAAGCCCGAAATACTATTATACTTCCGTCGGTCACAAACCGAAACCACAGGAAAATCTCCATAGTCAGTTGGAGTATTGTGTAGAAGTTGGTTAGAACTTCTAAGGGTGGTTTAGAGCGGGTTGGGCGCTCGGAGTTGGAGCTAAGCGATTGCCGGGATCGACTTTATACTTGGATAATTATGGGCTTATCGAGGTAAATATCTTGTCCTCTATTGTAATTGGAAATTACATGTTGTTAGAATATATAGTTGAAGTATACTATATATAGAATCGAGCGTGGTTGGTTAGCAATGTCTTTTGACTTAAGCTGAAGAATCGAATCGATCAGACGTATTCTGAGTAGACTTGTGTAGTAATCTTGTGGAGTAGAATTGTACCGTTCGGGTTAGATGTATAACCCCACGGTTGGCTTGGTAGCCGGCCGTTAGAGAGGAGATTTCTGTTGTTGCGGGAGGCTTTGCGAATTTTACGTAGAATGTTCTACGATAAGATCTTGATGTTAATAAGCGCCTTGTGGCCTTATAGGTTGAAGTACTATGTGTGGCGTTCTACTTGGCAGGAGTAGCGACGGTTGGAAGTACTTGGGCGTTTTGCTATTAGTCGATACTCGTCGCGAGGTATGTGAACCTCTTCCTATCTCTTCGGCGTGATATGTGTGAACTATGTAGTGCGGTGACGTCATGTGCTAAATGTATTTGATTGGTTTAAAACATAAAGTGTTATAACGGCTTTATGGGAAGTTGGTTATAACGACTTTATGTTGGTAAGAAAATACTTGTGGTTTTAAAGGGTAAGCGATTTGAACTATAAGCGGCTTGTTATGTGTTAATAAAAGAACTTGAAGTATTTCAAAAGGTTTTGATTCATTTTGAAAGAAGAGGTAATACTTGATTTGTTTTGAAAACTTAAGAGTTATACTAGCTTTATGGAAAGTTAGGTATAACGTCTTAAGAATGTTTTCTTGATTTTGAAAATCGAATGTGTATCGACAAACCAACTGCGGCGTTAATAAAAGAAATGTTTTGTGATTAAGTATTATTAAAACCAGTAGAAACTTCCATCTGCATAGAAGCTAAGATGAGACAAAATGATATTTCTAGATCATGTTCTTTGTAATAAGATTGTGGTAAACAAGAATATCCTACTCACATATAAGACTTATGTTTCTCGGATAGTTTAAAGAGAATTATATTCTTAAATGAATAAGACTATGAACTACGAAACCTTTCTAAATAAGAAACATGAACATTTGAAATTAGGCAAACTTGGGCGTTTGGAAAATAATGTTGTTACTTGAGTTTTACAAAGAGAAGTGTTTTGATTTACTTCAAAAGATAATCACTCTATTTTCATATACTACGTATTGTGTGACTTTTGTGAAAGTAACGTATCTTTTAAAGAGTTAATGTATGAAGTACTTTGGGGATAAAACCCGAACTTGTTTAGCATATAGTAGAAAGTACCTTGTGTGTATAACTTGATTGTGTTGGTTTGTGATAGCCTTGTAATACTTTCTTGTTGATTTGATAAGTAAACATGCTAGGATCTTACGTGTGTTAGTATCTTGTGATGTTTGTGTAAAGGGTTTTCCTTTGTTGTGCTTATGTTGTTTAACGATAAGTTATGATAGTATTATACATCACTCATCTCTTGAGATGATTAGGGTTAAGCGCCTCCGTGCGGGGTAGACTCGGGCGGTCGATGGACTATGATTCGAGACTACCTCATGCGGGTCGAGGGCCTATGCGGGCTGCGGGAGTTCCGAGTTAGGATGCGGCCCTTGTGGTCATGCGGTCCTTGTGGCGTGCGGACGGCGAGTCGGGGCGGCTGCCGAGTAGCTACCCTCGATGCGGGGTTATACCTCATGCGGGCGATCTGATTGGCCTATGCGGGGTGCGGAAAGTTCGGGGCTAGCGCGCACATTAGATCTGCGGGCAAGTGGTCGGCTTTGATCATGTGACGGTCAGACAGATCTTATGATCTGATTCATGACCTTGTTAGTGCGTAGGTGTTAGTAGTCGGCTATGCCTTCGTACTTACCTGCATGCGTGTTATTATAGCACAGTGGGACACGGTGTTCATGTGTGTTCCTTGGTGCTTTTATATCATAAAGCTGGCGGTGAGGAAGGTATTCCACGGGCATGATTGATGTTGTGGGCGTGAGACCCATTGTTATATTTGAGTGATGACTTGAGGCGTGAGTCACGACTTGACATGATTGCTTATGTGTGAATCGTAGTTTGGTTATCATACATGTCTCTGCTTTATAGACTATTATGATTTCATTTCTGATATTTTTAGTTTCACATACTCGGTACTGTTATCGACCTCCTTGGGCTGCGTTCATGCCGCGGTAAGGTACACCGATCATTGATCCTCGCTCTTAGGGTCACGATTCGTGTGGGAAAGCTCCGTTTCTCGGAGGCTTATCGATGGTATAGTCCCTGTTGTTGTAGGTGTTTACATTCGAGGTATGGCGGGGCCCTGTCCGCCATTGTTGTCGTATCATTTCTTAAGTGCAGTAATCTTGTTGTGGCGGGGTTTGTAAAAAGGATTAAAGCATTCATGTTGAAAAAGTTGTTGTTTATATATATGCGAAAGGCAAGTTTTCTCAGTTATTGTTTCATATTTTATAATATGCCTTGTATCGCTTTATGTTCGTGATTACTCGATGTTGTATCACTAGGGTGCGGGTAAGGCACGATCCGGGCGGAATCGGTCGTGACAAAAGTGGTATCGAGCGATTAATCCTCGGAAAGTGTCTACGAACCGTATCGATGAGTCTTGATTATCGGTGTGTTGTGCACCACACCAATAATCAGGAGGCTATAGGATATTTAGGATTGGTTTCTATTCTTCTCACTCTGAGATCGTGCCTTAGAGCTATGTTGTAAGTTGGACCCTCTGACGAAATTCATTCCCTTATCGTTATGCCTCCGCGTGGCAACCCGCCCGGGAGGCAAGCGGCCGAGGAGGCTGCGAGTTGAGTTCGAGAGGGTTGCGAGGCACAGCCCAATCATTACCTAGGGTAGTGCTTCATTCGGGAGTTCTGCGGCGTCGCTGCTAGCCCCAGCGAGTTTTAGCGCGGCGCGCTAGTTCTCTTTGCGCCATGATATTTGAACCTTGGTTCCACGGCCAGGAGCAGAGAATATGGATTGCAAAGAGACAACCACATTACTAGCTATGGATTTGGCTACGGAAGATTATACCGATGTACCACGAGTCTTGATGACTACCTAAGAGAGGTTGTGCAAGAGTAATTCTTGATTGGGCTTGAGCATGGCACGTATGCGGGCTTATGTACAGCGAGCGAAACGTAGAGATCGGACGGGTTAACCAAGGGCGAGAAGAGGGCGAGCGGCAAGGTCGCCCGGTAACTTTCAAGGTGAGTATACCTTAAGTGCTATGTTCTGATAGCAGTGTGTTAGTTGTGATTAGAAATCATGGTGGGTTAACCGAGTAAGATTTTGGGGGATAGAGAAGGTGTGAGCCTTAGAGTGTTATACGTAGAGACCTTAGAGGTAAAGCCGTCTCGAGTAAAAGGCGTATATTATGTTTGACCCTTATAGGAGTGCATAGTGCGTGAGCTATGTTCGTGGGATAAGTCCCTGAGTAGTGTGGAAGGAAAGAGGGTAGTTGAGCTAAGAAGACCGCTAGGTTTTCGTAACGTGTTTTGTGAGATTGTTCCTTCGGGGAGATGGTATTTTGCGCCTTGCCGGGTCGGGTTGAGGCCACGTTGCGGGTCAACCCGCGGCATGTTTGGTGGTGGGGTCTGGTTGTGGTGGTCCCGCGTGGTAGTCACGAGGTGTTAGGCTCGAGTTTAGTTAACCAGTCTGAGTTTGTGGATGCGTTCGGCCGGTGGTGGTCGATGAGGCAGCTCATCGTGTTC
Source organism: Przewalskia tangutica (assembly GCA_029844215.1). Taxonomy (NCBI): domain Eukaryota; kingdom Viridiplantae; phylum Streptophyta; class Magnoliopsida; order Solanales; family Solanaceae; genus Przewalskia; species Przewalskia tangutica. The sequence goes on from CM056721.1 coordinate 93,196,691, forward strand.
TTGATCGGGACCGTTCACTCGGCGATGTTGATTTATCGGAAAGGTTGTAAGGCTGCACGGTGCCTACGTGCACCTTATGGCGACAGTGGAGCCAGTTCTGGCTGTTTTTGTTTACGGAAGTTTTACGAGCGGGGTTAAGGACTGGTGAGTCTCGAGAATCGCGCGTCGCCCTCGGGCGGTGTGTGATTTGGGGTAGTTGTGAGATTGTTGTCTCTGTGGAGGCGTTTAAGCTACCATTTCGGTGTTCGGATGTCGCCTTACGAAGCCTTGTAGGGGCGAAGTGTAAGTTGCGGTCGATTGGTTCGATGTTGGCAAGGTTGAGATAGTTGGATCGAGCTTGTTCCGGTGATGGATGAGTAAAGCTCGTCTAGAAGAAGTTACGGCAGCTCGGAGGAATCGTGCGGATATTCGGCGGCGCTTAGAGTTCGAGTTGGCGGTCGGTCTTCTTGAAAGTACCACCGGACGAGTGTGGCGAGTTTTGGAAACTAAAGCGATGTCGAAATGTGGTAAGGGTTCGAGTGTCACGGCGGCGGTGATCGCATGCGGCCGGTACCATTTGTTGGGTCGTCGGAGCAAGGCTCGCGACAAAGTGACAAAAGGTGGTATTATTTGTGGTGATGTTAGAGGTGTTTCCTCGTAGACTTGGATATAAGTATGTTGCGCGGTATTTTTACGTGGCGGTATGGCGGGATTGTTTCGTAAGTATAGTAGTGAAGACTATCTTTGGCGCGTTGTTTGAGACTTAGAAGGAACATTCGGGATGAATGTTTCTAAGGGGAAGAATGTTATACCCGTAGTTCCGAGGTATGTATGCGAGGGCGTGCGTGCGAGAATCTGACGAAAGATTGGAAAGGAAGAAAGAGGCGATTTTTCCACGGAAAAGTTTCGGTTTTGTGAAGGAAAAAGGTTCGTTAATGGGAATTGGATTCCCAGTTTGGTATTCGGACTTCTGGAATATTAGAAAAATATGGAATTTTATTTTGGAAATGGTCACGTGGGGCCCACGGGAGAAATTCTGGTTTTGTAGAAGCCAGCTTTGTTTTGAGATTTTGGCCATTGTGGATATTTTGGAAGATGTTTTATTTTGGGCCAATAGGAGGGTGACACGTGTCACCCCGCCTAGTGGCTTAGCCGAATGGCATTTGTGCCTGAAAACTTAGGTTAAGTCGTTTTTGAAAGCGTTTTACATAACTTGCGAGAGGAAAATTCGGCTATGTCTTTTCTTATTTTTGCGGATTTTTCCGAGAGGCGGAACATTTTGGACCAACGAGAGGCGGCACTGCACCTCTTGGTGGGCAGGTGGCGGCACGGGCGATTTGGGGATGTCAGTGGTAGATATTTTGGTAGATATTTGTGAGGGTTTTAAGGAGTAGGGACTAGGGGCACTTGGGCATATCTTGGCCTACACTTGTGTAACACTTGGCTAGATCTTGGCCATTGGTTGGCCTTGGCTTGTAGTATAAATACCACTCCTTTGATGAACTTCTTCATCCATAAATTTGCCTAAGTCTTGAAAGCTCTCCTTCTCCCTCCACTTGTGTTGAGTTCGGCCAGGGCCTCCCCTTGTGGCCGAGAGCACCCCCTCTCTGGGGTGCTAGCCGAAGTGTACCCACTCACAGCCTAGTTGCTTTCGTATAATACCCCTTTGTGGTGTAGAAATACTCTCAAAGTATTGTTATAATGCCCAAATTACCTTAGCCGTATGCCTTGTTGTATTCTAAGGTTATACCTATCTGAAAAGCCATAAATACTATTATACTTCCGTCGGTCACAAAACCGAAACCACTAGGAAAATCTCCATAGTCAGTTGGAGTATTGTGTAGAAGTTGGTTAGAACTTCTAAGGGTGGTTTAGAGCGGGTTGGGCGCTCGGAGTTGGAGCTAAGCGATTGCCGGGATCGACTTTATACTTGGATAATTATGGGCTTATCGAGGTAAATATCTTGTCCTCTATTGTAATTGGAAATTACATGTTGTTAGAATATATAGTTGAAGTATACTATATATAGAATGAGCGTGGTTGGTTGTGCAATGTCTTTTGACTTAAGCAAGAAGCTGGCCCAGACGTATTCTGATGAGACTTGTGTAGTAATCTTGTGGAGTAGAATTGTACCGTTCGGGTTAGATGTATAACCCCCTGGTTGGCTTGGTAGCGGCCGATTAGAGGAGGAGATTTACGCTGTTGCGGGGAGGCTGCTGAATTTTACGTAGAATGTTCTACGATAAGATCTTGATGTTAATAAGCGCGTGGCCTTATAGGTTGAAGTACTACGTGTGGCGCGTTCTACTTGGCTTAGGAGTAGCCGGCGGTTGGAAGTACTTGGGCGTTTTGCTATTAGTCGATACTCGTCGCGGTATGTGAACCTCTTCCTATCTCTTCCGGCGTGATATGTGTGAACTATGTAGTGCGGTGAGCGTCACGTGTGCTAAATGTATTTGATTGGTTTAAAACATAAAGTGTTATAACGGCTTTATGGGAAGTTGGTTATAACGACTTTATGTTGGTAAGAAAATACTTGTGGTTTTAAAGGGTAAGCGATTTGAACTATAAGCGGCTTGTTATGTGTTAATAAAAGAACTTGAAGTATTTCAAAGGTTTTGATTCATTTTGAAAGAAGAGGTAATACTTGATTTGTTTTGAAAACTTAAGAGTTATACTAGCTTTATGGAAAGTTAGGTATAACGTCTTAAGAATGTTTCTTGATTTTGAAAATCGGAATGTGTATCGACAAACCAACTGCGGCGTTAATAAAAGGAAATGTTTTGTGATTAAGTATTATTAAAACCCGAGAGAAACTTCCATCTGCATAGAAGCTAAGATGAGACAAAATGATATTTCCTAGATCATGTTTCTTTGTAATAAGATTGGTAAACAAGAATATCCTACTCACATATAAGACTTATGTTTCTCGGATAGTTTAAAAGAGAATTATATTCTTAAATGAATAAGACTATGAACTACTGAAACCTTTCTAAATAAGAAACATGAACATTTGAAATTAGGCAAACTTGGGCGTTTGGAAAATAATGTTGTTACTTGAGTTTTACAAAGAGAAGTGTTTTGATTTACTTGAAAGATAATCACTCTATTTTCATATACTACGTATTGTGTGACTTTTGTGAAAGTAACGTATCTTTTAAAGAGTTAATGTATGAAGTACTTTGGGGATAAAACCAGAACTTGTTTAGCGTATAGTAGAAAGTACCTTGTGTGTATAACTTGATTGTGTTGGTTTGTGATAGCCTTGTAATACTTTCTTGTTGATTTGATAAGTAAACATGCTAGGATCTACGTGTGTTAGTATCTTGTGATGTTTGTGTAAAGGGGTTTTCCTTTGTTGTGCTTATGTTGTTTAACGATAATTTGTTATGATAGTATTATACATCACTCATCTCTTGAGATGATTAGGGGTTAAAGTGCCCTCCGTCTGGGGTAGACTTCGGGCGGGTCGATGGACCTATGATTCGAGACTACCTCATGCGGGTCGAGGGCTATGCGGGCTGCGGGAGTTCGAGTTAGGATCGGCCCTTGTGGTCATGCGGTCCTTGTGGCGTGCGGACGGCGAGTCGGGGCAGCTGCCGGAGTAGCTACCCTCGATGCGGGGTTATACCTCATGCGGGCCGATCTGATTGGCCTATGCGGAGCTGCGGAAAGTTCCAGGGCTAGACGCGCACATTAGATACTGCGGGCAAGTGGTCAGCTTTGATCATGTGACGGTCTAGACAGATCTTATGATACAGTTCATGACCTTGTTGATACTGTGGGTGTTAGTAGTCGGCTATGCCTTCGTACTTACCATGCGTGTTATTATGCGCAGTGGGACACGGTGTTCATGTGTGTTCCTTGGTGCTTTTATATCATAAACTGCCGGCAGTGAGGAAGGTATTCCACGGGCATGATTGATGTTGTGGGCGTGAGACCCATTGTTATATTTGAGTGATGACTTGAGGGCGTGAGTCCCTGACTTGACATGACTGCTTATTATTGTGAACTGTAGTTTGGTTATCATACATGTCTCCTGCTTTATAGACTATTATGATTTCATTTACAGTATTTTTAGTTTCACATACTAAATTTTTGTTGTCTTGACCTCCTTGAAGTGCGTTAAATGCGAGTAAAGGTACACGATCATTGATCCTCGCTCTTAGGGTCACGATTCGGCGTGTGGGAAAGCTCCGTTTCTCGGAGGCTTATCGATGGTATAGTCCACTGTTGTTGTAGGTGTTTACATTCGAGGTATGGCGGGGCCATCGCCATTGTTGTCGTATCATTTCTTAGAAGTGCAGTAATCTTGTTGTGGGCAGGGTTTGTAAAAAGGATTAAAGCTGTTCATGTTGAAAAAGTTGTTGTTTATATATATGCCGAAAGACAAGTTTTTCTCAGATTATTGTTTCATATTTTATAATATGTCTTGTATCGTTTTATGTTCCGCTGATTACTCTGATGTTGTATCACTAGGGTGCCCGGGGTAAGGCACCAGTCACGGGCCCGGAATCGGGTCGTGACACTGAGCCACCTCACCGGTGCCTCTTCTAAAAGGACATACCCTCAGTATATGGCCCGGACGGCCACAATAAAAACAAGCACTCGTGCCATAACGGAATTCCCCCAAATGACGCTTACTACATCGGAAATACTGAGGAAAAAGTGGCCTCGACTGAGAAAATCCTCTGCTCCTTCGAGAACCTCGACCCCTGGAGCTTGGACCGGCTCCTAAATACCTTGTGGGGTCCAATATCCCACCTGTGAGCTGCGGGGGTATGTACTGGGTAGGCTGGGATGAATAGCTCACTCGCTGCTGAGGATGCTCGTCCATAAACTCACCAAAATAACCAACGGGCCAAGCCCTCTTACGCAGATCTCCGCGCTGGCCCTCTACCCCCTGTACACCTGTCTGTACTGGCCGAATAACCTCCTGCTGATGAAACTGTAGCACCGCTATCTTGGTCAATAACATAATGGCTTCCTTCATGACCCTAAAGCCTTCTCTGGCCCGAGAAGCTGGAGGCCACAGTGTTGGGGTCTCAAAACTGCGAGAAGAACTTCGCCATCGCGGCTGACATCCGGTATACCACAGGCATAAGCCCTATCAACTCTCTGAGTCGACTAGTAGCTCCTGCTACTCTTTTGCCTACAGGCGTGTTGCCCTCGGAGGCATTTGTAACACAAAAATACGTCGGAGGAATTATCTTACTAACATGGCTACATGGCGCGATCTTAGAGTGAGAAGAATAGAAACCAACTCCTAAATGTCTGTAGCCTCCTATTTATGGGTGTTGCGCGCAACACCTCAGATAATCAAGACTCTACTAGACGCAGTGCGTATCATTCAGGGTTGATTGCTCTGATACCACTCTGTCACCCCGTACCAGAGCAGTGGTGGTGCCTACAGGAACCCTTCTACCTTGACAACTAAGTAAAGCTGCGGAAATTTAAATAACACCTCTTTTTTTAAAACCAGCGTGCGTGCGAGGCAAAGCCGCAAAGTGTCATATAATATACATAAACAAAATACACTTTACACTGTCGTGAGTCCAATCCACATATGAATACAAACCTCTAAGAGTTTCTTGAAATATGACGGACAAGGCCCGTACCATGCATAACGTACAAAGCACATCTTGAAGGAACTATACCAAAAGATAAACTCTGAGCAGAGGAGCTATCCAAAAACTACGGCGGTCCTACACTGCCGATCACCAAAGCTGCGTACCCAACACGTGGCATGAACGCAGCCCCGAAGGAGTCGATCTACAAAGAATGTACCAAGTATGTGAAACGATGAAATGCGTAATAAAATCATAGATTTAAACAAAGCAGAGACATGTATGATAGCGACCTACGATTACAATACATAAACGATCATATCAAGTCGGGGCGCAGCCCTCAAAGTCACTACTAAAATATAACCATGGGTCTCACGCCCATAATATCAATCATGCGTGGAATCCTTCCTCACCGGCGATCCATGATAATCAAATTACGATGCATGCCTTACTAACAATGAGAGTAAATAGTAGTATACTTACAATATAAACTAGGAAGCTCACGATCAAAGCGGGACCACCCGCGCGATGTCGTTAAGCAATCCTACTCGCGGGACTATTTCACCGCGCATAGGTCGCGTGGACCCGCATGAGGTATTCCTCGCGTGGGACTATTTCACCCGCGTAAGCCCTTACGGACTCGCGTGAGGTATTTCGCGTAAATTTGGACGCGCGTGAGACTATTTCACCGCGTAAGCCGCGCGGACTCGCATGAGGTATTCCTCGCATCGTGGGTAGCAAATCCACGGAATATACAAATGCCACAAACCCGGGGAATGACCCCGAAATGAATGATATACCACTAGCACACAACCGGCTATTACCAGCACACATAGGAAATTCTCAATTAAACAAGCCAAAGTACTTATCAAAGCACACATGGAATAATTCTCAATTAATCAAGCCAAAGTACTTATCAAGGCACACTTAGACTAATTCTCAATTAATCAAGCCAAAGTACTTATCAAGTCACACTTAGAATAATTCTCAATTAATCAAGCCAAAGTACTTATCAAGGCACACTTAGACTAATTCTCAATTAATCAAGCCAAAGTACTTATCAAGGCACACTTAGAATAATTCTCAATTAATCAAGCCAAAGTACTTATCAAGGCACACATGGAATAATTCTCAATTAATCAAGCCAAAGTACTTATCAAGGCACACTTAGACTAATTCTCAATTAATCAAGCCAAAGTACTTATCAAGGCACACTTAGAATAATTCTCAATTAATCAAGCCAAAGTACTTATCAAGGCACACTTAGACTAATTCTCAATTAATCAAGCCAAAGTACTACGTACGTACATTCTTTTCAAAAGACTCCTTTTTATGTAATACCCCAAGATACTAACACCCGTAGTATCAAGGTGTGTCTATTTTTCAAAGTAAGTTACTACACTCTTAGAAAACTCATTTCAAAGCTTGAAATCAAGTAACTTCAAATTTTGACAATCAAGGCAACTTATGCCCTTTAATCAAAATAGACAACTTTCTAAACCTTTCATAAAGCCGTTATAACCAACTTTCCATAAAGCCGTTATAACCCTTTATGGTTTTTAGACAATTTCATTCTTTTTATAACCAAGAGACTTATACTTAAAACCAAGTATCACAAACTTTCAAATCAAGTTTCTTAACTTTCAAAAATACTTCGAGTCTCTTAATATATAGAAAACAAGTTTCTTCTACTTTTAAACCTTAAGTAACTCACACCTTTAAAACAAGTTACTTCTCTTAAATCATGTCATTTCTCCTCTTTTAAAACAATTAAGTAAATCACTCCTTTGACTCCCCTAAAGTCATTATAATGACCTTTAGGTTTTGGAACTAAGGCACTAGCCAAAAGGTTTGGAAACAACTTCCTTTTCAAGACTCTATGTACTTTAAGTAAAATACTTCCACTCTTTAAGAATCCAAACTTCACTAAGGCAATGGATTATACAACTTACAATTTAAACATCAAAGTACAATCAAGGAAGTACATAGAACAAATTCTACTTTAGGCAATCCAAATACAACCAAGGAATGGATCATTTAAGGAGTAGGAAATACTTTCTTTATCTTAAGGAATCATGCTAGAAGAGGAGATAGTTCACATACCTTTTCGGCTAAATCCACAAGCTAAGCCGAATACGCCGTACGTAGAAGTGTCAACCTATAATGGTCACAACAAGACTATCAACTTCTAGTCTCTAACGTAGAATAATACTAAGTATACGGTCTGTAATTCTACGGAAAATCGGGCAGCACTTCCTTTGTTTCTACTCACTTTGCCACCTTTTTCAAGGCCGAATACAATAAACAACATGCCACATTTAAGGATCAAAACAACAACCAAACAAAGGGGATTACACGCCTTACAATACGTGTAAAATTCCGCCCCACAATTAATACGAAGTAGTTCCATATTCAAGCTATTCTCGGCCAACAACAACCAACAATTCAAAGTCTTTTCCAATTATTTTCCAATTCTAAGTTCTAAGGTCTAACATGTTATATAGTCATAAACAACTTCAACAACTACAATATCCTTCTTTATACAACATGCGACGACTTAAACTAATAATCGACTTGAATTGTAATCTTAAGGCTAAACATGCTAGTTTTCGGATTAGGGTTCCAATAGCCAATAAACTTATCAAACCTTATACTAAATAACTCATGCTTGCTAATATCCATAGCTACAACAATAAGTAAATCTTAATTACCAAAACGACAAGATTTATACCTTTATAAGCCCTTAAAATTTCTAAGATTCAAAGTCGCGCCTTAGAAATTCTTAGCTCATTTCCTTATGTTCAAATCCGCTCCAAGCACTCCTTAGAAGCCTATGAAGAACCCATATTCAAGTTCCAACTTCAAAGTTGAAGAACTCCTTAAGTTTCCGCCTTGCGACTAATACGAAAACGCCATTTTTCTGAAATCTTTCTATTGAGATAACATTATAATACTCTTAGGAACCTTGGGTTAAAGTCTTGTGAATAAAGGATCAAAACTACAAATTTTTCTTGTGGAAAGTGTGGTGAACCCGAGAGCAATATCACATGAACAAGGCCTCTCTAATTTTTTCTAAGTGTTCAAGACTAGTCTTGCACTAGTAGTAAGCTTATATAACACATTGGATGGCTAAGACTTAAACAAATGGGTGGCTAAGATGAGTTTCACTAGGATCAAACACAAGTGGCAATTTGACTTGGTCAACAATCTCAAGCTTAGCAAGACTTATCTTCTACCCTGGTAAATGACCATTTTACCCTTACAAAATTCAACCAAGACCAAGTGTGGGGGTTCCACGTGTCGCCCTCTCATTCGTCCATAAAATTCTGTAACCCTCGTGGGCCCCACAAAATGTAAAATTCCTCGGGTGGGCCCCACGTGACCAAATCCGTAAAAATAAATTTCCATAATGTTAATAAGTTCCATACTCTTCAACTAATGCATTTTGAGAATCCAATTCTCAACAACGAACATTTTTCCTTCCCGGCGTTCGGAAGATTTTCCGTCGGAAAAACAATTCTTCCTTTCGTACTAATTTCCAAGTCTCGATTCCTTACATACCTTCTCTTATACATGTCCTGAACTTAAGGGGTGTAACAAGTGCGCAGTCGGACAAAAATGTGTTTCGGGCAGGAGCCACAGGGCCGCGGCGCCGGATGCAGGGCCGCGGCTCCGGATATTCAGAGGGGTCGCTGAAGTTGCAGCGCCACGGCACCGAAAGTTCTGTGAGGTGGCAGAAGTTTCAGCGCCGTGGCGCCGGCTGCAGGGCCGCGACGCCGAGGCGGGAATTCTGGCGGAAAAACTGAGGAAAATCAGATTTCTTCTTTTAAAAAGGCCATGGGAGGGTGACAAGTGCCCCCCCCCCCATCTGATTTTTGCATGTCCTTTATATTGACCAAGTCTTGAAGACTTGGTCATCTTTCAAAGACCTTCTCTCTCTCTAAAGCTAGAGCTCTCACTTCTCTCTAAAATTCCAAGAGGAATTCAAAGCTTAAGGAAAATCTGAAAAGTTAGGACAAGAAGGAAGCTTGTAAGGGTTGTTGTGGTGGTGTTCTTGGAAAAGAGGCTAGAAAAATTGTTGGAATAATTTTGGCTAAAGCTCTAAGGTAACAATTCTTCTCTTGTAGCTAGTTATTTGTGTTGCATGTGAAGAAGAAGGAACTTGTAGTAGTAAATAATGCTCTTAGATTCATTGCATGTAAGATGTATGGTTTGGATATGAAAGGATTGGTTAAAAAGGTTATGTGAGCATGTTGTAGCCTAAGTACTACTTTAAAATTGTTAAGTAAATTGTTGTACCTTATGGGGCCGAATTTTACACACCTAAGTTTAGGTGTGTATTCCCCTTTGAAATGTTTGGATTGTTGGGCCTAAGATGTGGCATTTGGATGTTGAATTCGGCCTTGAAAAAGGTGGCAAAGTATGTAGAAACAAAGGAAATGTTGCCCAATTTTCCATAGAAATTAGTAACTTTGAACGTGGATTATTTCTACATTGAACTAGAGGTTAATAAGCGTATTATGGTCATTATAGGTTGACATACTACGTGCGGTATTTTGGAATTGGCAAGTGGATTGACCGAAGAGGTATGTGGAGCTTTCCTATCTCTTGAGCATGAGTAGTTGTATCTATGTAGTACGGTAGACGTACAAGATTTGGTAATCTTACTTGTTTTAAGTATATAAAGACTTGTTCGTTTTAGAAAGTATAAGTCCCTTGGTTAAGGAAAAAGTATAATTTTACTAAAGTATAGGGTTAATATAACGACTTTATGGGAAGTTGGTTTATTAGCTTTATGAAAGGTTAATAAGAAGAGAATTACTCTAAGTAAGATAAGCAAGGACAAATGACTTGATTTATGAAAGGCAAATTGATTTTAAGGCATCAATTGCCCAAAAGTTTTATATGAAAAGGAGTCATTTTCAAAAGAGTAGACGTATGTAGTACTTTGGTTTAAATTCCTGAATTTCTTTTATTAAGATATGTTAGTGCCTTAAGTAAACTAAAATGAGAGGGTATATGGACAAGACTAATAAGAAGTTATGAGCTTTCTTAACTTATTTATGTTATGTATAGTGGCCGGTTGAGCTAGGGTAAGAGTATAAATGAGGGGCAAGCCCCAAGATCGTTATACCACCTTCTCCAGGGTAAGAGTATGAATAAGGGGCAAGCCCCAAGATCGTCATACCACCTTCTTCAGGATAAGAGTATAATTGAGGGGTGAACCCCCAAGATCGTTATACCACCTGCTTCAGGGTAAGAGTATAAATGAGGGGTAAATCCCCAAGATCGTTATACCACCTGTTCCGTGGATTTGCTACCCACGATGCGAGGAATACCTCATGCGGGTCCACAGGACCCATGCGGGTGAAATAGTCCCAGGAGTAGGATTGCTTATTGATACTACGGGCGAGGGACCCTGTTTTGATCATGAGCCTCCTATTTTTATACAGTATTATATATATACTTGTTACTCTCATTGTTAGTAAGGCACAGTACGAGGTAAATTGAGCTTTCATCCCTGACTCCAGCTTATTTTTAGACTTATAATATTATTGCAGTATTTTTCCAGTTTTACATACTTGGTACATATTGTGTACTGACCCCTTTCCTCGGGGGTTGCGTTCATGCCGCAGGTAAGGGTAAGCAGGTGGTGGATCCTCATTCTTAGGATCACAGGTCTGGTGTCAGAGGCTCCATTTCTCCGGAGGCTTATTTTGTTGGTACGAATTTTCCCTGATGCTATAGGTATTATGTACATTCAGGGGTATGGCGGGGCCCTGTCCCGCCCCAGTTGTTATTCTTAGAGGTATGTGGTCACGTATGTGTTTTGGGCTGTAAGAATAAGTTGTACTGCTACACTTTTGATTAGGTATGTTTTTATGGAAGGCAGCCTTATCGGCTGGCCAGCGATGTTTACCTTTTTATAAGTTATGTGTTATGTATGTTCCGCTGCTATTCTCTGATATATACCTGATGGGGTGCCCCGGTAGGGCACCAGTCGCGGTCCCGGGGTCGGGTCGTGACAGGGTCGACCCGTAATAGGTCCATAAACCGATTCGGTGTCACACTTATGTCACGACCCGAACCGGGCGTGGATCGTGCCTTACCCGCACCAATGAGACATACATCGAGTAATCGTGAATATAAAACAAGACATGAAATAATAAGAAGTGCGAAACAGTTTGTCTGAGGAAAAATTGCCTTTCGGCATATATATATATATCAACTAGAACAGTTACATCCCTTTTTACAATTCTGCCCACAACAGTACTACAGACCTCTAAGAGTGATATGACAACAATGGAGGGACAGGGCCCCGCCATACCCCTGAATGTAAGCACCTACAACGACAGAGGACTATACCACTGATAAGCCTCCGGAAAAATGGAGCTTCCCAAACGCTGAACTGTGACCCTGAGAGCTAGGATCAACGACTGGTGTACCTCTACCTGCGGCATGAACGGCCCCGAGGAGTCGATCTGGCAGTACCAAGTATGTGAAACTGAAAAATACTGTAAATGAAATCATAGTAGTCTATATAAAGCAGGAGACATGTATGATAACCAAACTACAGTTCACAATAAATAAGCAGTCATGTCAAGTCAGGGACTCACGCCCTCAAAGTCATCACTCAATTATAACTATGGGTCTCACGCCCACAACATAAACAAGAGTGAAATAGATATCATGGCGGTCTTTTCTAGGCCGCTAATGATCGAAGCAAGGCCAATCGCCCATAGTATCATTATGCGTGCCTAATCCTGACTTCCATGCTCGCATAGTCACACATAGACCCGCGTAGTCGTATAGACGCGTCGGGGTAGCTAACCCCGGTACCCTCCTGGACTCCCGCAGTCCGCATAGTCTCAATAGACCGCATAGTCACACAGACCGCATAGGGCATCCCCCGCATCGGGATAAAACACCCGGAATGATCAATCCTGGAGCATACCGCTGCTCCGCATAGTCACATAGACCGCATAGGCCGTATAGACCCGCATCAAGGGTGGCAAGCCCTAGGTATAACAAGTCAAGGGTATGTGATATAATATGATAACGGGCTTAAAGTTTAACAACATAAGCACAACAAGAATAACCCCCTTACACAACACCACAAGATACTAACACACGCAGTATCCTAACATGTTTACTTATCAAATCAACAAGAAAGTATTACAAGGCTATCACAAACCAATACAATCAAGTTCTTCACACAAGGTACCTTCTACTTTATGTTAACAAGTTCGGGTATTTATCCCCAAAGTACTTCATACATTAACTCTTTAAAAGATCCGTTTCTTTCACAAAAGTCACACAATACCCGTAGTATAAAAATAGAGTGACTATCTTTTTAAGTAAACCAAAACACTTCCCTTTGAAAAATCAAGTAACCACATTATTTTCCAAACGTTCAAGTTTGCCTAATTTCAAATGCTCAAGTTTCTCATTTTCGAAAGGTTTCGTAGTTCATAGTTTTAATCACTTAATGATATAATTCTCCTTTAAAACAATTTGAGAAACATATGCCTTATATGTGAGTAGGTTATTCTTGTTCATAATCAATCTTATTTAAGCAGCCATGATCTAGGAAATGTAATATCATTTTGTCTCATCTTAGCTTATGCGGATGGAGGTTTCTCTGGTTTTAATAATACTTTATTAGTCAATACATTTCCCTTATTAAGCGGCTGCATGGTTTGTTCGATACTTATTCTCATTTCCGAAATCAGTAAAACATTATTCCTTTTACAAACCAAGTACTCATTACTCACGAATGAGGTTTCACACAAAAACTCATATTAATTTATTTAAGTCAAATCTCTTATCTTTTAAGATCAAGTCTCTTAACTTCTAAAATTAATAAACCATTCTTTTTATCTCTCTTAAGTCGTTATACCTAACTTCCCATAAAGCTAGTATAACTCTTAAGCTTTTAAAACCAAGTATTACTCTTCTTTCAAAAAGGTTTCTTAATTCTTTTGAAATATTTCAAGATTCTTATTATTCAGGCTTAAGTCAAAAGACATTGCCGTACAACTACGTTCAGTTAACATACGTACGTCTACCGTACTATATATATATTCTTTTAAAATATCATGCTCAAGAGGATAGGAAGGATCACATACCTCGCGACGATTATCGACTATTAGCAAAACGCTCCACGACTATAACCCGGCTAGCCTCGTCCACCTTTCAAGTAGTACATGCTACTCGCAGATCAATCAACCTATAAAGGTTATACAAGTCTATCAATGCCTAGACTACTCTTGTAGAATATTCTTCTGATGTGATTTGGTTCAAGTCTATTACGTAATATCCTTCTATTACGATTCAATTCTCTTCTATGAATCTTATATTCATTTCTATACAACTACAGTATGTAATTTCCAATTACAATAGAAGGATAGGATTATTTACCTCGGTAAGCCCAAAATTATCCAAGTTTAATGTCGATCCTGAGCAACGTTTAGCTCCTACTCCGGGTGCTCCAACCCGCTCCAAACAACCCTTAGAAGTTCTACGAAACTTCTTCCTAATACTTCAACCAACTGTGAAGATTTTCCTTAGGGTTTCGTTTAGTGACTGAAGGGAAGTATAATGGTATTTATGGGCTTTTAGTATAGGGGTAACCTTGGAATACTACAAGGTAATAGGCTAAGGTATTTAGGTATAGTAACAATACTTGGAGAGTATTTCTACCAAGAGGGGGGGTAGTATTTTGCGAGAACAACTAGGCAAGGGGGTGTACCACTCTGCCAAGGCACAGGAGGGGTGTACCCCTCGGCCAAGGTCCTTCTCAAAGGGGGAGGCTTGGACGAACCACTACACTAAGGGGGAGAGAACTTTCAAGACTTAGAAACTATTTTAGGATGAAGAAGTTCATCAACTAAGGGGTATTTATAGGACAACGAGGCGAGATCAAGCCAAGTGGTAGGCAAGTGTAGGGTGAGGATTCATCCATGTGTACCTTATCCATCTACCACACCAACTATCACAAATATCCTACCTAACCCAAGACCCCAATTCGTCCACTAGCCGTCCATCACAACGTCCCATGTGAGGGTGACACCCGTTGGTCCAAAATGTTTCATCTCTCGGAAAAATCCGCAAAAATTAGAAATGACATAGCCGTAATTTTCCGCCCATGAAGTCTTGTAAAGCGTTTAGTCGAAAAATGATTCTTTTGGTACTTGTGAACAATAATTTTCGGTCTAGCCTAACTTAAGGCTTAAACTTTTATCGTCGCCCTCACGTACATACTGCGGAAATACTGGGTATAACATTCTCCTCGCCCGAAACATTCGTCCGAATGTTTCGCCTACGTCTCAAAACAAACATGCGCCAGTATAGTCTGCACTACCATACTTACAAAAACAAACATGCCCCACCTGGCCACAATACAACCCGCGCAAATACTTACATCCAAGTCCACGAGGAATCACCTCCATCACTACAAAAGCTCCACCTGAGGCTAAAAGATACTCCCTTCGCACCTTTTCTTTACAAACGAAATGATCACTTCTATGTTCTTAACACATGCTCGCTTCTTCCCTTACTCGTCGTACCCTTCTCGTACACTCGAACTCTTTCTCATAACTTACCACATTTCTGTTACTGCATCAATTTCAAAAATCTCTGGGTTACTACCTCCAACTTGATCATCATTAACTGGGAATACTCTGGATGGATCTCCGATACTTTTCTGAACCTAACAACATGAAGGACCGGACATACTGCCTCCTAAGTCGGACGGCAAAAGCTAACATATAGGCAACCTGGCCTACTCTTCACATGATCTGAAAGGCCCAAAGTAACTCGGGCTAAGTTTCCTCTGTTTCCCAAACTCGTCACACCCTTTCCGGGGTGGTACTTGAAGACCACGTCCCACTGAACTCCAAGCGTCGTCGCCGATTATCCGCACGACTTCCGTTGACTCTGAGCTGCCGATAACCTCTCCTGGATAGGCTTCACCCTATCCACATCCTGCCGAAATAAGTATGAACCAACTATCTGAACTTTGCCAACATCGAACCAATCGACCGGCAACTTACACTACCGCTCCTACGAGGCTTCGTAAGGCGGTATCCGAATACTGAAATGGTGGTTATAAAAACACTCCCTTAACCGGAGGCAACAATCCTTACATTACCCCTAAAATCCAAACACTGGCCCGAGGGCGAATGCGATACTGAGACTCACCTGAGTTCCTCAACCCTGCCTGGTAAAACTTCCAGAAAACGAAATAGCCACAACCTGGGCTTCACTGTCTGTCATAAGGTGAAAGTAGGCACCTCGTGCAGCCTTACAACCTTCCTGATAAATAACATCTCGCATAACTCTCTGCCGAGTGAACAGTCCTGACTGAAGGACAAGATGGGCTGACCTCATTGGCCCGACTACTAGTCGAACGCATCCACGAACTCGTACGCTGGTTTACTAAACTTGGGCCTAACACCCTCGTGACCCTACCACCTGGCGGGACCACCCCGAACTGACCCCACCACAAAACAGGTCGCGGGTTGACCCGCGATTGGTCCTCAACCCGACCCGCTATCGCGCAAAAACTCTTGTTCCCCGATCCGGAACGATCTCACTAATCAAGTCACGAAAACCTAGTGGTTTTCTTAGTTCAACTACCCTCTTTCATTCCACACTACTCAGGGACTTATTATACAACTATATCTCACGTTCACTATGCACTCCGATAAGGGTCAAACACATAAAAAAAATACATCTTTTACTCGAGATGGCCTTACCTCTAAGGTCCCTACGTATAAAACTCTAAGGCTCACACTTTCTCTTTAATCTTACCCTGTTAACTAACCATGATTTCTAATCACAATTAACACTTATGTTATCTGAACATAACACTTAAGATACGCTTATCTTATCACACCTACAATCTCTGAGGTTCAAGAATATACATGTATCTACCGCTTCACTTCCACTTTGTCGTTCTAATCAATCACCGCCGTAGGCGCATAGCTAGGAAGGTGATTAACTAGCCACCGATCACGGTGAGTCTCTACATCCGCGCCACCTCTAGTCGGACAATTCCTGCAAAATGGCCTGCTGTCGTAAGTATAACAAGCTCGACAAAAAAGCGACATTCCCGGTGGCGTCGCCACCTGCTGCGAACATTGGGAAAACCTTCGTGTATCGTGAACGAAGCCCTGAGCTCGACCAACTCGGCATACTGAACGTCCCGAACCCCGCGGAGGACCACTGCTCAGCGGAGGCGCATATCGATCTGCTGAGGCGATTCGCCTCGAAAGTTACCAAAGGACCCTGCCGATCTGGCCCTCTTCTGCTGACACACGTAGTATCCTAACATGTTTACTTATCAAATCAACAAGAAAGTATTACAAGGCTATCACAAACTAATACAATCAAGTTCTTCACACAAGGTACCTTCTACTTTATGTTAACAAGTTCGGGTATTTATCCCCAAAGTACTTCATACATTAACTCTTTAAAAGATCCGTTTCTTTCACAAAAGTCACACAATACCCGTAGTATAAAAATAGAGTGACTATCTTTTTAAGTAAACCAAAACACTTCCCTTTGAAAAATCAAGTAACCACATTATTTTCCAAACGTTCAAGTTTGCCTAATTTCAAATGCTCAAGTTTCTCATTTTCGAAAGGTTTCGTAGTTCATAGTTTTAATCACTTAATGATATAATTCTCCTTTAAAACAATTTGAGAAACATATGCCTTATATGTGAGTAGGTTATTCTTGTTCATAATCAATCTTATTTAAGCAGCCATGATCTAGGAAATGTAATATCATTTTGTCTCATCTTAGCTTATGCGGATGGAGGTTTCTTGGTTTTAATAATACTTTATTAGTCAATACATTTCCACTTATTAAGCTTTGTGGTTTGTTTGATACTTATTCTCATTTCCGAAATCAGTAAAACATTATTCCTTTTACAAACCAAGTACTAATTACTCACGAATGAGGTTTCACACAAAAACTCATATTAATTTATTTAAGTGTCACGACCCGATTAAGACGTGGTAGTGCCTACCCGGGCACCTAGTGATACAACATCAGTAATCAGTGGAACATAAAAGCGATACAAGACATATTATGAAATATGAAACAATAATCTGAGAAAAACTTGCCTTTCGCATATATATAAACAACAACTTTTTCAACATGAGCAGTTTAATCCTTTTTACAAACTCCCGCCACAACTTGCGATTACTGCACTCTACGAATGATATGACAACAACGACGGGACGGGCCGTCATACCACAGAATGTAAGCACCTACAACAACGGGGACTATACTAAGACAAGCCTCCGAGAAGCGGAGCTCTCCCAATGCTGAATCGTGACCACAGGCGAGGATCAACGATCGTGTACCTTTACTGCGGCATGAGCGGCCCAGGAGGTCGATCTGGCAGTGCCGAGTATGTGAAATCGAAAATCGTAAATGGAATCATAGTAGTCTATATAAAGCGGGAGACATGTATGATAACAAAACTACGATTCCTGATAAACAAGCGATCATATCAAGTCGTGACTCACGCCTCAAAGTCATCACTCAAACATAACAATGGGTCTCACGCCCACAACATCAATCATGCGTGGAATACCTTCCGCCATCGTCGGCTTTATGATATACAAGCACCAGAATACACATGAACACGGGTCCCACGTGTTCTAATAAAACGATGCGAGGTAAATCGAAGGCATAGCCGACTACTAACACCACGGTACCAACAAGGTCATAAAATGTGTCATGATATCTGTCTGGCCGTCACATGATAAAAGGCTGGTCACTAGCCGCGATATCAAATGTGCGCGTCTAGCCAGAACTCTCGCGACTCGCGTAGGCCAACCTCATAGGCCCGCGTGAGGTATAACCCGCATCGAGGTAGCTACTCCGGCGTAAATCACGGACTCGCGATCCGCGTAGCCACAAAGACCGCATGACCATAAAGGCGCGCTAACACGGAACTCCGTAGTTCCGCATGGATCCCCTGGACCCGCTTGAGGTATTCTCGATTCATGGTCCCAGAGCGCCTGAGTCTACCCCGCATCGGAGGGCAGCTTTACCTCCGGACACAAGTCAAGGTGAGTGGTACAATACCAACCTAACGGCTGATAGTCAAACAACTTTAAGCGCGATCGGAGGAGGAAAACACCTTTACACTAACATCACAAGATACTAACACACGTAGCATCCTAACATGTTTACTTATCAAATCAACAAGAAAGTATTACAAGGCTATCACAAACCAATACAATCAAGTTATTCACACAAGGTACTTTCTACTAACAAGTTCGTATCTATCCCCAAAGTACTTCACACATTAAATCTTTAAAAGATCTGCTTCTTTCACATAAGTCACACAATAACGTAGTATAAAATAGAGTGGTGTCCTTTTAAGAAAACCAAAACTCTTACCTTTGTAAAATCAAGTAACAACATTATTTTCCAAGCGTCAAGTTTGCCTAATTTCAAATGTTCACGTTTCTTATTTTAGAAAGGTTTAAGTAGTTCATAGTCTTATTCATTTAAGAATATAATTCTCTTTTAAATGATCGGAGAAACATAAGCCTTATATGTGAGTAGGATATTCTTGTTTATAACAATCTTATTACAATGACCATGATCTAGGAAATATCATTTTGTCTCATCTTAGCTTCATGCGGATGGAAGTTTCTCTTGGTTTTAATAATACTTAATTATTCAAAACATTTTCCTTTTATTAACGCTGCGGTGGTTTGTCGATACACATTCGATTTCCAAATCGATAAAACATTCTTAAGCCGTTATACCTAACTTCCCATAAAGCTAGTATAACTCTTAAGTTTTCAAAAACCAAGTATTACTTCAAGTTCTCTATTAACACATAACAAGCCAGTTATAGTTCAAATCAGTTACCTTTTAAAAACCACAGTATTTTCTTACCAACATAAAGTCGCTTATAACCGACTTCCCATAAAGCCGTTATAACACTTAATGTTTTAAACCAATTAAATACATTTAGCACGTATCGTCTGCGTACTACATAGTTCACACATATCATGCTAGAAGAGATAGGAAGAGGTTCACATACCTCGCGGCGATTATCGACTAATAGCAAAACGCTCCAAGTACTTCCAACCGTCGGCTACTCCTTAAGCCAAGTAGATCGCGCCACACGTAGTACTTCAACCTATAAGGCCACAAGGCGCTTATTAACATTTAGATCTCATCGTAGAACATTCTACCGAAAATTCGCGCCTCCCGCATGGCGTAAATCTCTCCTCTAACGGCGGCTACCAAGCCAACCGGGGTTATACGTCTAACCCTAACAGGTACAATTCTACTCCACGGTACTACACAAGTCTCATGTCTGACCCTATGTAATTCTGATTCAGTATTCTTCTTTTAAATTCAGGCTTAAGTCAAAAGACATTGCCGATAACTACGTCCAGTTCTATATATAGTATACTTCAACTATATATTCTAATAATATGTAATTTCCAATTACAATAGAGGGACAAGATAATTACCTCGATAAGCCCATAATTATCCGAGTTTAATGTCGATCCTTAGCAAAGTTTCGATCCTACTCCGGGTGCTCCAACCCGCTCCAAACAACCCTTAGAAGTTCTAACCAACTTCTACATAGTACTCCAACTAACTACGGAGATTTTCCTAGGGTTTTCGGTTTTGTGACGGAAGGGAAGTATAATAGTATTTCTGGGCTTTTCGTATAGGTATAACCTTAGAATACAACAAGGTATACGGCTAAGGTAATTTGGGCATTATAACAATACTTTTGAGAGTATTTCTACCAAGAGGGGTATTATAGAAAACAACTAGGCTAGTGGGTACCCCACGGCTAGCACCCGAGGGGAAGGGCTCTCGCGAGGGGAGGAGGAGGATTTAACACTTAGAAAAATATTTGTGGATGAAGAAAGTTCATCACTTAGAGGGGTATTTATAGCAAAACCAAAGGCCAACCAATGGCCAAGATCTAGCCAAGTGCAAGGCAAGTGTAAGGCCAAGATCAAGCCAAGTGCACCCTAACCCCTACTCCACAAAACATGGCACAAAACAAGCCACAAAACAAGGCCAAAACAAGGCACAAAACCATGAACCAATCGGCCAAGGCCAAGCCTCCTCTTTACCGTCCAATGAGGGTGACAAGTGTCACCCTCCCGTTGGTCCAAAAATGTTTCGTCTCTCGGAAAAATCCGCAAAAATTAAAAATGACATCGCCGTAAATTCCCCTACGAAAGCTGTGAAAACGTTTCGCCGAAAAACGACTCTAATCGGGTGTTGTGTACAAAAATAATTCGGCCAAGCCTATTCTCAAGTTCGAATTTCACGCACGTCCCTCGTACATACTGGAAATACGGTATAACATTCTCCTCCTTAGAAACATTCGTCGAATGTTCCTTCTAAGTCTCAAAACAAACGTGCGCCAGTATAGTCTTCACTACTATACTTACGAGAATCAATCCTGCCACACCTGGCCACAGAAACAACTTGCGCAAAAATGCTTACATCCAAGTCCACGAGGAAACACCTCTAATCATCACCACAAAACACTTCTCACCGGGTCTAAAATATACTTCCTTCGACATTCTGTTTACAAAAGAAATGATCACATCTATGCTCGCCATACATGCTCGCTTCTCTCTTTACTCGTCGTAGATACCGCTTTGTCACTTTGCCTGAGGCATTAACCTTCTCAGGCGACCCAACAAATGGTACCACTTTTGTCACTTTGTCGCGAGCCTTGCTCCGACGACCCAACAAATGGTACCGGCTGCACGCGATCCACGAGGTCGCCGTACACTCGAACTCTTACCACATTTCGAGCATCGCCGCCTCCAAAACTCTGGTTACTATCTCTAACGTGGTCATCATTAATCGGGAACACTCAATGGATCTCCGATACTTTCCGATCATATCAATACGAAAAGATCGGACGCATCGCCTCCTAAGTCGGACGGCAAATGCTAACATATAGGCAACCCGCCTATTCTTCACATGAACTCGTGCGGCCCGGCGTAACTCGCTAAGTTCCCTTTGTTTTCCAAAACTCGTCATACCCTAACCATCTGTTGGAACAAGCTGAACCAATCGCGAACCTTGCCAACATCGAACCAATCGATCAAGAACTTACACTTCCGCCTTACAAGGCTTCATAAGGCGATATCCGAACACCGAAATGGTAGCTTAAACACTACCTCCACAGAGACAACAATCCCACAACTATCCTCGAAATCCAAACACCGCCCGGTGGCGAATGCGATTCTGAGACTCACCCGAGTTCTTAACACATGCTTGGTAAAACTTCCGAAACAAAAATAGCCGTAACACGGGCTCCATTATCATCATAAGGTGAAGGTAGGCACCCCGCAGCCTTACAACCTTTCGGATAACTCAACACACCGAGTAAACGGTCTTTGCTAAGACAAGGCGGTGACCTCGCCCGACTCATCGGTCGAACGCATCCACGACCGCACGTTGGTTAACTAAACTCGCCTAACACCCTCGTGACCCTACCACAAGACGGGACCACCACAACCGACCCCACCACCAAACCTACCGCGGGTTGACCCGCAACGTGGCCTCAACCCGACCCGAACGCCGCACAATACTAGCTCCCGATCCGAACAATCTCACTAATCACGTTTGAAAACCTGGCGGTCTTCTTAGCTCAACTACCCCCTTTCATTCCACACTACTAGGACCTATCCTAACATAACTCACGTGCACTATGCACTTCCGATAAGGGTCAACATAAACAATACATCTTTTACTCGAGATGGCCTTACCTCTAAGGTCTCTACGTAAAAAAACTCTAAAGTTCACACCTTCACTATCCCCCAAAATCTTACTCGGTTAACCCACCATGATTTCTAATCACAACTAACACACTGCTATCAGAACATAGCACTTAAGGTATACTCACCTTATCACACATACAGATCTCTGAGGGTTAAGGATATATCTATATCTATCGCTTGCCCCTTAGTCGTTCTAATCAAACTCGCCTGCAGGCGATAGTTGAGGAGATAACACACTACCCACCGATCACGAAGGCTAAGTCCTCCTACAAGGACACTTTTCGACCCTGCACGGCGGTCATAGTACAACAAGTACCGACTAAAAACGACATTCCCGACGGCGTCACATCACCGTGAACGGAAGTCACGGAGTTTCACCAACTCTGCATACCGAACGTCACGAACTCCGTGGAAGACCACTCTGCTGGCGGAGGTGCATAATCTAATCACTGGCGAGGCGACTCGCCTCGAAAGTTACCAAAGGACCTCGCCGCTCGGCCTCTTCGCTGTCCTTTGTTAACCCGTCGATCTCTATGTTTCTACCGATGTGCATAAGCCCGCATACGTGCCATGCTCAAGCCTAATCAAGAACTTACTTGCACAACCTTCTCGTTGATATTCATCAAGACTCGCGATACATCGGTATACTCTGGTAGCCAAATCCATACTAGTAATGTGGTCGCCTTTGCAATCCATATTCTCTGCTCTGGTCGTGGAATCGGCGTTCAAATGTCATGGCCGCAGAGAACCGCCACGCGTGCTAAACTCTGCTGGGCTAGTGGCGTCGCAAAACTCCCCGAAGAAGCACCACCTCAGTGATGATTGGGCTGTGCCCACGTAACCCTCCGCATCTACTCGCGACTCCTCTGCCTTGACCTCACGGGCGGGTTGCCTACGCGGAGGTATAACGGTAGTGGAAAGAAATACGTCGAGGGTCCAACTTACAACACTTCTAAGGCACGATCTCGAGTGAGAAGAATAGAAACTAATCCTAAATATCCTATAGCCTCACGATTATTGGTGTGGTGCACAACACACCGATAATCAAGACTTCCATCGATACTGCTCAGACTTTCCGAGGATTAATCGCTCGATACCACTTTTGTCACGACCGATTCCGCCCGTGGATCGTGCCTACCGGGCACCCTAGTGATACAACATCGCAGTAATCAATGAACATAAACGATACAAGACATATTATGAAATATGAAACAATAACTGAGAAAACTTGCTTTCGCATATATATAAACAACAACTTTTTCAACATGAGCAGTTTAATCCTTTTACAAACCCCCGCCACAAAGATTTCTGCACTCTACGAATGATATGACAATAACGACGGGACAGGGCCCCGTCATACCCCTGAACGTAAGCACCTACAACAACAGGGGACTATACCAAGACAAGCCTCCGGAGAAACGGAGCTCTCCTGTTACCAATCTGACCCTAAGAGCGAGGATCAACGATCGTGTACCTTTACTGCGGCATGAACGCACTTCGAGGAGGTCGCATAACAACCGAGTATGTGAAACTGAAAATACTGTAAATGGAATCATAGTAGTCTATATAAAGCAGGAGACATGTATGATAACAAAACTACAGTTCACAATAAACAAGCAGTCATATCAAGTCAGGGACTCACGCCCTCAAAGTCATCACTCAAACATAACAATGGGTCTCACGCCCACAACATCAATCATGCGTGGAATACCTTCCTCACCGGCAGCTTTATGATATACAAGCACCAAGGAATACATGAACACCGAGTCCCACTGTGTTCTAATAAAACAAAGACAGGTAAGTGCGAAGGCATAGCCGACTACTAACACCCACAGCACAACAAGGTCATAAATTGTGTCATGATATCTGTCTGCACTGGCCACATGATAAAAGCCGGTCACTGCCGCGATATCAAATGTGCGCGTCTAGCCCTGAAACTCTCCGCACTCGCGTAGGCCAACCTCATAGGCCCTCATGAGGTATAACCCCGCATCGAGGGTAGCTACTCCCAGGCGATCGCCCCGACTCGCGATCCGCAGCCACAAAGACCGCGTGACCATAAAGGCCGCGACACTAACACGGAACTCAGTAGTTCGCATGGATCCTGGACCCGCATGAGGTATTCTCGAATCATGGTCCTGCACCGCTGAGTCTACCCCGCGACGGAGGCGACAACCTCCGCACAAGTCAAGGTGAGTGGTACAATACCAACATAACTACTGATAGTCAAACAACTTTAAAAGCGCGATCGGAGGAAAACCCCTTTACACTAACATCACGAGATACTAACACACGTAGCATCCTAACATGTTTACTTATCAAATCAACAAGAAAGTATTACAAGGCTATCACAAACCAATACAATCAAGTTATTCACACAAGGTACTTTCTACTAACAAGTTCGGGTATATATCCCCAAAGTACTTCACACATTAAATCTTTAAAAGATCTGTTTCTTTCACATAAGTCACACAATAACAGTAGTATAAAATAGAGTGACCTTCCTTTTAAGAAAACCAAAACTCTTACCTTTGTAAAATCAAGTAACAACATTATTTTCCAAACGTCCAAGTTTGCCTAATTTCAAATGTTCACGTTTCTTATTTTAGAAAGGTTTCGTAGTTCATAGTCTTATTCATTTAAGAATATAATTCTTTTAAACAATCGGAGAAACATAAGCCTTATATGTGAGTAGGATATTCTTGTTTATAACAATCTTATTACAATGACCATGATCTAGAAATATCATTTTGTCTCATCTTAGCTTCTATGCAGATGGAAGTTTCTCTTGGTTTTAATAATACTTAATTATTCAAAACATTTTCCTTTATTAACGCCGCAGTTGGTTTGTCGATACACATTACGATTTCGAAATCAAGAAACATTCTTAAGCCGTTATACCTAACTTCCCATAAAGCTAGTATAACTCTTAAGTTTTCAAAACCAAGTATTACTTCAAGTTCTCTATTAACACATAACAAGCCGGTTATAGTTCAAATCGATTACCTTTTAAAACCACAAGTATTTTCTACCAACATAAAGTCGTTTATAACCGACTTCCCATAAAGCCGTTATAACACTTTATGTTTTAAACCAATTAAATACATTTATCACATGACGTCACCGTACTACATAGTTCACACATATCATGCTAGAAGAGATAAGAAGAGGTTCACATACCTGCGACGATTATCGACTAATAGCAAAACGCCCAAGTACTTCCAACCGTCGGCTACTCCTGCCAAGTAGATCGCGCCACACGTAGTACTTCAACCTATAAGGCCACAAGGCGCCATTAACATTTAGATCTCATCGTAGAACATTCTACCAAAATTCGCAAAGACTCTCCCCGCAACAACAGAAATCTCTCCTCTAACGAGGCCGCTACCAAGCCAACCAGGGGTTATACGCCTAACCCTAACTGTACAATTCTACTCCACGGTACTACTACACAAGTCTCACTGTAATACCCTATGTAATTACATCAAGATTCTTCTTTAAATTCAGGCTTAAGTCAAAAGACATTGCCGATAACTACGTCCAGTTCTATATATAGTATACTTCAACTATATATTCTAATAATATGTAATTTCCAATTACAATAGAGGGACAAGATAATTACCTCGATAAGCCCATAATTATCCGAGTTTAATGTCGATCCTTAGCAAAGTTTCGCTCCTACTCCGGGTGCTCCAACCCGCTCCAAACAACCCTTAGAAGTTCTAACCAACTTCTACATAGTACTCCAACTAACTACGGAGATTTTCCTAGGGTTTTCGGTTTTGTGACGGAAGGGAAGTATAATAGTATTTCTGGGCTTTTCGTATAGGTATAACCTTAGAATACAACAAGGTATACGGCTAAGGTAATTTGGGCATTATAACAATACTTTTGAGAGTATTTCTACCAAGAGGGGGGGTATTATACGAAAACAACTAGGCTAGGGGTACCACTAGCACCCCAAGAGGGGAAGGGCTCTCGGCCAAGGGGGAGGGAGGAGGATTTAACACTTAGAAAAATATTTGTGGATGAAGAAAGTTCATCACTTAGAGGGGTATTTATAGCAAAACCAAAGGCCAACCAATGGCCAAGATCTAGCCAAGTGCAAGGCAAGTGTAAGGCCAAGATCAAGCCAAGTGCACCCTAACCCCTACTCCACAAAACATGGCACAAAACAAGCCACAAAACAAGGCCAAAACAAGGCACAAAACCATGAACCAATCGGCCAAGGCCAAGCCTCCTCTTTACCGTCCAATGAGGGTGACAAGTGTCACCCTCCCGTTGGTCAAAAAATTTTTCGTCTCTCGGAAAAAATCCGCAAAAATTAAAAATGACATAGCCGGAAATTCCCCTACGAAAGCTGTGAAAACGTTTCGCCGAAAAACGACTCTAATCGGGTGTTGTGTACAAAAATAATTCGGCCAAGCCTATTCTCAAGTTCGAAATTTCCTACGTACGTCCCTGCGTACATACTCTGGAAATACGGGGTATAACATTAAGTCAAGTCTCTTATCTTTTAAGATCAAGTCTCTTAACTTCTAAAATTAATAAACCATTATTTTTATCTCTCTTAAGTCGTTATACCTAACTTCCCATAAAGCTAGTATAACTCTTAAGCTTTTAAAACCAAGTATTACTCTTCTTTCAAAAAGGTTTCTTAATTCTTTTGAAATACTTCAAGATTCTTATTATTCAGGCTTAAGTCAAAAGACATTGCCGTACAACTACGTTCAGTTAACACACGTACGTCTACCGTACTATATATATATTCTTTTAAAATATCATGCTCAAGAGGATAGGAAGGATCACATACCTCGCGACGATTATCGACTATTAGCAAAACGCTCCACGGCTATAACCCGGCTAGCCTCGTCCACCTTTCAAGTAGTACATGCTACTCGCAGATCAATCAACCTATAAAGGTTATACAAGTCTATCAATGCCTAGACTACTCTTGTAGAATATTCTTCTGATGTGATTTCAGTTCAAGTCTATTCTGTAATATCCTTCTATTACAGTTCAATTCTCTTCTATGAATCTTATATTCATTTATATACAACTACCGTATGTAATTTCCAATTACAATAGAAGGATAGGATTATTTACCTCGGTAAGCCCAAAATTATCCAAGTTTAATGTCGATCCTGAGCAACGTTTAGCTCCTACTCCGGGTGCTCCAACCCGCTCCAAACAACCCTTAGAAGTTCTACGAAACTTCTTCCTAATACTTCAACCAACTGTGAAGATTTTCCTTAGGGTTTCGTTTAGTGACTGAAGGGAAGTATAATGGTATTTCTGGGCTTTTAGTATAGGGGTAACCTTGGAATACTACAAGGTAATAGGCTAAGGTATTTAGGTATAGTAACAATACTTGGAGAGTATTTCTACCAAGAGGGGGTAGTATTTCATGAGAACAACTAGGCAAGGGGTGTACTTCGCCATGGCCTTCTCGAGGGGAGGCTTGGACGAACCACTACACTAAGGGGGAGAGAACTTTCAAGACTTAGAAACTATTTTAGGATGAAGAAGTTCATCAACTAAGGGGGGTATTTATAGGACAACCAAGGGCCAAGATCAAGCCAAGTGGTAGGCAAGTGTAGGGTGAGGATTCATCCATGTGTACCTTATCCATCTACCACACCAACTATCACAAATATCCTACCTAACCCAAGACCCCAGGCCCACTAGCCGCCCATCACAACGTCCCATGTGAGGGTGACACATGTCACCCTCCCGTTGGTCCAAAATGTTTCATCTCTCAGAAAAATCCGCAAAAATTAGAAATGACATAGCCGTAATTTTCCCTTCGCAAGTCTTGTAAAACGTTTCGTCGAAAACGATTCTTTTCGGTACTTGTGAACAATAATTTTCGGTCCTAGCCTAACTTAAGGCTTAAACTTTTATACGTACGCCCTCACGTACATACTCTGGAAATACGGGGTATAACAACTTAACTCTTGTCCTTGGTCTGACTTAAATCTTCTTGCCGAGAAGGCCTTATATACCTAAGGTCTCGTCGGTTATCACAGTTCTAAGGCTCACAATTTCCATGCCCCAACCCTACATTATCCTTCCCCACATACGGTAAGATAGCTTCTTATAAACCCATAATCGTGTTGTCTTGATCACAACACCCATACTTACTTCATACGGATCTCATCCGTACAATTCTCTTAAGCATAACAAACTAGCACGTAAAACTTTGATGAGAATTCATTAAACTGTTTTATACCTTTCTGGTATCTATTTAGTCTTTACCAATTCTTGGTAATCCAAGATCATTCAAGGCAACACGCATCTGACCCTCATACATAAATCTGTATAGTTTTATGTCATTATACTAACTATACAACAAGTATTACCAACCTGGATACGCAATCCACATAATCCTTCCTGGGTCACTGCTGCATTTCTCATAGCTGCAATCAACATAACTCGTTAGGGAGAGACGATCCTAACAACACAGCTCTATCGCACGATCTCAGAGTGAGAAGAATGAAAACTAATCCTAAATGTCCTGCAGCCTCCTAGTTGTGGTGCACAACACACCGATAACCAAGACTCTACTAGACACGGTCTGTAGACACTTTTCGAGGACTAACTGCTCTGATACCATTTTTGTCACGACCCGACCCTGGGCCCGCGACTGGTGCCCTACCTGGGCACCCTTACAGGTACACATCAAAGAAAAATAAGCGGAACATACATAAACTCAATAAGAAATAAATAACAGGCTAGCCGATAAGGCTACCTCCCTAGATATATACGTAAAGTCAAAAGCAGTTACCTCTTTTTTTTTTTCTTACAAACCGACCCACAAGATATGACTACAGACCTCTAAGAGTTTTGACATAACAACTGTGACGGGACAGGGCCCCGCCATACCCCTGAATGTACAACAACCGACAATACCAGGAATCTGAACCAAAGATAGGCCTCCGGAGTAATGGAGCTTCTCAACAGTTGAACAGTGATCCTAAGAGTGAGGATCAACAACCTGTATAACTCTACATGCGGCATGAACGCAGCCCCCCGAAGGAGGTCAGTACAACAGGTACCAAGTATGGGAAACTGAAAGTACTGTAATGAAATCATATAGTCTAAAATAAAGCTGGAGACATGTATGATGACCAAAATAACAGTAAACTGTGCCTTACTATTAATGAGAGTAAACAAGAATATACTTTACTGCATAAAAATAGGAGGCTCATGATCAAATTAGGGCCACCCGCCGGTAGTATCATTAAGCAATCCTACTCTTGGGGCTATTTCACCCGCATTGGTCCTGTGGACCCGCAAGGAGGTCATCCGCCTCGCATAGGACTGGTCCGCCCCGCATGGGACTATTTCACCCGCATAGGTCCTTGGAATTTTTGCTCCAACATAGATTTCATTGATGGCGGAAGAATGTTAATACTTTGGGATCCCTCCAGAGTTAGTTGTGAAGTGCTTGGAATGGACTCTCAACATATTCATGTCCATGCAAGATGTAAAACAACACAAGTGTCCTTCCTAGATACATTTGTGTACCCGGTTTATAGCATCCCAGAAAGAAGGAAACTTTGGCATCACCTTACCCACTTGGGCATCAGCATTGTCAAGCCTTGGATGATTATTGGAGATTTCAACACCTATTGCTACCCACATGATAAGGCGGGTGGTCCCCCTCTTACGCCTTATGCAATTAGGGATCTTGGAGAATTCAGGAATGCCCATGGACTAGAAGACACCCCTTCTTCCGGTTCCTTCTACACTTGGACGAATGGTTCGATATGGTCTAAGCTTGATAGAGTGATGATGAATCAACATTGGAGTGATTTGAATCTTGAGTGCAAGGCCAACTTCCTGCCTATGGAACCAGTCTCGGATCATTTCCCCGTGGTAGCTTCAGTAATTGCATCCTCTAGTATTGGGAAACGACCTTTCAAGTTAATGAACATATGGCTCTCCCATCCCGCATTTGAGAACATACTTACTTCATGCTGGAGGCAGCACATATTGGGATCTGCCCAATTCATATTAGCCACAAAATTGAAATCTTTGAAAAAGCCATTGCGAGAATTGAACACAAGGGAATTTGGAAGAATAGAACAAAGAGCAATTGCGGCAAAAATGGAGTTCAAGGAGGCTATCAATGCACATATGGAGGATCCCTTGATGATGAACTAAGAGACAATGTTAAGTCCTTAAGGGCTAAAGCAAACCTCTTGCTTGAAGCCGAAAGACACTTCATAAGACAAAAATCGAGGCAAAAACACTTGATTGGGAGTGATAGATGCTCCAAATATTTTCACAGCTTGATCAAGAGGAGTAATGTCAGAAATTGAATCAACTACCTTGTCAAGGCCAATGGGACTAGCACAACATCTCCCGGGGAAGTAAGAGAAATGCTTGTAGAGTTATACAAAGATCTTTTAGGCACATCCCGATCCTCAACAAACATTGAACCCGCGGTATTGGATTGTGGCCCGAAGCTAGGAGAGGAAGACGGAATACACCTTCTACATTTCATCTCCACTAAGGAGATTTGGGAGGCTCTTTCAGATATAGGCAATGACAAGGCACCCGGTCCGGATGGTTTCTCAGCCGCATTCTTCAAAAAAAGATGGAGAGATGTGGGACAAGATGTAGTAAGAAGTGTACAAGAATTCTTCTCATCCGGAGTTCTTTTGAAGCAAGTGAACCATACCATACTTACCCTCCTGCCCAAGACTAATTGGGATCCCAAGGTAAATGACTTTAGGCCTATCGGATTGACCAATGTGGTCTACAAGATCATAACAAAGATTTTAGCTAATCGGATGGCAAAGGTTCTTCCTACACTTATTGATAAATGCCAAGGAGCTTTTGTGAAAGAAAGGAATATGGTGGACAATGTCTTCATTGCCCAAGAACTTGTGACAGGTTATAATAGAGCTAGGATCTCACCAAGGTGTATGCTTATGGTAGATCTTCGGAAAGCATTTGACACGGTCTCCTAGAATTTCCTTGAATCAGTGCTAAGAGGTCTCAAGTTTCCAGACAGATTTTTAAGATGGATTATGGAACGCGTATGTTCAACCTCTTTCTCTCTTTCCATCAATGGAGAGTTACATGGTTATTTTGCGGGTAAACGCGGCTTAAGGCAAGGTGATCCTATGTCTCCTATGCTCTTTATCCTTTGCATTGAGTACCTTTCAAGGATGTTAAAGCTAAGGACCTCAGAAAAAACTTTTTCTTATCACCTCAAGTGCAAGAGACTAGACATCTCTCACTTTGACTTTGCGGATGATCTCATGCTCTTTGCCAAAGGGGATGTACCTTCGGTAAATTTTCTTATGGAGTGTCTTGAAGATTTGGAGGCAGCTTCCGGACTTATACTTAACCCGTCAAAATCATCCATCTATATTGCAGGTGTGCAAGGTTCAATCTGGGACTAGATCTTGGCAATAGTTGGTTTCTCATTAGGAGTCTTTCCCGTACGGTACTTGGGGATCCCTTTGTCCCCAATTTCTGTCTCGGTTGATCAGTTTGCCCCATTCACTAGTGCAATCTCAGAATACATTCAGAAATGGAGGCATCACTCACTCTCTTATGCGGGAAAACTGGAACTAATCAGATCGGTTATTCAAGGTGTTGAGAGATTTTGGTTTCGGGTGCTTCCTATTCCTTCTTCAGTTCTCAACAAGGTACGGTCAGCATGTATTCAGTTCTTATGGGGTGGTAAGCCACCAAGAGTCGCTTGGGATGTCATTTGTGTGCCTCAATCCGAAGGAGGCTTGGGTCTTATGAACATCAAAGAATGGAACCATGCCTTACTCTCCCGGACCATCTAGCAAACTCACACTAAGGCGGATACCTTATGGGTCCAATGGATTAATAGCTACTACTTGAGAGGCCAATCATTTTGGGAATATGAGGTACGGGCTAGGGACTCCCCCTTATTCAAAAAAATTTGTAGTATTCGCGACACATTTATTTCCATCTTCGGTAGTCAAGGAAACGCAATTGCCGTCTTGGAAAAGTGTTGCACAAATGGAAGATTTGATTCTAGTCTTGTGTATGAGGTCTTGCGCACACCGCGGGATAAAAGGCTTTGGATGTCTCAAATTTGGAAAGGCTTCATTCCTCCTAAATTCTCATTCACAGTATGGCTCGCTTGTAGGAAGCGTCTAGCTACCAAAGACACTCTCTCCTATCTAAACTTGGAAGATAGGACTTGCGGGTTCTGCAAGAGGGAAAATGAGACAAGGGCTCACCTTTTTTTCTCTTGTGCCTACACTCGCATCATTTGGAAGCACATAAAGGAATGGTTGGGTATTAGAAGAGAAATGACAACTATTGAAAGCGCACTCAAGGGGATCAAGAAAGAGCATCGCGGGACAGACATCCGATCCAAAGCCATCTTACTTGCCTTTTGCATAGTGGTATATGAGATTTGGAGAACAAGAAATGAATTGCTATTCGAGGACATAAGTATAACGACGGATGAGGTTGTTGCAAAAGTCAAAACAACAACTTATAGAGTTCTTTATGACTTAATCCCCTATTGTAACGTCACCCAAGGGTGATCGTCCCATTCCCCCTCTCTTTCATTTCTTGTTTATGCTTACGTTGAGGATTGAGAACCCTCAATGACTGATTGTAGCTCCCAATTCTTCATTTTCTAGTAATAATATTTGCATTTACCCAAAAAAAAAAACTTTAAGCAATGGATACCTTTAAATCAAATTGTCATTCTTTATTTCAAGTCATTTTCTTTGTTTACATTACTAGAGAAAATCATTCCTTTAACCTTCCATAAAGTTGTTATAACCAACTTTCCATAAAGCCGTTATACTAACTTTATGCTTTAGCAACTAAGACATTTTTAACCTTTCATAAAG
Source organism: Przewalskia tangutica (assembly GCA_029844215.1). Taxonomy (NCBI): domain Eukaryota; kingdom Viridiplantae; phylum Streptophyta; class Magnoliopsida; order Solanales; family Solanaceae; genus Przewalskia; species Przewalskia tangutica. The sequence goes on from CM056721.1 coordinate 93,229,913, forward strand.
CCGTTATAACTAACTTCCCATAAAGCCGTTATAACTCTTTATGTCTTAGACAAATTCATTCTTTTTATAACTGGGAGACTTATACTTTCAAATCAAGTTACATAACTTTCAAAATACTTCAAGTCTCTTAACTTTATAAATCAAGTTTCTTAACTTTCAAAATACTTCAAGTCTCTTAACTTTATCAGAGTTCAAGGAATCAATACTTTTCAAATCAAGTATTCTATACTTTTCAAGTCAAGAAATCTTTCCATGTAGCATCAAGTCACACATCCTTTTCGAAAACAAGGCAATGATACCAAAATGAAACCGAATTCATTTTTAACCATGTACGTCCACCGTACTATACATTTATAAAACTCATGCTCAAGAAGATAGGGAAAGTTCCACATACCTCTTCGACTTAAACCACTTGCCAAGTTGAATACGTCGCACGTAGAATGTCAACCTATAATGACCATAATACGTCCATCAACTACTAGCTTTCAACGTAGAATATTTCTAAGTATAAGGACTCTTATTCTACGGAAAATCGGGCAGCACTTACTTTGTTTCTACATACTTTTCCACCTTTTTCAAGGCCCGAATTCAACAACCAAACATGCCACATTTAAGGCTCAACAATTTAGCTAACCAAAGGGGATTACACGCCTTACAATACGTGTAAAATTCTGTTATACCCCGTAGTTCTGGCCATACGTATGAGAGCGTACGAAAGGGGGTTAAAACTTAAAATTTTCGAAGATAGGTTGACGGATTGTTTCGGACAGGTTTTAGTCAACTTTGAGGTAGTGCATGTTCAGTTACATTGAGAGTTTGTAGGTGTTTCAAAGGCCTAGCATGTAGTTCATTGAGTCTAGTTTCCAACGCAACCAACCGTTCGTCGATAGGACATTGGAGTAGAAAGTTATGGAAGTTGCAAGTTCAGTGCGCAGTCGGCATGAAGTATTTCGGTCAGGAGCCACAGGGCCGCGACGCCGGATGCAGGGCCGCGGCGCCGGGGAATCTGGAGCTTCGCTGAAGTTGAAGCGCCGCAGCGACGGGAAGCAGGGCCGCGGCGGGATTTCTGGCGGAAAAACTGAGGAAAATCAGATTTCTTCATTTATAAAGGCCATGGGAGGGTGACAAGTGTCCCCCCGTCTGATTTTGCATGCACTACTTATTGACCAAGTCTTGAAGACTTGGTCATTCTTCAAGTTCATCCCTCTCTCTAGAAAATTAAGCTCTCCCTTCTCTCTAGAAAATTAAGAAGAAAGCAAGGCTTGAGAAAAATCTGAAAATGTGGCAAGAAGGAAACTTGTTGGCAAGCTTGTAGGAGTTGTTGTGGTGGTGATTGTGGAAAGGAGGCTAGCAAATTTGTTGGATTAATTTGGCTAAAACTCTAAGGTAACAATTCTTCTCTTGTGGCTAGTTTTTGGTGTTGCATGTGAAGAAGAAAGAAATTGTAGTAGTAAATATTGATCTTAGATACATTGCATGTAAGAGAAATGGTTTGGATATGAAAGGATTGGATAAGAAGGTTATGTGAGCATGTTGTAGCCTAAATACTACCTTAAAACTTGTTAAGTTAGTTGTTATACATTGTGGGGCAAAATTTTACACATTCAAGATTAGGTGTGTAATCCCCTTTGAAATGTTTGGATTGTTGGGCCTTAAATGTGGCGTTTGGATGTTGAATTCGGCCTTGAAAAAGGTGGCAAAGTATGTAGAAACAAAGGAAATGCTGTCCAATTTTCCATAGAATTTAGTGACTTTGAACTTGGAATATTCTACGTTGTAGCTTGAGGTTATTAAACGTATTATGGTCATTATAGGTCGACATACTACGTGCAGTATTTTGGACTTAGCAAGTGGATTAACCCGAAGAGGTATGTGGAAACTTTCTTATCTCTTGAGCATGAGTAATTATAACTATATAGTACGGTAGACGTACGTGTTTTAAATGAAGTAAATCCTTTTGTTATACTTGACTTGTTTTAAGAAAATGTCTAAGTTGGTTGGGTTAAGAAGTTAACCCACTTGTTCTTGAGGAATGGATTATTCTAAATAAGGTAGACAAGGATTTCTTGACATGAAAAAGTATAGAGTACTTGGTGTGAAAGTATTGAGTATTGAATTATTCTAAGAATAAGAGGCTTAATTTTTGAGGTAAGAAACTTGTTTTCTAAAGATAAGAGGCTTGAAGTATTTTGAAAATTGTGTAAATTTGTTTTGAAGTATAAGTCTCTTGGTTAATAAAAGAACGAAACCATTTGAGATATAAGGAGTTATAACGGCTTTATGGGAAGTTAGTTATAACGGCCTTATGAGAGGATAAGAATGTCTAAAGTTTTAAAGCATAAAGTTAGTATAACGGCTTTATGGGGAGTTGGTTATAATAACTTTATGGAAGGTTAAAGAGTTGGTTTTTCTTGAAAAAGGTAAACATAGATGAAAGAAATGAAAAGTCTAAAGAAGTTATGAGTTTACTTGGACGTACCGTCAGTGATGGAGGATTCCACGGGTATGCAGCCATGATGAGGGTTCGTTTCCCTGTTGATAGTGTTATTCCATGGATTAGCCCCCCATGTGGTTTAGCGACGCAGGTGGTATCTAGTAGTTAGCTTTCGTACCTGCCTTGCCGTGGGCGATGCAGCGACCGTAGTTGGCTTTCGTACTTGCCCCAGTCGGCATTATGGCGGAGTCTTGTGACGCAGGAGGTATCTGGTAGCTAGCTTTCGTACCTGCCCCGGTCAGCGATGTGATGCAGGTGGTATCTGGTAGTGGCTTTCGTACTTGCCCCGGTCAGCTTCGTGGTACAGAATACAGTATTGTTGGTACGGTAGGTATCTGGTAGCTGGCTTTCGTACTTGCCCCGGTCAGCGGAGTGACGCAGGAGGTATCTGGTAGTCGGCCTTCGTACTTGCCCCGTACGGTTCTTATGACACAGGTGGGACCTGGTGTTCATGTGTACTCCTTGGTGTTGTTATATCATAGACTGCCGACAGTGAGGAAGGAATTCCACGGGCATGGTTGATATTGTGGGCATGAGACCCATGGTTATATTTGAGTGATGACTTAGAGGGCGTGAGTCCCTGACTTGACATGACTGCATATATGTTGTGTACTGTAGTTTGGCTATCATACATGTCTCCTGCTTTATATATAGACTATTATGATTTCATTACAGTATTTTCAGTTTCACATACTTGGTACCTGTTGTACTGACCTCCTTCGGGGGGCTGCGTTCATCTGCGCAGTTGAGTGCGTAGCTTGCTGATCCGCACTCTTAGGATCACTGTTCAGTTCTTGGAAAGCTCCATTTCTCCAGAGGCTTTGTCTTTTGGTACGATTTCCTGAGGTTGTAGACTTTTGTACATTCAGGGGGTATGGCGGGGCCTGTCCCGGTCACGCTTGTTATTCTAAGTGCAGTAGTCACATTTGTGGTTTGAAACGTAAAAACAAGTTGTCTTGCTTACTTTTGATTAAGTATATTCTATGGAAGCGGCGCTTGGCTAGCCGGTGATGTTTACTATTTACAGGTTTATGTGTTATGTATGTTCCGTTGCTATTCTCTGATGTATACCTGACAGGGTGCCCCGGTAGGGCACCAGTCGCGGCCCCGGGGTCGGGTCGTGACAAATTCTGCCCCATAATTTATACAAAACAGTCCAATAGTCAATGCCATTCTCGGCTAATATGAGCAACAATGTTAAGTCTATTCCAATTCTTTTTCAATCCATATTGTCGTTCTAACATGTTATATAGTCGCAACCAACTTTAACAACTATAATCTCCTCTTTATATAACATGCGACGACTAAAACTAATAACTAAATTGAATTACAATCTTAAGGGCTAATCATGCTAGTTTCGGATTTTGAGCTTCTAAAATTGCATAACACTTATCAATCTTCATAACATATATCACATGATCATTTCTAACTTATCATAACATGGAATTTTCAATTACAATAGTAAGACGAAGATTTTTACCTCAATAAGCCCAAATATAATCCAAGACTTCAAGTCGATCCTTAGCAACTTTAGCTCCTCTTTTCGACGTTCCAATCCACTCCAAGCAACCCTTAGAAGCTTATGAAGAACTCCTCTTCAAGTTCCAACTCCAACTATAAACAACCCCTTAGGTTTTCACCTTGCGACTAATGTAAAAATGTAGTTTTTCCGGGATCTTTCTATTGAGATATCCTTACAATACCCCTAGGAACCTTGGGTTGAAGTATTGTGAATTATGAACAACAAACGAAAAAACTTTCTTCTTCACTTAGAGCTTAGCCGAGAGCTTCCAATGTAGCACCTAAGTTCTTGAAATATTTTTCTAAGTGTTGAGATAGTCTTGCTACTTGGATGAATATATAATTAAATAGAGGGTCAAGATTAAAACACTTGTGGGGTTTGAATGAAAGGGATTTTAAATATCTTAGTCAAGTGGCTCCTTGACTTGGTCAACAATGTCAAGCCTTAGCTTGTGAAGACTTGATCATCTTTACCTTGGTCATTTGACCTCTCTACCCTTGGCCAAATTCGACCAAGACCAATGCAAGGGGTGACACGTGTCACCCTCCCATTCGTCATAATATTTTGTTTCCCGACATTTTCATAATTCCGACAAATTCTACAAGTCTCAAATCTTAACGTTCTGATTCTTACGTACGTTCTTATATACATGTCCTGGGATTTCGGGGTGTAACATATGTGTAGGCTCGGTGTGTCTCATAACATAACCCGGCCTATTTGTAGGCTCGGTGTGTCTCATAACATAACATTTTAAACCGCCTTTTCACTTCTTCTTAAGTCGTTATAACAACTTCCCATAAAGCTATTATAACAACCTTTCATTTTAGAGAACTTAAGGAACTTTTATTTCTTATCACATTGGGGAAACTAAACCCAAAAGTACTACATACATACATACTTAAAAAGAATCATGCAACTCCTTTTCCTTAAATCAACAAATGTATACTTTTAAAACTCAAGTTACATACTCTTTTGAAATCATTCTTCTTAACTCTTGAAATAAATCAAGAAGCCATACTTTTTAAATCAAGTCATTCCTTCCTTTAAAAATCAAGTCCCACAACTTGAAAAATAAGGTCTCATAACCTTTTAGGAAATCAAGGTTCATAGTCTTAAAACTTCATCACATAAATTCTTTAAAATCAATTCACTTACTTCAAATAAATCAAGTCACTTCTACCTTTAAGAATCAAGTCCCATAACTTGAAAAATAAAGTCTCATAACCTTTTAGGAAATCAAGGTTCATAGTCTTAAAACTTCATAACATAAATTCTTTAAAATCAATTCACTTACTTCAAATAAATCAAGTCACTTCTACCTTTAAGAATCAAGTCTCATAACTTTTTAAGAAATCAAGGTTCATAGTCTTAAAACTTCATAACATAAATTCTTTAAAATCAATTCACTTACTTCAAATAAATCAAGTCACTTCTACCTTTAAGAATCAAGTCCCATAACTTGAAAAATAAAGTCTCATAACCTTTTAGGAAATCAAGGTTCATAGTCTTAAAACTTCATAACATAAATTCTTTAAAATCAATTCACTTACTTCAAATAAATCAAGTCACTTCTACCTTTAAGAATCAAGTCCCATAACATGAAAAATAAAGTCTAATAACTTTTTAAGAAATCAAGGTTCATAGTCTTAAAACTTCATAACATAAATTCTTTAAAATCAATTCACTTACTTCAAATAAATCAAGTCACTTCTACCTTTAAGAATGAAGTCCCATAACTTGAAAAATAAAGTCTCATAATCTTTTAAGAAATCAAGGTTCATAGTCTTAAAATTTCATAACATAAACTCTTTTAAATTAAGTAACATATACTTTTATGAACTGTGAATAGGTTATACTCGTTTATAACTATTAAAGCAGCCATGATCTAGAAAATGTAATACAATTTTGTCTTATCTTAGTTTCTATGCAGATGGAGAATTCTACTTATTTTAATATAATTGATTGTCGATACATTTTTATTAACGCTGTAATGGCTTGTTCGATACCTATTCTCATTAGTGCAGTAAATTAGCAAGCTCACATCGACTCCAATATTTCCTAACGACTCTTACCAACATCCCCCATAAGACTTAGTAAGAACTTAGGAATATTCTAGACATGCCTTTAGCATAAAATCAATAACATGAATACTTCCTTTGACAAGGAAAGTATACTCAAGAACAAGTTATGTATACTCCTAACAACAAGGCAAGTATACTTCAAACAACAAGTCATGTATACTCCTAATAATAAGGCAAGTATACCATAAAAATACTCATGTCTATAGAAAGAAGAAGTTCACATACCTCGTGACGACTAACCAATACGACAAGTAGCAAAATGCTCCAAAGTACTTCAACTTCATCGGCTATTCCTTAAGCCAAGTAGACTCTTCTACACGTAGTACTTCAACATAAAATGGCCATAGTACTTCTATCAATATCATACTTATGTCACACCCCGAACCCCGGGCCCGTGACTGGTGCCCTACCTGGGCACCCTTCTACCTTAACAACTAAGTAAACTGCGGAAATCAAGTAACACCTCATTTTTTTTTCTTTTTCTTTTAAAACCAACGTACGTGCAAGGCAAAGCCGACAAGGCTGCCATATAATATACATAAACAAAAGACACTACACCGTACATGAGTCCAATCCCACATATGAATACAGACCTCTAAGAGTTAAACTGAAATATGACGGGACAAGGCCCCACTGCATCGGCATCTTGGAAAGGAACTATACCAAAAATGATAAACTCTTGAATAGAGGGAGCTATCCAAAAACTCTGAGCAGGGTCCTACACCTGTCGATCACCAAACTGCGTACCTAAACCTGCGGCATGAACGCAACCCCGGCGAGGTCGACGGAAGAATGTACCAAGTATGTGAAACGAAAAATCAGAATGAAATCATAATGATCTAACAAAAGCAGATACATGTATGATAGCCAACCTACGATACAATACATAAGCAATCATATCAAGTCGTGGGGCGCGTGCCTCAGAGTCATTACTCAAATATATCCATGGGTCTCACGCCCATAATGTCAATCATGCCCGTGGAATCCTTCCTCACTGCCGGCAGTCCATGATATAATACAATATCAGTAAGCACACTGAACCTTGTAATCATGAGAGTAAATAGTAGTATACTTACAATATAAACTAGGAAGCTCACGATCAAAGCAGGACCACCCGCACGCAGTATCATTAAGCAATCCTACTCCTGGGACTATTTCACCCGCATAGGTCGCGTGGACCCGCGTGAGGTATTCCTCGCATGGGACTATTTCACCCGCATAAGCCCTTACGGACTCGCATGAGGTATTTCCTCGCATAGGTCGGACCGCCGCACGGGACTATTTCACCGCATAAGCCCTTACGGACTCGCACGAGGTATTCTCGCCGCGGTGGGTAGCAAATCCACGGAATATGCAAATGCCACAAACCCGGGGAATGACCCCGAAATGAATGATATACCACTAGCACACAACCGGCTAGTACCAGCACACATAGGCAATTCTCAATTAAACAAGCCAAAGTACTTGTCAAGGCACACATGGAGTAATTCCCAATTAAACAAGCCAAAGTACATATCAAGGCACACATGGAATAATTCTCAATTAAACAAGCTAAAGTACTTATCAAGGCACACATGGAATAATTCTCAATTAAACAAGCCAAAGTACTTATCAAGGCACACTTAGACTAATTCTCAATTAATCAAACCAAAGTACTTATCAAGGCACACTTAGAATAATTCTCAATTAATCAAGCCAAAGTACTTATCAGGGCAAACTTAGAATAATTCTCAATTAATCAAGCCAAAGTACTTATCAGGACACACTTAGACTAATTCTCAATTAATCAAGCCAAAGTACTTATCAAGGCACACTTAGACTAATTCTCAATTAATCAAGCCAAAGTACTTATCAAGGCACACTTAGAATAATTCTCAATTAATCAAGCCAAAGTACTTATCAAGGCACACTTAGACTAATTCTCAATTAATCAAGCCAAAGTACTTATCAAGACTGTCACACCCCGAAATTCGGGCCCGTGACTGGTGCCTTACCCCGGGCACCCTAGTGATACAACATCAGAGAAAAACCAGCGGAAATAAAAACTTAGACATGCAACAATAGATATAATAATAAAGCAACCAAAATAAGCTTTCAAGATATACATAAAACCCGAATAGCTTTAATCCTTTTACAACCCCGCCTACATCAAGATTACATGCACTTAAGATTTACAACGACTATGACGGACAGTGGCCCGCCATACCCCGAATGTACAAGAACCTACAACTCGTGAACACATACCAAAAGATAAGCCTCCGAGAAACGGAGCTTCCCAAAACGCTGAACCGAGATCCTAAGAGCGAGGATCCACGATCGATGTACCTCTACCGCGGCATGAACGCACTCGGCGAGGTCGATAACAGTACTAAGTATGTGAAATCAGAATATCGCAGCTTAAATCATAACGATCTATATAAAGCGAGACATGTATGATAACCAAAATACAAGACGCAACATAAAAGCGATCAAGTCGTGACTCACGCCTCAAAGTCACCACTAAATATAACTACGGGTCTCACGCCCACCACATCCATCATGTTCGCATCATGGCCACATGCCCCTATCGCACGGTGTAGACATGTCCATGATGCAACACAATAACAAGGCCGCACGCCACATGCCCCGGAATCAGACGGTAGACATGCCCATGTAACCTCAATAACAATATCTGGTGGTCAACCCCGCCGCACGCCACATGCCCCGAATATCAGACGGTGTACACGCCCATGTTGCGAATAACCATATATCGGTAATCAACCCGCCGCACGCCGCACGCCCCTAATATCGCGTCGATGTAGACACGCCCATGTGACATCAACAACAAGATAATCAAAATGGAAACATACCCGTGGAATTCTCCATCACCGCCAAGACGCCCAAGTAAGTTCTCAATAAGTCAACCGCCTCTATCGAGACGCGGTAACACGTAAATACCACACTTGCACAACAAAGGCTATCATCACAAGCGTAGGCAAGTTTCACAACAACAAGCGTAGGCAAGTTTCACAACAACAAGCATAGGCAAGTTTCACAACAACAAGCATAGGCAAGTTTCACACAACTCAAAGTACTTTCATTTTATGCCAAAGTCCGGTTTTAACCCCAAAGTACTACATACGTTAAGTTCTTTTAAAAGAGATCCATTACTTATAAAAGTCACTGACACGTAGTATTAGAATGACCAACCCACATTCCTTTTCAAAATCAAGTAACAACATTCTTTTCCTAAGTTCCAGCTTTGCCTAGTTTCAATTACTCAAGCTTCTCATTTTCAAATGGTTTCATAGTTCCCAAACTTAATCACTTGATTCCTTTTAGAACAATTGAGTAACCTATGTCATATATGTGAGTAGTTTATTCTTGTTTATAACGATCTTATTACGACCATGATCTAGAAAATGTAATATCATTTTGTCTCATCTTAGCTTCTACGCAGATGGAGGTTTCTCTTGGTTTTAATACAACACATCATTATTCAATACATTTTCCTTTATTAACGCTGCAGTTGGTGCTGTCGATACACATTCTCGATTTCCAAATCAAGAAACATTATCCCTTTAAAAACCAAGTACTCATCACTCACGAATGAGGTTTCACACAACATCCACATTAAAACAAATAAGTTAAGTCTCTTATCTTATAAGATCAAGTCTCTTAACTTCTAACATCGTGAAACCATTTTCACTACATAAGGTCGTTATAACTAACTTCCCATAAAGCTATTATAACACCCTATGTTTTAAACCAACCAAATCACTTAGCACACGTATGCGTCACCGTACTACATAGTTCACAACAATCATGCTAGAAAAGATAGGAAGAGGTTCACATACCTCGCGACGATTTATCGACAATAAGCAAAATGCTCCAAGTACTACAACCTTGCTAGCCCTTTCCACTCCTCGAGTAGAATACGCTACTCTTAGTACTTTCACCTATAAAGGCCACAAACGTCTATTAACTCTTAAACACAAGTTCCCATTTTTATACAGAAAATTCGCAAAGACCTCCGCCACAACAGAATCTCCTCCTCTATCGAGGCCGCTACCAAGCCAACCAGGGGGTTTACACGTCTAACCGGACGTGTACAATTCTACACGATACTACACAAGTCTATCGCTGATACCAATCTATGTAAATACAGTTCAGTTCTTTATTCTTCAGGCTTAAGTCAAAAGACATTGCCACAATAATGTTCAGTTCTATATATAGTATACCTCAACTATATATTCCTACTACATGTAATCTCCAATTACAATAAGGGGACAAGAATATTTACCTCGAGCCCAAAATTATCCAAGTTATAATGTCGATCCTGAGCAAGGTTTAGCTCCTACTCCGTGCGCTCCAATCCGCTCCAAACAACCCTTAGAAGTTCTAACCAACTTCTACTCAAATACTTCAACCAACTATGAAGATTTCCTTGGTTTCTTTTGAGACTAAAGGACAAAAGGTAGCATTTGCTCTACGTAAAGAGGTAACTTTTGAAATACTACTAGGTAAAGGCTAAGGTATTTTGGGCATTATAACAATACTAGGAGAGTATTTCTATACCACAAAATGGGGGTATTATACGAAACAACTAGCAGTGGTACCCTACTAGCACCACAAAGGGAAGAGGAGGGTTTCGCCAAGGCAAATTTTAAGGAGAGGGGCTCTTGGGCGAGTCAACAAGAGGAGGAGGGTTTCCAAGACTTGGAAGATTTTTGGATGAATGAAGTCTTCAAGAGAGGTATTTATAGGAAAGCCAAAGGCCAACCGTGGCCAAGATCAAGCCACGTGCAAGGCAAGTGTATGGCCTTGATCAAGCCAAGTACACCCTAACCCTACTCCACAAAACATTGCACCAAACAAGCCACAAACAAGGCACAAAACAAGGCCAAAACAAGGAACCAATTGTGCAAGGCCAACGTCCTCTTGGGCGCCCAAATCGCCCAAAGCACCACTTGCTTCAATGTGAGGTGACACACGCCACCCTCCCGTTGGTCCAAAATGTTTCGTCTCTCGGAAAAATCCGCAAAATAAGAAAAGACATAGCCGGAATTTTCCTCGCAAGTTATGTAAACGTTTCGTCGAAAACGACTCTAACCGTGTTGTGCACAAATGTCATTCGGCGAGCCACTAGGCGGGGTGACACGTGTCACCCTCCTATCGCCCTCATAAAACGTCTTCCAAAAATATCCACACGGGCCAAAATCTCGAAAACAAAGTGGGCCCCACACAACCGTAACTGTCTCCCGGGGGCCCCACGTGACCATTTCCGAACATAAAATCTCCAAATTCTAATATAATCTATGAAGTCCAAATACCAAATGGGAATCCAATTCCCATTAACGAACCTTTTTCTTCACAAATAACCGGAAACTTTTCCGTCGAAAACTCACATCTTTCTTTCTTTCCAAATCTTTTTCTGTCGTGCTCTCGTACGTACGTCCTCGCATACATACCCTGAGAATACGGGGTATAACATTCTCCCCTCCTTAGAAACATTCGTCCCGAATGTTCCTTCTCAAGACGGATATCGATGAAGTTCCTCTAACAAGTTGCCAACGCCACAGCTTGGCCACAAAAATAACACACGTCCTCTTCCTTCCTTACTCGTCGTGCCCTTCTCGAACACTTGAACTCTCCCAGTACGTACCATACTTTAGTCATTACTTCCGTTCCCAAAAATCTCTGGAGTCACTACCTCCAAACTTGGTCATCTTACTAACCTCAAACTTCCTTAAGGCCATTCCCGGCCTTTACGAACCGCTTCTGGTCGAACGCGTCCACGAACTCATACGATGATCATACAAACTTGGGCCTAGCATCCTCGTGACCCTACCACCTGGCGGGACCACCCAGAACTGACCCCACCTTAATCCGGGCTACGGGTTGACCCGTATCACGTCCTCAACCCGACCCACAATCGCGTCAAGCCCTCGTTCCCCGACACGGAACAATCCTGCTGAATCACATCATGAAAGCTACCACTTCCATCTCACACTACCCATGGACTTATCACACAAATAAAACCCACGTAAACTACGTACTCTGATAAAGGTCAAACATAAAACGAATCTTTTACTCAAGACGACCTTACCTCTAAGGTCTCAATCGTGACAGTCTAGGGTTCACACTTACCATGACCCCATACTTACCCTTCCACAATAACCAGGTGTCTAAATCACATTTAGCACAAAGCTATCCGAACATAACACTTAACACATCATTAACATCAATACATACAAGTATCTAAAGGGTTAAGGATATACCTGAAACTAGGCGGTTCAAGGACCGCTAAAACTGGGAACTTCCACCGCGACTCTACCGTGGCAATCGCTCTAGTAGTCTGTGCTATCCTACCAGCGCTACCACAGTCGGACAGTCTCGTCATATGGCCCTGTTGGCCGCAAGAATAACAAGCTCCTTGGTACTACGACACTCTCCGAATACGGTCTACTACATCGACTACACCGAGGTAGGGGTATGCGTCGCCAACACCCTACTCCTCGAACATCGAAACACAGGAGCCACGACACGCTCTGAATATCCCAAGGGTCCCGAAGGCTGCGGAGGACCACTCTGAAATGGCGGAGGTACAAAACGAGTATGCTGCTGAGGCGGTCCGCCTCGAAGGTCGCCAAATTATCCATTGGCCTTCTTGGCGCCTGTGGCGGTCCACCTGCGTCGATCTGCGCTCGCCGCACCCAGTCATGAGCACGAATCGCGGGCAATGTCCATGCCCGGCTAAAGAGAAACACCCGCACAAGACTCGGCCATATAATCATCTAGCCCGGTGACGTAGCGATGCACCCTATCCTCCATATCTGCAATGCGCGAGGATATATCGAGCCAAAGAATCGAACTCGACATTGTACTCACGACGGTCGTTCTGCCTCAACATCAAAAATCTGTCGGCCCGAGCCCTCCTCATCTGCGGAGGCAAGAAGTGCGTGAGAAAAGCCCCCGAAAACTCATCCCATACTGCTGGAGGTGCATGCTCTCCCCGGGAAAGCTCCCACGAATCAAACCAATCGATCGCGGTATCACGCGATGCGAACCGGGCGTCACAGACTCGGTCTCAAGCCTTGATCACCGCGTGATCGCTTTAATCGACGGATGAACTCCTGCGGATCATCCTCGTGCCTCGACCCATAAAACTCACGGCGGGCTCTGACTCAGAAAGTCCCGTAGCCTCAAACTATCTGCTCTCGGGTGCACCACGGTCTTCTGGGAACCGAATCACGGCTGTCGCCATATCCGCCTGACCACGCCAATAACCGCCATCTCGCGACCATCTCTCCCGCTCCGCTGGGGCGGAGGCTCAGTCTTGTAGTCTCATCGCCACGGTGCGCTCTAAACCTCGCTGGTCTTTGGCGGCGTCGCGAAACTCGCCGTCGAAGCACTGCCTCATGATCGCCTGCGCGCCGTTCAGACTCCTCAGATCCCACTAGCGCCTCCTGCGCCTTGCCTTCGGAACTGGCATACGCTAGTGCGAGAGGCATCGTAAAATGAAACACATCGAGGGTCCAACTTACAACTCACTTCTAAGGCACGATCTCGTAATGAGAAGAATAGAAACCAATCCTACATGTCCTATAGCCTCACGATTATAGATGTGGTGCACAACACACCGATAATCAAGACTCTACTGACACGGTGCGTAGACACTTTCCGAGGACTAATCGCTCCGATACCACTTTGTCACACCCCCGAAATTGGGCGTGGTCGTGCCTTACCCAGGGCACCCTAGTGATACAACATCAGATAAAAACCAGATGAAAATAAAAACTTAGACATGCAACAATAGATATAATAATAAACAGGCCAACCAAAATAGTTGCCTTCAAGATATACATAAAACACGAGCAGTTTAATCCTTTTACAACCACGCCTACATCGATTTCTGCACTTAAGATTTACAACGACTATGACGGACAGGGGCCCGCCATACCACAGATGTACAAGAACCTACAACTCGGGGAACACATACCAAAAGATAAGCCTCGGAGAAACGGAGCTTCCCAACGCTGAACCGAGATCCTAAGAGCGAGGATCCACGGCCGATGTACCTCTACTGCGACATGAACGCAGCCCGAAGGAGGTCGATCTGACAAGTACCAGTATGTGAAATCAGAATATCTGCGATTAAATCATAACGATCTATATAAAGCGAGAGCGTGTATGATAACCAAAATACATGCACGCAACATAAGCGATCAAGTCGGGGACTCACGCCTCAAAGTCACCACTAAATATAACTATGGGTCTCACGCCCACCACATCCATCATGTTCGCATCATGGCCACGTGCCCGAATCGCGACGGTGTAGACATGTCCATGATGCAACAATAATAACAAGGCCGCGTGGCCCGTACCGGAATCGCGCCGGTGTAGACATGCCCATGTAACCTCAATAACAATATCGGTGGTCAACCTCGCGCGTAGCCACATGCCCCCTGAATCGCGTCGGTGTAGACCGTCCATGTTGCGATAATAACCATATATCGGGTAATCAACGCGACGCGTGGCGCGTGCCGGAATCTGCGTCGGTGTAGACATGCCCATGTGGCATCAACAACAAGACAAGAATCAAAATGGAAACATACGTGGAATTCTCCATCACCGCCAGACGCGTCAAGTAAGTTCTCAACAAGTCAACCGGCCCTCTATCGAGAGACGCGGTAACACAGAAATACCACACTTGCACAACAAAGGCTATCATCACAAGCGTAGGCAAGTTTCACAACAACAAGCGTAGGCAAGTTTCACAACAACAAGCATAGGCAAGTTTCACAACAACAAGCATAGTCACGTTTCACACACCTCAAACTACTTTCATTTTATGCCAAAGTCCGGTTTTTAACCCCAAAGTACTACATCGTTAAGTTCTTTTAAAGAGATCCATTACTTATAAAAGTCACTCGATACCCGTAGTATTAGAATGACCAACCCACATTCCTTTTCAAAATCAAGTAACAACATTCTTTTCCTAAGTTCCAGTTTGCCTAGTTTCAATTACTCAAGCTTCTCATTTTCAAATGGTTTCATAGTTCCCAAACTTAATCACTTGATTCCTTTTAGAACAATTGAGTAACCTATGTCATATATGTGAGTAGTTTATTCTTGTTTATAACGATCTTATTACAAAGACCATGATCTAGAAAATGTAATATCATTTTGTCTCATCTTAGCTTCTATGCAGATGGAGGTTTCTACTGGTTTTAATACAACACATCATTATTCAATACATTTTCCTTTATTAACGCTGCAGTGGTCTGTCGATACACATTCTGATTTCCGAAATCAGTAAAACATTATCCCTTTAAAAACCAAGTACTCATCACTCACGAATGAGGTTTCACACAACATCCACATTAAAACAAATAAGTTAAGTCTCTTATCTTATAAGATCAAGTCTCTTAACTTCTAACATCAGTAAACCATTTTCACCTACATAAGGTCGTTATAACTAACTTCCCATAAAGCTATTATAACACCCTATGTTTTAAACCAACCAAATCACTTAGCACATGTATCGTCACCGTACTACATAGTTCACAACAATCATGCTAGAAAAGATAGGAAGAGGTTCACATACCTCGCGACGATTTATCGACAATAAGCAAAATGCTCCAAGTACTACAACCTTGCTAGCCCTTTCCACTCCTCGAGTAGAATACGCTACTCTTAGTACTTTCACCTATAAAGGCCACAAACGTCTATTAACTCTTAAACACAAGTTCCCATTTTTCTACGTAAAATTCGAAGATTCTCCCGCCACAACAGAAATCTCTCCTCTATCGAGGCCGCCACTAAGCCAACCGGGGTTTACACGCTTAACCTGACGTGTACAATTCTACACGAATACTACACAAGTCTCATCGCAATACACCTATGTAAATACAGATCGATTCTTTATTCTTCAGCTTAAGTCAAAAGACATTGCCACAATAATGTTCATTCTATATATAGTATACCTCAACTATATATTCCTACTACATGTAATCTCCAATTACAATAAGGGACAAGAATATTTACCTCGACAAGCCCAAAATTATCCAAGTTATAATGTCGATCCCGAGCAAGGTTTAGCTCCTACTCAATGCGCTCAATCCGCTCCAAACAACCCTTAGAAGTTCTAACTAACTTCTACTCAAATACTTCAACCAACTATGAAGATTTCCTTGGGGTTTCGGTTTTGAGACTAAAGGACAAAAGGTAGCATTTCCGGCTCTACGAAAGAGGTAACTTTTGAAATACTACTAGGTAAAGGCTAAGGTATTTTGGGCATTATAACAATACTAGGAGAGTATTTCTATACCACAAAAGGGGTATTATACGAAACAACTAGGCTAGTGGGTACCCTACTGCTAGCACCACAAAGAGGAAGAGGAGGGTTTCGCCAAGGCAAATTTTAAGGGAGAGGGCTCTTGGACGAGAGTCAACAAGAGGAGGAGGGGTTTCAAGACTTGGAAGATTTTTGGATGAATGAAGTCTTCAAGAGAGTGGTATTTATAGGAAAGCCAAAGGCCAACCAAGGGCCAAGATCAAGCCATGTGCAAGGCAAGTGTATGGCCTTGATCAAGCCAAGTACACCCTAACCCTACTCCACAAAACATTGCACCAAACAAGCCACAAAACAAGGCACAAAACAAGGCCATAACAAGGAACCAATTGCGAGGCCAACGTCCCCTTCGGCGCCCAAATCGTCCAAAGCACTTACTTGCTTCGATGCAGGTGACACACGCCACCCTCCCGTTGGTCCAAAATGTTTCGTCTCTCGGAAAAATCCGCAAAAATAAGAAAAGACATAGCCGGAATTTCCTCGCAAGTTATGTAAAGCGTTTCGTCAAAACGACTCTAACCAAAGTGTTGTGCACAAATGTCATTCGGCCCGAGCCAGGCGGGGTGACACGTGTCACCCTCCTATCGCCCTCATAAAACGTCTTCCAAAAATATCCACAATGGCCAAAATCTCAAAACAAAGTGGGCCTACAAAATAAATTTCTCCCGTGGGCCCCACGTGACCATTTCCGAAAATAAAATCTCAAAATTCTAATATAATCTATGAAGTCCAAATACCAAATCTGGGAATCCAATTCCCATTAACGAACCTTTTTCTTCACAAATAACCGGAAACTTTTCCGTCGAAAACTCACATCTTTCTTTCTTTCCAAATCTTTTTCTGTCGTGCTCTCGTACGTACGTCCTCGCATACATACCCTGAGAATACGGGGTATAACAAAGACACACTTAGAATAATTCTCAATTAATCAAGACAAAGTACTACGTACGTACATTCTTTTCAAAAGACTCCTTCTATGTAAAACCCCAAGATACTAACACCCGTAGTATCAAGGTGTGTCTATTTTTTCAAAGTAAGTTACTACACTTTTAGAAACTCATCTCAAAGCTTGAAACCAAGTAACTTCAATTTTTCACAATCTAGGTAACTTATTCCCATTAATCAAAATAGACAACTTTCTAAACCTACCATAAAGCCGTTATAACCAACTTCCCATAAAGCCGTTATAACCCTTTATGGTTTTTAGACAATTCCATTCTTTTTATAACCAAGAGACTTATACTTAAAACCAAGTATCACAAACTTTCAAATCAAGTCTCTTAACTTTCAAAATACTTCAAGTCCCTTAATATTTAGAAAACAAGTTTCTTCTACTTTTAAACCTCAAGTAACTCACACCTTTAAAACAAGTTACTTCTCTTAAATCATGCCATTTCTCCTCTTTTAAAACAATTAAGTAAATCTACCCCTTTGACTCCCCTAAAGTCATTATAATGACCTTTAGGTTTTGGAACTAAGGCACTAGCCAAAAGGTTTAGAAACCACTTCCTTTTCAAGACTCCATGTACTTTAAGTAAAAATACTTTCACTTTTAAGAATCCAAACTTCACTAAGGCAATGGATTATACAACTTATAAGTTAAACATCAAAGTACAATCAAGGAAGTACATAGAACAATTTCTACTTTAGGCAATCCAAATACAACCAAGGAATGGATCATTTAAGGAGTATGACATACTTTCTTTATCTTAAGGAATCATGCTAGAAGAGGAGATAGTTCACATACCTTTTCGGCTAAATCCAAAAGTTAAGCCGAATACGCCACACGTAGAAGTGTCAACCTATAATGGTCACAACAAGACTATCAACTTCTAGTCTCTAACGTAGAATAATACTAAGTATACGGTCTCTAATTCTACGGAAAATCGGGCAGCACTTCCTTTGTTTCTACTCACTTTGCCACCTTTTTCAAGGCCGAATACAATAACCAACACACCACATTTAAGGCTCAAAACAACAACCAAACAAAGGGGATTACACGCCTTACAATATGTGTAAAATTCCGCCCCATAATTAATACGAAGTAGTTCCATATTCAAGCCATTCTCGGCCAACAACAACCAACAATTCAAAGTCTTTTCCAATCCTTTTCCAATTCCAAGTTCTAAGGTCTAACATGTTATATAGTCATAACAACTTCAACAACTACAATTTCCTTCTTTATACAACATGCGACGACTTAAACTAATAATCGACTTGAATTGTAATCTTAAAGCTAAACATGCTAGTTTTCGGATTAGGGTTCCAATAGTCAATACACTTATCAAACTTCATACTATATAACTCATGCTTGCTAATATCCATAGCTACAACAACAAGTAATCTTAATTACTAAAACGACAAGATTTATACCTTTTCAAGCCCTTAAAATTTCCAAGATTCAAAGTCGCGCCTTAGAAATTCTTAGCTCCTTTCCTTAAGTTTCAATCCACTCCAAGCACCCCTTAGAAGCCTATGAAGAACCCATCTTCAAGTTCCAACTTCAAAGTTGAAGAACTCCTTAAGTTTCCGCCTTGCGACTAATACGAAAACGCCGTTTTTCCGAAATCTTTCTATTGAGATAACCTTACAACACTATTAGGAACCTTGGTTTAAAGTCTTGTGAGCAATGGAGAAAAACTACAAATTTTTCTTGTGCAAGCTTAGCCAAACCCGAGAGCCCTTTCTCTCCACAAGACTAGTTCTTGAAAAAATTTACTAAGTATAGAATGCTAAAGTCTTGCACTACTAGTGTAGTGAATATATAACACATTGGATGGCTTAGATAATAACACTTGTTAAAATTGGAGGGAAGAGATCAAGCCAAGTGGCTCTTGACTTGGTCAACAATGTCAAGCTCTTAATTAGCAAGACTTTGTCATCTACACATTGGTCAAATGACCCTTTTGCCCTTTGCATAATTCGACCAAGCCATGTGGGAGGGGTGCCACGTGTCTCCCTCTCATTCGTCCATAAAATTCCGCAACCCTCGTGGCCCCCACAAAACGTAAAATTTCCTCGGGTGGGCCCCACATGACCAAATCCGGAAAAATAAAATTCCATAAGGTTAAGAGTTCCATACTCTTCAAATAATGCATTTTGAGAATCCAATTCTCAACAACGAACATTTTTCCTTTCCGACGTTCGAAAGATTTTTCGCCGGAAAAACAATTCTTCCTTTCGTACAATTTCCAAGTCTCGATTCCTTACGTACATTCTCTTATACAAGTCCTGGACTTACGGGGTGTAACATTCTTCCCCCCTTAGAAACATTCGTCCCCGAATGTTCTTAGTCGGTTGTCACGCTTTACAAACTCCGGCATAAACTCTATACTATGCCTATCAATCAATACACCATAAGACCAACGATGCCACACATGACCACCACATAACATACGTAAACATATCAATGAACCTTCCGTCCGCGACCCCCCCTCACAAAACTCGAAGGTTACAGTCTTATCACAAACAAGATCTTTAGAGGTTACTATCTTTCCTTACTTGTCATACTTTCTCGTACTTTCAAACTTATCTAGTACACATACAAAATCTCAAATATTGTTTCTATTCTCCAATCCTTGGAGTTACTAACCAAACTTGGCCATTATGCTACTTGAATTTCCGCTAAGGCTCTCCTCGGTCCTTACGACCTAGTTCCGGTGGAACGCATCCACGAACTCGTACAACGATTAACTAAACTTGGGCTGGCATCCCTGACCCTACCACATAACGGGACCATTTCTAACTGACATCACCCCATTCCATACTACCGGCTGACCCAAAATGAGTCCACAACCCGACCCAGCGTCACACTTAACTTCTCATTCTTAGTCTGAAATAAATTTCTCTCTTATCTCAAGGTACTTCTTACCCTATCCCCTATTCACTAGAGGTTCGTCACATAAGCCAAAGTATTCCTACTGTACATTCTTCCCTATCGGTCTTACTCTTATTATGGGGTAACTACAACTTGTGCACTCTACACAACTATAGTCTCAGTTCACTTAATCATTCTTGTCAATATTCTTAACTTCTCACTTTACTAATCAAGGTATCCCTACCTCTGGGGTACTATCACTTTACAAATCTTAGCAACAAAGGGAAAACATATATGCTAGGGCGAAATCTGAATCTATCAATGCACGTATGATTCAAAAGAATCGAAATATACCTGTAACCCCGTGCGATGTCGCCTCCTGATCCTGCCCAGTAGTCACGTCATCTCTGCGGTTCGAAGGACCGCCAAAACTATAAACTCCACCCTGACCTCTACCACGGTGGTGACATCCAACACCCCGCTCGGGGACGATACCGGAGGAAAGGAAACCAACTACCGCCTCATGATCGAGCCACCTCACCGGTGCTCCTTCTAAAAGGACATACCCTCAGAATATGGCCCGGACGGCCACAATAAAAACAAGCACTCGTGCCATAACGGCATTCCCCCAAATGACGCTTACTACATCGGAAACACTGAGGAAAAAGTGGCCTCGACTGAGAAAATCCTCTGCTCCTCTGAGAACCTCGACCCCTGGAGCTTGGACCGGCTCCTAAATACCTTGTGGGGTCCAATCTCCCACCTGTGGGCTGCGGGGGTATGTACTGGGTAGGCTGGGACGAATAAATCACTCGCTGCTGAGACTGCTCGTCCAAAAACTCACTGGGATAACTAACCGGTCTAGCCCTCTTATGCTGATCTCCGCGTTGGCCCTCTACCATATGTACACCTATCTGTACTGGCCGAATAACCTCCTGCTGATGAAACTCTAGCACCGCTATCTTGGTCAATAACATAACTGCTTCCCTCATAACCCTATAGTCTTCCCCTAACTGAGAAACTGGAGGCTCTGGTGCTGGGGCCTCAAAACCTGGCGCAGAAGAACTCGCGATCGAGGCCTGATATTCGGTATACTCTGGGCATAAGCCCTATCAACTCTCTGAGTCTGACTAGTAGCTCCTGCTACTCCTTTGCCCTTCTGGGCGGTTGTTGCCCTCCTTGGAGGCATAACTGTAACACAAAATTACGTCAGAGAGGAATTATCTTACTAACACAGCTCTATGGCACGATCTTAGAGTGAGAAGAATAGAAACCAACTCCTAAATGTCCTGTAGCCTCTTGTTTATGGGTGTGGCGCGCAACACACCGATAATCAAGACTCTACTAGACACGGTCTGTAGACATTCCGAGGATCGATCGCTCACGATACCACTCACACCCTGAACCCAGGCCCTGGATTGCCTACCTGGGCACCCTTCTACCTTAACAACTAAGTAAACTGCGGAAATCAAATAACACCTCTTTTTTTTTTTTAAACCAACGTACGTGCAAGGCAAAGCCGACAAGGCTGCCATATAATATACATAAACAAAAGACACTACACCGTACATGAGTCCAATCCCACATATGAATACAGACCTCTAAGAGTTAAACTGAAATATGACGGGACAAGGCCCCCGCAGTACCATAATCAGTATAAAAGCATGTCTTGAGGAACTATACCAAAATGATAAACTCACGAATAGAGGAGCTATCCAAAACTACGGCGGTCCTACACTGCCGATCACCAAATCACGTACCTAAACTGCGGCATGAACGCACTTCCGGGCGAGGTCGACGAAGAATGTACCAAGTATGTGAAAAGTAAAATATCAGAATGAAATCATAACGATCTAACAAAGCAGAGACATGTATGATAGCCAACCTCTGATACACAATACATAGCGGTCATATCAAGTCGTGGACGCGTGCCTCGCAGTCATTACTCAAATATATCCACGGGTCTCACGCCATAATATCAATCATGCCCATGGAATCCTTCCTCACCGCCGATTTCATGATATAATACAACATCGAAGTACACCTGAACCTTGCAATCATGAGAGTAAATAGTAGTATACTTACAATATAAACTAGGAAGCTCACGATCAAAGCAGGACCACCCGCCCGCAGTATCATTAAGCAATCCTACTCCTGGGACTATTTCACCCGCATAGGTCGCGTGGACCCGCGTGAGGTATTCCTCGCATGGGACTATTTCACCCGCATAAGCCCTTACGGACTCGCGAGGTATTCTCGCATAGGTGGACCCGCCCGCGTGGGACTATTTCACCGCGTAGGCCTCGCGGACTCGCATGAGGTATTCCTCGCATCGTGGGTAGCAAATCCACGGAATATGCAAATGCCACAAACCCGGGGAATGACCCCGAAATGAATGATATACCACTAGCACACAACCGGCTAGTACAAGCACACATAGGCAATTCTCAATTAAACAAGCCAAAGTACTTGTCAAGGCACACATGGAGTAATTCCCAATTAAACAAGCCAAAGTACTTATCAAGGCACACATGGAATAATTCTCAATTAAACAAGCCAAAGTACTTATCAAGGCACACATGGAATAATTCTCAATTAAACAAGCCAAAGACCTTATCAAGGCACACTTAGACTAATTCTCAATTAATCAAGCCAAAGTACTTATCAAGGCACACTTAGAATAATTCTCAATTAATCAAGCCAAAGTACTTATCAGGGCACACTTATAATAATTCTCAATTAATCAAGCCAAAGTACTTATCATGACACACTTAGACTAATTCTCAATTAATCAAGCCAAAGTACTTATCAAGGCACACTTAGACTAATTCTCAATTAATCAAGCCAAAGTACTTATCAAGGCACACTTAGAATAATTCTCAATTAATCAAGCCAAAGTACTTATCAAGGCACACTTAGACTAATTCTCAATTAATCAAGCCAAAGTACGTATCAAGGCACACTTAGAATAATTCTCAATTAATCAAGCCAAAGTACTATGTACGTACATTCTTTTCAAAAGACTCCTATGTAAAACCCCAAGATACTAACACCCGTAGTATTAAGGTGTTTCTATTTTTTCAAAGTAAGTTACTACACTTTTAGAAACTCATCTCAAAGCTTGAAACCAAGTAACTTCATTTTTTCACAATCTAGGTAACTTATGCCCATTAATCAAAATAGGCAACTTTCTAAACCTACCATAAAGCCGTTATAACCAACTTCCCATAAAGTCGTTATAACCCTTTATGGTTTTTAGACAATTTCATTCTTTTTATAACCAAGAGACTTATACTTAAAACCAAGTATTACAAACTTTCAAATCAAGTTTCTTAACTTTCAAAAATACTTCGAGTCTCTTAATATATAGAAAACAAGTTTCTTCTACTTTTAAACCTAAAGTAACTCACACCTTTAAAACAAGT
This sequence comes from Przewalskia tangutica, assembly GCA_029844215.1. NCBI lineage: Eukaryota > Viridiplantae > Streptophyta > Magnoliopsida > Solanales > Solanaceae > Przewalskia > Przewalskia tangutica. The sequence continues at coordinate 93,253,588 of CM056721.1, forward strand.
TACTTCTCTTAAATCATGTCATTTCTCCTCTTTTAAAACAATTAAGTAAATCACCCCTTTGACTCCCCTAAAGTCATTATAATGACCTTTAGGTTTTGGAACTAAGGCACTAGCCAAAAGGTTTAGAAACCACTTCCTTTTCAAGACTCCATGTACTTTAAGTAAAAATACTTTCACTTTTAAGAATCCAAACTTCACTAAGGCAATGGATTATACAACTTATAAGTTAAACATCAAAGTACAATCAAGGAAGTACATAGAACAATTTCTACTTTAGGCAATCCAAATACAACCAAGGAATGGATCATTTAAGGAGTAAGACATACTTTCTTTATCTTAAGGAATCATGCTAGAAGAGGAGATAGTTCACATACCTTTTCGGCTAAATCCACAAGCTAAGCCGAATACGCCGCACGTAGAAGTGTCAACCTATAATGGTCACAACAAGACTATCAACTTCTAGTCTCTAACGTAGAATAATACTAAGTATACGGTCTCTAATTCTACGGAAAATCGGCAAAGACTTCCTTTGTTTCTACTCACTTTGCCACCTTTTCAAGGCCGAATACAATAACCAACACGCCTACATTTAAGGCTCAAACAACAACCAAACAAAGGGGATTACACGCCTTACAATACGTAAAATTCCGCCACAATTAATAAAGTAGTTCCATATTCAAGCCATTCTCGGCCAACAACAACCAACAATTCAAAGTCTTTTCCAATCCTTTTCCAATTCCAAGTTCTAAGGTCTAACATGTTATATAGTCATAAACAACTTCAACAACTACAATTTCCTTCTTTATACAACATGCGACGACTTAAACTAATAATCGACTTGAATTGTAATCTTAAAGCTAAACATGCTAGTTTTCGGATTAGGGTTCCAATAGTCAATACACTTATCAAACTTCATACTATATAACTCATGCTTGCTAATATCCATATCTACAACAACAAGTAATCTTAATTACTAAAACGACAAGATTTATACCTTTTCAAGCCCTTAAAATTTCCAAGATTCAAAGTCGCGTCTTAGAAATTCTTAGCTCATTTCCTTAAGTTCCAATCCGCTCCAAGCACCCCTTAGAAGCCTATGAAGAACCCATCTTCAAGTTCCAACTTCAAAGTTGAAGAACTCCTTAAGTTTCCGCCTTGCGACTAATACGAAAACGTCGTTTTTCCGAAATCTTTCTATTGAGATAACCTTACAACACTCTTAGGAACCTTGGTTTAAAGTCTTGTGAGCAATGGAGAAAAACTACAAATTTTTCTTGTGCAAGCTTAGCCAAACCCGAGAGCCCTTACTCTCCACAAGACTAGTTCTTGAATTTTTTTACTAAGTATAGAATGCTCAAGTCTTGCACTACTAGTGTAGTGAATATATAACACATTGGATGGCTTAGATAATAACATTTGTTAAAATTGGAGGGAAGAGATCAAGCCAAGTGGCTCTTGACTTGGTCAACAATGTCAAACTCTTAATTAGCAAGACTTTGTCATCTACACATTGGTCAAATGACCCTTTTGCCCTTTGCATAATTCGACCAAGCCATGTGGGAGGGGTGCCACGTGTCGCCCTCTCATTCGTCCATAAAATTCCGCAACCCTCGTGGGCCCCACAAAACGTAAAATTTCCTCGGATGGGCCCCACATGACCAAATCCGTAAAAATAAATTTCCATAAGGTTAAGAGTTCCATACTCTTCAAATAATGCATTTTGAGAATCCAATTCTCAACAACGAACATTTTTCCTTTCCGACGTTCGGAAGATTTTCCGCCGGAAAAACAATTCTTCCTTTCGTACAATTTCCAAGTCTCGATTCCTTACGTACATTCTCTTATACAAGTCCTGGACTTACGGGGTGTAACAACTTACTATTGTAAGACTTATACCAAATAATTGTCCTCTAATTCTACGGAAAATCGGGCAGCACTTCCTTTGTTTCTACGTACTTTTCCACCTTTTCCAAGGCCCGTATTCATCAACCAACAAGCCACATTTAAGGCGCAAATAATAGTTAGCCAAAGGGGATTACACGCCTAACTGGACGAGTAAAATTCTTCCCCAAAATTATACAAAATAGTCCACAAATCAGCCCATAAAAACAGTCTGTAATCCAACAATAACGAGGGTAAAATGTGAGGTGTTTCAACACCTTTCCACACCCCTATTTCCTTAGGACTTTCATTAGAAACTGCTACACTTAAACATGCATATTAGGGCTGATTTTTCAAGAATAACCACACCCCCAAAACAGTCCATAAAATGATACGACAACGTCTAACAGTTTTGGGCAGTTTTTCGGCTAAAACAACTACAATCCGATAACTTTTTCCTTAATCCATTTTATTCCAATTCGAGTTCCAACACTTCCATATATGACATACCAACTTATCAACAACCATATTACATTATTTTAACATACGACAAGTGTGGATAACAACAACCATATAACAAACGAAACCAAGGGCACAAAATTGTCTCAAATCGGCCAACAACATAACTACCTCATACACATCTTATTTTCAATTTCTTCCTTAACATGAATTCATATATACATTATAACAATAAGTAATATCCAATTACTTTAATTTTTGAAGAGCTATTACCTCATTTTTGTGCCCAAAAATGTCCCGGGCAGAATGCTCAACAATGGCCCGTAGTTTTCGTTTCGCTCCACTTCTTCAAGATCCAATCACATATATGTATCCCCTACAACCTTAGGACAACTTCCCTTCACATTCCATCACCAAAAAGTCGACGGAACCCCTAGGGTTTCACCCTCTATTCTCGGCCAACAACATGTTTTGTGTTCTTGGAATAATATCTTGGTTTAACACTTGGTTAGGGACCTTAATCTAGGAGTAAGAAAATTAATCAACACTTTGTTCTTGGATAATGAAGCTCTCGATTTTTATGGAGCTAAGGGAGAGAGATGAGGGCTTTCTTGGATGAAAATGTATAAGGCTAAGTCTTGCAAGCCTCTATGTGTATATAATGTATCTCAAGGGTTGGATGCTTGACAAGTGGAGGGCCTAAGTGTAGCAAGACAAGTGGAGTGGGACCCACCTCCACTTGTCTCCAAAATATCTTCCAAGACCAAGTCTTCCAAGACCAAGTCAAATAGTCAAAGGGGGTGCCACGTGTCACCCTCTCATTGGTCAAAAAAATATTTCATCTCCCAAAAATCCATAATTGGCCAAAATATCTCAAAATATTGTGGGCCCCATAAAACCGTAAAATTTCCCGGGTGGGCCCTACATGACCAAAATCCGAAAATAAAAATCCATAATTCCAATATATTTCTCAAATACCAAATTTGAGAACCGAATTCCAATTAATAACCCTTTCCTCTACAAATTCCCGAGATTTTTTCTTAAGAAAAGTAATCCTTCTTTCCTTCCGAAATTCAAATCTCAATTTCCTTCGTACGTTCTCATCTCATTGCCTTGGAAATACGGGGTGTAATAAACAAGGGGAGATATATAGGATAAAGTAGAACATGGATCTATCAATGCATATACGTCATGGAAAAAGATCAACAATATACCTGTGACAACATCCGGTGACGCCTCCTGATCGTGTATACTGGCCAAAGTATAAATGCGGTTTGGAGGAACGCCAGAACTAGAACCTCTGCCATGACCTCTACCACGACCTACTGGCACGTGAACACCCTGCCCTGCGGGGCGCATAACTATGGAATATGAAGAACCCGCAGCTGACCCAGTAGGTTGCGCCATACCACCGGTACCACCTCTGGAAGGACAATCTCTCCTCATATGACCTTGGCCGCCGCAAGCATAACATACCCCTGTAATCATGCGGCAATCTCCAAAATGGAACCTACCACACCGGGAATACTGAGGTAAAGGTGGCCTCGACTGGCTAGGACCCCTGCTCGCCTGGGAACCTGCAGCCTTGGAGCTCTGACTGGCTCCTGAATACCCTGAGCGACCAAACCTCCTTCCTATAGACTGTGGAAGTGCACTCTGCGCTGACTGGGAAGAATACCTAACAGTCTGCTGAGACTCTCCGCCTCGAAACTCCCCAAAGTGTCCAACCGACCTAGCCCTCTTAGGTTAGCCTCGGTCGTGCTCTCTGTCTGGCTGACGCCCCCTATGTCTGTCCTCGACTCCCTGTGCATAAGACTGGATACGAACAATATCCATACCCGGCTGAAGAGCCACTGCCAAACAACCATCAATCAGATACTGATCTACTCCCATCACATAGCGATGAACTCTATCGGCCATATCAGCCACAATCGTAGGCGCATATCTCGCCATCGACCATCACGACCCGACTTCGCCGCGATCGTGCCCTACCAGGCACCCTTCTAATCATACAACAAAATAAATCGCTGGAAGATAAATCACATGTTTTTTTAAAACCCAGGCCAACCCGATAAGGCTGCCATAACAGAAAAATTACCCGAAAGGGTCTACATTGTTTAACAATGTAAAACAACTCAGCTACCCATCCTACGTATGAATACAGCACTCTAAGATTTGGACAAATACTATGACGGACAAGGCCCCGCCGCACTTCAATATACATAACCATGACGACAAGATCCTAACATCGAGCCATCTCAAAATGTGAACCAGATCCTAAGCTCGCGGATCCACAATCGTGTACCTAAACTCATGGACATGAACACGGCCCAGGGTCGATAACAGGTACCGAATATGGAACGGAAAATATGGTACAGTAAACAAATCATAACTGTACAAAAGAATGACAGGGGCAAGTATAAAAAGGGCAAATACCAGATCCTACCGTGTCATTATCACCTCGTGAACTTAATCGTACCTTATTATCTTTTCCCATTTCCATAAGAGTATAGTCAAATTCTTACGTACATACTTAAGAAAAATCATCAAGTTCATAAACATATAACTTACGTATCTTGCATAACCTAATCCGCCCCTTTGGAGGACGCTTATACCGCTTACCAACTGGGACGCGATAAAGTCACATAAGTCTGCCCATAAAGGTATACTGCATAAAAATAGGAAGATTATGATCAATTTAGGGTCACCTGCCCATAGTATCATTTAGCAACCCTACTCCTGGGACTATTTCACCCGCAAGGGCCGTATGGGCCCGCATGAGGTATTCCTCGCATCATGGGTAGCAAATCGATGGAGTGGTATAATGTATTGGGGGTTTACCCCGCAATCATACTCAGAAGGTGGTATAACGTCTTGGGGGTTTATCACACGACCAACCTGGGCGTGATCGTGCCTTACCCGCACCCTAGTGATACAACATCGAGAAAATCATGAAATAAACACATAAACATGAATTAAGAGACAAGATAAATAAACAAAGCAACCAAAACAGTTGCTTTCATCATATATACATAAATACCCGACGATTATCCTTTTTTTACAAACTCGCCACAACGGCATGCACTTAAGATTTTTACAATGGCCATGACGGGGCCCCGCCATACCCTCGAATGTATAAGAATCTCATGCACTGTGGTAACATACCAAAAGATAAGCCTCCGAAGAAATGGGCTTCCCGACACGCTGAACTATGATCCTATGAGCGAGGATCCACGGCCGATGTACTTCCACCTGCGGCATGAACGCAGCCCCCCGAAGGAGGTCAGTACAACAGGTACCAAGTATGTGAAATCAGAAATATCAGAATGAAATCATAATAGTCTATATAAAGCGGGAGACATGTATGATAACCCGGATGAAATACGTGACCGCCATCTCGGGACTCGGTGTAATATCGATGAAATACGTGACCGCCCATCTCGGGACTCGGTGTAATATCGATGAAATACGTGACCACGCCATCTCGTGGGACTCGTGTAATATCGGATGAAATACGTGACCGCCATCTCGTGGGACTCGTGTAATATCGATGAAATACGCGACCGCCATCTCGTGGGACTCGGTGTAATATCGGATGAAATACGTGACTCGCCATCTCGTGGACCTTGTATAATCGTTCATAACAAATCAACCGCCTCCATCGAGACGCGGGGTACAGAAATACAACAAAGGCTATCACAACAAGCATAGGTAAGCTTCACAACAACAAGCATAGGCAAGCTTCACAACAACAAGCATAGTGTTATACACAACTCAAAGTACTTTCATTTTATGCCAAAGTCCGGTTTTAACCTAAAGTACTACGTGACGTTAAATTCCTTTTAAAGATCCATTTCTTTTACAAAGGTCACCCGATACGTAGTATAAAAATAGAGTGACTAACATTGTTAAGTAAACCAAAATGCTTTCCTTTGTAAAATCAAGTAACAACCTTATTTTTCCAAACGCTCAAGTTTGCCTAATTTCAAATGCTCAAGTTTCGTTTTAGAAAAGGTTTCGTAGTTCATAGTTTTAAATCCTTTAAAACATAATTCTCCTTTAAACGTTTTGAGAAACATATGTCTTATATGTGAGTAGGTTATTCTTGTTTATAATCAATCTTATTAAGCGACCATGATCTAGGAAATGTAATATCATTTTGTCTTATCTTAGCTTCTATGCAGATGGAGGTTTCTACTGGTTTTAATACCATACTTCATTATTCAATACATTTTCCTTTATTAACGCCGCATGGTTTGTTTACTCATTCGATTTCCAAAATCAAGAAACTCTATTCCTTTAAAACCCAAGACTCATTACTCACGAATGAGGTTTCACACCTTTAACAAAATTCATGTCAATACCATTAAGTCAAGTCTCTTATCTTAAAAAAATCAAGAAACCATTCTTTTATCACTCTTAAGACGTTATACCTAACTTCCCATAAAGCTAGTACAACTCTTATGTTTTCAAAGCCAAGTATTACTTTTCTTTCAAAAGGTCTTTTGAAACACTTCAAGTTCTTTATTACTACACATCAAATCCGTTATAAGTCAAATCGACACTTTGAAACCGCAAAACATTTTCTTACCTACATAAAGTCGTTATAATCAACTTCCCATAAAGCCGTTATAACACTTTATGTTTCAAACCAATCAAATACATTAAACACATGTACGCTCACCGTACTACATAGTTATACACATATCATGCTAGAACGGATAGGAAGAGGTTCACATACCTCGCGATGATTATCGACTAATAGCAAAATGCTCCAAGTACCTCAAACCGCTTCGCTACTCCTAAGCCAAGTAGATCACGCCATACGCAATACTTCAACCTATAGAGGCCACAAGGCGCCTATTAACATCCTAGATCTCAATGTAGAATATTCTGCAGAAAATTCAAAGACTCTCCCCGCAATGCAGTAATCTCCTCCTCAATCGAGGCCGGCTACCAAGCCAACCAGGGGGGGGGGGGTTTGCACGTCTAACCGGACGTGTACAATTATTCTCACAGTAATACTACACAAGTCTACTGTAATACAGTCCTATGTAATTACAGTTCAGTTCACTTATTAAAATTCAGGCTTAAGTCGCAAGACATTGCCGTAAGTATTATTCAGGCTTAAGTCAAAAGACATTGCCGCACAACTATGTTCAATTCTATATATAGTATACTTCAACTATATATTCCAACAACATGTAATTTCAAATTACAAATGTAAGGTCAAGAATGTTTACCTCGATAAGCCCAAAAATTATCCGAGTTTATATGTCGATCCTGAGCAAGGCTTAGCTCCTACTCCGTGTGCTCCGACCCGCTCCAAACAACCCTTAGAAGTTCTAACCAACTTCTACTTATAACTTCAACTACGGGTGGAGATTTACTTAGGGTTTCGTTTTTGTGACTGAGGGAAGTATAATAGTATTTTCTGAGCTTTTGTAAAAGTGTAACCTTGGGAATACTACAAGGTATTTGGGCCAAGGTATTTGGGCATTATAACAATACTAGGAGAGTATTTCTATACCACAAAAGGGGGTATTTATACGAGACAACTATGCTTAGGGGTACCCCACTGAAAACACCACAAAGGGAGGGTGGCTCTCGGCAAGGGCTCTCAAAGGGGAGGGTGTGGACGAAAGCTCGAGGAGGGAGTATTTTGAGACTTAGATAGATTGCTCAAGTTTTATTTTGGATGCAGAAAGTCTTCAACTAGAGGGGTATTTATAGGTCAAGTGAAGGCCAACCAATGGCCAAGATGAAGACAAGTGTGGTGCAAGTGTAGGGCTAGATTTCAACCATGTGGACCTTATCCATCTACCACACAACTTGCACAAAATATCCTACCAACTAAAGTAGCCCAAAATCGTCCATTAAGCCGCCACTCATACGATGTGAGGGCGACACTTGTCACCTCCCGTTGGTCCAAAATGTTTGCCTCTCTAAAAATCCGCAAAATAATAAATGACATAGCCGGAATTTTCCCTTCGCAGTTTAGTAAAGCGTTTAAAAACGACTCTTTTCGGCACTTGTGCCCAAATTTCGAATTTGCCAAATCTTTAAGGCTCAAATTTTATACGTACGCCCTCACGTACATACTCTGGAAATACGGGGTATAACATTCTCCCCTCCTTAGAAACATTCGTCCCGAATGTTCCTTCTCAAGATGGATAACGATAAAGTTCTTCTAATAAGTTGCCAACGCCACAACTGGCCACGAAACACCCGCGTAAATACTTACATCCAAGTCCACGAGGAAACACCTCTAACATCACAAACTTTTGATACCACTTTTGTCACTTTGCCGCGAGGTTCTAGTGTCACTCCGGCGACCCAACAAATGGTACCGGACTGCATGCGATCCCTGAGGTCTAAAATATACATCCTTCGCACCTTCTCCCTTCACAAGAAATGATCATATCTATGCTCGCAATACATGCTCGCCTCTACCCTTACTCGTCAGACTCTTCTAACACTTGAACTCTTCTAGTATACGTACCACACTTCAGTTTCCAAAACTTTGGAGTCACTACCTCCAAACTTGGTCATCTTACTAGCCTCGATCTTCCTTAAGGCCACTTCCGGCCTTCACGATCCGCTTCAGGTCGAACATATCCACGAACTCATACGATGGTCATCTAAACTTGGGCCTAGCACCCTCGTGACCCTACCACCTGGCGGGACCACCCAGAGCTGACCCCACCTCATTCCGGGCTACGGGTTGACACGCAACACGTCCTCAACCCGAGCCTCTGTCACGCCGACTCTCTCGTTTCTCGATCCGGAACAACCTTGCTAAATCACATCAGGGAAGATACCACTTTCATTTACCCAACCCAGGGACTTATCACACAATACATTTATACGCAAACCAAGTATTTCAACAAGGACTAACCGTAAAATCTTTTATTCAAGATGACCTTACATCTAAGGTCTCAACATGAAATATTCTAAGGTTCACACTTTCCATGCCCCCACACATATCCTTTCAACTAGCCAAACTTTCTAACTCATAACCAACATAACGCTATCCGAACGTAGCACACAATAATAAGGTCATCATATCATGCATACAAATCTCTAAAGGGTTAAGGATATACCTGAATCTACCGCTCCACTCTAATCAAAGGCACGCCTGCAGGCGCATAGTAGAAGGCGATGAACACGCCATCGATCCGGTGGTGAGTCATTCTGTTTGCATCCTTCCTACCAGATGGGCGGCACACGGCCCTCGACGCCGCAGAAAACAAGCACCGCGAAAAGACGACATTCCGGGATGGCGTGCGCCACATCGCACACCGAGGAAAACTGAACCCGTGGCTAGAACCCATGTATATCTGCGGAACGAAGCCACGAGCTCGACCGGCCCGAATACCTCGAACGCCCCGGCGATCGGGGGACAACTCTGTCGTGGAGGTACATAACTAGATCACTGAGGCGGTCCGCCTCGAAAGTTACCAAAGGACCTGCTGCTCGCCTCTTCGCCGATCTCGGTCATTCCGTCGACCTCTCCGTGCCTCGCATCCTAGTGCATGAGCTTGCATGCGGGCAATGTCTATGCCCGGTGAAGAGCTACACCTGCATAAGCCTCGCCAAGTAATCATCTAGCCCGTGACGTGGCGGTGTACTCGCCCTCCATATCGCCTACAATGGAACATACCGAGCTAATGAGTCGAACTCACATTGTATTCTCTAACCGCCCGCCCGCCCCGCCTCAACGTCAAAAATCATGGCCCGAGCCCTCTCATCCGCGGGGCAAGAAATGTGCAAGAAAAGCCCTTGAGAACTCGTCCATACGGTGAGTGCATGCTCTTCCCGACAACTCCCACGAATCAAACCCAATCAGCGGATCACGCACTGATGCGAACCCAATACCACCGACTTCGCCTCGAGACTCGATCACTCATGATGCAGAGTCGCTTGATAAACTCCCGAGGTCATCCTCGCTCTCGATCCATAGAACATCGGCGGGCTACAACTCGTAAAGTCACGTAGCCTCAAACCGCTCGCCGGGGTGAACTACGGGTGCTCTGGGCCGAATCGCTGCGATCTAGCCTATCCTCATATCTCGCCACGACCGCCAGAATCGCCATCTCCTTGTACCCCATCTCATCCGCTTCCAGCCGGGACCGAGGCTCGTGTATCAGAGTCTCAGCAGCACCGCTGCGCTCTAAACTCGCTGGTCTTTGGCGGCCGCTAAACTCGCCGTCGGGCACTGTCTCAGTCTTGACGGGCTGTGCCCTCGTTCTCTCTGTATCTTACTAACGCCTCCTCGATTGCCTTGCCCATCTGCTCAAGGTTGCCTTACGCGAGGCATAATCGTAAAGGAAAGGAATACGTCGTAGGGGTCCAACTTATCACACCTTCTGGGCACGATCTCGTAATGAGAAGAATGGAAACCAATCCTAAATGTCCTATAGCCTCGATTATAGATGTGGTGCACAACACACCGATAATCAAGACTCTACTAGACACGATGCTCAGGCACTTTCCGAGGACTAAGCGCTCGATACCACTTTTGTCACGACCGAACCGGGCAGTGGATCGTGCCTACCGGGCACCCTAGTGATACAACATCAGAGAAAATCTGCGGAAATAAACACATAAACATGAATTAAGAGACAAGATAAATAAACAGGCCAACCAAAACAGTTGCCTTCATCATATATACATAAATACCCGAACAGTTATCCCTTTTTTTTTTACAAACTCGCCACAACCATGGCGGTGCTGCACTTAAGATTTTTACAACAGGCTATGACGGACAGGCCCCGCCATACCCACGAATGTATAAGAATCTCAGCACTGTGGTAACATACCAAAAGATAAGCCTCCAAGAAATGGGCTTCCCGACACTGTGAATCGTGATCCTATGGCGAGGATCCACTAGATGTACTTCCACTGCGGCGTGAACGCACTTCGGGCGAGGTCGATAACAGTACCAAGTATGTGAAATCGTAAATATCAGAATGAAATCATAATAGTCTATATAAAGCGGGAGACATGTATGATAACGGATGAAATCGTGACCACGCCATCTCGGGACTCGGTGTAATATCGGATGAAATCGTGACCGCCCGTCTCGGGACTCGGTGTAATATCGGATGAAATCGCGACTCGCCATCTCGGGACTCGGTGTAATATCGGATGAAATACGTGACCCTGCCCATCTCGTGGGACTCGGTGTAATATCAGATGAAATACGTGACCCTGCCCATCTCGTGGGACTCGGTGTAATATCAGATGAAATACGTGACCCTGCCCATCTCGTGGGACTCGGTGTATAATCGTTCATAACAAATCAACCGGCCCTCCATCGAGAGATGCGGGGGTACAGAAATACAACAAAGGCTATCACAACAAGCATAGGTAAGCTTCACAACAACAAGCATAGGCAAGCTTCACAACAACAAGCATAGGCAAGTTATACACAACTCAAAGTACTTTCATTTTATGCCAAAGTCTGGGTTTTAACCCTAAAGTACTACGTACGTTAAATTCCTTTTAAAGATCCATTTCTTTTACAAAGGTCACCCGATACCCGTAGTATAAAAATAGAGTGACTAACATTGTTAAGTAAACCAAAATGCTTTCCTTTGTAAAATCAAGTAACAACCTTATTTTTCCAAACGTTCAAGTTTGCCTAATTTCAAATGCTCAAGTTTCTCGTTTTAGAAAAGGTTTCGTAGTTCATAGTTTTAAATCCTTTAAAACATAATTCTCCTTTAAACGTTTTGAGAAACATATGTCTTATATGTGAGTAGGTTATTCTTGTTTATAATCAATCTTATTAAGCAGCCATGATCTAGGAAATGTAATATCATTTTGTCTTATCTTAGCTTCTATGCAGATGGAGGTTTCTACTGGTTTTAATACCATACTTCATTATTCAATACATTTTCCTTTATTAACGCTGCAGTTGGTTTGTTTACACTCATTCTGATTTCCAAAATCAGTAAAACTCTATTCCTTTTAAAACCCAGTACTCATTACTCACGAATGAGGTTTCACACCTTTAACAAAATTCATATCAATACCATTAAGTCAAGTCTCTTATCTTAAAAAAAAATCAGTAAACCATTCTTTTTATCACTCTTAAGACGTTATACCTAACTTCCCATAAAGCTAGTACAACTCTTATGTTTTCAAAGCCAAGTATTACTTTTCTTTCAAAAAGGTCTTTTTGAAACACTTCAAGTTCTTTATTACTACACATCAAATCCGTTATAAGTCAAATCAGTTACCCTTTGAAACCGCAAAGCATTTTCTTACCTACATAAAGCTGTTATAACCAACTTCCCATAAAGCCGTTATAACACTTTATGTTTCAAACCAATCAAATACATTAAACACATGTACGTCTACCGTACTACATAGTTATACACATATCATGCTAGAACAGATAGGAAGAGGTTCACATACCTCGCGACGATTATCGACTAATAGTAAAATGCTCCAAGTACCTCAAACCGTCGGCTACTCCTTAAGCCAAGTAGATCACGCCATACGTAGTACTTCAACCTATAGAGGCCACAAGGTGCCTATTAACATCCTAGATCTCAATGTAGAATATTCTGCAGAAAATTCGACAAAGATTTTCCCGCAATGCAGCGTAATCTCCTCTCAATCGAGGCCGCTACCAAGCCAACGGGGGTTTGCACGCCTAACCTGACGTGTACAATTCTACTCACGAATACTACACAAGTCTCATCTGATACCTATGTAATTACAGTTCAGTTCACTTATTAAAATTCAGGCTTAAGTCGCAAGACATTGCCGTAAGTATTATTCAGGCTTAAGTCAAAAGACATTGCCGCACAACTATGTTCAATTCTATATATAGTATACTTCAACTATATATTCCAACAACATGTAATTTCCAATTACAACAGAAGGTCAAGAATGTTTACCTCGATAAGCCCAAAAATTATCCGAGTTTATATGTCGATCCTGAGCAAGGCTTAGCTCCTACTCCGTGTGCTCCGACCCGCTCCAAACAACCCTTAGAAGTTCTAACCAACTTCTACTTATAACTTCAACTACGGGTGAAGATTTACTTAGGGTTTCGTTTTTGTGACTGAGGGAAGTATAATAGTATTTTCTGAGCTTTTGTAAAAGTGTAACCTTGGGAATACTACAAGGTATTTGGGCCAAGGTATTTGGGCATTATAACAATACTAGGAGAGTATTTCTATACCACAAAAGGGGGTATTTATACGAGACAACTATGCTAGGGGGGGGTACCCCACAAGAAACACCACAGGGAGGGGGGTTTCTCGCCAAGGGCTCTCAAAGGGGGAGGGGGGTGTGGTGGACGAAAGCTCAAGGGAGAGGGAGTATTTTGAGACTTAGATAGATTGCTCAAGTTTTATTTTGGATGAAGAAAGTCTTCAACTAGAGGGGTATTTATAGGTCAAGTGAAGGCCAACCAATGGCCAAGATGAAGACAAGTGTGGTGCAAGTGTAGGGCTAGATTTCAACCATGTGGACCTTATCCATCTACCACACAACTTGCACAAAATATCCTACCAACTAAAGTAGCCCAAAATCGTCCATTAAGCCGCCCACTCAAGGCCAATGTGAGGGCGACACTTGTCACCCTCCCGTTGGTCCAAAATGTTTCGTCTCTCGGAAAAATCCGCAAAAATAATAAATGACATAGCCGGAAATTTTCCTTCGCAAGTTTAGTAAAACGTTTCGTCGAAAAACGACCCTTTTCGGCACTTGTGCCCAAATTTCGAATTTGCCAAATCTTTAAGGCTCAAATTTTATACGTACGCCCTCACGTACATACTCTGGAAATACGGGGTATAACATTTACCCCGCATTTACACGCTTACACTGCAATCATACTCAGAAGGTGGTATAACGTCTTGGGGGTTTACCCCGCATTTATACTCTTACCCCTCAATCATACTCAGAAGGTGGTATAACGTCTTGGGGGTTTACCCCGCATTTATACTCTTACCCCTCAATCATACACAGAAGGTGGTATAACGTCTTGGGGGTTTACCCCGCATTTATACTCTTACCCCTCAATAATACTCGTAACCTAGCTCAACCGACTATCATACATAACATAAGCACTACCGGCTATCCTACATAACATAAGCACTACCGGCTTATCATACATAACATAAGCACTACCGGCTTATCATACATAAAATAAGCAAGTTAAGAAATCCCCTAACTTCTTATTAGCTTGTTCATATACACTTTCGTTTTAGTTTACTTAAGGCACTAACATGTCATTATAAAATCCGGGAATTTAACCCAACGTACTACGTGCCTCTAATCCTTTAAAATGATTCTCTTTCAAATAAAACTTCCAAGATACTAATAACCGTAGTATCAAGTCATATCAACTTTTCAAGACAAGTCACGATACTTTTTAGAAATACATTTATAGGCTTCTAAATCAAGTGACTTCTTTCTTTAAAACTTAAGCAATTGGTACCTTTAAAACAATGTGCCCTTCTTTATTTCAAATCATTTCTTTGCTTACATTACTGAAGAAAACCATTCTTTTAATCTTCCATAAAGTTGTTATAACCAGCTTCCCATAAAGCCGTTATAACTCTTTATGTCTTAGACAAATTCATTCCTTTTATAACCAAGAGACTTATACTTTCAAATTGAATTACATAGCTTTCAAAATACTTCAAGTGTCTTAACTTTTAAGAAAACAAGTTTCTTAACTTAGAATATCAAGCTTCTTAACTCTAGAAATCAAGCTTCTTAACTTTAGAAATCAAGCTTCTTAACTTTAGAAATCAAGTCTTTCCAAATCAAGTATTCTATACTTGTAAATCAATTCATTTCTTCCTTTAAGAATCAAGTCCCATAACTTGAAAAATAAAGTCTCTTAACCTTTTAAGAAGTTGAGATTCATAGTCATAAAACTTCATACGTAAACTCTTTTCAATTAAGTAACATATACTTTGGTGCGCTGTGAATAAGTTATACTTATTTATAACGATCTTATTCAAGTAGCCATGATCTAGAAAATGTAATACAATTTTGTCTTATCTTAGCTTCTATGCAGATGCAGAATTCTACTCATTTTAACTTAATTGATTGTCATTACATTTTCCTTTATTAACGCTGCAATGGCTTGTTCGATACTTATTCTCATTCGTGCCGTAAATTAGCCAAGTCAACTTGGCTCCAAAATACCTCATAACGACTCTTACCAACATCCCCCATAAGACTTGGTAAGAACTTAGGATAACTTAGACATAACCCTTACGTAGAGTAAATCAACATACATACCTCTTAACTTCTAAGAGTAGAAGGAATCATGAAATAATACCACATGTATATTCCATACATAGAATCATGTCAAAAGAAGGAAGAGGTTCACATACCTCGCGATGATTATCGACAAATAGCAAAATGCTCCAAAGTACTTCAACCTTGATAGCTATTCCATCCTTCAAGTAGAATACGCTATACTTAGTACTTCCACCTATAATGGCCATAATACGTCCATTAACCTCTAGCTTCAAACGTAGAATATTCTAAGTGCAAAGTCACTAAATTCTACGGAAAATCGGACAACACTTCCTTTGTTTCTACATACTTTGCCACCTTTTTCAAGGCCGAATTCAATAACCAAACACGCCACATTTAAGGCTCAATACAACAACCAATCAAAGGTGATTACACGCCTTACAATACATGTAAAATTACGCCCCACAATTAATACCAACTAAGTCCTTAATCAAGGTCATTCTCGGCTAACTTATTCAATAACACAAAGTTCTTTCCAATTCTTTTTCAATCCAACTTCTTAGGTCTAACATGTTATATAGTCATAAACAACTTAACAATTATAATTCCTTCTTTATATAACATGTGACGATTAAACTAATAATCCAATTGAATTGAAATCTCAAGGCTAAACATACTAGTTTTCGGATTAGGGTTCCAATATCCATAACACTTATCAACTTCATAATATATATCTCATACTTTCTAATATCCATAGCTACAACAATAAGTAATCTTAATTACTAAAACGACAAGAATTTTACCTTTACAAGCCCTTATAATTTCCAAGATTCAATGTCGCTCCTTAGCAATTCTTAGCTCCTTTCCTTATGTTCCAATCCGCTCCAAGTACTCCTTAGAAGCTTATGAAGAACTCCTCTTCAAGTTCCATCTTCAAAGTTGAAGAACACCTTAGGGTTTCGCCTTGCGACTAACGTAAAAACGTCGTTTTTCCGAAATATTTCTATTGAGATATCCTTACAATACCCTTAGGGACCTTGGGTTAAAGTCTTGTGAATAATGGACAACAATTGAATTTTTTTCTTGTTCCTTATTGCTCAATGCCGAGAGCATCATCACCCTCTCTCAAGTTTTCTTAAATTATTCTAAGTGTTGGAAGACTTGTCTTGCTACTAGTGTCCTTATATAATACATTGGAGGGTCTAGATTATAACACTTGTTAAGTTTGGAGGGAAGAGATCAAGCCAAGTGGCCCTTGGACTTAGTCAACAATATCAAGCTCTTTAATTAGCAAGACTTGGTCTTCTACCATGGTCAATGACCATAATACCCTTGCATAATTTCGTCCAAGACCATTGTGGGGGGGGGTGCCACGTGTCGCCCTCCCATTCGTCCATAAAATTCCGTAACCCTCGTGGGCCCCACAAAACGTAAAATTCCCCGGGTGGGCCCCACGTGACCAAATCCATAAAAAAATAAATTTCCATAAGGATAATAAGTTCCATACTCTTCAAATAATGCATTTTGAGAATCTAATTCTCACCAACGAACATTTTTCCTTTCCGACGTTCGGAAGATTTTCCGTCGGAAAAACAATTCTTCCTTTCGAACCCTTTTCAAGTCTTGTGTTCCTTACTTACATTCTCTTAAACATGTCCTTGAATTACGGGGTGTAACATTCTTCCCCCCTTAGAAACATTCATCCCCGAATGTTCTTTCGGAGTCCAATCTAATTAGATAGCGACATAGTCTCCTTTTATTACACCCTTCATACAACATATGCCTCCCATGGCCACATAACAATACTTATACTAAGATGTCAACCCTGGCACTCACGAAGCCAACTAGTCCATACTCATAATGACCTCAAAGTCTGTCGTATCATTACCGGGAAAATCTCATATACTCGCTCATCTACCACCCCAAACACTCACTGGTGTAGCTACCTCGAAAGGTCCTTACGGATTCAGGCTCTATTCCTTTACACTTGGTTGTTATCTTTCTTACTGGTCGTACTCTTTCCGTACTTCCAACTCATACTAGCATACATACATAACTTCCCTACTGATTCTGGCCCCCAATATTTTGGAGTCACTCTTTTAAACAACATAAGGCCATTTCCGACTCCCACGACATGGTTCCGGTGGAACGCGTCCACGAACATCTAAAACAATTAACTAGACTTGGGCCTTGCACCCTCGTGACCCTGTCGCGTAGCGAAACTACTGCCAACTGATCCCACTCCATTTCAAACTATGAGGAGACCCTTAATAGGTCCTCAACCCGACTCAGCGTCGCACTTAACTCTTATCCTTGGTCTGACTTAAAATCTTATTGCCAGAGAAAGCCTTATATATCTAAGGTCTCGGCAGTTATCAATATTCTTAGGCTCGCAATTCCCATGCTCCAAGCCTACCTTACCAGTCTAAACGAGTACAATAACTTCTCATAATACCATAATCGTGTCGTCTTGATCACAACAACCCTTACTTACTCTATACGGATCTCATCCGTACAATCCTCTTACGCATACCACGTAGCTTAATCTATTAACACGACATTCCATTAAGTTTCTTAACATGACTTCTTAAGGGTCCACTGCCTTATCAAACAGTTCATCCTTTCCCAATTATCCCAAAATAAAACATAAGACCTTGGCGAGAATTCATTAACTGTTCTATACATTCCCGGTATCTAGTTAGTCTTTACCAACTCTTGGTAATCTACAATCATTCTAGGCAACACGCGTCTGACCCTCATACATAACTCTGTATAGCTGTATGTCACAATACCAACTATACTACAATCATTACTAACCTGGATACGCAATCCACATAGTCCTTCCTGGGTCACTGCTGCCTTACTCGTAGCTGCAATCAACATAACTCGTTAGGGAGAGACGACCCTAACAACACAGCTCTATCGCACGATCTCAGAGTGAGAAGAATGGAAACCAATCATAAATGTCCTGCAGCCTCCTGATTATAGATGTGGTGCACAACACACCGATAATCAAGACTTACTAGACACGATGCGTAGACACTTTCCGAGGACTAATCGCTATGATATCACTTTTGTCACGACCGACTCGGGCGCGGTCGGTGCCCTACAGGCACCCTTCTAATCATACAACAAAATAAACTGCGGAAGATAAATAACATTTTTTTTTAAAACCAAGGCCAAGCCGATAAGGCTGCCATAACATAAAAATTACCCGAAAGGGTCTACACTGTTTAACAATGTAAAAACAACTCTAGCCAGTCCAGCCCACAGATAAATACAGACCTCTAAGATTTGGACAAATACTATGATGGGACAAGGCCCCGCCGTACCCCTGAATATACATAACCATGATGACAAGCTCCAGAACATTGGAGCCATCTCAAAATGCTGAACCAGGATCCTAAGCTCGCGGATCCACAATCGTACCTAAACTCATGACATGAACGCAGCCCGAAGAAGTCGATAACAACAGTTTAATATGGAACGGAAAATACTGCAGATAAGAAAGAAATCATAATCAGACAAAAGAATGACAGGGGCAAGTATAAAAAGGGCAAATACCAGATCCTACCGTGTCATTATCACCTCGTGAACTTAATCGTACCTTATTATCTTTTCCCATTTCCATAAGAGTATAGTCAAATTCTTACGTACATACTTAATAAAAATCATCAAGTTCATAAACATATAACTTACGTATCTTGCATAACCTAATCCGCCCCTTTGGAGGGACGCCTATACTGCCGACCCAATCTGGAACGCGATAAAGTCACATAAGTCTGCCCATAAAGGTATACTGCATAAAAATAGGAAGCTTATGATCAACTTAGGGTCACCTTCCCATAGTATCATTTAGCAACCTTACTCGTGGGACTATTTCACCCGCAAGGGCCATATGGGCCCGCATGAGGTATTCCTCGCATCATGGGTAGCAAATCCATGGAGTGGTATAATGTCTTGGGGGTTTACCCCGCAATCATACTCAGGAGGTGGTATAACGTCTTGGGGGTTTACCCCGCATTTATACTCTTACCCTGCAATCATACTCAGAAGGTGGTATAACGTCTTGGGGGTTTACCCCGCATTTATACTCTTACCCCTCAATCATACTCAGAAGGTGGTATAACGTCTTGGGGGTTTACCCCACATTTATACTCTTACCCCTCAATCATACACAGAAGGTGGTATAACCTCTTGGGGGTTTACCCCGCATTTATACTCTTACCCCTCAATCATACTCGTAACCTAGCTCAACCGGCTATCATACATAACATAAGCACTATCGGTTATCCTACATAACATAAGCACTACCGGCTTATCATACATAACATAAGCACTACCGGCTTATCATACATAACCTAAGCATTACCGGCTTATCATACATAACATAAGCAAGTTAAGAAATCCCCTAACTTCTTATTAGCTTGTTCATATACACTCTCATTTTAGTTTACTTAAGGCACTAACATGTCATTATAAAATCCGGGAATTTAACCCAACGTACTACGTGCATGTACTCCTTTAAAATGATTCTCTTTCAAATAAAACTTCCAAGATACTAATAACCGTAGTATCAAGTCATATCTACTTTTCAAGACAAGTCACGATACTTTTTAGAAATACATTTATAGGCTTCTAAATCAAGTGACTTCTTTCTTTAAAATCTTAAGCAATTGGTACCTTTAAAACAATTTGCCCTTCTTTATTTCAAATAATTTCTTTGCTTACATTACTGAAGAAAACCATTCTTTTAATCTTCCATAAAGTTGTTATAACCAACTTCCCATAAAGCCGTTATAACTCTTTATGTCTTAGACAAATTCATTCCTTTTATAACCAAGAGACTTATACTTTCAAATTGAGTTACATAGCTTTCAAAATACTTCAAATGTCTTAACTTTTAAGAAAAACAAGTTTCTTAACTTAGAATATCAAGCTTCTTAACTCTAGAAATCAAGATTCTTAACTTTAGAAATCAAGCTTCTTAACTATAGAAATCAAGTCTTTCCAAATCAAGTATTCTATACTTGTAAATCAATTCATTTCTTCCTTTAAGAATCAAGTCCCATAACTTGAAAAATAAAGTCTCTTAACCTTTTAAGAATTTGAGATTCATAGTCTTAAAACTTCATACGTAAACTCTTTTAAATTAAGTAACATATACTTTGGTGCGTTGTGAATAAGTTATACTTATTTATAACGATCTTATTCAAGTAGCCATGATCTAGAAAATGTAATACAATTTTGTCTTATCTTAGCTTCTATGCAGATGGAGAATTCTACTCATTTTAACTTAATTGATTGTCATTACATTTTCCTTTATTAACGCTGCAATGGCTTGTTCGATACTTATTCTCATTCGTGCCGTAAATTAGCCAAGTCAACTTGGCTCCAAAATACCTCCTAACGACTCTTACCAACATCCCCCATAAAGACTTGGTAAGAACTTAGGATAACTTAGACATAACCCTTACGTAGAGTAAATGTCACGACCCGACCTCGGGCCCGTGACTGGTGCTTTACCCCGGGCACCCTAGTGATACAACATCAGAGAAAATCAGCGGAATTAAAAACTTAAACATATGAACAATATAAAAAGAAACAGGCTAACCAAAACGGTCACCTTTCTGCATGTATAAATATAAAATCGAACAGTTACATCCTTTACAAACCCTGCCCACAACAGTACTACAGACCTCTAAGAGTTTTTATAACAACTATGACGGGACAGGGCCCCGCCATACCCCTGAATGTACAAGTACCTACAATGACAGGGGACTATAATAAAAGATAAGCCTCCGGAGAAACGGAGCTTCCCAATACGCAGAACCGTGATCCTAAGAGCGAGGATCAACAATCGTGTACTCTACTGCGGCGTGAACGCACTTCGGCGAGGTCAAGATAACATGTACCAAGTATGTGAAATTGAAAATATCAGAATGAAATCATAACACTATATAAACAGAGACATGTATGATAACCAAACTACAAGATACAATATATATTAATAAATATGTCAAGTCGGGACTCACGCTCAGAAGTCATCACTCAAATATAACCCGAGAATTTAACCCGACAACGGCCGCGTACCCTCGTCTTACCTCGGTATAAGCATGGCCATGGAACCATCCTAATGGACGATACCCGCGACCATCCTCGTGTCGGTATGTCCAAAGGAAATAACAATATAACACTCATAGTGGAAGATACTCGTGGGTCACCCAACGTGTCGGTATGTCCAAAGAAAATAACAAGATAACACTCCTGGTGGAAGCGTACCCGGCCACCCAACGTGTCGGTATGTCCAAAGCAAATAACAAGATAACACTTAATGGAAGCATACCCGGGCCACCCATCGTCGGTATGTCCAAAAGGATCGATATAGTGGAAGCATACCCGTGGCCACCCATCGTGTCGGATGTCCATCAATCAACGGATAGCCGCCTCTCCATCGAGACGCCAGACTACGTAAATACAACAGTTGCACAACAAAGGCTATCACCACAAGCATAGGCAAGTTCAACATACTTTTAGACATTCATTTTATGACCACAAATCCGGGTTTTAACCCCAAGGTACTACGTACTTAAATTCTTTCAACAGATCCAATTCTTTTATAAAGGTCACACGATACCCGTAGTATCAAAATAGAGTAACTATCTTTTTAAGTAAACCAAAAATCAATTTCCATACCTTCTTTTTAAACCAATTTATACTTCAATTCCTCAAGTCTCCTTTCAGCAGTTCGAAAGGTTGCCCTATTCGGGAATCTCAGTTTTTCTAATCGGACTCAGAGGGAGGTGAATTCGCTAATTTAGGCTTTTTAGTCGGATTCTCTAAGGCTTGAAATGGAAAATTTACTTGATGGAGTAGCCAGTGCCCTTGAGTTATTCTCTTCGGTATCGCCTTCTCTCATCGTTAAAGGCGCCGCAAGGCACTCGACTAGAAGGAGTGGATGAAATATGGTCCGAAGAATCTCGATAGTAATAGAAATCGAGTTCCTTACGTTGGAATTTAAGAAAATCAGTACTTGTTTATAATGATCTTATTAAAGCAGCCATGATCTAGGAAATGTAATACAATTTTGTCTTATCTTAGCTTCTATGCAGATGGAGGTTTCTACTTGTTTTAATATAATTAATTGTCATTACTTTTTCCTTTATTAACGCTGCAATGGTTTGTTCGATACTTATTCCCATTTCTGAAATCAATATGAAATTATCCTTTTAAAGACCAAGTACCCATTACTTACGAATGCGGTTTCACAACTTATTAACACAATTCAAGTTCTTAACATCATAACAAGTCAAATATAAGTCAAGTCTCTTGCCTTTTAAAATCAACAACCCATTCTTTTACCTACATAAAGTCGTTATAACTAACTTCCCATAAAGCTATTATAACACTTTACGTTTTAAACCAACCAAACTCGTTTAGCACACGTACGTCTACCGTACTACATAGTTCACAACAATCATGCTAGAAAGGATAGAAAGAGGTTCACATACCTCGCGACGATTTATCGACAAAAAGCAAAACGCTCCAAGTACTTCAACTCCGTCGGCTACTCCCTAAGCCAAGTAGATCACGCCACACGTAGTACTTCAATCCTAAAATGGTCATAGTACTTCTATCAACCTTACTTACCATTGAAGACTTATACCAATTAAAAGCCCTCTAATTCTACGGAAAATCGGGCAGCACTTCCCCTGTTTCTACGTACTTTTCCACCTTTTTCAAGGCCCGATAACAGTAACCAACATGCCACATTTAAGGCGCAACAATTCCGAAATTTAAAGAAGGGGATCACACGCCCAAACGGACGCGATTAACAATCTTCCCCTTAACAACAACAACAATAATTAACGAAGGGGATCACACGCCCAAACGGATGCGATTAACAATCTTCCCCTTAACAACAATGTAAATACAGTCCAATGTAAATACAGTCCAAAGTAAATACAGTCCTTTAGTCCACTAGTTAGTGTTCTTGGCCAACTTTCAATTTCACTTATCCAATTACTTCATTAGTCTTCCAACTTATATTCCAATCTTAATATAAGTTATAGTTACTTTGTTATTAACTTTACAACAAGTAAGATACGTTTTTACCATTTTGATGGCTTACTTGCCAATTTCCATTTTAGCAACTTAACAAGTTCCAAAACTTTCCAACCTTCATTCCACATATCTTATACTCCAAAATATACTCCCAATATACATATTAATAAACTTCACAAAGAGGTTAAGGTTCATTACCTCAAATAGCCCAAAAAATATCCAAGAACTTAAAGTCGCTCCTTAGCAAGTTTAGCTCCAAATCCTTACGTTCCAATCCGCTACAAGCAACCCATAGAAGCTCCTAACCAACTTCTCTTCAAGAATCAACTCCAAAAAGTGAAGAACACTTAGGGTTCCAAAGATGGCAAGTTTCGGCCAAGGCAAACTAAATAGGCTAGGGGTGTGAAATCTTTTCCAACTCTTGGTACACAATATTCCTAACACCTTAGGGAAGAACATTTAAAAGTTTAAGAATTGTTGGACAAATTTTGCTCAAGAAATGGCACCATGGACGAGAGCTCAAGAGAGAGGGAGGGATGATTTTTCAAGTCTTGAAATAACCTAAGTGTGGAAGATTTCATCAACTAGTAGTGTATATATAGGACAACCAAGGGCTAGGATGAAGGCAAGTGTGTGGTTGAGATTGAGACAAGTGTGTGTGGGTCCCTCTTGTCCACTTGTCCAACAAATATCTAGCAAGACTTGGCCACTTGTCTTGGCCACTTGTCACTTGAATTTCGGCCAACATGCCACATGGGGGTGACACGTGTCTCCCTCCTACTCGTCCAAAATATTTCGTCTTCTGAAAATATCCATAATGGCCAAAATCTCGAAAATAAAGTGGGCCCCACAAAATCGTAAATTTCTCCCGTGGGCCCCACGTGACCAATTCCGGAAATAAAATTCCATAATTCTCTAATATTCCAAGAAGTCCAAATACCAAATCTGGGAATCCAATTCCCATTAACGAACCTTTTTCCTTCACAAAATCCGGAAACTTTTCCGTCGAAAAAAATCACATCTTTCTTCCTTTCCAATTTTAATGTCGTATTCTTGTACATACGTCCTCACATACATACCCTGGAACTACGGGCTGTAACATTCTTCCCCCCTTAGAAACATTCGTCCCGAATGTTCCTTCTAAGTCTCCAAACGTACATGCGCCGGTATAGTCTTCACTACTATACTTACGAAACCAATTATGCCACACATGACCATAATATAACATACGCGCGAAACCCAAATCCAAGCCAATGAGGAATCACCTCTAAGATGTAAAACAACACTAACTCTCACTCCTGGTCCAAAGGATACTCTCTTCGCACCTTCACTTCACAAAAATGATCACTACCATTCTCTTAACACATGTTCTCTTCCTTCCTTACTAGTCGTACCTTTCTCGTACACCCGAACTCTTTCTAGTACACGTACCATATTTCCGTCATCGCTTCAGTTTCCAAAACCTTGGAGTCACTACCTCTAACTTGGTCATCTTACTAGCCTCAAATCCCTTTAAGGCCATTCCCGGCCTTCACGATCCGATTCTGGTTGAACACATCCGCGAACTCGTACGATGGTTACCTAAACTTGGGCCTAGCACCCTCGTGACCCTACCACCTGGCGGGACCACCTCGAACTGACCCCACCTCATTCCGGGTTGCGGGTTGACCCGCGAAGGGTCCTCAACCCGACCCATAATCGCGCCAAACTCTTGTTCCCCGATCCGGAATAATCTTACCTATACAAGTCATGAAAGCTACCACTTTCATCTTACACAACCCAAGGAATTATCCCACAATACATTTCACGCATACCAAGTATTTCGACAAAGACTAACCGTAAAATCTTTTACTCAAGACGGCCTTACATTTAAGGTCTCAACGTGTAATATTCTAAAGGTTCACACCTTCCATGTCCCCATACTTATCCTTTCAACTAACCATGTTTTCTAAATCACAATATACACAATGTTATCTGTACATAGTACTCAACATATAATCATCGTATCACGCATACTAATCTCTAGAGGGTTAAGGATATACCTGAAAAATCAAATAGGTGGTTCAAAGGACCGCTAAAACTGGGAACTTCAACCGCGACCTCTGCAGTGGCCTGCCGGTATATGAACATCCTGCCTAGCTATTGAAGGTGAAGAACCCGCAACTGATCCCGTAGTCTGTGCTATCCCACCAGTGCCACCTCTGGTCGGATAGTTTCTCGCAAAATGGCCCTGCTGGCCGCATGTAAAACAAACTCCCAAACTAGCACGACACACCCCACAATGGAGCCTACCACAACGGCCACAACGAGGTAGGGGTGGCTTCATCTGGCTAACACCCCTACTCCCCCAAAAATCTGAAGCCTTGGAGCCCTGATGTCACGACCCAACCCCGGGCCCGCGACTGGTGCCCTACCTGGACACCCTGTTCAGGTATACATCAGAGAAATAGCAGCGGAACATACATGAAACTTATAAAATAAAATAACGAGAAATTAAACCACAGGTTAGCCGATAAGGCTACCTTCCTGGACACATATACATAAACATAACAACAGCAGTTACATCCCTTTCTTTTTTACAAACCGACCCACAACATGTGACTACAGACCTCTAAGAATTACAAGCTGCATGACGGGGCCCGCCATACCCTGAATGTACATAAGTCTACCACATCGTGGAAACTGCACTAAAAGACAAGCCTCCGGAGTGAAAGGGGCTTCTTTCCAAAAACTGAACAGAGATCCTAAGAGCAAGGATCACCAACCTGGGTACCTAAAACCTGCGGGTATGAACGCAGCCCCGAAGGGTCGATAACAAAAATTTAGTATGGAACAAAAATAAAATGCAATAACCAAATCATATCTCAGATAAAAGAATGTCATTTTAACTCCTGAAATCAATCATATATTAACCGTTCTTTTCCTTCTTTCGATAAGATTTAACAACATATTCTTACATACTTACTTAAGAGTTTAATCCAGTCTTTTTCACATAACTTACATATCTTACATAACATAATCCGCCCATTTGCGGGACACGGTGTCTTGATGAATCATGTGACATAATTCGCCCGCCATGGGGCTCGATTGTCTTGTGGAATCATGTAACATAATCCGCCCGCTGTGGGGCTCGTGCATCGTGGAATCATATAACATAATCCGCCCGCTCGGGGCTCTTGTCTTGTGGAATCATATAACATAATCCGCCCGCTGTGGGGCTCGGTGTAAGATGGCGTAACTTTATGTGAAGGCTCGGGGTAATATGGCGTGTCCGCCTATTTGTAGGCTCGGTGTATCTCATAACGTAATCCGCCTATTTGTAGGCTCGGTGTATTTCATAACGTAATCCGCCTATTTGTAGGCTCGGTGTACTTCATAACGTGTCCGCCTATTTGTAGGCTCGGTGTGATTTTCCTTACATAACAATTTCAAACCGTCTTTTCACTTCTTCTTAAGTCGTCATAACAACTTCCCATAAAGCTATTATAACAACCTTTCATTTTAGAGAACTTAAGACACTTTTATTCTTACAACATTAGGAAACTAGATCCAAAAATACTACATACATACATACTTAAAAGAATCATAGAACTCCTTTCTTTTAAAGCTCAAGTCAAATACTCATTTTGAAGCCAACTTATTAACTTTTTAAATAAATTAAGAAGCCATACTTTGTAAAATTAAATCATTTCCACTTATAAAATCAAGGCTTATAGCCTTAACACCTCGTAGCATACACTCTTTCAAATCATGTCGCTTATACTTTAGAAATCAAGTCCCATAACTTGAAAAATAAAGTTTCATAATCCTTTAAAGAAAATCAAAGTTCATAGTCTTAAAACTTCATAACATACATTCTTTAAAGTCCATTTACTTATACTTGTAAAATCATGTCATCTACACTTTTAAAACCAATCCCCTTTTCACATATAAATTCAAGTCATTTTCAAACATAAAAATCAACTTACATACTTACTTTAAATAAATCAAGATACATAGCTTGAAATCAAATCTCATAATTTCCTAACCATTCTTACCAATATCTCCCATAAGGCTTGGTAAGGACTTAGGACAATTTAACATACTTAATTTAGAGTCAACAATGTGGATACTTCTTAACTTCTAAGAGTAAGGAATCTTAAAATGTTATCACATGGATATTTCATACGTAGGATCATGCCAAAGAAAGAAGAGGTTCACATACCGCGACGATTGTTGACAAGTAGCAAAATGCTCATAAGTTATTCAACCTTTAGATTTTCTTTTCTTCAAGTAGGATATGGTATACTTAGTACTTCAACCTATAATGGTCACCATCGTCCATTAACCTCTTACTTCAAACGTAGAATATCCTAGGTGCTAAGTCACTAAATTCTACGGAAAATCGGACAGCACCTCCTTTGTTTCTACTCACTTGCCACCTTTTTCAAGGTCGAATACAATAACCAAACTGCCCCAATTGGCTCACAACAATATAGAAGGTAGTCGATACAATGAATAACTAAATGACCCAATTGGCTCACAATTTAGAAAGTAGTCCAATACAAATGAATAACAAACTAAAAGTCCAAATTCGCCACCTTGAGTTCAACCATACCAATTCTTATCAAATTTCCATTTCAATCCAAATTGGTAGCATAACATGATATCAAGTCGCATTTGATTACAACTACTAAAATCCTCAAGGTCAACATGCGGCGATTCTACATAACGACTAAAATTGTAATCTAACTTTCAGTGGCTTGCACAACATTCGGATTAAGCTACAAGCAATCCATAATACTTATAAACTTCAACATACCAACTTCATGCTATCAACATGTAAAGCTAACAACAACAAAATAAATAAATAGTCTTGTAACACCTTAAAAGACAAGATTATACCTCAACGAATCTTAATCCAAATCTTCAAATCCGAAGTCGCTCCTTAGCAATCTAGAGCCTCTTCAAGACACTTCAATCCGCTCCTTGAGACCCTTAGAACCATACCAACAACTTTCCTTCAACTTCCAATCCAAAACCTAGAAAGCCACTAGGTTTTCACTTTGCGACTAATACGAAAACTCTCTTTTTCCGGGATTTTTCTATTGAGATATGCTTACAATATACTCAAGAACCTTGGTTTAAAGTGGGAAGATTATTGGACAGCAAACAAAAAATTTTCTTGTTCAAATGAGCTCAAAGCCGAGAGCTCCTAATGCCTAAGCTCCAATTCTCTAAAATTTTTCTAAGTGTTATGACAAGTCTTGCTACTAGTACTACTATATAGTTGATGAGGGTCAATATTTGCACATATGTGTGGTTAGGATGAAACTCTTTTAAATATCAAGACTTTGGTCCCATTGACTAAGTCAACATTGTCAAGCTCTCTACTTGCAAGACTTGGTCATCTAAACAATGGTCAAGTGGCCCTTTTGCCCATGTAATTTTCGTCCAAGACATTATAAGGGGGGGTGACACATGTCGCCCTCCCATTCGTCACAATAATTCGTTTTCCGACAAATCCATAATTCCGATAAATTTTACAAGTCCCAAATCTTAACACTTGTGAGTTCTTACGTACTACCTTATAAACATATCCTGAAATTCCGGGGTGTAACACCTGACCTGCTCCTGAATACTCCCGACGCCCCAAGATCGCGGAGGACCACTCAATCGGATGAGGTATATATTCGGATCACTGCGAGGCTGCCGCCTCGAAAGTTACCAAAGGACCTGCCGCTTGCCCTCTTATGCTGATCATGGTCCCTACGCCGTCTCTACGTTCCTCCATCCACGTGCATAAGCATGTATACGGAAATGTCCATGCCCGATCAAGAGCTACACCGGCGGAAGCTCGCCAAGTAGTCATCGAGCCCCGTGGCGTAGCGGTGCACTCGCCCTCCATATTTGCCACTAACACGGGGACATATCGAGCCAACGAGTCGAACTCCACGTTGTACTCCCGAACCGCACACCTCTCGCTCTCAAAGATCGTAAATCTGTCGGCGTTTCCTCATCTGCGGAGGCAAGAAATGGCCGAAATGCCTCCGAGAACTCGTCCCAAATACCGGAGGTGCATGATCCCCGACAGCTCGCGAATCAAACCATCGATCGCGGTATCACGCGGCCGATGCGAACCTAAGACCACCGACTCGGTCTCAAAGCCTTGATCACTCTACGATCCGTCAGAATCGCTTGATGAACTCCTGCGGATCATCCTCGTGCCTCGACCCGTAGAACTCGGTGGATCGCAACTCAAGAAGTCCCAAGTCTCCAACTATCGGCTGCTGGGTGCACTCACGGTACCACCGCTCCCGCTCGTCCTCGCTGTCTCGCCATAAGCCTAACTAGTAATCGCCATCTCTGTAACCCATATCCTCTGCTCTGGCCGTGGATGGAGGCTCGGGATATCGTGACCTCGCAGCTACTGCTGCCTCTAAACTCTTTGGGCCGGGCGGTATCGTGAATTCGCCGTCTGCAGCACCACCTCGTAAAGATCGGGCTGTGCCCACGTAACCTCTCAGGTTTCTACTCGCAGCCTCCTTCGCCGCCTTGCCCTTCGGGCCTGGTTGCTGCGTGAGGCATAAGCGATATAAAAGAATACGTCAGAGGGAGTCCAACTTATAACACAACTCTAAGGCACGATCTCAGAGTGAGAAGAACAGAAACAAATCCTAAATATCCTGCAGCCTCCTGATTATAGGTGTGGTGCACAACACGCCGATAATCAAGACTCTACTAGATACGGTCTGTAGACACTTTCCGAGGATTAACTGCTCTGATACCACTTTTGTCACAACCCGACCTCGGGCCCGCGACTGGTGCCTTACCCCGGGAACCCTAGTGATACAACATCAGAGAAAATCAGCGGAATTAAAAACTTAAACATATGAACAATATGAAAAGAAATAGGCTAACCAAAACAGTCACCTTTCTGCATGTATAAATATAAAATCGAACAGTTACATCCTTTACAAACCCTGCCCACAACAGTACTACAGACCTCTAAGAGTTTTTATAACAACTATGACGGGACAGGGCCCCGCCATACCCCTGAATGTACAAGTACCTACAATGACAGGGGACTATACCAAAAGATAAGCCTCCGGAGAAACGGAGCTTCCCAATACGCAGAACCGTGATCCTAAGAGCGAGGATCAACAACTGGTGTACTTCTCTACTGCGTGAACGCACTTCAAGGAGGTCGATAACAGTACCAAGTATGTGAATCGAAAATATCAGAATGAAATCATAACAGTCTATATAAAACAGGAGACATGTATGATAACCAAACTACAGTACACAATATATATTAGCAGTCATGTCAAGTCAGGGACTCACGCCCGTAAAGTCATCACACAAATATAACCCGGGAATTTAACTCGCACAACGACCGCATGCCCCGGCATCTTACCTCGGTATAAGCATGGCCATGGAACCATCCTAATGGACGCATACCCGTGGACCATCCATCGTGTCAGTATGTCCAAAGGAAATAACAATATAGCACTCATAGTGGAAGCATACTCGTGGGCCACTCAACGTGTCAGTATGTCCAAAGAAAATAACAAGATAACACTCCTAGTGGAGGCATACCCGTGGGCCACCCATCGTGTCAGTATGTCCAAAGGAAATAACAAGATAGCAATCACAATAGAAGCATACTCGTGGGCCACCCAACGTGTCAGTATGTCCAAAGCAAATAACAAGATAACACTCCTAATGGAAGCATACCCGTGGGCCACCCATCGTGTCAGTATGTCCAAAAGGATCGATATAGTGGAAGCATACCCGTGGGCCACCTATCGTGTCAGTATGTCCATCAATCAACCAGATAGCCGGCCCTCCATCGAGAGATGCGGTAGCACATAAATACAACACTTGCACAACAAAGGCTATCACCACAAGCATAGGCAATTTCAACATACTTTTAGACATTCATTTTATGACCACAAATCCGGGTTTTAACCCCAAGGTACTACGTACTTAAATTCTTTCAACAGATCCAATTCTTTTATAAAGGTCACACGATACCCGTAGTATCAAAATAGAGTAACTATCTTTTTAAGTAAACCAAAAATCAATTTCCATACCTTCTTTTTAAACCAATTTATACTTCAATTCCTCAAGTCTCCTTTCCTTTAGAAATCGAGTTCCTTATGTTGGAATTTAAAAAAATCAGTACGTGTTTATAATGATCTTATTAAAGCAGTCATGATCTAGGAAATGTAATACAATTTTGTCTTATCTTAGCTTCTATGCAGATGAAGGTTTCTACTTGTTTTAATATAATTAATTGTCATTACTTTTTCCTTTATTAACGCTGCAATGGTTTGTTCGATACTTATTCCCATTTCCGAAATCAATATGAAATTATCCTTTTAAAGACCAAGTACCCATTACTTACGAATGCGGTTTCACAACTTATTAACACAATTCAAGTTCTTAACATAATAACAAGTCAAATATAAGTCAAGTCTCTTGCCTTTTAAAATCAACAACCCATTCTTTTACCTACATAAAGTCGTTATAACTAACTTCCCATAAAGCTATTATAACACTTTACGTTTTAAACCAACCAAACTCGTTTAGCACACGTACGTCTACCGTACTACATAGTTCACAACAATCATGCTAGAAAGGATAGGAAGAGGTTCACATACCTCGCGACGATTTATCGACAAAAAGCAAAACGCTCCAAGTACTTCAACTCCGTCGGCTACTCTCACAAGACCCGAACCGGGCGTGGTAGTGCCTTACCCTGCACCCTAGTGATACAACATCAGAGAAAATCAGCGGAAATAAAAACATGAACATGAATTAAGAGAAAAGATAAATAAACAAAGCAACCAAAAGCTTGCCTTCATCGTATATATACATAAATACCCGAACAGCTTATCCTTTTACAAACCACGCCACAACAAGCATGCACTCTAAGATTTTTACAATGCTATGACGGACAGGCCCGCCATACCTCAATGTATAAGAATCTGCTGCACTGTGGTAACATACCAAAAGATAAGCCTCCAAGGAACGAGCTTCCCAATACGCTGAAAGGTGATCCTAAAAGCGGGGATCGGCAAACGATGTACCTTTACTGCGGATGAACGCACTTCAAGGAGGTCAGTACAACAGGTACCAAGTATGTGAAACTGTGAAATACTGTACATGAAATCATAATAGTCTATATAAAGCAGTAGACATGTATGATAACCAAACTACAGTTCACAACCTAGAAGCGATCATGTCAAGTCGTGACTCACGCCTCAAAGTCATCCTCATGCCCGTGGAACTTCTTCCCATCGCCGGCGCCTAGGTACAAATCATGTGATACGTATAACGGTCTCGCCCATCTTATGGACCCAATATAGAAACGTGTGGAATACATTCCGGATGAACCTAGTCGATGAAATACATTCCGGATGAACCGGTAGTCAAGTGATATACATTCCGGATGAGCCGTGTCGAGTGAAATACATTCCGGATGAACCGGTAATCAAGTGAAATACATTCGGATGAGCCGTAATCAAGTGAAATACATTCGGATGAGCCGGTAATCAAGTGAAATACATTCCGGATGAACCGTAATCAAGTGAAATACATTCCGGATGAGCCGTAATCAAGTGAAATACATTCCGGATGAGCCGGTAATCAAGTGAAATACATTCCGGATGAACCTAATCAAGTGAAATACATTCGGATGAACCGTAGTCGAGTAGAACCACGATACTTGCACAACAAGGCTATCACACGTAACATGGTCAAGTTTCATAACAACAAGCATAAGCAAGTTACACCCAACTCAAGGTACTTTCATTTTATGTCAAAGTCCGGGTTTTAACCCTAAAGTACTACGTACGTTAAATTCCTTTTAAAGAGATCCATTCCTTTTATAAAAGTCACCCGATACCCGTAGTATAAAAATAGAGTGACTTACATCCTTTAAGCAAAACAACTTCTCTTATTAAAGCCAAGTTTCCATTTTTAAAACCAATGATAAAAACCCTTCTTTTGTTTTCATAAAGTCGTTATAACCAACTTCCCATAAAGCTGTTATAACACTTTAAGTTTTAAACCATTTTAAGACAACACAATGCCTTTCTTTTCCCTAAAGTTCCAGTTTGCCTAATTTTCATTACTCAAGTCTCTTTTTAGAAAAGTTTCATAGTTCAATATCTTAATCCCTTTTTAAAACTATTGAGTAACATATGCCTTATATGAGTGTAGGTTATTCTTATTCATAATCAATCTTATTAAGCAGCCATGATCTAGGAAATGTAATATCATTTTGTCTTATCTTAGCTTCTATGCAGATGGAGGTTTC
Organism: Przewalskia tangutica; assembly: GCA_029844215.1. Lineage (NCBI taxonomy): Eukaryota > Viridiplantae > Streptophyta > Magnoliopsida > Solanales > Solanaceae > Przewalskia > Przewalskia tangutica. The sequence goes on from CM056721.1 coordinate 93,287,534, forward strand.
TACTGGTTTTAATACAATACTTCATTATTCAATACATTTTCCTTTATTAACGCTGCAGTGGTTTGTCGTTACACATTCGATTCAAATCAAGAAACATTATTCCTTTTTAAAAAAAACCACGTACTCATTACTCACGAATGAGGTTTCACACAAAAACTCATTTTAAGTCATTTAAGTTAAGTCTCTTATCTTATAAGATCAAGTCTCTTAACTTCAGAATCGTGAAACCATTTACCTCTCTTAAGACGTTATACCTAACTCCCATAAAGCTAGTATAACTCTTTTTAAAACCTTTTAAAACCAAGTGTTACTCTTCTTTCAAAAATGGTTTCTTAACATTTGAAATACATTCAAGGTTCTTAGTATTTAGGCTTAAGTCAAAGACATTGCCGCATAACCACGTTCAATTAGCACACGTCGTCTACCGTACTATATATTATTCGGGCTTAAGTCAAAAGACATTGCTGCACTATATATATCTTCCTTTAAAATATCATGCTCAAGAGTATAGGAAGAATCACATACCTCGCGACGATTATCGACTATAAGCAAAACGCCCACGGCTATAACCCGCTAGCCTTGTCCACCTTCTAAGTAGCCCATGCTACTTGCGAACATCAACCAATGTAGTTATCACCATCAGAATACGGTCCTATGTAAGTACAGTTTAATCTTCTACTTATAAATTCAGGCTTAAGTCCAAAGACATTGCCATAAGACTATGTTCAGTTCTATATATAGTATACTTTAACTATATATTCCAACAACATGTAATTTCCAATTACAACAGAAGGTCAAGAGTGTTTACCTCGATAAGCCCAAAATTATCCGAGTTTATATGTCGATCCTGAGCAAGGTTTAGCTCCTACTCCGGGCGCTCCAATCCGCTCCAAACAACCCTTAGAAGTTCTAACCAACTTCTACTTAAATACTTCAACCAACTATGAAGATTTCCTTAGGGTTTCGGTTTGAGACTAAAAAGGACAAAAGGTAGTATTTCCGTACTCTACGCAAAGAGGTAACTTTTGGAATACTACAAGGTATAAGGCTAAGGTATTTTGGGCATTATAACAATACTAGGAGAGTATTTCTATACCACAAAGGGGGGTATTTATACGAGACAACTAGGCTAGGGGGGAGGTACCCCACGGCTAACCACTACAAAGGGGAGGGAACCTCACGGCCAACGGGGGGAAGGGAGTGTGGTGGACGAAACTCAAGAGGGAGGGAGTAGTTTGAGACTTAGATAGATTGCTCAAGTGAGGATGAAGAATGTCTTCAACTAGAGGGTATTTATAGGTCAAGTGAAGGCCAACCAATGGCCAAGATCAAGCCAAGTGCCATGCAAGTGTAAGGCCAAGATTTAGCCATGTGACCTTATCCATCTACCACAAAAATATCCTACCTAACCTCGACCGGAAAGGCACAAAATCGTCCAACTTGGCCCATTGTTGCCGCCCACTCCTTCCATTAGAGGGTGACAAGTGTCGCCTCTCGTTGGTCCAAAATGTTTCGTCTCTCGGAAAATCCGCAAAAATATAAATGACATAGCCTAATTTTCCCTACGAAAGTCGTGGAAACGCTTTTTTAAAAACGACTCCAATCGGGTGTTGTGTACAAATTTCGAAACTAGCCCACCTTTAGGCTTAAATTATTATACGTACGCCCTCACGTACATACTCTGGAAATACGGGGTATAACAACTCCCTAAGCCAAGTAGATCACGCCACACGTAGTACTTCAATCCTAAAATGGTCATAGTACTTCTATCAACCTTACTTACCATTGAAGACTTATACCAATTAAAAGCCCTCTAATTCTACGGAAAATCGGGCAGCACTTCCCCTGTTTCTACGTACTTTTCCACCTTTTTCAAGGCCCGATAACAGTAACCAACATGCCACATTTAAGGCGCAACAATTCCGAAATTTAAAGAAGGGGATCACACGCCCAAACGGACGCGATTAACAATCTTCCCCTTAACAACAACAACAATAATTAACGAAGGGGATCATACGCCCAAACGGATGCGATTAACAATCTTCCCCTTAACAACAATGTAAATACAGTCCAATGTAAATACAGTCCAAAGTAAATACAGTCCAAAGTAAATACAGTCCTTTAGTCCACTAGTTGGTGTTCTTGGCCAACTTTCAATTTCACTTATCCAATTACTTCATTAGTCTTCCAACTTATATTCCAATCTTAATATAAGTTATAGTTACTTTGTTATTAACTTTACAACAAGTAAGATACGTTTTTACCATTTTGATGGCTTACTTGCCAATTTCCATTTTAGCAACTTAACAAGTTCCAAAACTTTCCAACCTTCATTCCACATATCTTATACTCCAAAATATACTCCCAATATACATATTAATAAACTTCACAAAGAGGTTAAGGTTCATTACCTCAAATAGCCCAAAAAATATCCAAGAACTTAAAGTCGCTCCTTAGCAAGTTTAGCTCCAAATCCTTACGTTCCAATCCGCTACAAGCAACCCATAGAAGCTCCTAACCAACTTCTCTTCAAGAATCAACTCCAAAAAGTGAAGAACACTTAGGGTTCCAAAGATGGCAAGTTTCGGCCAAGGCAAACTAAATAGGCTAGGGGTGTGAAATCTTTTCCAACTCTTGGTACACAATATTCCTAACACCTTAGGGAAGAACATTTAAAAGTTTAAGAATTGTTGGACAAATTTTGCTCAAGAAATGGCACCATGGACGAGAGCTCAAGAGAGAGGGAGGGATGATTTTTCAAGTCTTGAAATAACCTAAGTGTGGAAGATTTCATCAACTAGTAGTGTATATATAGGACAACCAAGGGCTAGGATGAAGGCAAGTGTGTGGTTGAGATTGAGACAAGTGTGTGTGGGTCCCTCTTGTCCACTTGTCCAACAAATATCTAGCAAGACTTGGCCACTTGTCTTGGCCACTTGTCACTTGAATTTCGGCCAACATGTCACATGGGAAGAAGTGACCAAGAAATGCCTCTGTAAACTAATCCCATGTAGCTGGAGGAACACCATCTCCCCTGGACAACTCCCAAGACTCATACCAGTTTGTCGCTATATCCCGCATCCTATATGAAGCTAGCTCAACCGACTAAGTCTCCGAAGCCCTGATTACCCTCAAGGTACGCTGCATCTATCGGATGAACTCCTGTGGATCATCCTCGGGCAGTGAACCGAAAACTCTGGAGGGTCACAATGCAAGAAATCATGAACCCTCAAACTGTCGGGCCTATGGTCAACTCCTGGTCCCTGTCTGCAAATTTGTCGTGCCACAAATCTAGCCAGCATCTGTATTGTATCTCTTATAGCCCTCTCTTCTGCCCCTGGCTGAGGAACTAGAGGCTCAAGTATCGGGGCCTCTGAAGCTGCTCTAAGCTCCTCTGGTAATGGCGGTGTAACTGAACTCACTGACTGACACACATCCTCAGGCATAGACTGGGCATGTGCCCTAGTAACTCTCCTAGTCTGACTAGCAGCTCCTGCTACTGACTTGCCCTTCTGGGCCACTGTTGCCTTCTTCGGATGCATAGATGTAACACAATAATAGGTTAGAGAGGAACCATCCTAATAACACAGCTCTATTGCACGATATTATGAGATGAAAGAATGGAAACCAATCCTAAATGCCCAGCAGCCTCCCGTGTATAAGTATGGTGCACAACATACCTATACCCAAGACTCTACCTAGACACGGTATGTAGACATTCCGAGGAGGAACTGCTCCGATTCCACTTTTGTCACGACCCGAACCCCGGGCCCGCGACTGGTGCCCTACCTGGGCACCCTTATATCCGTACCTCCCATATAACCAACGAAAGCAAATAAAACTCATATAATAAAACAACTCACGTGATAAAACCGGCAAGCCAATAAGGCCTCCACTGTATATAGAAATATCCACATAACTGCGACGATACATATTCAACCCACACATGACTACAGACATCTAAGAGTATAACATTAACTATGACGGGATAAGGCCCCGTCGTACCCCTGAATGTACATAAGCCTGTAATAGCAAAAATGTACCAAAATGACTAGACTCCGGAACAATGGAGCTATCTCAACAGCTGAGCAAAGATCCTAAGCACACAGATCAACAAACTGAGTACCTACACCTGCGGGCATGAACGCAGCCCCCCGAAGGGGGTCAGTACAATATGTACTAAGTATGAAAACATAAAGTACAGTAAATAGAATCATAACTGGCCAAAAGATGACAGGGACAAGTATGAAAATCAAATACCAGATCCAACTGTGCCATATAAAATAAGGGTCAATTGTACCTTGTACAAATAGAGAATCAAATGTGCCTTTTTCGAAGTGAAAGTCATGTAAGCCTGAGTATCATGTACTCGCATCACATATCTTTTCCATGGAACCTGAGTATCTTGTACTCGCATCATGGATCTTGTCCATGGAATCTGAGTATCTTGTACTCGCATCATGGATCTTGTCCATGGAACCTGAGTATCTTGTACTCGCATCATGGAACATGTCCATGGAATAAATATATATACAAGCCTGAGTATTATGTACTCGCATCACAGATCTTGTCCATGGAACCTGAGTATCTCGTACTCGCATCATGGAACATGTCCATGGAATAAATACTTTGCACGAATAGCTATCATGAGCAACCTTATGCAATTTAAATCATTTTTAAAATAAACTTTCATTTTAGGAAAACCAAGGCACTATCACATCATATATCATTAAGGATTATTATCCATTACAATAATGTACGTCCGCCGTACATTCACTTTATAAAATCAATCTCCATTTTAGAAAAGGAAACCCAAAGTACTATCACATCACGTAGTACTAGTAATTAGGGTTCATTACATGTGTCATTTTGAAACCATCATTTAGAAAATCAAGACACTTATCTTATCATATATCCTTTTTAAAACCTCATTTCATATAACAATCATGCCAAAGAAGAAAGGATAGTTTCACATACCTTATACACTATACCAACTTGACAACTAGAATACGTCTCAAGTAGTACTTCAACCTATAAATAACAATAACACGTCTATCAATTCTATGATACTAGTATACACTTATATTACATAATGAATCTCCTTTCGTATAAAAATTCGGGCAGCACTTCCCCTATTTATACATACTTTTCCACCTTATAAATAAGGCCAAATACATCAATAACCAAGCACCACTTAAGGGCATAACCAAAACAGCAACCAAGGTGATTCTGTTACACCCCGTATTTACAGGACATGTTTTAAGAACGTAAGTAAGAAACTCACAAGTGTTAAGATTTGAGACTTGTAAAAATTTATCGGAATTATGAAATTGTCGGAAAATGAATTATTATGACGAATGGGAGGGCGACACGTGTCACCCCCCTTATTGATGCCTTGGTCGAATTAGGCATGGCCAAAATGGTCATTGACCATAGTCTTGGATGACTAAGTCTTGCAAGTAGCAAGCTTGATAATCTTGACTAAGTCAAAGGACCCACAAAGGCTTGATATTTGCTAGGAGCTTATCCAAGCCACCCAATTGTTCATATCTTGACCCTCCAATGTGCTATATAATACTACTAGTAGCAAGAGTGAACTTAACTCTTAGCCAAATTTTCTCAAAACTTGAAGAACACAAGCACATGCTCTCGGGTTCATGTCCATAGAAAAAGAAAAATCTTTGTTCCTTGTTCTTTTATCTCCCCACTTTAAACCAAGGTTCTTAAGTGTATTGTAAACATATCTCAATAGAAAAATCTTCGAAAAAGATAGTTTACGGGTTAGTCGTAAAACGAAAACCTAGTTGTCTTTCTAGGTTTTGTTTGGAGATTTGAAGGAAAATTGTTGGTGTTGTTCTAAGGGTCTCAACTAGCGGATTGAAGAGTCTTGAAGAGGCTCTAAGTTGTTAAGGAGCGACTTCGGATTTGGAATTGGATTAAGATTCGTTAAGGTATAATCTTGTCTTTTAAAAGCATTACAAGATTATATATTTATATTGTTGTTGTTAGCCTTACATGTTGCTAGCATGAAGTTGATATGTTGAAGTTTATAAGTATTATGGATTGCTTGTAGCTTAAATCCGAAATGTTATACAAGCCACTTGAAGATTGGATTACTAATTGGTCGTTTATTAGAAATCGTCGCATGTTACTTACTTGAAGATTATGGTAGTTATAATCAAATGCGACTTGATATCATGTTATGCTACCAATTTGGATTGAAATGGAAATTGGATAAGAATTGGTATTGTTGTATCCATTATGGCCGAAATTGGACTAGTAGTTGTATTAGTTTGTTATCGTTTGTGGGGCGGAATTTTACACGTCTAGTAGGCGTGTAATCCCCTATTGATTAATTGCTTTGATTGAGCCTTAAATGTGGCGTGTTTGGTTATTGTATTCGGCCTTGAAAAAGGTGGCAAAGTAAGTAGAAACAAAGGAGGTGCTGTCCGATTTTCCGTAGAATTTAGAGACTTTACACTTATACTATTCTACGTTTGAAGTAAGGCTTTAATAGACGTATTGTGAATATTATAGGTTGACATTCTACGGGCGGGACTTTGTACTTGGCAAGTGGTTTGACCCGGCGAGGTATGTAGAACTTTTCCTATCTTTTGAGCATGACTAGTTGTACGTATATAGTACGGTAGACGTACAAGATCTTGATATCCTTTACTAGTTTATTGAATGGCCAAGTCGGGTGAGTTAGGAGATTAACTCGCTTCTTTGAAAGTATTAAGGATGTCTTAAGTTTTATTAAAGTTAAGGGACTTGAAGAGTTTTAAAGTATGTGATACTTGATTCGTTTTAAACGTATAAGTCCCTTGGATAGGAAATTGTACTTAACTAAGGTATAAAGTGAATATAACGACTTTATGGGGAGTTGGTTATATTGACTTTATGGAAAGATAAATGGCTTGATTTAATGGGAGGCAAATTCGATTTTAAGGCATCAATTGCCTAATGTTTTATAAGAAAATGAGTCACTTGATTTAGAAACCTAACTTTATTTCTAAGGGTATTGTGACTTGCCTTGAAATGTAATTTGGACTTGATACTAGGATTAATAGTATCTTGGAAGTTTGCTACTAAAAAGAGTCATTTGTTTTAAAGAGTAGAAGTACGTAGTACTTTGGGTTAAATTCCCGGATTTTTATAAAAGACATGTTAGTGCCTTAGGTAAACTAAAATGAGAGTGTATATAAACAAGAATAATAAGAAGTTAGGGGATTTCTTAACTTGCTTATGTATTGTATGATAAGTCGGTAGTGCTTATGTTATGTGTGATAGCCGGATTTGTGCTAGTGATATATTATTTATTACGGGGTCATTCCCCGGGTTTGTGGCATTTGCATATTCCGTGGATTTGCTACCCACGATGCGAGGAATACCTCATGCGAGTCCGAAAGGGCTTATGTGGGTGAAATAGTCCCATGCGGGCGGGTCCAGCCTATGCGAGGAATACCTCATGCGAGTCCGTAAGGGCTTATGCGGGTGAAATAGTCCCATGCGAGGAATACCTCACGCGGGTCCACGTGACCTATGCGGGTGAAATAGTCCCAGGAGTAGGATTGCTAAATGATACTGCGGGCGGGTGGTCCTTCTTTGATCATGAGCTTCCTATTTTATATTGTAAGGATACTACTATTTACTCTCATTGTTAGTAAGACACAGTGTACTGTAATTTTATTATCATACATGTCTCCGGCTTTGATTTAGACTTATGATGTAATTACAGTATTTTCCAGTTTTACATACTTGGTACATATTGTGTACTGACCCCCTTCCTCGGGGGTTGCATTCATGCCGCAGGAAAGGGTAAGCAGGTGGTGGATCCTCATTCTTAGGATCACTTATCAGACGTCAGAAGCTCCATTTATCCGGAGGCTTGTCTCTTTTAGTACGATCTTTTCCCCGTGTTGTAGATTTATGTACATTCGTGGTATGGCGGGCCCCGTCCCGCCACGCTTATTATTCCTAGAGGTGCAGTATTCACATATGTGGTTGGGTCTGTAAGAATTGATTATACTGATTGTACTTTTGAGTATGTTTATATTATGGAAGCGGCCTTATCGGCTAGCACAGGATGTTATTGTTTACATATGTGTTTATGTTGTGTATGTTCATTGCTATTCTCTCGATGTATACAGGCAGGTGCCTAGGTAGGGCACCCGCGTCCCGGTCGGGTCGTGACAAAAGTGGTATCGAGCGATTAGTCCTCGGAAAGTATCTACGCATCGCGTTCAGTAGAGTCTTGATTATCGGTGTGTTGTGCACCACATCTATAATCAGGAGGCTGCAGGACATTTAGGATTGGTTTCCATTCTTCTCTCTCTAAGATCGTGTAGTAGAGTTGTCTTATTAGGTTGAATCCTCTCTGACCTAGTCTTATGAAACAGATATGCCTCCATGGAAGGCGACCAGGGCCCAGAAGGGCAAGGCAGCAGAGCGCTAGCGGTACTCGCAGGTTACACGGACTCGGCACGTGCTATGCACGAGGTAGTGGCGGTCGGCGAGTTCAGCCACGCAAAGATAGAGAGCCGAGAGCGGCAAGAGCTCCAGAGGTTACGGTACCGAGCCTCCGATCCCGCACCGGTCTTGAGTATAGAGACTACGGGGAGCAGATCCGATTATTGACCAGTATAGTAGCCGGGCAGCGCCGACAGGAGCAGGTAGCCCACCCTAGAGCCGACATTTTACGGATTAGGGATTTTCTGGGTTGTCATCCACCTGAGTTTTATGGTTCGAGGTATGAGGAGGATTCGCAGGAGTTCATTCGGCAGCTACAGCGGACCATGCAGGTTCTTAGGGCTTCAGAGACCAGTGCATTACGCTAGCCTTCACCGTTCTGCGATATTGCGTTGAACTGGTTTGAGTCATGGTTGCTTTCGAGAGGTGATGATGCTCTTCCAGCTGTTTGGGAGGAGTTTACAGAGGCCTTCATGGATCACTTTTTGCCTCCTGAGATGAGGAGAGCCCGGGTAGATATATTCTTGACCTTGAGGCAGAACGGGAGGACTATCAGGGATTATAGCTTCGAGTTTGACTCCTTGGCCAGACATGCGCATACTATTGTAGCTGACATGACGGATAGGGTTCATCGTTATGTGATGGGGCTTGACCGTCATATGATTACCGCATGCTTGGGTGTGGCTCTTCAGCCCGGTATGGACATCACCAGGATGCAGGCCTATGCGCAGGGGATAGAGGATAGAGAAAGGGAGGACCAGATTGACTCAGGCCAGCCCAAGAGGGCCAGGACAGCAGGGTCTCAGGGCAGTGGTCGAGGCGGACAGCCTCAGCAGCAGACTGGGTCCACATTCCAGCCAGCACAGAGTGCTCCGTCACGGTTTTCTGGCAGGAGGTCTGATCAGCCAGGTCATTCAGGAGCAGGTCAGGGTTCCAGGACTTTGGGGTTTCTGGGAGGCAGGGATCGTCGCCGATCGAGGCCACCCACATCTAGGTGTGCTCGATGCGGTAGATCGCACCCAGGCGAGTGTCGTGTTCCTGCAGGAGCTTGTTACTCTTGTGGCCAGCTGGGCCATTTGAAGAGAGATTGTCCGTCGAGAGGCAGCATGGGTGGTACAGTGCAGCCGACAAGATCGATTCTTGCCGACTTCTCTCCTTCAGGTTATGCGCCCGAGGCGTGGTACTCACGGACGGCAGCCGCGGTAGGTCGTGGTGGTGGTTCCAGATTCTAGCGGTCCACGTAACCGCATATATTCTCTAGCCACCGCCAGATCGTGAGGCTTTCCACGCCGCCGTGTACATTATTGATTTCATGCTGTGACGTTTATGCTTTGATAGATCCAGGTTCTACCTTATCCTATATGTCCCCTCTTATTGCGGGTAGAATCGGGATAGAGCCGGAGTCGATAGAGCCTTTTGAGGTAGCTATGCCAATGGGAGATTCGGTGTTAGCTGAGCGGGTGTACTGGGGTTGCCCGGTTTATATTTACAGTCGTCAGACCCTTGCAGACTTGATAGAGCTGGAGATGACAGATTTTGATGTCATTATGGGTATGGACTGGTTGGCTTCTTGTTATGCCAATATTGACTGTAGGGACAGGTTGGTTCGGTTCCAGTTTCCTGGCGAGCCAGTTATCGAGTGGAGGGGCAACACAGCGTCGCCGATGGGTAGGTTTATTTCTTACCTCAAGGCTAGGAAGATGGTGCAGAAAGGGTACATCTATCATCTGGTTCGGGTATTTGATACAGAGGCTGAGGTGCCGCTTCTTGATCGATACCAGTGGTTAGGGAGTTTCCAGATGTGTTCCCAGATGATCTTCCGGGCATCCCTCCTGAGAGGGAGATTGAGTTTTGTATTGACACGTTGCCAGACACTAGACCTATTTCCATTCCGCCATACATGATGGCACCTGCTGAGCTGAGGGAGCTGAAGGACCAGCTGAAAGATTTACTGGAGAAAGGCTTTATCAGGCCTAGTGTATCTCCATAGGGAGCGCCGGTGTTGTTCGTGAAGAAGAAGGATGGGACGCCACAGATGTGTTGATTACAGCAAATGAATAAGGTAACCATTAAGAATAGGTACCCTCCCGTGATTGATGATTTGTTTGACCAGTTACAGGGTGCGAGGTGTTTCTCAAAGATAGACCTGCGGTCTGGTTATCATCAGGTTCGAGTTTGAGAGGCAGATATCCCAAAGACTGCATTCAGGACCCGGTATGGGCACTATGAGTTCAGGGTTATGTCTTTCGGTTTGACCAACGCTCCAGTGGTATTTATGGATTTGATGAACCGGGTGTTCAAGCCATTTTTGGATACATTTGTGATAGTATTCATTGATGACATCCTGGTTTATTCGCGTACAGAGCAGGAGCATGCAGATCACTTGAGGACGGTACTTGGGGTCCTCCGGAGCCGGCAGTTATTCGCCAAGTTCTCCAAGTGTGAGTTTTGGTTGGCCTCAGTGGCATTCCTGGGGCATATTATTGGGGCTGATGGTGTTCGGGTGGATACGGCAAAGATTGAGGCAGTCAAGTCTTGGCCGAGACCTACTACTCCGACCGAGGTTCGCAGCTTCTTAGGGCTGGCAGGGTATTATCGTAGGTTTGTGGAGCAGTTTGCTTCGATTTCAGCACCGTTGACTAGACTGACTGGCGCACCAAGTTCCAGCCGACAGAGGTCATGAGAAGGGTTTCCAATTGATGAAGGAAAGATTGACTACACTCGCCTTACTCTTCCCGGCGGGTTAGACGCACGTGATCTATTGTGATGCCTCGGGTATCGGGCTGTGTGTTTTGATGCAGACGGCAAGGTTATAGCCTATGCTTCCGGCGATACTAAGCATGAGAGGAATTACCCTACCCATGACTTGAGTTGGCGCAATTATACATGCCTCAAGATTTGGAGACATTATTTGTATGGGGTTCATGTGGATATTTATACACCACAAGAGCCTCCAAGATATCTTCGTGCAGAGGAGTTGAACTCATGCAGAGGCGGTGGTTAGAGTCTTGAAAGATTATGATGTTGATATTCTATACCATCCGGGAAGGCCAACGTAGTTCTTGATGCATTTAGTCGTATATCTATGGGGAGCCCGCCGAGGTACACCTGCAGAGACAGATACGGTCCGCCGATCCACCGCTAGCGAGCTCGGTTCGATTGATCGATACCGACGATAGTGGGTGCGGGTTTGTGAGGTTGTCGAGTCTTCCATCGTTGATGAGGTGAAGAGGCGACGCTGAGGACCCAGATTGGTACGCAGATCGAGACGCAGCTCTTCGGGAGGAAGAGTCTATTCGAGGTAGCGCTGATGGGTGTTGAGATTTGAGGGCCGTGTGTTCCCGATGTGTCAGACTTCGCCAGAGATTTCGGGAGGCACACAGTGCTCGTTATTCTATTCATCCGGGGTCGACCAAGATGTACCATGACCTCAGATGTTTGTATTGGTGGGATGGCCTGAAGAGGGACGTGGCAGGTTTTGTTGCACAGTGTCCAAATTGCCAGCAGGTCAAGGTCGAGCACCAGAGGCCCAGTGGATTATTGCAGACTATTGATATTCCGACTTGGAAGTGGGAGGTGATCAACATGGACTTTGTTACAGGGTTACCTCGTACTCAGAGGAAGTACGACTCCATTTGGGTTATCGTTGACATGCTGACGAAATCAGCCCATTTCCTTCCAGTCAGGACGACATTTTTGGCTGAGGACTATGCCAGATTGTACATCAGAGAGATTGTGAGGCTGCACGGTGTCCCGGTGTCGATTATTTCGATAGGAGCCCGCCACGGCTAACTTCGAGGTCCTTCCGAAGGGTTTAGGACACAGTGAGTCTCAAGACATCATTTCATCCTCGATCGACGGCAGCAGAGCGTACTATCCAGACACTTGAGGATATGCTGCGGGCCTGCGTGATTGATTTCAGGGGTAGCTGGGAGGATCATTTGCCTCTTGTAGAGTTTGCTTATAACAACAGCTACCATTCCAGTATACAGATGGCGCCATACGAGGCTTTATATGGGCGGAAATGTAGGTCGCCGATTGGTTGGTTCGACGTGGGAGGTGCGATTAGTTGGCGGACTTGGTACGCAGTGTGGATAAGGTGAAGCTTATCCAGAGAGATAGCAGCCAGTCGGCGAAGTCTTATGCGGATAATCGGCGTCGGCATTTGGAGTTTCGTGCAGACGATTGGGTCTTGAAGGTGTCACCCATGGCGGTGTGATGAGATTCGTAAGAAGGGGAAACTCATCCCAAGGTACATCGGGCCCTACCGGATCGTCCGTAGAGTGGGCAAGGTTGCCTACGAGTTGGATCTTCCATCGAGTTAGGCGGTACATCCGGTCTTCCATGTTTCTATGTTGCGGAAGTGTATCGGTGATCCATCGAGAGTTTTCCATACTAGTGAGGTCCAGGTGACAGAAGGGTTATCGTATGAGGAGAGTCACATAGCTATACTAGATCGCCAGTCGACGATCATGCGGACCAAGGATGTAGCTTCCGTCAAAGTCTTGTGGAGGAATGATAACTGAGAGGAGATGACTTGGGAAGCAGAGGAGGACATGTTGAGGAAGTATCCCCACTTGTTTCCTATACCTTCAGGTAATTCATTTTCCCTTACTTGTCAGGTTTTAATTGAAGTATTTCTTTTGCTTAAATGGTATTATGTGGCCATGTGTGGCAGTATTGGTATGTCAGGGTTGCGAAAGGAAACTATGTCGCTAATTGTAAGTTTGACTCCGAAAGAACATTCGGGGACGAATGTTTCTAAGGGGGGAAAAATGTTACACCCCATATTTACAGGACATGTTTTAAGAACGTACGTAAGAAACTCACAAGTGTTAAGATTTGAGACTTGTAAAAATTTATCGGAATTATGAAATTGTCGGAAAACGAATTATTATGACGAATGGGAGGGCGACACGTGTCACCCCCCCTTATTGATGCCTTGGTCGAATTAGGCATGGCCAAAATGGTCATTTACCATAGTCTTGGATGACTAAGTCTTGCAAGTAGCAAGCTTGATAATCTTGACTAAGTCAAAGGACCCACAAAGGCTTGATATTTGCTAGGAGCTTATCCAAGCCACCCAATTGTTCATATCTTGACCCTCCAATGTGCTATATAATACTACTAGTAGCAAGAGTGAACTTAACACTTAGCCAAATTTTCACAAAACTTGAAGAACACAAGCACATGCTCTCGGGTTCATGTCCATAGAAAAAGAAAAATCTTTGTTCCTTGTTCTTTTAGCTCCCCACTTTAAACCAAGGTTCTTAAGTGTATTGTAAACATATCTCAATAGAAAAATCTTCGAAAAAGATAGTTTACTGTTAGTCAGAAACGAAAACCTAGTTGTCTTTCTAGGTTTTGTTTGGAGATTTGAAGGAAAATTGTTGGTGTTGTTCTAAGGGTCTCAACTAGCGGATTGAAGCTTCTTGAAGAGGCTCTAAGTTGTTAAGGAGCGACTTCGGATTTGGAATTGGATTAAGATTCGTTAAGGTATAATCTTGTCTTTTAAAAGCATTACAAGATTATATATTTATATTATTGTTGTTAGCCTTACATGTTGCTAGCATGAAGTTGATATGTTGAAGTTTATAAGTATTATGGATTGCTTGTAGCTTAAATCCGAAATGTTATACAAGCCACTTGAAGATTGGATTACTAATTGGTCGTTTATTAGAAATCGTCGCATGTTACTTACTTGAAGATTATGGTAGTTATAATCAAATGCGACTTGATATCATGTTATGCTACCAATTTGGATTGAAATGGAAATTGGATAAGAATTGGTATTGTTGTATCCATTATGGCCGAAATTGGACTAGTAGTTGTATTAGTTTGTTATCGTTTGTGGGGCGGAATTTTACACGTCTAGTAGGCGTGTAATCCCCTATTGATTAATTGCTTTGATTGAGCCTTAAATGTGGCGTGTTTGGTTATTGTATTCGGCCTTGAAAAAGGTGGCAAAGTAAGTAGAAACAAAGGAGGTGCTGTCCGATTTTCCGTAGAATTTAGAGACTTTACACTTATACTATTCTACGTTTGAAGTAAGGCTTTAATAGACGTATTGTGAATATTATAGGTTGACATTCTACGGGCGGGACTTTGTACTTGGCAAGTGGTTTGACCCGGCGAGGTATGTAGAACTTTTCCTATCTTTTGAGCATGACTAGTTGTACGTATATAGTACGGTAGACGTACAAGATCTTGATATCCTTTACTAGTTTATTGAATGGCCAAGTCGGGTGAGTTAGGAGATTAACTCGCTTCTTTGAAAGTATTAAGGATGTCTTAAGTTTTATTAAAGTTAAGGGACTTGAAGAGTTTTAAAGTATGTGATACTTGATTCGTTTTAAACGTATAAGTCCCTTGGATAGGAAATTGTACTTAACTAAGGTATAAAGTGAATATAACGACTTTATGGGGAGTTGGTTATATTGGCTTTATGGAAAGATAAATGGTTTGATTTAATGGGAGGCAAATTCGATTTTAAGGCATCAATTGCCTAAGGTTTTATAAGAAAAGGAGTCACTTGATTTAGAAACCTAACTTTATTTCTAAGGGTATTGTGACTTGCCTTGAAATGTAATTTGGACTTGATACTAGGATTAATAGTATCTTGGAAGTTTTCTACTAAAAAGAGTCATTTGTTTTAAAGAGTAGAAGTACGTAGTACTTTGGGTTAAATTCCCGGATTTTTATAAAAGACATGTTAGTGCCTTAGGTAAACTAAAATGAGAGTGTATATAAACAAGAATAATAAGAAGTTAGGAGATTTCTTAACTTGCTTATGTATTGTATGATAAGCCGGTAGTGCTTATGTTATGTGTGATAGCCGGATTTGTGCTGGTGATATATTATTCGTTACGGGGTCATTCCCCGGGTTTGTGGCATTTGCATATTCCGTGGATTTGCTACCCACGATGCGAGGAATACCTCATGCGAGTCCGAAAGGGCTTATGTGGGTGAAATAGTCCCATGCGGGCGGGTCCAGCCTATGCGAGGAATACCTCATGCGAGTCCGTAAGGGCTTATGCGGGTGAAATAGTCCCATGCGAGGAATACCTCACGCGGGTCCACGTGACCTATGCGGGTGAAATAGTCTCGTGAGTAGGATTGCTAAACGATCATCAAGCGGGTGGTCCCGCTGATCACGAGCTTCCTATTTTATATTGTAAGGATACTACTATTTACTCTCATTGTTAGTAAGGCACGAGATCGTAATTTGATTATCATACATGTCTCCCGCTTTGATTTAGACTTATGATGTAATTACTGATTTTCCGCTTTACATACTTGGTACATATCAGGTAATCGACCCTTCATCGGGGCCGTGTTTCATGCCGCAGAAAGTGGTAAGCGGTGGTGGATCCTCATTCTTAGGATCACTTATCAGACGTCAGAAGCTCCATTTATCCGGAGGCTTGTCTCTTTTGGTACAGTCTTTTTCCTGGTGTTGTAGATTTATGTACATTCAGGGGTATGGCGGGGCCCTGTCCCGCCACAGTTATTATTCCTAGAGGTCTGTATTCACATATGTGGTTGGGTCAGAAGAACCGATTGTCTGATTGTACTTTTGAGTATGTTTATATTATGGAAGACGGCCTTATCGGCTAGCCTGGGATGTTATTGTTTACATATGTGTTTATGTTGTGTATGTTCCGCTGCTATTCTCTGATGTATACCTGAACAGGGTGCCCAGGTAGGGCACCAGTCGCGGTCCCGGGGTCGGGTCGTGACAGATTCATACACCTATTTCTTATGTAAATCCTGCCTCTTAATCCATATAAAAATATCCCATAAAAACAGTCCATACTTCTACAACAATGAGGGTAAAAGTGAAGCTTACAACACCTTTATATACCTTTATTCCTTTAGGACTTACGTTAGCGATTTACCACCTTAAACATGTATAATGATAACTGAATTTTCAGCATTATAACACCACAAAACAGTCCCTGAAACTGCACAATAATAACCAACAATTTTAGGCAGTTTTCGGCCAACACAACTAAAGCCCTTTTCACAATTCCTTATAATCCAACTCACATTTCAACATGTTTATATAAACTATAACAACTTGTAACAACATGTTTTCCTTCATTTTAACATGGGATTAGAGACTTTAAATAACAACAATAACCAACGAATACAACATTACCAAAACTGTCCAGTTTCGGCTATCATGCCAAAAACTGTGACATGCATTTCTTATTCTCCATTTTACTTAACACAATTTCATCTATCAATTATAACACCATGTAACCTCTAATTACTTCAAGAGGAAGAAGAAATCTTACCTCAAATCTTAGCCCAAAACAACCCCTAAGTCTCGGCACCTTCTCCCTTTTTGCACCACTTCTTCACGTTACAACAACACACATGTATCCTCTACAAGCTTGTATCCATCTTGATTTCATATTTTTCTTTCCATAAGTTCATAACAAGATTAGGGTTTCAAGATACTCCTCTTGCCAAAACCGTGACTTACTATATTGCAAGGTTAACTTGGCTTAGAACTTAGTCTAGGTGCTTAATCTTGGAAAGGAAATAAGTTGATCTTGTTCTTCTTCTTTTTCTATGGATTTCGAGACTCTTGGAAGAGAATGAGAGATGAGGGTTTGAAAGGATGAATATCTTTGTGTGCTAAAGTCTTGCAAGACTTGGATTAATACAAGTGTAGTAGCACAAGTGGAGGGGGACCCATGAAGCCCCACTTGTCCACTTGTCCTCCCTTCTCATAAAATATCTCCACACTTAGCCATATTTTCCAACATTTTCGATGGCCACCCTTCACAATACCAAGACTTAATTAATTTAATACTTGGTGCATAATTCTATTGGAAAGAATTCAATTACTAGAATTAATTCTTGTCATCACATTTGTAGTATCCAAAATTATTTCGTAGAGAAAATGTAAATATACTTTTCTTCCAACTTTCAAATATTATTTCCATAATCATGTTCTCACTTAGTAGCTATGGAATTACGGGGTGTAACAATATGTTTTGCAAGGAATAACAGAAGCAAGGAGGACAACAACATTCCATCCCAGTAGATTCACTCACAGAGTCAAGCTGCAACAAGTCTACATCAAATACAACTCGCAAAGCCACATCCTCTTTACTCAGGCTACATCATTTACACTTTAATTACTTCATCTATTTTTTATTATGCATAAATTAAAATACAACAACTCCACATATAGATGTCGAAACCATTTTTATCTACCCCTTAGGAGACGTCATTTGCATTCCGTCCATATAAGGCGGTAACGTCCATACAAGACGGTAACGTCCATACAAGACATCATTTGCATAACGTCCATACAAGACATCATCATAACATCCATACAAGATGTCATTTGCATAACATCCATACAAGACATCATTTGCATAACATCCATACAAGACGTCATTTGCATTTCGTCCATACAAGGCGGTAACGTTCATACAAGACGTCATCATAACGTCCATACAAGACGTCATCATAACGTCCATACAAGACGTCATCATAACGTCCATACAAGATGGCATTTGTATAACGTCCATACAAGATGTCATTTGCATTCCGTCCATACAAGATGGTAACGTCCTGTAACGACCCGAACCCCGGGCCCGCGACTGGTGCCCTACCTGGGCACCCTTCTACCCATTCGTTCCAAGTAACCCGCGGAAGATAAAGATACTCATCATTTTTTTTAAACAAGCAAAGGCAAAGCCGGCAAGGCCACCACTATATATATATAAGTCAAACGAAACTACAATGTACACGAGTCCAATCCCACATATGAATACAGACCTCTAAGAGTTTAGACAATATACTATGACGGGACAAGGCCCCGCCGTACCCTTAATATACACAAGTCTAACATCAAGACTGTACTAAAATAACAACTCCGGAATAATGGAGCTATCCCAAAACACTGAGCAAGGATCCTACACTTACAGATCACCGAATCACAGACCTAAACTCACAGATGAACGCAATTTCGTAGAAAGCGGGTCGACGAAAAATGTACCAAGTATGTGAAACAATAAGTATTGTAAATGAGATTATAACATGCCAAACAGATAACAAGAGACAAGTATAATAATCAAATACCAGTACACTGTGCCTTTTCAAAATAGAGTAATGAGAGTCAACTCTACCTGTTAAGTTATGCCTTTTAAAAGTGAGACCAACCGTGTTCTTTCAAATTATAAAATCAATACCATTTCAAATTATGAAATCATTACCATTTCAAAATATGAAATCAACTGTACCCTTTTAAGATATGAAAGCCATGTCAAAATCAGGGTCATCCGCCCTCAGAATTATTATGCAATCCTATCATGGGACTATTTCACCCGTATGGGACTATTTCACCCGTATGGGTCCTGTAGACCCTCAATGAGTATCTATACGCGATACTCGCATCATGGAGAGCTAATATACAGAATGTGTCCTGGGAGTTGAACCTGCATGAGTCCTTCAGACCCGCAGTGAGTGCGTACCATCTCACTTCATGGGAGCTACTCCATGAAATATATATATACAATGTTGTCGGCCCTCTAGTGAGGGACACGGTGATGTGGAAATATAACACTTGCACGAATGACTATATGAGCAACCATATGCAAGTTATGTCAAAATCAGGGACACCTACCCTCAGAATCTTTATGAAATCCAAATCATGGGACTATTTCACTCGCATGGGAATTGAACCCGCATAGGCCTTGTGGACCCGCAATGAGTATCTATAAATGATACCCGCATCACGGAGAGCTAGTCCATGGATTATGTCCTGGGATTTGAACCCGCATGAGTCCTTCGGACCCACAGTGAATATACCTACTCACGTCATGAGAGCTACTCCATGAAATATATATGATGTCCCGGGATTTGAACCCGAAATGAATAATGTAATTTTGTCGGCCCTTTAGCGAGGGACGCGGTCCAAATATCAAGAACTGTACACATATAGTTATCACAAGCAACTATGTACAATTTAAATCATCTCCGACTCTCATTAGAATGAACTATCACTTTAGACAAACCTAGGTATAGATGTCGCTTACCTAGATGCGGTGCTTGTCCCTCGAAGCGAAGGTAAAGACCAAGACTCGTGTACCATACACAAATAATGAACTTCATTTTAGACAAACCTAGGCACTATCACATCTGTCCTTTTAGACAACCAAGACATTACCATGCCTCCTTTCTAAAATAAACCAAGACAATACCATGCCTTCCTTTCTAAAATAAACCAAGACAATACCATGCCTTCCTTTCTAAAATAAACCAAGACAATACCATGCCTTCCTTTCTAAAATAAACCAAGACAATACCATTTCAAGATATAACAATCTTTTATTTTAGAAACCCAAAGTACTATCAAGAGAATAGATATAG
Source organism: Przewalskia tangutica (assembly GCA_029844215.1). Lineage (NCBI taxonomy): Eukaryota > Viridiplantae > Streptophyta > Magnoliopsida > Solanales > Solanaceae > Przewalskia > Przewalskia tangutica. Next base: position 93,307,397 of record CM056721.1, read on the forward strand.
CAAATTTTCATTTTAGAAACTCCAAGTACTATCAATGAAGTAGTTAGAACAACTTTCTATTTGAAACTCAAAGTATTATTAAGAGAATGGATATAACACCTCTATTTTATAAAACACAAAGTATTATCAAAAGAATGGATATAACAACTTCCATTTTATAAAACCCCAAGGTACTATCAAGAGAATGGATATAACAACTTCCATTTTATAAAATTCAAAGTACCATCAAGGAAGTATATAGAACAACTTCTATTTTAGGAAATCCAAAGTACTATCAAGGAAGTATATAGAACAACTTCTATTTTAGGAAATCCAAAGTACTATCAATGAATTACATCATTAAGGAGTAGGATCCACTCACTTTATAACAAGGAATCATGCTAGAAGAAGAAAGAATAGTTCACATACCTCTTCGGCTTAATCCACACGCTATGTAGAATATGTCACGCGTAGTACTTCAACCTAAAATGACAATAGCACTTCTATAAACTTCATGCTTTCTAAGGTAGATTAATACCAAGTAAAGGTCCTCTTATTCTACGAAAATTTGGGCAGCACCTCCCCCGTTTATACGTACTTTTCCACCTTTTCCAAGGCCCAAATTCAACAACAACCAAGCCACAATTAAGGCACAATCAAAACAGCAACCAAAGGGGATCAAACGCCTACTTGACGTGTAAAATTCAGCCCCTTAATCTACCAAAACAGCCCACAAAAACAGTTCACAATTCTATCAACGATAAGGGTAAAATGTGAAGCCTTTTAACACCCTTTTATACCCTTAATCTCTTAGGACTTTCATTAGCAATTACCGCATTAATCATGCATGTTGGTGGCTGAATTTTCAGAATTCCAGCGCCACAAAACAGTCCATAAAAACTGCATAACAACGTCCAACAGTTTTATAGATTCCACGGCCAACAACTACAATCCGATAACTCTTTCCTTAATCCTTTTTATTCCAATTCAAGTTCCAAAAACTCTATATAAGTTATATCAACTTATTAACAACAATATTACTCCATTATAACACGCAATAGGTGAAGATAACAACAACACAACCAACGAAATCCAAGGGAAGCCGAAACTGCCCACTCTCGGCCAAAGCATTAAAAATGGCCCAAATACTTTTTATCCTTCATTCTTTTTAGCACAAGCTCATCTATACAGTATAACAACAAGTAATATCCAATTACTTCAAGAGAAGGAAGAATTTATACCTTATTTTGTGCCCAAACAACGTCCCAAACAGTCCGCACTATAATGGCCTGCAGTTTTCGTTTTGCTCCACTTCTTCAAGATTCAATCACTCCCATGTATCTACTACAACCTTATAACCAACTTCCCTTTACGTTTTACCTCCAAAACGTCGACGAACAAGCTATGGTTTCATCCCAAACTTTCGGCCAAACCGTGACAAGTCTTGAAGAATATTAATCTATGCTTAGCACTTGGTTTAAGGGCTTAATCTTGGAGAAAGAAACTAATCAACCCTTTTTGTTCTTGGCTTGGGGTTCTCGAAAAATAGGGAGCTTAAGGGAGAAGATGAGAGATATATGGATGCAAGTGTATAATAATCCAAGTCTTGCAAGACTTGGATATATTTATTCTAAGTGTAAAGCCAAGTGTATGGACAAGTGGAGTGGGACCCACTTGTCCACTTGTCCTCCTCTTCTCAAGAGATAAGAAAGTTTCCACATACCTCTTCGGGTCAATCCACTTGCAAGTCCAATATACCACGCGTAGTATGTCAACCTATAATGACCATAATACATCTATTAGCCTCTATATTTAACGTAGAACATTCTAATTGAAAAGCCCCTTATTCCTACGGAAAATTGGACAGCACTTCCTTTGTTTCTACATACTTTGCCACCTTTTTCAAGGCCGAATTCAATAACCAAACACGCCACTTTTAAGGCTCAACAATCCAATCAACACAAAGGGGATTACACGCCTAACTTGGATGTGTAAGATTGTTACACCCCGGAAATTCCAGGATATGTTTATAAGAACGTACGTAAGAACTAAAAAATGTTAAGATTTGAGACGAGTAAAAATTTATCGGAATTTTGGAATTTGTCGAAAAATGAAATATTGCGACGAACGGGAGGGCGACACGTGTCACCCCCCTTAGTGGTCTAGGACGAAAATGGCATGGGTAGAATGGTCATTTGACCATAATTTATAATGTCCAAGTCTTGCTAAAGCTAGAGCTTGATAAAATTGACTAAGTCAAATGCCACTTGGCTTGATCCTTGTGAAAAGCATCCTAACCACCCATTTGTTCTAATATTGACCCTCCATCGTGTTATATATGTATACTAGTGCAAGACAAGCTTCTACACTTAGACAAATTTTTCAAAAATCTTGAAGAACACTTATAGGTGCTCTCGGCTTTCACTAGGGTTTCAAGAGAAAATTTTTGTTTGTTGTCCAATAATCTCCCCACTTTAAACCAATGTTCCTAAGGGTATTGTAAGGATATCTCAATAGAAAGATCCCGGAAAAATGGCGTTTTCGTATTAGTCGCAAGGCGGAAAGTTAAGGAGTTCTTCAACTTTGAAGTTGGAACTTGAAGATGAGTTCTTCATAAGCTTCTAAGGGTTGCTTGGAGTGGATTGGAACGTCGAAAGGAGGAGCTAAAGTTGCTAAGGATCGACTTGTAATCTTGGGTCATATTTGGGCTAAATGAGGTATAATCTTCGTCTTACTTTTGTAATTGAAGATTCCATGTAATTATAAGTTAGAAATGATCATGTGATATGTGTTATGAAGTTTGATAAGTGTTATGGAAATTTGAAAGCTCAAATCCGAAAATGACATGTTTAGCCATTTGAAATTGAAATACAATTTGGTCGATAATTAGAATCGTCGCATGTTAACTACTTGAAGATTATAGTTGTTATAATCAATTGCGGCCTTATAACATGTTATACTAAACAACTTGGATTGAAAAGAAATTGGAAGAATAATTGGTATTGTTGCCCTAATTGCCGAATTGACATTGTAGTTTAGACTAGTTTGTTATATATTGTGGGGCGGAATTTTACATGTCTTGATTAAGCGTGTAATCCCCTATTGTTAACTACTTTGTTGGGCCTTAAATGTGGCGTGTTTGGTTATTGAATTCGGCCTTGAAAAAGGTGGCAAAGTATGTAGAAACAAAGGAAGTGTTGTCCGATTTTCCGTAGAATTTAGTGACTTTGCACTTGGAATATTCTACGTTTGAAATAAGAAGTTAATAGACGTACTATGGTCATTATAGGTTGACATACTACGTACGGCGAATTTGACTTAGCAAGTGGATTAAACCGAAGAGGTATGTGGAACTTTCTTATCTCTTGAGCATGAATAAGTTGTAAAGGTATAGTACGGTAGACGTACACGATTTTGACAATCTAGGTCCATTTGATATCCTTGGCCTATTTTAAGAATGTCCAAGTTGATTGAGTTAGGAAATTAACTCACTTGTTTAAATATTAAGGATATCTTGGTTTTCAAAAGTTAAGAGACTTTAAGTATGTTGAAAATATTATTGATACTTGTTTTGTTGGAAAGTTTAAGTCTCTTGGTTATAAAGAAGTATGTAAGTTGCTAATGTATAAAGCTAGTATAACGGCTTTATGAGAAGTTGGTTATAATAGCTTTATGGAAAGTTAAAAAGAGTGGTTTACTCTAAGTAATTTAAGTATGTTAAATGACTTGAAATAACGAAAGGCAAATTGATTTAAAGGCATCAATTGCTTAAGGTTTTAAAAGAAAGAAGTCACTTGATTTAGAAGCCCGAAAATGTATTTTTCTAAAAAGGTATTGTGACTTGTCTTAAAATGTAGTTATGACTTGATACTACGGTTATTAGTATCTTGGAAGTTTTATATGAAAATGAGTCATTTTAAAAGAATAGAAATACGTAGTACTTTGGGTTAAACTCCCGGATTTATAATGACACGTTAGTGCCTTAAGTAAACTAAAATGAGAGTGTATATGAATAAGGCTAATAAGAAGTTAGGGGGATTTCTTAACTTGCTTATTTATTGTATGATAAGCCGGTAGTGCTTATGTTATGTATGATAAGCCGGTAGGGCTTATGTTATGTATGATGGCCGGTTGAGATATGGTAAGAGTATAAATGAGGGGTAAACCCCCAAGACGTTATACCACCTTCTCCAGGGTAAGAGTATAAATGAGGGGTAAACCCCCAAGATCGTTATACCACCTGCTTCAGGGTAAGAGTATAAATGAGGGGTAAATCCCCAAGATCGTTATACCACCTGTTCCGTGGATTTGCTACCCACGATGCGAGGAATACCTCATGCGAGTCCTTATGGGCTTATGCGGGTGAAATAGTCCCATGCGGGCGGGTACAGCCTATGCGAGGAATACCTCATGCGGGTCCACACGACCTATGCGGGTGAAATAGTCCCAGGAGTAGGATTGCTTAATGATACTGCGGGCGGGTGGTCCTTCTTTGATCGCGAGCTTCCTATTTTTATGTTGTAAGTATACTTTTGATTACTCTCATTGTTAGCAAGGCACTGTGTACTGTTAATTGAGTTATCATACCCGTCTCCAGTTTTATTATAGACTTATGATTTCATTACAGTACTTTCAGTTTCACATATTTGGTACATGTTGTATCGACTCTCCTTCGGGCCGCGTTCACGCCGCAGTAGAGTACGCGTTGCTGATCCTCGCCTTAGGATCACTGCTCACCGCTGAGAAGCTCCTTTATTCCGAGGCTTATCCTCTGGTATTGTCGGTTGTTGTACATTCGGGGTATGGCGAGGCCCTGCTCAGAGTTGTTATTCTTAAGTGCAGTAGTCACATTGTGGTTTGGGTTGTAAAGAAAAAAAAATGTACTATTTTATTTGTATAGTTTACGGAAGGTGGCCTTATCGGCTAGTCTGTTGTTATTTTATGTTTAAGCATTTTATCAGTTGTGTATGTTCCGCTGCTATTCTCTGATGTATACCGAAAGGGGTGCCCAGGTAGGGCACCAGTCGCGGGCCCGGGGTCGGGTCGTGACAAAGATTCTGCCCCACAATATATAACAACTAATACAAACTACAAAGTCCAATTTGGAAATTTGAAGTATAACAACCTAACTTCTTATCCAATTCCTTTTTAATTCAATTTCTCATCCAATTCCTACATGCAATACCTCTAAAGGCAATATTGACAACTACAAATCCTTTCTTCCACACATGCAACACAATTCACTAGCAAAAGAGAAAGGATTGTTACCTTAGAGCTTACCCCAAATTAGTCCAACAAAATCCACTTGTCTTCTTTCCACAATCACCTCCACAAACCTCCTACAAGCTTGTCCACATGTTTCCTTCTTGCCACTTTTCAGAATTTCTCTAGGCTTAGGTTTCTTCTTGAATTTCTAGAGAGAAGGGACAGGAATTTTAGAGAGAAGAAGGAGCTTTGAAGAATGAAGACTTGGTCAATAAATAGGACATGCAAAAATCAGATGGGGGGGACACTTATCACCCTCCCATGGCCTTTTTAAAAGAAAATATCTGATTTTCCCGCTTCGCCAAAAACTCGCCTGGCGCGCGACCACTGCAATCGCGGCGCTGAAACCTCGCAACCTTCAGAACTTCCGCGCCAGCGTAGCCACACGCTGTTCCGACCGATGTTGCTTCGCCGATCAAGACCGAACTTGTAACTTCCATAACTTTCTACTCTGATGTTCTATCGACGAACGGTTGGTTGAGTTGGAAACTAGACTCAACGAACTACATACTAGGCCTTTGAAACACCTAGGAACTCTCAAAGTAACGGGACATAAACCGCCTCAAAGTTGACTAAAAACCCGTCTGAAACATTCCGTCAACCCATCATTCTAAAATTTAAATCTCAATTCCTTTCGTATGTTCTCAAAAGCATGACCTGAACTACGGGGTGTAACATTCACCCCCCCCTTAGAAACATTCGTCCCTGAATGTTCCTTTGGAGCCAATCTAATATTCCTCGGTACATCCTCGTACTTTACGCTTAATGGGACCTTATTATGCCACTTGTGACCCTAAGATATCGCACACGCATATCCATTCATCGTAGGTCAAACAGGAAAACGAATCCAACGTGTGAACCATCACCACTTACTCCCGTTCACGACCTAACAGGATTGCCTGTTCGTATCTACCAACTTATTCTATCACATGTACATAGTCTCAATATCCTCCATTCATGACACTAAATCATACAACAATCGAGTTAACATTGGTATATGTTTAATACAACACAAAGAATAATAAATTAAAGTTTAATTTGATGAGTACAAACTAGTTACTGTATAAACTTTCAGCAGTGACAAAGTCACATAAGGAGTTAGAGAGATGTTTCTCTCACTAGGCGAAAATGCTCTCAACATTTTTTCCTAGTTGCTCTTCTACGTCTTCCTTCTTCTATGATTTTCATCAATTATTATACTACACGGATTGTTCTTTGATCTAATCCATCCTACGTTGAAGTTTGTGTGTTCATTTCACATTCACTTTAATCGATTTGTTATAGAGTGAGTTGTCTTCCTTCTAGCCATGAGAAAGAATATAAAGATTTCAGCCAAAAGAAAGAAAGAGATTAGTTTGATTTTTCAAGATTTGAATTTGAAGAGTGCATTTCCGGGGGGGGCAGCTTCCGGCGGTGGCCAGTGTGCTTCTCTGAACTTTGTGGAGTATTCGGTCGTGGGTATCGGGGTTGTTAGTAGGTCGCAGGGTGATCTTCGTGTGCATGAGGGTCATGTTGGTGGTCTGGGCGAGGATGCACTCTCTGTTTCTCCCAACTTTCGTGGCATCTCAATCGGTGTTCGGTTGGAAAACTTGACCGGAAGGCATACGGGTCTTGACGGATATCCCTTTTGCGGGTATGTTGGGTGGTCCCGGGTTGCAGGAGGGTAGTGATGGTGTTAAGGGGTTGTGGTTGAAACCCATGGGTCACAGTTATATAGTGTTTAAGTCCAAAGTGGCTTTTCCGGCAGGCTCCTTAGAAGTCGGAAAGGCAGCTGCGGTTCCGATAGACTCTCTTGACTCTGGGGGGATCGCGGATCTTGATAGGGATCCCGGGTCAAAAGTGGGTATGGAGGGTGGTCCCGGGTTGCAGGAGGGTGGTGTTGATGTTCATGATTTGTGGTTTGAACCCTTGGATCGCCGATCCTTGGTTTCTGAGTACAAAGAGGTTTTTCCGGCGGGCACTTTGGATGCCAAGGTGAAAGCGGGTATCAAGGTTAGTCTCGGGTTGATTGCGGGTCAGGTGGGTGGGCATGGGTCTTGGGTGAAGTCCATGGGCCACCAGTCTTTGGTTGTTGAGTCCGAGATAACTTCTTTTCCAATTGGCCTTGGAAATGCTAAGGTTTTGGAAGCCAAGGAGTTTTTTATCCAAAAGAGGTCTAGTAATTTGATGCATTCAATTGTTGCAGATGTCAATGGCATGCCTCATTCATTAGGTCTTTCTAACAAGCTGCTCCTAATCCCATGGTTCTTGGGATTGTCAAGCCATCTCATTTAAGGCGACTTCGAAATTCGATTTCGGTGGGAACCGGTTTTGACAATAGCACGCCTCATTCAATGGGTGTGTTACACCCTGTAAATTCAAGAAGTTAAGATAAGAACCTACCCCGGAATATAAGATTTGAAAGTGGGAAGATAAGTTGACAAACATGTGTTGGACGGATTTTGAGTCTACCTTGGAGTGTTGTAACCCAGTTGTTAAGGATTGTAAGGTGTTTAAAAAGCCTAGTGTGTAGTCCGTTAAATCTAGATCCCAATGCAACAAACCGTTCGCCGATAGGACATCGGAGTCAAAAGTTATGAAAGTTTCAAGTTTGGTGCGCATCGTGCAAATCGCTGGTTTCGTTCAGTGCTGCGCGCCGAATGCGGGCATGGCGCGGTTGTCTTGAGTCGCGGGGTTGCGATCTTGGCGCCGAATCAGGGCGCCGGAATCTGGAACTTTCGGAAGTGGAGCGCCAAGCGGATTTTTGCAGAAAGGACGAAATCAGGGGATATTTTTGTTAAAAGCCTATGGGAGGGTGACAAGTGTCCCTCCCATCCTTTTGACCAGGAAATGAGCCTATTTTAGGGCCAAGTCTTGGAAGACTTGGCCATTTCATTTCAAAACCCTCCCAAGGAAATCCTCTCCCTTTCTCTCTAGTTTTTCTTGAAGAGACCTTGCCTTAGGAGAAATTGTTGGAGCGGCGGCAAGAAGGAAAAGTGTGGGTAAACTTGTGGGAAGCGCTGGTGGACGAGTTTGACGGAAAAGAAGTGGAAGAAAGGGGCTTTTGTGGGCTTCTCCAAAGGTAAAAGTTTCCCCTTCTCTTGGATTTGAGTTAATACTTGTTATAGTAGTTTAGAAATGAGCCTGAGGCTGTTATATTTAAGTTGTATAGATTTGGATCTTGTTGTCTTGTTGAAAACTGAATGGGCATGTTAACCTTAAGAGGATAACTTCAATTTGGTTACTAATTGGGTCGTCACAGGTTGAAAAGGGGGATTGTAGTTGTTGAAGATGTCTAGGGCTAGATATCATGTTAGACCTAATAACTTGGATTGAGAAGATAATTGGAAAAGATTTAGGATTGGTTATATTGTTGGCCAAGAAGGGCATGGAAAGTATTGGGCTATTTTTGTATTGTTGTGGGGCGGAATTTTACACGTATTGTTAGGCGTGTAATCCCCTTGTATTTGCTGAATTAATTGAGCCTTAAATGTGGCGTTTGGTTATTGAATTTCGGCCTTAAAAAAGGTGGCATAGTAAGTAGAAACAAAGGAAGTGCTGTCCAAATTTCCGTAGAATGTAGGGACTTTGCACTTAGTTTATTCTACGTTCGAAGCTAGAGTTTGATAGACGTTTTATGACCATATTAGGATTGAAGTGCTACGAGTAGCGTATCCTACCGGGCGGTATAGATCGTGGAGCATTTTGCTAATTGTCGACAATCGTCGCGAGGTATGTGATTCTTCCTATCCTCTTCATCATGATTATTTGTGAAATATATAGTGTAGTAGATGCACGTGTGTTAAAGGAATTTGATTTCCCTTTTGTTCCTTGACTTGATATGAAGTGTAAAGGTCTTGATTGTTTGAAAAATAGGAAAATCTTATTCGTTAGTAATGGGTACTCGGTGGTTAAAGAATAAGCCCTCTTGGTCTCATAAGGGCTTATAGTTGTAATTGGTTGGTTTAAAACATAAAGTGTTATAACGACTTTATGGGAAGTTTGTTATAACCACTTTATGTAGGTAAAAGAATGGTTTGTTGATTTCAAAAGATAAGAGACTTGACTTATAATTGACCTAAATGGTGTTGAAAAGTGTGAAACCTCATTCGTGAGAAATGAGTACTTGGTTTTTAAAAAGAATAATGCTACATAAATTTCGGAAATGGGAATAAGAATCGAACAAGCCAATGCAGCGTTAATAAAGGAAGAAGTAATGACAATTAATTATATTAAAACCGGTAGAAACCTCCATCTGCATAGAAGCTAAGTTAAGACAAAATTGTATTACATTTCCTAGATCATGGCTGCTCTAATAAGAATTATCCTAATCAAGTTTGATTTTCTTAAAAATTCCAAAGTAAGGAACTTGATTTCTAAAAGAAAAGAGACTCAAGAATTTGAAGCGTTTTGGTTTAAAAGGAAGGCAATGTTTTGTCTTAAATCGGTTTAAAACATAAAGTGTTATAATAGCTTTATGGGAAGTTAGTTATAACGACTTTATGGAAACAAAAGAATGATTTTATCATTGGATTTAAAATGGTAACTTGAGTTTAAAAGTATAAGGTAGCTTGGTTTTAAAAGGTAGGAGTACCTTGATCTTAAGGGGGTTAGTTACTTGGGTTTTTAAATGGTGTACTTGACGTTGGGCTAAAAAGTGTTTAAAGTACCTTGAGTTGGGTGTAACTTGCCTATGCTTGTTGAGATAGCCTTTGTTGTGCAAGTGTTTGATTTTGTGCTACCGTGTCTCTCGGTGGAGGGCCGGCTATGTGATCGATTGTGGGACATACTGACACGTTGGGTAGCCCACGGGTATGCTTCCACAGTGAGTATTATCTTGTTATTTGATTGGACATACTGACACGTTGGGTAGCCCACGAGTATGCTTCCACAGTGAGTATTATCTTGTTATTTGATTGGACATACTGACACGTTGGGTAGCCCACGAGTATGCTTCCACAGTGAGTATTGTTTTGTTAGTTGTTTGGACATACCGACACGTTGGGTGGCCCACGGGTATGCTTCCACAGGTATTGTTATCTTGTTATCTCCTTTGGGCATACCGACACGTTGGATGGTCCACGGGTATGGGCCCACTAGGATGGTTACAGGGCCATGCTTATACCGAGGTGAGATACCGGGGCATGCGGCCATTGTGCGGGTTAAATTACCGGGTTGTATTTGAGTGATGATTTTACGGGCATGAGTCCCTGACTTGGCATGACTACTTTTATATTGTATTGTAGTTTGGTTATCATACATGTCTCCTGCTTTATATAGACTATTATGATTTCATTTACGATTTTTCGCCACATACTTGGTACTGTTGTCTCGACCTCTTCGGTGCGTTCATACCGCAGGTTGAGGTACATAGCTTGCTGATCCGCACTCTTAGGATCGTTGTTCAGTTCTCGGAAAGCTCCATATCTCCGGAAGCTTGTCCTGTGGTACGGTTCCCTGAAGTGTAGACTTTTGTATATTCAGAGGCATGGCGGGGCCCTGTCCTGTCGTTATGGTTTTAAAATTCTTAGAGGTGCAGCCATGTGGCGTGGTTTGTAAGGGATATCGCTCAAGTTTTCATTTATGTACAAAACGGTAACCGTTTGGGTTAACCTGTTTTCTTATTTCACTGTTTTCTTTCATGAGTTTTTATTTCCGCTGGTTTTTCTCTGATATCGTATCACTAGGGTTCCCGGGTAAGCCACCAGTCACGGGCCCGAGGTCGGGTCCTGACAAAAGTGGTATCAGAGCAGTTAATCCTCGAAAAGTGTCTACAAACCGTATCTAGTAGAGTCTTGATTATCGGTGTGTTGTGCACCACATCTATAATCAGGAGGCTATAGGATATTTAGGATTGGTTTCCATTCTTCTCACTCTGAGATCGTGCCTTAGAGCTGTGTTATAAGTTGGACTCCTCGACGTATTCTTTGTATACGGTGATGCCTCGCAAGGCAACCAGAGCCCGTAAGGGCAAGAAGCGGCGAGGAGGCTGCGAGTAGAAGCGGCGGGTCTCTGCGAGACCACGACACCGAGCCTCCATTCCACACTGGAGCGCAGGAGACGGGTTATGCGAGATGGCCCGCTTATTGGCGTGATCGTGGCGAGCACGGCGATAGACCGATGCTGCGATTCGATCCGTAGCACCCATAGTTCACCCGAGGTCAGATAGTTTGAGACTACGGGATTTTCTGAGTTGCAGCCACCCGAAGTTCTACGTCGAGGCTCGAGGATGATCCGCAGGAGTTCATCCGAAGCGATTCTGGATCATGAGTTTCGGAGACCGAGTCGCTGGTTTTGTTCACATCGGCCGCGTGATACCGCATGATCGGGTTTGATTCGTGGGAGCTGTCCCGGGGAGCATGCACCTCCACCTGGTCAGGCGAGTTCTCGAGGCTTTCCTTGGCCATTTCTTGCCTCGCGAGATGAGGGCACGCCGACAGATTTTGATCTTTGAGACAAAGAGGCGCATGCTCGGGAGTACAATGTAGAGTTTGACTCGTTGGCTCGCATGCCCCGCCCGTGGCCGGTATGGAGGATAGAGTGCACCGTTATGTCACAGGACTCGATGACTACTTAGCTGAGAGTTGCACGGGAGTAGCTCTTTAGCCGGGCATGGATATTGCCCGTATGCAGGCTTATGCACTTGGGTGTGAGGAGCGTAGAGGTCGACGGATTAACCAAGATCAGCAGAAGAGGGTCAGGAAAGCAGGGTCCTCTGGTGACCTTCGAGGCGGCACCTCGAGCGCACTAGTTATGCGCCTCCGCCAAGACGAGTGCTCCGCCACGCCTTCGTGACGTCGAGATTCGAGCAGTCGTGGCTCCAGTTTCGTGTTTTGGGAAGCGGGGACGTTAGTCGAGATGGGACCACCCTACTCGTTGTGGCCGCTGTGGTAGGCTCCATGATGGGAGTGTCGTCGGAATGGGAGTTTGTTTTGCATGCACAAGCAGGCCATTTGCGAGAAATTGTCCAACCAGGTAGCGCGGATGTAGAGACTCAACGCCGGGATCGTTGGTGATTCATCTTCTCCTTTTGTGCGCCATGCAGGGAAGGAACATGAGTAGAACGACAAAAAGGGGAAGTGAATTAATAGTTACAGGTATATTCTTAACCCTCTAGAGACTAGTATACATTGATGTATGATGATGTGTTAAGTGTTAGGTTCGGATAACTTTGTGTTAAAAATGTGATTTAGAAGCTTGGCTAGTGAAAAAGGGTAAGTCTGGGGATGAGAAACTTTGAACTTTAGAATTTATAACAATCGAGACCTTAGAGGTAGGGCCGGCTAGAGTAAAAGATTTTACAGTTATCCTTGTCAGAGTACATAGTATACGGGAAGTATATTCGGGTGATAAGTCCATGAGTGGTGGGAGCTTTTGTGGTGTTAGGGATGATCCCTCATTGGCTGGAATTTAGAGTTTTGCGTAATTTGTATGTTATGGCCATGAGTGGCATAACTGATTCCTTTGTAAGTGCAGTGGTGAAGACTATACCGGCGTCTGCGTTTTGGAGACTTAGAAGGAATATTCGGGGCGAATGTTTCTAAGGGGGGGAGAATGTTACACCCCGTAAATTCAAGAAGTTAAGATAAGAACCTACCCCGGAATATAAAATTTGAAAGTGGAAAGATAAGTTGACAAACATGTGTTGGACGGATTTTGAGTCTACCTTGGAGTGTTGTACCCCAGTTGTTAAGGATTGTAAGGTATTTAAAAAGCCTAGTGTGTAGTCCGTTAAATCTAGATCCCAACGCAACAAACCATTCGCCGATAGGACATCAGAGTAAAAAGTTATGAAAGTTTCAAGTTTGGTGCGCAGTCAGGCAAAACAGTGGTTTCGGTTCAAGTACAGTAGCGGCCAAGGCGGATTTTTCTCAGAGAAGGACGAAATCGGGATATTTTTGTTAAAAGCCTATGGGAGGGTGACAAGTGTCCTCCCATCCTTTTGACCAGAAATGAGTTTATTTTAGGGCCAAGTCTTGGAAGACTTGGCCATTTCATTTCAAAACCCTCCCAAGGAAATCCTCTCCCTTTCTCTCTAGTTTTTCTTGAAGAGACCTTGCCTTAGGAGAAATTGTTGGAGCGGCGGCAAGAAGGAAAAGTGTGGGTAAACTTGTGGGAAGCGCTGGTGGACGAGTTTGACGGAAAAGAAGTGGAAGAAAGGGGCTTTTGTGGGCTTCTCCAAAGGTAAAAGTTTCCCCTTCTCTTGGATTTGAGTTAATACTTGTTATAGTAGTTTAGAAATGAGCCTGAGGCTGTTATATTTAAGTTGTATAGATTTGGATCTTGTTGTCTTGTTGAAAACTAAAATGGGCATGTTAACCTTAAGAGGATAACTTCAATTTGGTTACTAATTGGGTCGTCACAGGTTGAAAAGGGGGATTGTAGTTGTTGAAGATGTCTAGGGCTAGATATCATGTTAGACCTAATAACTTGGATTGAGAAGATAATTGGAAAAGATTTAGGATTGGTTATATTGTTGGCCAAGAAGGGCATGGAAAGTATTGTGATATTTTTGTATTGTTGTGGTGCGGAATTTTACACGTATTGTTAGGCGTGTAATCCCCTTGTATTTGCTGAATTAATTGAGCCTTAAATGTGGCGTTTGGTTATTGAATTTCGGCCTTGAAAAAGGTGGCATAGTAAGTAGAAACAAAGGAAGTGTTGTCCAAATTTCCGTAGAATGTAGGGACTTTGCACTTAGTTTATTCTACGTTCGAAGCTAGAGTTTGATAGACGTTTTATGACCATATTAGGATTGAAGTACTACGAGTAGCGTATCCTACCTGAAGGGTATAGTACTGTGGAGCATTTTGCTAATTGTCGACAATCGTCGCGAGGTATGTGATTCTTCCTATCCTCTTCATCATGATTATTTGTGAAATATATAGTGTAGTAGATGCACGTGTGTTAAAGGAATTTGATTTCCCTTTTGTGCCTTGACTTGATATGAAGTGTAAAGGTCTTGATTGTTTGAAAAATAGGAAAATCTTATTCGTTAGTAATGGGTACTCGGTGGTTAAAGAATAAGCCCTCTTGGTCTCATAAGGGCTTATAGTTGTAATTGGTTGGTTTAAAACATAAAGTGTTATAACGGCTTTATGGGAAGTTTGTTATAACCACTTTATGTAGGTAAAAGAATGGTTTGTTGATTTCAAAAGATAAGAGACTTGACTTATAATTGACCTAAATGGTGTTGAAAAGTGTGAAACCTCATTCGTGAGAAATAAGTACTTGGTTTTTAAAAAGAATAATGCTACATAAATTTCGGAAATGGGAATAAGAATCGAACAAGCCAATGCAGCATTAATAAAGGAAGAAGTAATGACAATTAATTATATTAAAACCAGTAGAAACCTCCATCTGCATAGAAGCTAAGATAAGACAAAATTGTATTACATTTCCTAGATCATGGCTGCTCTAATAAGAATTATCCTAATCAAGTTTGATTTTCTTAAAAATTCCAAAGTAAGGAACTTGATTTCTAAAAGAAAAGAGACTCAAGAATTTGAAGCGTTTTGGTTTAAAAGGAAGGCAATGTTTTGTCTTAAATCGGTTTAAAACATAAAGTGTTATAATAGCTTTATGGGAAGTTAGTTATAACGACTTTATGGAAACAAAAGAATGATTTTATTATTGGATTTAAAATGGTAACTTGAGTTTAAAAGTATAAGGTAGCTTGGTTTTAAAAGGTAGGAGTACCTTGATCTTAAGGGGGTTAGTTACTTGGGTTTTTAAATGGTGTACTTGACGTTGGGCTAAAAAGTGTTTAAAGTACCTTGAGTTGGGTGTAACTTGCCTATGCTTGTTGAGATAGCCTTTGTTGTGCAAGTGTTTGATTTTGTGCTACCGTGTCTCTCGGTGGAGGGCAGGCTATGTGATCGATTGTGGGACATACTGACACGTTGGGTAGCCCACGGGTATGCTTCCACAGTGAGTATTATCTTGTTATTTGATTGGACATACTGACACGTTGGGTAGCCCACGGGTATGCTTCCACAGTGAGTATTATCTTGTTATTTGATTGGACATACTGACACGTTGGGTAGCCCACGGGTATGCTTCCACAGTGAGTATTGTTTTGTTAGTTGTTTGGACATACCGACACGTTGGGTGGCCCACGGGTATGCTTCCACAGGTATTGTTATCTTGTTATCTCCTTTGGGCATACCGACACGTTGGATGGTCCACGGGTATGGGTCCACTAGGATAGTTCCAGGGCCATGCTTATACCGAGGTGAGATGCCGGGGCATGCGGCCATTGTGCGGGTTAAATTCCCGGGTTGTATTTGAGTGATGATTTCAGGGGCATGAGTCCCTGACTTGGCATGACTACTTTTATATTGTATTGTAGTTTGGTTATCATACATGTCTCCTGCTTTATATAGACTATTATGATTTCATTTACAGTATTTTTCAGTTTCACATACTTGGTACCTGTTATCGACCTCGCCCGTGCGTTCATGCCGCAGGTTGAGGTACATAGCTTGCTGATCCGCACTCTTAGGATCGCTGTTCAGTTCTCGGAAAGCTCCATATCTCCGGAAGCTTGTCCTGTGGTACGGTTCCCTGAAGTGTAGACTTTTGTATATTCAGGGGCATGGCGGGGCCCTGTCCCGTCGTTATGGTTTTAAAATTCTTAGAGGTCTGTAGCACTGTTGTGGGCAGGGTTTGTAAGGGATGTAACTGTTCAAGTTTTCATTTATGTACAAAACGGTAACCGTTTGGGTTAACCTGTTTTCTTATTTCACTGTTTTCTTTCATGAGTTTTTATTTCCGCTGGTTTTTCTCTGATGTCGTATCACTAGGGTGCCCGGGGTAAGGCACCAGTCACGGGCCCGAGGTCGGGTCCTGACAGGGTGCTACAATCGAAATTGCTCCTATTCCAACGAATCTTGGTAAGGCAAAAGATGCGGAAGCTGAGGGGTTTTCTCTCCAAAAGATGCCTATTAACTCAACACTTTTAATTGGCATGGGGAATGTAGAGTCATCTCGTTTAAATGAACTTCATAACTCGATTTGGGGGGCAACCGGTGTTGCCAAAACCGAAAGCCCTAGGAACTCTAATGCATTAATTGATAATGCATTAATACAACTAAAGACTTCTGGGACACCAAATCCCAATGATACACGTTTTTTGACTTCATTTGCGGGAACCAACAATTTTCATGGTGACCCCTATATGATTAGAAGTGCTATGGGCATCGTGAATACGCCGAGTGTGTACATGCAAACACCACTTTGTGCGGGTAATGATGGATGGCCAGAAGTTACTTCAAGGAAGAATTGTATCAAGTACAAAGCCAAGCAGCAATTTTGAGAAGTGAAAAGAATATTTCAACCTTCCAAGATTGAGTTTATGATTTAATCCCCTCATGTAACGTCACCTTTGTGTGAACGCCCCATCCCCCCACTCTTTCATTTCGTGTTTATGCTTACGTTGAGGATTGAGAACCCTCAACGACTGATTGTAGCTTCCTGTTCTTTTCGTTTTTCTTTTATAATATTTGCATTTACCTGGAAAAAAAATCATACAACAATCCTATCATGCATACTAATCTCTAAAGGGTCAAAGATATACCTGACATCACATAGGCGGGTCAAAGGACCGCTAAAACTGGGAACTGCTACCACGACCTTTGCCGCGGCCTGCCGGTGCATGAACATCCTGCCTAGACATTGAAGGTGAAGAACCCGCAACTGATCCAATATACCGTGCCATCCCACCAGTTCCACCTCTGGTCGGACAGTCTCTCGCCAAATGGCCCTGTTGGTCGCAAGCATAACAAGATGTCGACCTAGTCCGACACTCCCCAAAATGAGATCTACCACAGTGACCACACCGAGGCAAAGGTGGCCTCCCCTGGCTACTATCTTCGGACACCTGTGAACCTGCAACCCTGGAGCCTTGACCTGCTCCCGAATATCCCCGGCGGTCAAACCACCCGCCGGAAGATCGGGAAGGGGCACTCTGCGTCGGCGAAAATGTAGACCCAGCCTGCTGCTGAGGTTGTCCACCCCGAAAGCTATCCTGAAACTCTGTCGCCCTGGCCCTCTTGGGTTGGGCTGGACCCGGCTGGCCCTCACTCTCCCTGTCCTCAATCCCCTGTGCATACGCCTGCATCCTGGAAATATCCATACCTGGCTGAAGAGCCACTCCCAGACATGCAGTAACCATATAACGGTCTAGCCCCATCACATAGCGGTGAACTCTGTCCGCCATGTCCGCCACAATAGTGGGCGCATACCTGGCCAATGAGTCAAACTCCAGGTTGTACTCCCTGATGGTCCTCCCATTCTGTCTCAATGCCAAGAACCTATCCAAGCGGGCTCTCCTCGTCTCAGGAGGCAAAAAGTGACCGAGGAAGGCTTCCGTGAACTCATCCCAAACAGCTGGAGGAGCACCCACACCTCTAGACAACACCCACGACTCAAACCAGTTCAACGCAATATCGCGTAACCGGTAAGAAGCTAACACAACGGACTCCGTCTCCGAGGCCCTAAGCACCTGCATAGTCCGCTGCACCTGCCGAATGAACTCCTGAGGATCCTCCTCAGACCTCGAACCATAGAACTCGGGTGGATTACACCGTAAAGACCGAATCCTTAAATCGGCTCAGGGTTAACTCACGGCTCTGGCGCGCCGCCACAATGCTAGTCAACAACCTGATCTGCTCTCTGTAATCCCTATACTCGCCGGGTCGCCGAATCGAGGCTCAGTACCGCGGTCTCGATGGCCGCCGCTGCCGAACTCTGCTGAGGCTGGCGACGTCGTGGAACTCGCCGTCTGAAACATCACCTCAGGTAAAGACTGGGCCTGTGCCCTCGTAACCCTCTGCGTCCTACTTGCAGCTCCCTCAGCTGCCTTGCCCTTCTGGGCTCTGGTTGCCTTGCGTGGAGGCATAACTGGTACATAAGAATAGGTCAGAGAGGATTCAACCTAGTAGGACAGCTCTACTGCACGATCTCAGAGAGAGAAGAATGGAAACCAATCCTAAATGCCCTGCAGCCTCCTGATTATAGATGTGGTGCACAACACACCGATAATCAAGACTCTACTAGGCACGGTCTGTAGACACTTTCCGAGGACTAACTGCTCTGATACCACTTTTGTCACGACCCGACCCCGGGGCCGCGACTGGTGCCCTACCGGGGCACCCCGTTCAGGTATACATCAGAGAATAGCAGCGGAATAAACGTAAACTTAACAATGAAATAAATACTAGGTACATAACCAAAGAAAAACAGTACAACTCTGTTCTTACAGCCCAAACCACGAACGTGACTACAAACCTCTAGGAATGACAACTGTGACGGGACAGGGCCCCGCCATACCCCTGAATGTACAAAAGTCTACAACTTCAGAGTACCGTACCAAAAGACAAAGCCTCCGGAGAAATGGAGCTTTCTAAGAACCGAACAGTGATCCTAAGAGTGCGGATCAGCAAGCTATGCACCTCAACCTGCGACATGAACGCAGCCCCCCGAAGGAGGTCAGTACAACATGTACCAAGTATGTAAAACTAAAAGTACTATAATTTAAATCATAATAGTCTAAAATAAAGCTGATGACATGTATGATACCCAATTAACAGTACACTGTGCCTTACCGAAGTGAAAGTAATGAAAGTCAGTTTTACCCTGTACAACTTGTTTCAACATATGAACCATAGTCACACCAGGGCCATGAACACCAACCCTTAAACATCGAAATGCGCCCGTGGGATCCCCCATCACTGTCGACCGCTAGGTATAAAAGCCAACCATGTGACGCGCTTGTGGCATCCTACCTCACTGTCGGCGTACACACATACAACACATGTATATATAAATATCTCATGCCCGTGGAATCCCTCATCTCGGGTACATGACTTCATGGGGAGCTAATCCATGGGGTAATAATCGTATCCGGGAATTTAACCCGCATCCTGGTCGCATGCCTCGGAATCCCTCATCGTAAGCATGTCCAAGGTGCATGCCTCGGAATCCCTCATCGTAAGCATGTCCAAGGTGCATTCCTTGGAATCCCTCATCGTAAGCATGTCCATGGGTCAACCACAATGGAAGCATACCCGTGGAATCCCACCTCACTGTCGGTACGTCCAAGTAAGCTCATACTAAGACAATGGAAGCGTACCCGTGGAATCCCACATCACTTTCGGTACGTCCAAGTAAACTCATACTAAGACAATGGAAGCATACCCGTGGAATCCTCCATCATTGCCGGTACGGCCAAGTAAACTCATACTAAGACAATGGAAGCATACCCGTGGAATCCTCCATCACTGACGGTACGTCCAAGTAATTTCATAACTTCTTTAGACTTTCATTAACATACAAAATGGATCTCATTTTTATGACCTTAAGGTACTTTTCATACCACTTAACAATTCCGGGGAAATTCAACCCAAAGTACTATGTACTTCTATTCTTTCCAAGGATCCCCTTTTCCACATAAGACCCCAAAATACTATCACCCGTAGTATCAAAACTTATCTACATTTCAAACAAGTCACTATACTTTTAGAAATATGTCTCGGGCTTCTAACTCAAGTGACCCTCATTTAGACGTTAAGCAATTGATGCCTTTAAATCGAATTGCCCTTCTTAGTTTCAATTCTTTCATCTATGTTTACCTTATTCAAGAAAAACCAACTCTTTAAACTTCCATAAAGTTATTATAACCAACTCCCCATAAAGCCGTTATACTAACTTTATGCTTTTAGAAATTAAGACATTCTTATCCTTTCATAAGGCCGTTATAACTAACTTCCCATAAAGCCGTTATAACTCCTTATATCTCAAACAATTTCGTTCTTTTATTAACCAAGAGACATATATTTCAAAACAGTTTTCACAATTTTCAAAATACTTCAAGTCTCTTGTCTTTAGAAAACAAGTTTCTTAACTTAAAATTCAGGTGTCTTCTCTTTAGAATGGTTCAATACTCAATACTGTCCACACCAAATATTCTATACTTTTTCATGTCAAGAAATCATTGTCTACCTTATTAGAATAAACCATTCCTCAAGAACAAGTAAGTTAACTTTCTAACTCAACCAACTTAGACATTCTTTAAAATAAGTCAAGGATACCAAATGTATTTACTTCATTTAAATCACGTACGTCTACCGTACTATACAGTTATAACTACTCATGCTCAAGAGATAAGAAAGTTTCCACATACCTCTTCGGGTCAATCCACTTGCAAGTCCAATATACCACGCGTAGTATGTCAACCTATAATGACCATGATACGTCTATTAGCCTCTATCTTTAACGTAGAACATTCTAATTGAAAAGCCCCTTATTCCTACGGAAAATTGGACAGCACTTCCTTTGTTTCTACATACTTTGCCACATTTTTCAAGGCCGAATTCAATAACCAAACACGCCACTTTTAAGGCTCAACAATCCAATCAACACAAACGGGATTACACGTCTAACTTGGACGTGTAAGATTCTGCCCCACAATATATAACAACTAATACAAACTACAAAGTCCAATTTGGAAATTTGAAGTATAACAACCTAACTTCTTATCCAATTCCTTTTTAATTCAATTTCCCATCCAATTCCTACATGCAATACCTCTAAAGGCAATATTGACAACTACAAATCCTTTCTTCCACACATGCAACATAATTCACTAGCAAAAGAGAAAGGATTGTTACCTTAGAGCTTACCACAAATTAGTCCAACAAAATCCACTTGTCTTCTTTCCACAATCACCTCCACAATCCTCCTACAAGCTTGTCCACATGTTTCCTTCTTGCCACCTTTTCAGAATTTCTCTAGGCTTAGGTTTCTTCTTGAATTTCTAGAGAGAAGGGAGAGGAATTTTAGAGAGAAGAATGAGCTTTGAAGAATGACCAAGTCTTCAAGACTTGGTCAATAAATAGTACATGCAAAAATCAGATGGGGGGGACACTTGTCACCATCCCATGGCCTTTTTAAAAGAAAATATCTGATTTTCCCCAGTTTTCCGCCAAAAACTCCGCCTCGGCGCCGCGGCGCTGAAACCTCCGCAACCTTTCAGAACTTCCGCGCGGCTCGCTTTCCGTAGCGCGCTGTGGCCTGACCGATGTTGCTTCGCCGATCACAAGACTGAACTTGTAACTTCCATAACTTTCTACTCCGATGTCCTATCGACGAACGGTTGGTTGCGTTGGAAACTAGACTCAACGAACTACGTACTAGGCCATTGAAAAAAATGTTACACCCCGTATTTTCCAGGGTATGTATGTGAGGACATACGTATGAGAATACGACATTAAATTTGAGAGGAAGAAAAGATGTGATTTTTCGACGGAAAAGTTTCCAGATTTTGTGAAGGAAAAAGGTTCGTTAATGGGAATTGGATTCCCGGATTCGGTATTCGGACTTTTTGGAATATTTGAGAATTATGGAATTATTTTTTCCAGAATTGGTCACGTGGGGCCCACGGGAGGAATTTACGGTTTGTGGGGCCCACTTTATTTTCGATTTTTTTTTTTGGCATTACGGATATTTTCGGAAGATGAAATATTTTGGACCAATAGGTGGGCGACATGTGTCACCCCTAGGTGGCAAGGTTGGACGAATTGATGGACTTTGTTGGGCACGTTTTTTACATGTTAAAGGGGTAAAACATTTGGTCAAAAGTCTTGAAGATATTTTATGTAGTAGATGGATAAGTGGGACCCACACACACATGGCTAAATCTAGACCTCACACTTGTTTTGATCCTAGCCATTGGTTGGCTTATAAATAGACCCTTAAGCTTGCAAGACTTTATTCATTCCACACTTAGAGATTTCAAGTCTTGAAAAATTCTCTCCCTTCCCTTGTTGTGTAGATCTCGTTTTTGCCTTGATTTCTTGAGCAAAAGTTGTCCAAAAATTCTTAAAGTTTTAAGTGTTCTTCCTTAGAGTGTTAGGAAGAGTGTGTACCAAGAGTTGGAAAAGATTTCACACCCCTAGCCTAGAAACCTCCCCATGGCCGAGAGTTGCCACATTTTAAGCCTAAGTGTTCTTCACTTTTTGGAGTTGAAGTGTTTAAGAGAAGTTGTTAGAAACTTCTAAGGGTTGCTTGGAGCAGGTTGGAGCGTAAGGAATTGGAGCTAAACGTTGCTCAGGATCGACATATAATCTTGGATAATTTTGGGCTTGTCGAGGTAATATCTTTGTCCCCCTAATGTAATTGGATATTACATGTTGTAGTAATGTATAGTTGAGTATACTATATGTAGAATGAATTTGGATAAGAATTGAACTGTATTTACAGTAGACTTGTAGTATTATTATGAGACAGAATTGTACACGTCCGGTTAGACGTATAATCCCATCTGAGTTGTTGGCTTGGTAGCGGGCCTTGATTTTGGAAGTTAGTTGTGGTTACGGGGGGGGGGGGGGGGGGGTGCTGCCAAATTTTCCGTAGAATAAAGAACCTTGTACTTTGAATTGTTCTACGAAGAGATCTAGAGGTTGATAGACGTTTTGTGACCTTTATAGGTTGAAGTTCTACGAGTAGCGTATTCTACTCGGGGTGGAAAAGGCTAGCGGGTTATAATCGTGGAGCGTTTTGCTAATTGTCGATAATCGTCGCGAGGTATGTGAACCTCTTTCTATCTTTTTTAGCATGATTGTTGTGAACTATGTAGTACGGTAGACGTACGTGTGCTAAACGAATTTGGTTGGTTTAAAACATAAAGTGTTATAACGGCTTTATGGGAAGTTTGTTATAAAAACTTTATGTAGGTAAAAGAAATGGTTTGTGGTTTTTAAAAGATAAGAGACTTGACTTATAAATGACTTGATGTGAAATATTAAGGACTTGGTTTGTGTTAAAAAGTTGTGAAACCGCATTTATGAGAAATGGGTAATTGGGTTTTAAAAAGGAATAAGTTATATTGATTTCTAAATGAGAATAAGTATCGAACAAACCATCAGCTGTTAATAAGAAAATGTATTGACAAATAATTAATTATATTAAAACCAGAGAAACCTCCATCCGCATGTAAGCTAAGATAAGACAAAATTGTATTACATTTCCTAGATCATGGTTGCTTTAATAAGATCATTAATAACAAGTATTGATTTTTCTTAAATTCCAAAGTAAGGAACTTGTTTTCTAAAAGAAAAGAGACTTGAGGAAATTAAAGTGTTTTTGTTTTAAAGAAAGGCGTGGTTTTGTCTTAAAATGGTTTAAAAGGAAGTCATGGTTTTGTCTTAAATTGGTTTAAAAATAAGTCATGGCTTTGCTTAAGTGGGTTTATTCGAAAGAAGATATGGAAATTGTTTTGGTTTACTTAAAAAGATAGTTACTCTATTTTGATACTACGTATCGTGTGACTTTTGTGAAAGAAATGGATCTTTTAAAGAGTTAAAATACGTAGTACTTGGGGTTAAAACTGATTTGTTGTAATAAAACGAAAGTCTATGAGTATGTTGAACTTGCCTATGCTTTTGGTGATAGCCTTTGTTGTGCAAGTGTTGTATTGCGCTACCGCTCTCATCGAGGCTTATCCGTTGATTGATGGACATACCGACACGATGGGTGTCCCACCGTATGCTTCCACTATATCGATCCTTTCGACATACCGACACGACGGGCGCCCACGTATGCCCATTGTGAGTGTTATCTTGTTATTTGCTTTGGACATACTGACACGATGGGTGGCCCACGAGTATGCTTCCATTATGATAGTTATCTTGTTATTTCCTTTTGGACATAATGACACGATGGGTGGCCCACGTACGCTTCCATTAGGAGTGTTATCTTGTTATTTGCTTTGGACATACGACACGATGGGTGGCCCACGAGTATCTTCCATTATGATTGTTATCTTGTTATTTCCTTTTGGACATACCGACATCGATGGGTGGCCCACGTATGCTTCTATTGTGAGTGTTATCTTGTCATTTGCTTTGGACATACTGACACGATGGGTGGCCCACGAGTATGCTTCCATTATGATCGTTATCTTGTTATTTCCTTTGGACATACTGACACGATGGGTGGCCCACTGTATGCTTCCATTAGATGGTTCCATGGCCATGCTTATACCGAGGTAAGATGCCGGCACGCGCCATTGTGCGTTAAATTCCCGTTATATTTGAGTGATGACTTTACGCGTGAGTCCACGACTGACATGATCGCTAATATATATTGTGAATCAGTAGTTTGCTATCATACATGTCTCCCGCTTTATATAGACTATTATGATTTCATTTACGATTTTCGCCACATACTTGGTACTGTTGTCGACCTCTTCGGCTGCGTCATGCCGCAGTGAGGTACACCGCTTGTTGATCCTCGCCATAGGATCACGATTCGTTTCGAAGCCCGCTTCCGAGGCTTATCTTTCGTATAGTCCGTCGCCAGGTACTTACATTCGTGGTATGGCGGCCCCGTCCGTCGTTGTTATAACATTCTGTGAGGTCTATAGTAATCACAAGCGTTTTGTGGGATGTAACTGCTCGTTTTTATATACGTAAAGGTAACCGCTGGTTAGCCTGTTTTCTTATTTCATTATTGTATATCTTGTTTCATGTGTAAGTTTTTATTTTCGCTGATTTTCTTTGATGTTGTATCACTAGGGTGCCCGGGGTAAGGCATCAGTCACGGGCCCGGGGTCGGGTCGTGACAAAAGTGGTATCAGAGCAGTTAATCCTTGGAAAGTGTCTACAGACCGTGTCTAGTAGAGTCTTGATTATCGATGTGTTGTGCACCACATCTATAATCAGGATGCTGCAGGACATTTAGGATTGGTTTCCATTCTTCTCATTCTGAGATCGTGCCTTAGAGTTGTGTTATAAGTTGGACTCCCTCTGGCGTATTCTTATGTACCCGTTACGCCTCTACGCAAGGCAACCAGAGCCTAGGAGTGCAAGGAAGCAGAGGGAGCTGCGAATAGAGCACAGAGGGTTACGAGGGCACCGGCCTGGTCATTACCTGAGATAGTACTTCTGACGACGAGTTTTATGACGCCGCTAGCCCCAGCAGAGTTTAGAGCGGCAGCAGTTTCTACTGAGGCCACGATATCTGAGCCTCCAGTCCCACGGCCAGGAACAGAGGATATGGGTTGCAAGGAGATGGCCCAGTTACTAGTTAGGATCGTGGCAAGATATGAGGACGGACGGGAGCCGGTGGTTCCGGCAGTGCCAGTGGTTCACCCTAGATCCGATAGTCTGAGACTTCGGGATTTCTTGAGTTGCAGTTCGCCAGAGTTCTATGGATAGAGAGCTGAGGATGGTCCTCAGGGTGTCGTGCTAGTTTGGGAGATTGTTATACTTGCGGCCGTCAGGGCCATGTGATGGGAGGATGTCCAAGTAGGAGGGATACAAGAGGGATGACTCACCACCGGCCGGGCCATGGGTTCGGGCTTGTTCTGAGAAGGGGTGTTAGTCGATGAGGTCACCCCTACCTCGCTGGCCGTTGTAATAGACTCCATTACGGGAGTGTCGTCGCTCGACATCTTGTATGCTTGCGGCCAACAGGCCATTTGGTGAGAGTTTGTCCGACCAGAGGTAGCACAGATGTAGAGACTCAGCCTTCGGGATCGGTGGCTGGTTCATCGCTTTCATACCATGACTCGCAGGTCGCCTATGACTAGAGTGAAGCGGTAGATACAGGTATATCCTTAACCCTCTAGAGATTAGTATGCTTGGTATGATGATCTTATTATTGTGTGCTATGTACGGATAGCGTTGTGTTATTGGTGAGTTAGAAAACATGGGTAGTTGAAAAGGGTAAGTCTGGGGATGAGAAAATTTTGAACCTTAGAATATTACACGTTGGGACCTTAGATGTAAGGCCGTCTTGAGTAAAGGATTTTGCAGATGATCCTTGTCGGAGTGCATTATACGCATAGGGTGTATTAGTGTGATAATTCCATGGGTAGTGTGAGATGGAAGTGATAGCTTTCATGACGTGACTTAGTAAGATTGTTCCGGATCGGGGAACGAGAGAGAGTTTGGCGCAAAATGGGTCGGGTGGAGGTAAGATTGCGGGTCAACCCGCAGCCCGGAAATGAGGTGGGGTCAGTTCGAGGTGGTCCCGCCAGGTGGTAGGGTCACGAGGGTGCTAGGCCCAGGTTTAGGTAACCATCGTACGAGTTCGCGGATGTGTTCGACCGGAATCGGATCGTGAAGGCCGGGAATGGCCTTAGAGGAAAGTGAAGCTAGTGAGATGACCCAGTTTTGAGGTAGTGTCTCTAAGGTTTTGGAAACTGAAGTGATGACTGGAGTATGGTATGTGTACTAGAAATAGTTCGGGTGTACGAGTAGGGTACGACGAGTAAGGAATGAAGTGAACATATGTTATGAGAATGGAAATGATCTTTTCTTTTGTGAAGTGAAGATGCGAAGGGAGTATTTTGTAGACCATGGGTGGGAGCTTTTTGTGATGTTAGAGGTGATTCCTCGTTGGCTTGGATTTGGGTTTTGCGCACATGTTATATTTTGGCCATTGATGGCATGATCGGTTTTGTAAGTGTAGTAGTGGAGACTATACCGGCGCAAGCGTGTTTGGAGACTTAGAAGGAACATTCGGGACGAATGTTTCTAAGGGGGGAAGAATGTTACACCCCGTATTTTCCAGGGTATGTATGTGAGGACATACGTATGAGAATACGACATTAAATTTGAGAGGAAGAAAAGATGTGATTTTTCACTTAAAAAGTTTCCTGATTTTGTGAAGGAAAAAGGTTCGTTAATGGGAATTGGATTCCTGATTCGGATTCGGACTTTTTGGAATATTTGAGAATTATGGAATTATTTTTTCCAGATTGGTCACGTGGGCCCACTGAGGAATTTACTGGCCATGGGCCCACTTTATTTTCGATTTTTTTTTGGCATTACGGATATTTTCGGAAGATGAAATATTTTGGACCAATAGGTGGGCGACATGTGTCACCCCTAGGTGGCAAGGTTGGACGAATTGATGGACTTTGTTGGGCACATTTTTTACATGTTAAAGGGGTAAAACATTTGGTCAAAAGTCTTGAAGATACAGAAAGGTAACCGTTTTGGTTAGCCTGTTTTCTTATTTCATTATTGTATATCTTGTTTCATGTGTAAGTTTTTATTTCCACTGATTTTCTCTGATGTTGTATCACTAGGGTGCCCGGGGTAAAGCACCCACGCCCGGCTCGACGTGACACCGACCGATGTTGCTTCGCCGATCACAGACCGAACTTGTAACTTCCATAACTTTCTACTCCGATGTCCTATCGACGAACGGTTGGTTGCGTTGGAAACTAGACTCAATGAACTACGTACTAGGCCTTTGAAACACCTAGGAAATCTCAAATTAATGGGACATAAACCGCCTCAAAGTTGACTAAAAACCCGTCCGAAACATTCCGTCAACCCATCATTCTAAAATTTAAATTTCAATTCCTTTCGTATGTTCTCAAAAGCATGACCTGAACTACGGGGTTTAACGAATTGGCTCTGGTTGTTATATGACACGGTAGGATCTGGTATTTGATTTCATACTTGCCCCTGTCATTCTTTTGTACAGTTATGATCTTGCATCAGATCAGATTTCCGCCCATACTTGGTACCTGTTGTACTGACCTCCTACGGGGGGCTGCGTTCATGTCCGCATGTCTAGGTACTCAGTTGTGGATCCGCGAGCTTAGGATCCCGGTTCAGCATTTTGAGATGACTCCAATGTTCCGGAGCTTGTCATTATGGCTAGGTATATTCATGGGTACGGCGGGGCCTTGTTCGCCGTAGCCATCGCCCAAATTCTTAGAGGTCTGTATTCATATGTGGGCTGGACTGGCTAGAGTTGTAATTACATTATTGAACAGTGTAGACCCTTCCGGGTGATTTTTATTATGGCAGCCTTATCGACTTTGTCTGTGTTTAAAGAAAAAAAAATGAGTGTTATTTATCTTCCGCAATTTATTGTGTTGTATGAATAGAAGGGTGCCCAGGTAGGGCACCAGTCGCGGGCCCGGGGTTCGGGGCGTGACAGAGTGGTATCAGAGTAGTTAGTCCTCGGAATGTCTACAGACCGTATCTAAGTAGAGTCTTGTGTATGGGTGTGTTGTGCACCACACTTATACACAAGAGGCTGCTGTACATTTAGGATTGGTTTCCCTTCTTCTCACTCTGAGATCGTTCGATAGAGTTGTGTTGTTAGGGTAGTCTCTCCCTAACGTATTATTGTTGTTGCAGCTATGAGAAAGACAACAGTGGCCCAGAAAGGATTATACGGATTGCGTATCCAGGTTGGTAAAAATTATCGTATAGATGGTATTATGATGATGTATATCTGTACGAGCATATTTACTTGGGTTCATATGTGTGTTGCCTAAAATTACTATGAGTTACCATAAGTTGGTAAAGTCTTGATAAATACTTGGAAGGTGTGAAACAGTTTATTGAATCAACACCTAGACTTTATATATGTACTGACTTGGAATAGTCATAAGGTAATGAACAGTCTGAGATTGTGATAGACTCTTAAAATAGATCATGTTTAATTGATTTGAGAGCATACCATGTTGTTAGATTAAGTTGTGTTGTACGCTTAAGTGATTATGTGAATAGTAATGGTATGGAGTAATTAAAGTTGTTGTGATTAAGACAACAAGATTTTAAGATTTTGAGAAGCTACATTTCCCGTATGTGGGGACTGATAATGTAGGCTTGGAACATGGAATAATTGTGAACCTTAGAATATTGATAACCGTTGAGACCTTAGAGGTATAAGGCCTTCTCGGGAACTAAGATTTATTTCAGACCAAGAATGAGAATTAAGTGCGACAATGGGTCGGGTTGTGGTCTGATTACGGGCCAACCGGTAGCCTGGAATGGAGTGGGGTCAGTTGGAGGTAGTCCCGCTATGTGATAGGGTCACGAGGGTGCAAGGCCCGAGTTTAGTTAATCGTTGTACGAGTTCGTGGACGCGTTCCACCAGAACCGGGTCGCGAGAGCCGAAAATGGCCTTAATTTGTTGGATGTAGTAACTCCAAGGATTTGAAAACAGAAGCTATGATTGAAATTATGTACGTATACTAGAATAAGTTTGGAAGTACGAGAAGATTACAACAAGTAAGAAAATGAGCGAACAAGTGTTTATAGTATGAGGAAAGAAGGTACGAAAGGAGAATCCTTTTAGGCCATAAATGGGAGTTAATAGTGGTGATACTCACCTTATATTTGATTCCTCGTTTGGCTGTGCATTATGTATATGCATGTGTGATATATTGTGGCCATATGTGGCAAAATGGGTTTTGTAAGTATAGTAGTGAAGACTATACCGGTGCATGCGTAGTTGGAGACTTAGAAGGAACATTCGAGACGAATGTTTCTAAGGGGGGGAGAATGTTACACCCCGTAATTCCAAGAGAATGAGATTCCAAGAGAATGAGATGAGAACGTACGAAAGGAAATAAGATTTGAAATTGGAAAAAAAAAGAGTTGGCAGAATGTTTTTGGACAGATTTTTAGTCAACTTTGGAGCGATATATATCCTATTATATTAGAAGTTTTTAGGTGTTTCAAAAGCCTAATATGAATTTCATTGAGTCTAGTTTCCAACGCAACAAACCGCTCGTCGATAGGACATCATAGTATAAAGTTATGGACGTTACAAGTTCAGCTGACAGAGGAGAAGGAAGCAGGTTCAGTCAGGCGGCACGACGCCGTATCTCAGGGCCGTGGCTCCGTAAGCCCTGAAGGCGTCAGCAGTTTTGGCACCGCGGCGCCGGCTGCAGGGCCGTGGCGCCGATATGGGATTTTTTGCGGAAATTGTGTAAAAATATAAGATATTTGTTGTAAAGGACCTATGGGAGGGCGACAAGTGTCCCTCCCAACTTGTAGAACAAGAAAAGCCTATATCTTAGCCAAGTCTTGCAAGACTTGGCCATTCTACACAAAACTTCATCCAAATACTTTCTCTTCTCTCTCTCATTTTCGATTTGGCCAAGAACCAAAGGCAAGGATTGTTGAATCTTAAAAGTGTTGTTCTTACACACTAGATGAAGGATATTAACAAAGGGACTAGCCAAGATTGAACTCCCACCTTCCCTAAATCTTCACGAAACGTGGTTAGGGTTTGAAACAAACCCTAAGGTGTTCTTCACTTTTTGGTATTAAAGCAAGAATATAAGTTGGTTAGAAGCTTCTAAGGGTCATCAATTTCAGATTGGATCGTAAAGAAGAGGAGTTGCGGAAAAGAGCTAAAGTGGGCGAGATCCTTGGAATATTTTGGGCTTATTGAGGTAATGAGTTGTGTCTTCCTAATGTAATTGAAGATTACATGTTATAGTAGTCGTATATAAATGAACTTTTCATACAAGGAATGAAGATTGATAAGTGTTAAGATAATTTGAGGGTTAAAAATCGAGATATGGCATGTTAGCCATTGAAGTTGATAATCAATTTCGTTGTTGTGATTGTTATGACGGATATAACATGTTGGAGTAACGACTTGGATTAAAGAATTGAAAAAGGACTATATGTTTTCATTATTGTAGCCGAGATTGGCCTTAATAATAATGGATTGTTATATATGAATTGTGGGGCAGAATTTTACACGTCCAGTTAGGCGTGTAATCCCCTTTGGTTAGCTGTTTGGTTGAGCCTTAAATGTGGCGTATTGGTTATTGAAATACGGGCCTTGGAAAAATGTGGAAAAGTACGTAGAAACAAAGGAAGTGCTGCCCAATTCTTCGTAGAATTAGAGGACATTATTTGGTATAAGTTTTATACTAGAAAGTATGATATTGATAAAAGTTCTATCGTCATTATAGGTTGAAGTACTACGTGTAGCATATTCTACTTGGAGGGTGGAATAGCCAATAAAGTTGAAGTACTTCGGAGCGTATTGGTACTTGTCGTATGTGTCACGACCCGTTCCAGGGCCCGTGACTGGTGCCTTACCGGGGCACCCAAGTAGTCATACATCAGAGTAATCAGCGGAAATATAAAGCAAGACATGAAACAGTTTATAAAATAGAACACAATTTAAGTGAGAAACATCGCTTTTCGATATATATAAAAACATGGTTTAGCAGCTACATCCGATATCGCATAACAGACTACGCACTTCTGAAATATACAACTATGGCGGACAGTGGCCCCGCCATACCCCGATCAGACAAAACTATCTACAACAGTGAGATCATACCTAAAAGTAGAGCCTCGAAAGGATGGAGCTCCCGACACCAACGCAGATCCTAGGAATGTGGATCTAGCACTGCTGCCCTTACTGCAGATTTAACGCAGCCCCAAAGCGAGGTCAAGATAACAGTACCAAGTATGTGAAACTATAAAGAATCAAATAAAATCAAAGTATTTAACACCTTTTCACAAATACAATCAGTTCAATTGCACATAGTGTCACATCACAAACAACAACGAGAATAGGAAAATCAGAATGTGTCTATTCTAGGCCGCGAATGATCGAAGCAAGGCTAATCGCCCATAGTATCATTCTCGCGTGCCTAGTCCTCGACTTCCGCACTCGCATAGTCACACACACTGCACGCATTGAGGTATTCCCGCATCGGGGCAGCTAACCCCAGATCCGCCTAGGCTCCCGCACCCGCATAGCCTCAAAAGACCGCGATAGTCTCACAGCATCGCATAGAATCCCCGCGTCAGGCTAAACACCCGAATGATCAATCTCGAGCATTCCGCTGCCCGCATAGTCTCACAGACCGCGACAGCCGTATAGACCAAGATCGCGGCAAGCCCTGTGATAACAATCGAGGGTAGTGATACAATAACAAGACAACGGACTTACTGCTAGCAACGTAAGCACAGCAAGAATGACCCTTTTACACAGCAATCCAAGACACTAACCCAGGTAGCATCATAATATGTCTACTTATCACACAAATCTCACTACACTTAACAGAAATCAATACAAGGCTTTTATAAACAAACAAGTAAACAGTTCCTTTTATCTTCTTAAGTTGTTATACCTAACTTCCCATAAAGCTAGTATAACTCTTAAGCTTTTGTTTTAAAACCAAATATTTATCTTCGTTAAAAATGATTCAAGAATCTTTTGAAATGTTTTCGATTCTTTGTTATTCAGCTTAAGCCGTGAGGCATTCTGTAAGTATTATTCAGCTTAAGCCGTGAGGCATTGCCATAAGTATTATTCAGCTTAAGTCAAAGACATTGCCGTAGTTATTATTCAATTAACACACGTACGCCTACCGTACTATATATTGTAAAATATCATGCTTTAGGAAGAATCACATACCTTCTCAAATAAAACCACCGCCAAGTCAATATGTCGCAAGCAGAGTCACCTATAATAGTCACAGATATCTATCAAAGACTACTCAAGGTCATTCTAAACAGAGGTTCATAATTCTACGGTAAGTCGGGCAAAGACTTCCCTACCGTGAGCTATATAAGTTCATCAGAAAACAAATTCTATGTAAGTACAATTGATTATTCTTCTAAGTATTTATACTTATTCTTATTCTACAACAATGAAGTATTCTCTAATTCAAAAGAGGGTTAGGATTAGTTACCTCGGTAAGCCCAATAATATCCTAGAAAAGTCGCTACCGAGCAAGGTTTTGCTCCTAAGTTGTATGCTCCAAGGAAACCTTAGAAGTTCTTCACAACTTCTACTAAGTACTAAGGTATTTGGGCTAGGTATTTTGGGCATTATAACAAAACAAGAAGGCAACTTTTCTACCAAGGGAGGGTAGGTTTCGGCTAGGCTAGGGGTGGTAGCCTCGGCCAAGCTTCTCAGGGAGGGTGTTGGACGATTGCTACAAAGGGAGAGGGAAGGATTTTTAGACTTGAAAGCTTTTGTGGATGAAGAACTCTTCATCTCAAGAGGGTATTTATAGCTCAAGCCTTGGCCAACCAATGGCCAAGATGAAGACAAGTGCAAGGCAAGTGTAAGGCCAAGATCAAGCCAAGTGCACCCTAACCCCTACTCCACAAAACACTCCACAAAACACTCCACAAAACATGGCACAAAACAAGGCCTAAGCAAGGAACCAATCGCCAAGGCCAACACCCTTTTGGACGCCCAATCGCCCAAAGCCACCCCACTTGCTTTCAATGTGAGGTGACACATGTCACCCTCCCGTTGGTCCAAAATGTTTCGTCTCTAAAAATCCGCAAAATAAGAAATGGCATAGCCGGAATTTACTCTACGAAAGCCGTGGAAACGTTTTCGTGAAACGATTCTTTTAGTGAGTTGTGTACAAAAGAAAACGCCCAAGGCTAACTAAGGCCAAACTTTTGTACGTATTCCCTTACGCATATACTGGAAATACGGTATTACATTCTCCTCTCTTAGAAACATTCGTCCCGAATGTTCCTTCTCAAGACGATTAACGACAAGATTCTTCATAACTTAAATAGGTTTGCAAATGCCACACGCGCCACAAAACAACACTTAGGCATAAACGATAACGAAAATTTACAAGTAGGAAAGTGAATTACCCGAGGTGTGGGAATAGGTGAGGATACTTCTGCCTCATGTCCTCCTGCTTCCCACGCCATCTCCTCTCGAGCTCGCTCCGCCACAAGACTTTGACGGAAGCCACGCCCTTCGTCCGCAGACGCCTAACTCCGACGATCGAGTATCGCATGGGAATCTCTCATACGATAACCCTGTCACACCGGACATCGTCAATCGTGTACCCTAGATGGATCCCCGATACATCTCCTCAAAGATAGATACGTGAAAATCGGATGTATCGCCTCCAGACGGACGGCAGATCCAACTCATAGCAACCTTGCCTACCTCGCGGACAACTGAAACGCCCAACGTACCTAGGTCGAAGTTTCCCTTCTTCCCAAATCTCATCACACCCTTCATGGGTGACACCTTTAGGAAAACCAAATCATGAAACTCTAACTCCAGATGCCGAAGACGATGATCTCGTGATACGACTTCGCCGACTCGAAATGTCAATAGCCGCCTCGATAAGCTTCACCTTATCCATCGTCACGCACCAAATCTGGTCCCACTAACTGCACCTCGCCCACATCGAACCAACCTATAGGCGATATGCACTTCCTCCCATACAAGGCCTCATAAGGCGCCATCTGAATACTGGAGTGGTAGCTATTATTATACGCAAACTCAACTAGAGGCAAATGATCCTCCCAACTACCACTGAAGTCAATAACACAGCTCGCAAAGATATCCTCAAGAGTCGGATAGTGCGCTCGCTCCGTCTGCTCGTGGATGAAATGCGCACTGTGCTCACCGCCCCTAAACTCCTCTCGAAGGACCTCCGTAAGTTAGCCAGAACCGCTCCTCGTCTGATATGATCGAAGTAGTTACTCCATTCAGTCTGACGATCTCTCTGATGTAAAGTCTGGCATAATCCTCAGCCGAAAAAGTCGTCCGGACGGGAAGAAAGTGGGCTGATTTCGTCAGCATGACGACGATAACCCATATAGAATCATGTCTCCTCCGAGTGCGAGGTAATCCTGTGATGAAGTCCATGTTGATTACCTCCCACTTCCGTCGGGATCTCAATCGTCAGAACAAACCACCGTGCCTCTCGTGCTCTACCTTCACCGCCGACAACACGCACTAAGCTACGAACTCGCAACGCTCTCTTCAAGCCATCCCACCAATACTCTGATCTAAGTTCGTGGTACATCTTGGTCGACCGGATGGATAGAGTAACGCTACGTGTGCTTCCCCAAGAACTCACAAGTCCTCAAACATCCGAACACACACCGCCTCAAACCTTAGCACCCCATCGTGCTACTCGTGCGACCCTTGCCCTCACGAAGAGTCAGATCACGATATCGAATCAAAGCCGGATCTCGAATCGCCTCTTCACCTCCTCGACGATGGAAGACTCGGCAACCTCACGAACTCTAACCCCACCGCTATCGTAATCAATCAAACGGACACCAAGGCTCGCTAATCGATGCAAATCACGAACCATGTCCCTCCTCTCTAGTCGCACATCCGATAGGCTCCCATCGACCTACGACTAAGAGCATCCGCCACAACATCGCCTTCCCGTGGTACAGATATCAACATCGTAATCCTTAAGCAACTCTAACCACCGCTCTCGCCGAAGTTCACTCCTCGGTGAAGATATACCGAGGCTCTTGTGGTGCAGATAAATATCCACGTGAACCCCATACAAATAGTGCCTCCGGATCTTCAAAGCGTGAATTACTACCGCCAACTCCAAATCATGGGTGGGGTAGTTCTCGTGTTTCTTCACCGTCGACGATATGCTATAACCCCGCCATGCCGCATCAACACACATCCCAACCCGATGCTCGACGATCACAATATACGCATATAACTGCTCGACCCTCCGGAAGAGTAAGAACGCGGCCGTCAATCTATCCTTCAAAGAATCGGAAACCTCGCCACAAGCATCACCATCGAACTTGGCCGCTTTCTCGAGTCACCTAGTCAATGGTGCGAGACAAGCAAACTTCTACGAACCGCGATAATATCCTGCAAGGCCCGTAAAATCGCGAACCTTTGTTTGAGTAAGAGGTCAGCCAAGTCCTCGATCGCTTCGATCTTGGCCAGATCAACTCGAATGCCATCACCCCGGCAATATGCCCAAGAAACGCCATCAAGTCAACCAAAACTCACATTTGGAAAACTTGGCGTATAATCGCTGGTCTGGAGAATCACAAGACAGCCTCAAATGCTCCGCATGCTCTCGCTTCGAGCGAATAAACCAAGATATCATCAATGAACACTATCACAAACGTGTCCAAAATGGTTTGAACACTCGGTTCATCAAATCCATGAATACCACGAGCATCGTCAACCCAAAAGACATGACTCAACTCATAATGCCCGCACGTCCGAATGCAATCTAGGGACATCCACCTCTCGACTCGCACTGATGATAGCCCGATCGCAGATCAATCTTGAGAAACATCTCGCACTCGCAATCGGTCGAACAAATCATCAATCCCGGGAAGGGTATTCGTTTAGTGGTCACCTTGTTCACCGTAATCAACACATGCGCAGCTGGCCCCGCCCTTCTTCTTCACGAACACACGGCGCCCTGGGAGAAACACCGGGCCTAATGAAGCCCTTCTAGCAAATCCCTAAGCCGATCCTTCAACTCTCTCAACTCGGCAGTGCCATTCTGTATGGCGGAATGGAAATAGGCCGAGTATCCGCAACACATCTATACAAAACTCGATCTCCTCTCGTGAGGATACCCGAGGTCATCCGAAACACGTCCGGGAACTCACGACTACCGAATCGATCAAAATCTGGTACCGCAGCCTTCAAGATCAAACACCCGAACGAGATGATAGATATACCCTTCTGTACTATCTTCCTAGCCTCGAGGTAGGAAATAAACCTACCCCTGGCGATACCGTGCTCCTCTCACTCAACAACCGGCCTCGTGAAACGGAACTGCATTACTCTCTCTGGCAGTCTACATTGGCGTAGCAAGAAGCTAGCTAATCCATCCCCATAATCACGTCGAAGTCAATCATCTCCAACTCTATCAAGTCGGCCAGGTCCGACGATCGTAAATGGTCACAGACAAGCTCTATATACCCGCCGAGCTACCACCGAATCACCCATCGCGTAGCTACCTCGAAAGTGGTCTATGGACTCGTGCTCTATCCCTATCCTACTAGCAACAAGGGAGATATATGGGACGAGTAGAACCCGATCTATCAAAGCATACACATCAAACCCAGAACCGATAAGGTACCGTGACGACATCGTGAGGCCTCCCGATCCCGCTTACCGACAAAGCATATACGCGGTTCGAGGACCGCTAGACCGACTCGCGCCACGACTTCGCGACCCGCTGATCCATGTGTACCTTGCTCCGGGCGAGTAATCGCTTGGGGAAGAAGCGGCAATGCACTCGTAGACCGGGCCCTACTACCGCCGCCCCGGCGGACAAACTCGCGAAATGACCTGCCGCCACAAGTATAGCAGCTCGAGTACGCCTCCTGCATGGTATTCGCCATAACGCACACCGAGCAGACTCGAACGGTTAGCACCTCGCTACTCGAAATCAAGTCCTCGCCCCGACCGCCTCGATCGCTCGCTGTATCGAAAATGAGGTAGGAGCGCTCTGCCGGCCGTGGTGCACCGACTTCACGATGCCGCCACCCCGAGGACCACCAAAAGAACCGGCCGCTCGCCTTCTTCTCGCCTGATATCGCTCTACCCGGCGGTCTCTACGCCTCACATCCTGCATGAGCTCGCATACGGGTTATGTCCATGCTCGCCGGGCGGACACACCCGCACAAGACTCGGCCATGTAATCATCTAGCCCAGTGACATAGCGATGCACTGTCCTCCATCTTCGCTACCGGTCGGGGACATATCGAGCCAAAGAATCAAACTCGACATTGTACTCCTCACCGCAAGGCCCTCCCCGTCTCAAAGAACAAGAATCTATCACTCGTGCCCTCCTATCCGCGGAGGCAAGAAGTGTGTGAGAAAAGCCTCAAAACTCATCCCATACCGCGAGGTGCATGCTCTCCCGAAAGCTCCTATGAATCAAACCAATCGATCGCGGTATCACGCCGACGCGAACCGAATGTCACAGACTACGAAGCCCCGATCACCCGCGATAATCCTCTGCGGTGACGGATGAACTCCTGCGGATCATCTTCCGCCACCCGTAAACTGGAGGGCTACAACTAAGGAAATCCCGTAGTCTCAAACTATTCGCCTCGTGCACTACGGTGCGATCGAGCCGAATCGAATCGCCAGATCCAGCCTCTCAGACGGGCCACAACTTTAGCCAAAAGTCGGGCCATCTCTCAGAGCCCTAACCTCCGCCTGTGCCGCGGGAGGTGCGAGTACTGTGGTCTCTTGGGCCCGAGCCTCGTGACTCTGGGTGTCTCGCTAGCGCCTCCTACGCCTTGCCCTTCGGGCCCGGTTGCCTTTACGCGAGGCATAATCAGCATAGAAAGGAATACGTTAGAGGGTCCAACCTATAACATGCCTCTAAAGCACGATCTCGTAATGAGAAGAATGGAAACCAATCCTAAATATCCTATAGCCTCTCGATTATTGGTGTGGTGCAACACACCGATAATCAAGACTCTACTAGATACGGTCTGTAGACACTTTCCGAGGATTAACTGCTCTGATACCACTGTTGTCACGACCCGTTCGGGGGCCCGTGACTGGTGCCTTATCCGGGCACCCAAGTAGTCATACATCAGAGTAATCGGAAATATAAAGCAAGACATGAAACAGTTTATAAAATAGAATACGCTTTAAGTGAGAAAACATCGCTTTCTGCATATATATAAAAACATGGTTTAGCAGCTACATCCGATCATCGCATAACAGACTCTGCACCTCTAAGGAAATATACAACTATGGCGGACAGGGCCCGCCATACCCGATCAGACAAAACTATCTACAACGTGGAGATCATACCCAAAAGTAGAGCCTCCGAAAGGATGGAGCTCCCGACACCAACGTAGAGATCCTAGGAATGTGGATCTAGCACCGCTTGCCCTTACCGCGATGAACGCAGCCCCAAGGAGGTCGATAACAGTACCAAGTATGTGAAACTATAAAGAATCAAATAAAATCAAAGTATTTAACACCTTTTCACAAACACAATCGGTTCAATTGCACATAGTGTCACATCACAAACAACAACAAGAATAGGAAATCAGAATGTGTCTATTCTAGGCCGCGAATGATCGGCAAGGCCAATCGCCCATAGTATCATTCTCGTGCCTAGTCCTGACTTCCGCACTCGCATAGTCACACATGCACCGCACGAGGTATTCCGCATCGGGGCAGCCAACCCCAGATCCGCCTAGGCTCCCGCACCGCATAGCCTCAAAAGACCGCGTAGTCTCAACAGACCGCATAGGAATCCCCGCATCGGGCTAAACACCCGAATGATCAATCTCGAGCATTCCGCTGCCCGCATAGTCTCACAGACCGCATAGCCGTATAGACCAAGATCATGGCAAGCCCTGTATAACAATCGAGGGTAGGTGATACAATAACGATAAACGGACTTACCGGTTAGCAACGTAAGCACAAGAAGAATGACCCTTTACACAAAGAATTCAAGACACTAACCTGTAGCATCATAATATGTCTACTTATCACACAAATCTCACTACACTTAACAGAAATCAATACAAGGCTTTTATAAACAAACAAGTAAATAGCCTTTTATCTTCTTAAGTTGTTATACCTAACTTCCCATAAAGCTAGTATAACTCTTAAGCTTTTGTTTTAAAAACCAAATATTTATCTTCTGTTAAAAATGATTCAGTATTCTTTTGAAATGTTTTCAGTTCTTTGTTATTCAGGCTTAAGCCGTGAGGCATTGCCGTAAGTATTATTCAGGCTTAAGCCGTGAGGCATTGCCATAAGTATTCTTCATGCTTAAGTCAAATACAATTCCGAAGTTATTATTCAGTTAAAACATGTACGCCTACCGTACTATATATTGTAAAATATCATGCTTTAGGAAGAATCACATACCTTCTCAGCGAAAACCACCTGCCAAGTTGAATATGTCGCGCGCAGAGAGTCAGCCTATAATAGTCACAGATATCTATCAAAGACTACTCTGAAGGTCATTCTAAACAGGGGGTTCATAATTCTACGGTAAGTCGGGCAGCACTTCCCTACCTGGTGAGCTATATAAGTTCATCAGAAAACAGTCCATGTAAGTCTGATTTGATTATTCTTCTAAGTATTTATACTTATTCTTATTCTACAACAGTAAGTATTCTCTAATTCAAAAGAGGGTTAGGATTAGTTACCTCGGTAAGCCCAATAATATCCTAGTAAAAGTCGCGCCTGAGCAAGGTTTTGCTACTAAGTTGTATGATCCAAGCAACCATTAGAAGTTCTTCAAAACTTCTACTAAGTACTAAGTTATTTGGGCTAGGTATTTTGGGCATTATAACAAAACAAGAAGGCAACTTTTCTACCAAGGAGGGGGTAGGTTTCGGCTAGGCTAGGGTGGGGTAGCCTCGCCAAGCTTCTCAAGGGAGGGTGTTGGACGAATTGCTACAAAGGGAGAGGGAAGGATTTTAGACTTGGAAAGCTTTTGTGGATGAAGAACTCTTCATCTCAAGAGGGTATTTATAGCTCAAGCCTCGCCAACCAATGGCCAAGATGAAGACAAGTGCAAGGCAAGTGTAAGGCCAAGATCAAGCCAAGTGCACCCTAACCCCTACTCCACAAAACACTCCACAAAACACTCCACAAAACATGGCACAAGACAAGGCCTAAGCAAGGAACCAATCGGCCAAGGCCAACACCCCTTTTTGGACGCCCAATCGTCCAAAGCCACCCCACTTGCTTCCAATGTGAGGGTGACACATGTCACCCTCCCGTTGGTCCAAAATGTTTCGTCTCTCGGAAAAATCCGCAAAAATAAGAAATGGCATAGCCGGAATTTACTCTACGAAAGCTGTGGAAACGTTTCGTCGGAAAACGATTCTTTTAGTGAGTTGTGTACAAAAGAAAACGTCCAAGGCTAACTAAGGCCAAACTTTTTGTACGTATTCCCTTACGTACATACTCTGGAAATACGGGGTATTACAGTATGGGTTAGTCGTAACGAGGTATGTGAACTTCTTCCTTCTATCGACATGACTATTCTTGAAGTATACTTGGCTTGTTATTTGGAGTATACGTGACTTGTTTTCTTGAAGTACTTACCTTGTCATTAGGAAGTATTCTTGTTATTGATTTTATGCTAAAGGCTTGTCTAAAATATTCCTAAGTTCTTACCATGTCTTATGTGGGATGTTGGTAAGAGTCGTTAGGAAGTATTAGAAATAAGTATAACCTATTCACGGTTCAAATGAGTATTGATCTTCAAGATTATGAGACTTTTATTTAAAGTTATGAGACTTGATTTCCAAGGTTATGAGACTTGTTTTATTTAAATGATTATGAGACTTTATTTTAAAGTTATGGGACTTGATTTGAAAGTTTGTGTGATCTGATTATATGAAGTATAAGTGAATTGATGTTGAAGTATATGATACTTGAATTTTAAATATAAGAGACTTGGTTTATTTTGAAAGTTATAATACTTGAATTGAAAAGTACAAGCTCACTTGACTTTAAAAAGATAGGAGTAACGTCATTGGAAAAGAATGAGTTACTTGATTTAAAGGAATAATTTCCTTAAATGTGAAAGAAGAAGTGAC
Source organism: Przewalskia tangutica (assembly GCA_029844215.1). Classification (NCBI taxonomy): domain Eukaryota; kingdom Viridiplantae; phylum Streptophyta; class Magnoliopsida; order Solanales; family Solanaceae; genus Przewalskia; species Przewalskia tangutica. The sequence continues at coordinate 93,348,736 of CM056721.1, forward strand.
TTGATTTTAAAGAAGAGAAGTAACTTGATTTAAAGGTATAAATTACTTGATTGATTTAAAGAGATGTCGCTTAAATTCAAAACCTTGAATGGAATCTCTGAAGGTGTAGTAACTTGATTTGAAAAGTATAGATTACTTGATTTGAAAAGTATAGATTAATTGATTTGAAAAGTATATGTTTTGATTCAAAGAGAATAAGTAACTTGATTTGAAAAGTATATGTTACTTAATTTAAAGAGTAGAAGTAACTCGATTAAAAAGGTATAAGTTACTTGATTTTGAAAAAGGGAGTTACTTGATTTAAAAAGTAAGTTCCTTGAGTTTTGAAAGAAGAAGTGGCTTGATTTAAAGGCATAAGTAACTTGGTTTTAATAGTGAAAGTGCTTTTGGGTTCAACTCCCTAAATATTGCATGAAACGATTCTTTTGTAAAAAATAGACGTACATAGTACTTTGGGTTCAAATCCCGTACATGATATGGTAGTGCTTTAGTTTTCTAAAATGAAAGTGTTATAACGGCTTTATGGGAAGTTTGTTATAGCAAGGTTTGTGGAAAGTCAAGAGATGGTTTAAAATGTTGTAAGGAAATCATGAGAGAATGTCCATGGTTAAGTCCTTAATATAGTACATGATATGTGGCACTTTGATTTCCAAAGATGTTTTAAAGTAATATGTGATGTCTATTGCCCTGATTTGTCAAACCATGTCTTAGAAAGATACTTAGTATGATAAGTGTCTTGATGATGGTTTCAAAATGATACATGTATTGGATTCTATTTCCTAGTGATACATGTAGTACTTGGGCTTTTCTAAAAATGGAAATTTAGTTTATAAAGTGAATGTACGGTTCACGTACATTGTTGTAATGGACTTTAATCCTTAGTGATGCAAGTGTGATAGTGCCTTGGTGTTATAAAATGAAAGACTTGTTAGTGTCTTGGTTATTTTAGAAAGGAAGACACGGTATTGTCTTGTTTGTTTTAAAAGGAAGGCATGGTATTGTCTTGGTTATTTCAGAAAGGAAGGCATGGTATTATCTTGTTTGTTTTAAAAGGAAGGCATGGTATTCCCTTGGTTGTTCAAAAAGATGGTGCCTTCATTCTGTATAATGAGAGTGCATGCTAATTAAGTCTAATAAGAGTTAAGGGATTTCTTAACTTGCTTATGATATTTATGATAGCCGGTTGTGCTTATGTTATGTGATTATGATAGCCGATTGTGCTTATGTTACGTGATTATGTTAGCCGGTTGTGCTTGTGATATATTATTCATTACGGGGTCATTCCCGGGGCATGTTGCATTTGCATATTCCGTGGATTTGCTCCCCACGATGCGAGAAAGTTACCTCATGCGAGTCTGTAGGGCTCATGCGGGTGAAACAGTCTCATGCAGGGCGGACCAGTCCTATGCGAGGAAGTTACCTCATGGGAGTCCATAGGGCTCATGCGGGTGAAACAGTCCCATGCAGGGCGGACCAGTCCTATGCGAGGAAATTACCTCATGCGGGTCCACATGATCTATGCGGGTGAAATAGTCCTATGCGAGGAAATTACCTCATGCGGGTCCACGAGACCTATGCGGGTGAAGTAGTCCCAGAAGTAGGATTGCATAATGATACTACGGGCGGGTGGCCCTAGATTGATTATAAGCTTCCTAGTTTAAAGCGGTAAAGTTTACTCTACTTTTTAAATAGGCACAGTGTACTGATATTTGAGTATTGTACTTGTTACATGCCGACGGTGATGTTGGAATTCCACGGGCATGCTTATCTGATGATGGTGGTATATTATACTTGTTACATGCTGACAGTGATATTGTATTCCACGAGCGTATACGTGATATTATATCTTTGAGGCGAGTGTCCCTGATTTTGACATGGCTTTCATATATGAAAGTGGTACGGTGTTATAGTATTACAGTGATACAAGGTACAGTTGGCTCTGATTGTTATATGACACGGTAGGATCTGGTATTTGATTCTTATACTTGCCTCTGTCATTCTTTTGTACAGTTATGATCTTGTTTAATGTACTGTATTTCTGTTCCATACTTAGTACTTGTTGTACTGACCTCCTACGGGGGCTGCGTTCATGTCCGCAGGTTTAGGTACTCAGTTGTGGATCCGCGAGCTTAGGATCCTGGTTCAGCATTTTGAGATGGCTCCAATATTCTGGAGCTTGTCATTATGGCTAGGTATATTGAAGTGCGGCGGGCCTTGTCCGTCACGGTTCTTGTCCAAATTCTTAGAGGTCTGTATTCATATGTGGGTTGGACTGGCTAGAGTTGTAATTACATTGTTGAACAGTGTAGACCCTTCCGGGTGATTTTTATTATGGCAGCCTTATCGGCTTTGCCTGTGTTTAAAGAAAAAAATGAGTGTTATTTATCTTCCGCGATTTATTGTGTTGTATGAATAGAAGGGTGCCCAGGTAGGGCACCAGTCGCGGGCCCGGGGTTCGGGGTGTGACAATTACTCTCAGTTTAAAAACGATCTGATTGACTCTTTGATTATTATACTTGTCTCTTGTTATCTTTTTGGCCTGTTATAATCTCATTTACAGTACTTATTGTTTCACATACTTGGTACATCTTTCGAACTGACCCCCTTTCTCCGGGGGGGCTGCGTTCATGCCGCAGGTTTAGGTACGCAGTTTGGTGATCTGCAAGTGTAGGATCCTTGCTCAGAGTTTTGGGATAGCTCCATTGTTCTGGAGTTTATCATTTTGGTAATGACCTTTCATTATAGGTTTTTGTACATTTATGGGTACGGCGGTGTCACGACCGACCCCGGGCCCGCGACTGGTGCCCTACCTGGGCACCCCTTACCGGTATACATCAGAGAATAGCAGCGGAAAATACATAAACTCATAAAATAAAACAGTACATCTTTGTTCTTACAACCCAATCCACAAGATATGACTACAGACCTCTAAGAATAACAATTGTGACGGGACAGGGCCCCGTCATACCCCTGAATGTACAACAACCGACAATATCAGGGATCTGAACCCAGGGACAAGCCTCCGGAGTAATGGAGCTTCTCAACAGCTGAACAGTGATCCTAAGAGTGAGGATCATCAACCTGTATAACTCTACCTGCGGCATGAACGCATCCCCGAAGAGGTCGATCTGACATGTACAGTATGTGGCCCGAAATCAGTAATGAAATCATAAAGTCTAAAATAAAGTTGGAGACATGTATGATAACTCAAATAACAGTACACTGTGCCTTACTAACAATGAGAGTAAACAAGAGTATACTTTACTGCATAAAAATAGGAGGCGCATGATCAAAGTAGGGCCACCCACCCATAGTATCATTAAGAAATCCTACTCGTGGGACTATTTCACCCGCATATGTCCTGTGGACCTGCAATGAGGTCATTCGCCTCGCATGGGACTATTTCACCCGCATAGGTCCTGTAGACCCGCAATGAGGTCATTCGCCTCGCATGGGACTATTTCACCCGCATAGGACTATTTCAACCGCATGGGCCCGGTGGGCCCGCAATGAGTACAAACGCCGCACTCGCATCATGGGTAGCCATTCCATGGAATAAGTAGTAACCCGGGGGTTTACCCCGTATAAATAACATAACCTATCACAACCGGCTATCATACGTAACATAAGCACTACCGGCTTATCATACATAACATAAGCACTACCGGCTTATCATACATAACATAAGAACCACCGGCTTATCATACATTACATAAGCAAGTTAAGAAATCCCCTAACTTCTTATTAGCTTTGTTCATATACACTCTCATTTTAGTTCACTTAAGGCACTAACATGTCATTATAAAATCCGGGAATTTAACCCAAAGTACTACGTACTTCTATTCTTTTAAAATGACTTTTTTCCATACAAAACTTCCAAGATACTAATAACCGTAGTATCAAGTCACAACTGCTTTTCAAGACAAGTCACAATACCTTTTAGAAATACATTTATAGGCTTCTAAATCAACTAACTTCTTTCTTTAAAACCTTAAGCAATTGATGCCTTCAAATCAATTTGCCTTTCTTCGTTTCAAGTCATTTATCATTATTTACATTACTAGAGTAGACCACTCTTTCACCTTTCCATAAAGCTATTATAACCAACTTCCCATAAAGTCGTTATACTAACTTTATACTTTAGGCAATTACATTCTTTTTTATATCCAAGAGACTTATACTTTCATAAACCAAGTATCATATACTTACGAAATACTTCAAGTCTCTTAACTTTAGAATAGTTCAAGTAATCAATACTTTCCAAATCAAGTATTCTATACAGTTTCAAGTCAAGAAATCTTTGTTTACTTTATTGGAATAACCATTCTTTTTTTACTTTCCATAAAGTTATTATAACCAACTTTATGCTTTTGAAACCAAGGCATTTCTATCCTTTAAAAACAAGTGAGTTAATTCTCTAACTCAACCAACTTAGACATTCTTAAAACAAGTCAAGGATATCAATGTACTGAATTCATTTAAATCTCGTACGCCAGCCGTACTATACATTTATAACTACGTATGCTCAAGAGATAAGAAGTTTCCACATACCTCTTCGGTTCAATCCACTTGCTAAGTCCAATATGCCGTACGTCGCATGTCAACCCAAAATGACCACAATACGTCTATTAACTTCTAACTTCAAGCGTAGAATATCCCAAGTGTAAAGTCACTTAATTCTACGGAAAATTGGACAGCACTTCCTTTGTTTCTACATACTTTTCCACCTTTTTCAAGGCCCGAAATCAATAACCACACGCCTTATTTAAGGCTCAACAATTTAGCTAACCAATGGGGATTACATGCCTTAACAGGACGTGTAAAATTCTGCCCCACAATTTACATAAAACTGTTCATTATTAAATGTCATCCTTGGCTACAATGTACAACCACATACAATCTTTTCCAATTCTTTTTCAATCCATATTGTCGTTCCAACATGTTATATAGTCGCAACCAATTTCAACAACTAAAATACCTTATTTAGATAACATGCGACGATTATAGCTATCGACTAATTTGTATTGTACTTTCAATGGTTAATAAGCTCATGCTCGGATTTAGGCTCCCAATATTCTATAACACTTATAAATCTTCAATGCATAATTAACATGAGCAATTATCAACTACTAAAATCACTTCAATAAACCCCACATAAAAGTGAAGACAACGGCCATATAAGTCCAACAAACTAGAGGCTCGAAAACTGCCCTTTATACTTTCATTTATGACATGACAACATTCAATTCTTATATCCATTTTACTCATCACAATACCCTTATCCAATTTCTACAACACATGACATAATTTATTTCAATAAGGAAAATGAATTTACCTTGGTATTTTCCCCAAGACAGTCCAACAATCTCGCCCACTTTAGCCCTCTTTCCGCAACACTTCTTCTTCCCGCTAAATCACCTCTATGAACCCCCTACAAGCTTGCCAACATATTTCCTTCTTGTTGCCTTTCCAAAAATCTCATTTGGCTTAGGATTTTATCAACTTTTGATAGAGGAGAGCAAGTGTTTGAATGATCTTTTAGTGTAGAATGGCCAAGTCTTGCAAGACTTGGCCAAGATATAATCCTTATCTTGATCCACAAGTTGGGGGGACACTTGTCGCCCTCCCATGGGTCCTCTACAACAAATATCTTCTATTTTTACCCTTTTTCCGCAAAAAATCCCGCCACGGCGCCGCGGCCCTGCAGCCGGCGCCGCGGCGCTGCAACTTCAGACAATTCAGGGTTTCCGGCGCCCTGTCCCTGCAGCCGGCGCCGCGGCGCCTGACCCTGTCTCTTCTGTCAGCTGATCTTGTAACGTCTATAACTTTCTACTCCGATGTCCTATCGACGAGCGGTTTGTTGTGTTGGAAACTAGACTCAATGAACTTCATATTAGACTTTTGAAACACCTAAAAACTCCCATTATACTGGGAGATATACTGCTCCAAAGTTGACTGAAAAACTGTCCAAAAATATATTCTGCCAACTTTTTTTTCCTTTGTTCCTAATTCGAATCTTATTTCCTTTCGTACGTTCTCATCTCATCCTCTTGGAATTACGGGGCGTAACATTCTTCCCCCCTTAGAAACATTTGTCCCCGAATGTTCTTTCGTAGTCCCATCTAAACGGATATTGGCATAGTCCCTTGACTACACCCAACATAATCACACTTGCTACACCTGGCCATATAACAATACTTATGCTAAAACGTCAACCTGAACTCCAAGTGTCAACGTCGGTTATCTGCATAAAGCTTTTATCGACTCTGAGCTTGCTAATAATCTTTCCTGGATAAGTTTCGCCTTATCCACAGCCCGCTGAATCAAGTCCGGGCTAATTATCTGAACCTCGCCTACGTTGAACCAACCAATTGGCGAGTCTACACTTCCTTCATACGAAGCCTCATACAGGGCCATCTGGATACTGGAATGGTAGCTTTTATTATACGCAGACTCAACAAGAGGTAAATAATTCTTCCAGCTAACTCTGAAATCAATAACACCGGCCCGCAACCTATCCTCAAGTGCCTGGATAGTACGCTCTGCATGTCCGTCAGTCTGAAGGTGAAATGCCACACTGAGACTCACCTGTGTCCCTAATACCTTCTGGACAACCTCCAGAAGTTAGCCGTAAACTGAGCTCATCTGTCTGACATCATAATATAGGAACTCCGTGCAGTCTCACAATCTTCTTGCTATATAATCTAGCATAATCCTCAGTCGAGTAAGTGGTCCTAACCGGAAGAAAATAGGTTGATTTCGTCAGCCTGTTTACTATGACTCTCAGGGAGTCGCACTTCCTCTGAGTATGATGCAACCCTGTAACAAAATCCATATTAATCACCTCCCATATCTAAGTCGGGATCTCAATCGCCTATAGTAGCCCACTGGGCTTCTGGTGTTCAACCTTGACCTGCTACTAATTTGGACACTAAGCAACAAACTCTGCTACGCCCCTCTTCAGGCCATGTTACCAATACATACATCTGAGGTCATGATACATCTTAGTCGACCCTGAACAAAATAAAGCAAGAAGCACTACGTGCCTCCCCTATGACCTGCTGACAAGTCCTGCAGCATTGGGCACACACATTTTTTCCTTATATCACAGCACCCTATCTGGTGCTACCCATACAGGTCCTCCTCCTCTTTGAGAGCCGTATCTCAAATTCGCCCTAGAACTGGATCCTTATATTATCGCCTCTTCACCTCCTCAATGAGGGAAAACTCGGCAACCTCTCGAACCTGAGCTCCTCTATCGTGTTCCCGTAGCTGCCAAGAAAATATAGGTTGTTACCTTATCGCATTGCATCCGCACACAACCCATCCAAACACTCAAAGTGTTACCATAATAACCTAACCCTCTAGTCCTTCATGTTACACCCCGTAAATTGCAGGACATGTTTATAAGAACGTACGTAAGAACTCAAAAATGTTAAGATTTGAGAATAGTAAAAATTTGTCGGAATTTTGGAATTGTCGAAAAACGAAATATTGCGACGAATGGGAGGGCGACACGTGTCACCCCCCCCCCTAGTGGTCTTGGACGAAATGGACATGGCTAAAATGGTCATTTGACCATAATTTAAATGACCAAGTCTTGCTAAGTCTAAGAGCTTGACATTGTTGACTTAGTCAAGAGCCACTTGGCTTGATCCTTGTGAATTGCATCCAAACCATCCATTTGTTCTAATATTGACCCTCCATATGTTTATATAAGCTCACTAGTAGAAAGACAAGGCTTCTATACTTAGAAAATTTTCAAGAAAACTTTGAAGACAAGAGAGGAGCTCTCGGGTTGGGGGGTTTCAAGAACAAAAAAAATTTCATTTGTTGTTCAATAAGCTCCACACTTTAAACCAAGGTTCCTAAGAGTATTGTAAGGGTATCCCAATAGAAATATCCCGGAAAAGTATCGTTTTTGTATTAGTCGTAAGGTGAAAACCTAGTCACTTTCCTAGGTTTGGATGGGGAAGTGAAGGAAAGTTGTCTGTGATCTTCTAAGGGCTTCAAGTGGCGGATTGGAGTGTCAAGGAGAGGCTCTAAGTTGCTAGGGAGCGACTTCAGATCTTGAAGTGGATTAAGGCTCACTAAGGTAACAATTTGGTTCTCTTAAGTGTTATAAGATTACATATTGTTGTAGCCTTACATTTTGACTAGCATGAAGTATATGTATTAAATATTGATAAGTGTTATGGAAATTTGAAGCCTAAAATCCGAAATGACATGTTGAGCCATTTGAAATTGAAATCCAATTTGGTCGATAATTAGAATCGTCGCATGTTACCTACTTGAAGATTGTAGTAGTTATAATCAATTGCGGCTTGATAACATGTTATACTAAACAACTTGAATTGAAAAGGAATTGGAAAGGTTGATATGTTGTTACACCTTTGGCCGAGAATGACATTGTATGTTGGACTAGTTTGATATCAATTGTGGGGCGGAATTTTACACGTCTTGTAGGCGTGTAATCCCCTATTGTTAACTACATTGTTGAGCCTTAAATGTGGCGTGTTTGGTTATTGAATTCGGGCCTTGAAAAGGTGGAAAAGTATGTAGAAACAAAGGAAGTGCTGTCCGATTTTCCGTAGAAATTAGTGACTTTGCACTTAGAATATTCTACGTTTGAAGTTAGAAGTTAATAGACGTATTATGGTCATTATAGGTTGACATACTACGTACGACATATTGGACTTAGCAAGTGGATTAAACCGAAGAGGTATGTGGAAACTTTCTTATCTCTTGAGCATGAGTAGTTATAAAGGTATAGTACTGTTACACCCCGTAAGTCCAGGACATGTATAAGAGAATGTACGTAAGGAATCAAGACTTGGAAATTAGTACGAAAGGGAGAATTGTTTTTCCGACGGAAAATCTTCCGAACGTCGGAAGAGAAAAATGTTCGTTGTTGAGAATTGGATTCTCAAAATGCATTATTTGGAGAGTATGGAACTTATTAACATTATGGAAATTTATTTTTGCGGATTTGGTCATGTGGGGCCCACCCGAGGAATTTTACGTTTTGTGGGGCCCACGAGGGTTACAGGATTTTATGGACGAATGAGAGGGCGACACGTGGCACCCCCACACTTGGTCTTGGTCGAATTTTGTAAGGGGTAGAATGGTCATTGACCATCTTGGAAGATAAGTCTTCAAGCTTGAGATTGTTGACCAAGGTCAACTTGTCAACTTGGCTCTTTAATTAATGATCTTCATCCAAGCCACACATTTGTTATAATCTAAGCCATCCAATGTGTTATATATGCTAAGCTAGTGCAAGACAAGCTCTTCTAACACTTAGAAAATTTCACAACATTTTCTTGTCCATAGTATTGCTCTCGGGTTTGGAGGAGTTCCAACAAGAAAAATTTGTAGTTTTGATCCTTTGTTCACAAGACTTTAACCCAATGTCCCTAAGGGTGTTGTAAGGATATCTCAATAGAAAGATTTCAGAAAAACGGCGTTTTCGTATTAGTCGCAAGGCGGAAACTTAAGGAGTTCTTCAACTTTGAAGTTGGAACTTGAAGATGGGTTCTTCATAGGCTTCTAAGGAGTGCTTGGAGCGGATTGGAACTTAAGGAAAGGAGCTAAGAATTTGCTAAGGCGCGACTTTGAATCTTGGAATTTTTAAGGGCTTATAAAGGTATAATCTTGTCGTTTTAGTAGTTAATATTACTTATCATTGTAGTTGTGGATATTAGCAAGCATGAGATGTTTAGTATGAAGTTTGATTAGTATCTTGGCTATTGGAACCCTAATCCGAAAACTAGCATGTTTAGCCTTAAGATTACAATTCAAGCTGAATATTAGTTTAAGTCGTCGCATGTTGTATAAAGAAGGAAATTGTAGTTGTTGAAGTTGTTTATGGCTATATAACATGTTAGACCTTAGAACTTGGAATTGGAAAAGGATTGGAAAAGACTTAGGGCTGTTGATTATTGTTGGCCGAGAATGGCTAGTGAGTATTAAACTACTTCGTATGAATTGTGGGGCGAAATTTTACACGTATTGTAAGGCGTGTAATCCCCTTTGTTTGGTTGTTGTTTGGAGCCTTAAATGTGGCGTGTTGGTTATTGTATTCGACCTTGAAAAAGGTGGCAAAGTGAGTAGAAACAAAGGAAGTCTTTGCCCGATTTTCCGTAGAATTAGACCGCTACTTAGTATTATTCTACGTTAGAGACTAGAAGTTGATAGTCTTGTTGTGACCATTATAGGTTGACAATTCTACGTACGGCGTATTCGGCTTAGCTTGTGGATTTAGCCGAAAAGGTATGTGAACTACCTCCTCTTCTAGCATGATTCCTTAAGATAAAGAAAGTATGTCCTACTCCTTAAATGATCCATTCCTTGGTTGTATTTGGTTTGCCTAAAATAGAATTCGTTCTATGTACTCCCTTGATTGTACTTTGATGTCAAATTGTAAGTTGTATGATCCATTTCCTTAGTGAAATTTGGATTCTTAAAAGTGAAAGTATTTTACTTAAAGTACATAGAGTCTTGAAAGGGAAGTTGTTTCCAAACCTTTTGGCTAGTGCCTTAGTTCCAAAACCTAATGGTCGTTTTAATGACTTTAGGGGAGTCAAAGGAGTGATTTACTAAATTGTTTTAAAAGAGGAGAAATGACATGATTTAAGAGAAGTAACTTGTTTTAAAGGTGTGAGTTACTTGAGGTTTAAAAGTAGAAGAAACTTGTTTTCTAAATATTAAGAGACTTGAAGTATTTTGAAAGTTAAGAAACTTGATTTATAAGTATTTGATACTTGGTTTTAAGTATAAGTCTCTTGGTTATAAAAGGAATGGATATGTCTAAAACCATAAAGGGTTATAACGGCTTTATGGGAAGTCGGTTATAATGGCTTTATGGAAGGTTAAGACAGTTGTCTATTTTGATTAATGGGCATAATTTGCCTAGTTTGTGAAAAATTTGAAGTTACTTGATTTCAAGCTTTGAAATGAGTTTCCTAAAAGTATAGTATCTTACTTTGAAAAATAGACATACATTGATACTACGGGTGTTAGTATCTTGGGGTTTTACATAAAAAGGAGTCTTTGGAAAAGAATGTACGTACGTAGTACTTTGGCTTGTTTAATTGAGAATTATTCTATGTATGCCTTGATAAGTACTTTGGCTTGTTTAATTGAGAATTATTCTATGTATGCCTTGATAAGTACTTTGGCTTGTTTAATTGAGAATTATTCTATGTGTCACGACCCGACCCCGGGGCCGCGACTGGTGCCCTACCTGGGCACCCCGTTCAGGTATACATCAGAGAATAGCAGCGGAACATATACAACATAAACACATGTGTAAACAATAAACAACACAGGCTAGCCGATAAGGCCGCCTTCCATAATATAAACATAATCAAAAGTACAATTGTACAACTCAGTTCTTACAGCCCAACCACATATGTGAATACAGACCTCTAGGAATAACAACTGTGGCGGGACAGGGCCCCGCCATACCCCTGAATGTACATAAATCTACAACATCAGGGAAAGACTGTACCAAAAGAGACAAGCCTCCGGAGAAATGGAGCTTCTGACGTCTGATAAGTGATCCTAAGAATGAGGATCCACCACCTGTTTACCCCTACCTGCGGCATGAACGCAGCCCCAGGAAGGGTCGTTACACAATATGTACTAAGTATGTAAATCGAAAATCGTAATTACATCATAAGTTTAAAACAAAGCCGGGGACATGTATGATAATCAAATTACAGTACACTGTGCCTTACTAACAATGAGAGTAAATAGTAGTATACTTACAATATAAAACAGGAAGCTCACGATCAAAGCAGGACCACCCGCCCGCAGTATCATTAAGCAATCCTACTCCTGGGACTATTTCACCCGCATAGGTCGCGTGGACCCGCATGAGGTATTCCTCGCATGGGACTATTTCACCCACATAAGCCCTTACGGACTCGCATGAGGTATTCCTCGCATAGGCGTTACCGCGCATGAGACTATTTCACCCGCATAAGCCCTTGCGGACTCGCATGAGGTATTCCTCGCATCGTGGGTAGCAAATCCACGGAATATGCAAATGCCACAAACCCGGGGAATGACCCCGAAATGAATAATATACCACTAGCACAAACTGGCTATCATACAATATATAAGCAAGTTAAGAATCCCCTAACTTCTTATTATTATTGTTCACATACACTCTCATTTTAGTTTACTTAAGGCACTAACATGTCTTTTATAAAGATCCGGGAATTTAACCCAAAGTACTACATACTTCCACTCTTTTAAAAATGACTCTCTTTCATATAAAACTTCCAAGATACTATTAACCGTAGTATCAAGTCAACATTACTTTTCAAGACAAGTCACAATACCTTTAGAAATAAAGTTAGGTTTCTAAATCAAGTGACTCCTTTTCTTATAAAACCTTAGGCAATTTATGCCTAAAAATCAAATTGCCTTTTCATTACACTCAAGTCATTTTTAATTCCATAAAGCAAATATAACCAACTTCCCATAAAGTCGTTATATTCACTTTATACTTTAGCCAAATACAATTTCCTATCCAAGGGACTTATACGTTTAAAACGGAACAAGTATCATATACTTTAAAACTCTTCAAGTCCCTTAACTTTAATAAAACTTAAGACATCCTTAATACTTTCAAAGAAGTGAGTTATTCTCCTAACTCACCCGACTTGGCTATTCATAAAACTAGTAAAGGATATCAAGGTCTTGTACGTCTACCGTACTATATACGTGCAACTAGTCATGCTCAAAAGATAGGAAAAGTTCTACATACCTCTTCGGGTCAAACCACTTGCCAAGTACAAAGTCCCGCCCGTAGTATGTCAACCTATAATATTCACAATACATCTATTAACGCCTTACTTCAAACGTAGAATATTATAAGTGTAAAGTCTCTAAATTCTACGGAAAATCGGACAGCACCTCCTTTGTTTTTACTTATTTTGCCACCTTTTTCAAGGCCGAATACAATAACCAAACACGCCACATTTAAGGCCCAATATATGCAATCAACAATAGGGGATTACACGTCTACTAGACGTGTAAAATTCCGCCCCACAATAGATATCAAACTAATACAACTACTAGTCCAATTTCGGCCATATTGAGTACAACAATACCAATTCTTATCCAATTTCCATTTCAATCCAAATTGTTAGCATAACATGATATCAAGTCGCAATCGATTATACTACTATAATCTTCAAGTAAGTAACATGCGACGATTCTAGTAAACGACCAAATTGTAATCCAACTTCACATGGCTTACATTACATTTCGGATTTAAGGCTACAAGCAATCCATAATACTTATAAACTTCAACATATCAACTTCATGCTAGCAACATGTAAAGCTAACAACAACAATATATATATAATCTCGTAACACTAATAAGAGACAAGATTATACCTCAACGAATCTTAATCCAACTCCAAATCCGAAGTCGCTCCTTAGCAACTTAGAGCCTCTTCAAGACACTTCAATCCGCTACTTGAGACCCTTAGAACAATACCAACAAATTTCCTTCAAACTTCCAAGCAAAACCTAGAAAAGCAACTAGGTTTTCGCTTTGCGACTAACCCGAAAACTATCTTTTTCTGAGATTTTTCTATTGAGATATGCTTACAATACACTCAAGAACCTTGGTTTAAAGTGTGGAGCTTAATGGACAAGAAACAAAAAAAAAATTCTTTTCAATTGCCTTGAACCCGAGAGCAAAGCTATGAGCTCTTCAAATTTTTGTGAAAATTTTCTAAGTGTTGGACTATGTCTTGCTACTAGTAGTATTATATAGTGCATTGGAGGGTCAAGATGCAACCAAATGGGTGGTTTGGATGAGCTCTTATTAAATATCAAGCCTTGTGGGTCCTTTGACTTAGTCAAGAATCTCAAGCTCACTACTTGCAAGACTTAGTCATCCAAGACTATGGTCAATGACCATTTTGGCCATGACATTTTCGTCCAAGGCAACAACAAGGGGGGGTCACACGTGTCGCCCTCCCATTCGTCACAATATTACGCTTTCCGACAATTTCATAATTCCGATAAATTTTTACAAGTCTCAAATCTTAACGCTTGTGAGTTCTTACGTACGTTCTTAAAACATGTCATGTAAATACGGGGTGTAACATTCTTCCCCCCTTAGAAACATTCGTCCCCGAATGTTCTTTCGGAGTCAATCTTAAAATTAGCGACATAGTTTCCTTTCACAACCCCGACATACCAAAAATGCCACACATGGCCACATAATAGCATTTAAGCAAAAGAAATACTTCAATTAAAACTTGACAAGTAGGGGAAGATGAATTACCTGAAGGTATAGGGAATAGGTGAGGATACTTCCTCAACATGTCCTCCTCCGCTTCCCAAGTCATCTCCTCTCGGTTATCATTCCTCCACAAGACTTTGACGGAAGCCACATCCTTGGTCCGCAGTCGCCTGACCTGGCGATCGAGTATCGCTATGAGACTCTCCTCATACGATAACCCCTCTGTCACCTGGACCTCACTAGTAGGTAAAACTCTCGCTGGATCACCGATACACTTCCGCAACATAGAAACATGGAAGACCGGATGTACCGCCTCTAACTCTGATGGCAGATCCAACTCGTAGGCAACTTTGCCCACTCTACGGACGATCTGGTAGGGCCCAATGTACCTTGGGCTGAGTTTCCCCTTCTTACCGAATCTCATCACACCCTTCATGGGTGACACCTTCAAGAAGACCCAATCGTGCACGAAACTCCAAATGCCGACGCCGATTATCCGCATATGACTTCGCCGACTACGAGCGCTAATGGTCTCTCTGGATAAGCTTCACCTTATCCACGGCCTGAACCAAGTCCGCCAACTAATCGCACCTCGCCACGCCGAACCAACAATCGGCGACTGCGCTTCGCCATATAAAGCCTCGTATGGCGCCATCTGTATACTGGAATGGTAGCTGTTGTTGTAAGCAAACTCCACAAGAGTCAAATGATCCTCCCAGCTACCCCTGAAATCAATCACGCAGCTCGCAAAGATATCCTCGTTGTTCGGATAGTACGCTCGCTTGCCTGTCGACCGAGGATGAAATGATGTACTGAGACTCACCTGTGTCCCTAAACCCTTCTGGAAAGACCTCCAGAAGTTAGCCGTAAACTGGGCTGTTACACCCCGTAGTTCCAGAGTATGTATATGAGGACGTACGTACGAGAATACGACAGTAAAATTGGAAAGGAAGAAAGATGTGATTTTTCGACGGAAAAGTTTCCGGATTTTGTGAAGGAAATGTTCATTAAAGGGAATTGGATTCCCAGATTTGGTATTTGGACTTTTTGGAATATTTGAGAATTATGAAATTTTATTTCCGAAATTGGTCACGTGGGGCCCACGGGAAAATTTACGGTTTTGTGGGGCCCACTTTATTTTCGGATTTTTGGCATTACGGATATTTTCGGATTGAAGGCAGCTAAGTTTGGTGGGTGATGCTTGTGGCGAGGTTTCCGATTCTTGAAGGAGGCGACGGCGCCCGTTCTTACTCTTCCGGAGGGTCAGACGGTTATGTAGTGTATTGTGATCGTCGGCGTCGGGCTCGGATGTGTGTTGATCACGGTGGGTAAGGTTATAAGCGTCACGCATCCCGACTTAAGAAGCATGAGAGGAACTACCCCACCCATGATTTGGAGTTCGCGGTGATTCACGCCAAGATGCCGAGGCACTATTTGTATGGGGTTCATGTGGATATTTATACGCACCACAAGAGCCTCCGGATATCTTCACCGGAGGAGCCGAACTTACGGCGAGACGGTGGTTAGAGTTACTCAATGATTATGATGTTGATATCTGTACCACCCGGGAAGGCCAATGTTGTGGCGTATGCCTTAGTCGTAGGTCGATGGGAGTCTATCGATGTGCGGCCGCAGAAGAGGGGCATGGTCCGCGAGTTACATCACTAGCGAGCCTTGGGGTCCGATTGATTGGTTACGATAGCGGTGGGGTTCGAGTTCGAGTGTCACGACCGAACCGGCCCGTGATCGTGCCTTACCCTGCACCCCAAAGAGTCATACATCAGAGAAAAATCAGCGGAACATAGATCAATAACATGAAATAACAGAAGTATAAACAATGATCTGTGAACACTTGCCTTTCGGCATATATATAAACAACCACTCTTTCAACATGAACAGTTTAATCCTTTTTACAAACTCTGCCCACAACAGTACTACAGACCTCTACGAATGATATGACAACAACGACGGGCGGGGCTCGCCATACCACGAATGTAGCACCTACAACAGGACTATACTAACAAGCCTCCGAGAAATGGAGCTTTCCCAACGCTGAATCGTGACCCCAAGAGCGAGGATCAACGGCGGTGTACCTTTACTGCGGCATGAACGCAGCCCGAGGAGGTCGATAACAAAAGTGCAAGTATGTGGCGAAAATACGTAAATGAAATCATAGTAGTCTATATAAAGCGGGAGACATGTATGATAACAAAACTACGATTCACAATAAACAAGCGATCATATCAAGTCGTGACTCACGCCTCAAAGTCATCACTCAAATATAACAATGGGTCTCACGCCCACAACATCAATCATGCCGTGGAATACCTTCCATCGCCAGCTTTATGATATAAAAGCACCAAGGAACACACATGAACACCGTGTCCCACTGCCATAATAAAACCGTGCGGGGTAAATGCGAAGGCATAGCCGACTACTAACACCTACGCATCAACAAGGTCATGAATCAGATTATAAGATCTGTCTGCATCGCCACATGATCAAAGCCGCCACTTGCCCGCGTATCTAATGTGCGCGTCTAGTCCTGGAACTTTCCGCACTCGCATAGGCCAATCTCATCGCCCGCATGAGGTATTCCCGCGTCGAGGTAGCTACTCCGGCGTCGCCCCGACTTCGCGATCCGCGCATGGCCACATGGACCGCATGCCCATAAAGGACGCACACTAACCCGAACTCTCGTAGCTCGCGCATAGGCCCTCAGGACTCGCATGAGGTATTCTCGAATCATAGGTCCATCGACGCTTTGAGTCTACCCCGTGGAGGGCAGCTTAACCCTAATCATCTCAAGAGATGAGTGATGTAAAATACTAACACAACCGCTTATCGTTAAACAACATAAGCACAACAAAGGAAAACCCCTTTACACAACATCACAAGATACTAACACACGTAGCATCCTAGCATGTTTACTTATCAATCAACAAGAAAGTATTACAAGGCTATCACAAACCAACACAATCAAGTTATACACACAAGGTACTTTCCACTATATGCCAACAAGTTCGGGGTTTTATCCCCAAAGTACTTCATACATTTACTCTTTAAAAGATACGTTACTTTCACAATGTCACACAATACCCGTAGTATAAAAATAGAGTGACTATCTTTTTAAAGTAAATCAATTACTTCTCTTTGTAAAATCAAGTAGCAACATTCTTTTCCAATGTTCAAGTTTGCCTAATTTCCAATGTTCAAGTTTGTCTAATTTCCAATGTTCAAGTTTCTCATTTTTTCGAAAGGGTTTCGCAGTTCATAGTATTAATCACTTAAGAATATCATTCTCTTTTAAACCATCTGAGAAACATAAGCCTTATATGTGAGTAGGATATTCTTGTTTATAAAAATCTTATTACAGCAGCCATGATCTAGGAAATATCATTTTGTCTCATCTTAGCTTCTATGCAGATGGAAGTTTCTACTGGTTTTAATAATACTTAATTATTAACAACATTTCTTTTCTTTTTTTAACGCTGCAGTGGTTTGTCGGTACACATTCTGATTTCCGAAATCAGTAAAACATTCTTAAGCCGTTATACCTAACTTCCCATAAAGCTAGTATAACTCTTAAGTTTTCAAAAAAAACAAGTATTACTTCTTCTTTCAAAATGATTCAAAAATCTTTTGAAATACTTCAAGTTCTTTATTAACACATAACAAGCCAGTTATAGTTCAAATCAGTTACCTTTCAAGAACCACAAGTATTTTCTTATCAACATAAAGCTATTATAACCAACTTCCCATAAAGCCGTTATAACACTTTATGTTTTAAACCAATCAAATTCATTTAGCACATGTACGTCTACCGTACTACATAGTTCACACATATCATGCTAGAAGAGATAGGAAGAGGTTCACATACCTCGCGGACAGTATCGACTAATAGCAAAACGCTCAAGTACCTCCAACCGTCGGCTACTCCTTAAGCCAAGTAGATCGCGCCATACGTAGTACTACAACCTATAAGGCCACAAGGCGCTTATTAACATTTAGATCCCGTGAGAACATTCTACGTAAAATTCAAGATTCCTCCCGCAACAGAAATCTCCTCTCCTCTAATCTGGCTACCAAGCCAACCAGGGGGTTATACGCCTAACCCGACGGTACAATTCTACTCACAAGATTACTACACAAGTCTACTGTAATACAGTCCTATGTAAATACAGTTCAGTACTCTTCTTTCGAAAAGGTTTATTATTCAGGCTTAAGTCAAAAGACATTGCCGACAACAACGTTCAGTTCTATATATAGTATACTTCAACTATATAGTCTAACAATCATGTAATTTCCAATTACAATAGAGGGACAAGATAATTACCTCAATAAGCCCATAATTATCCAAGTATAAAGTCGATCCTGGGCAATCGTTTAGCTCCAACTCCGTGTGCTCCGACCCGCTCCAAACAACCCTTAGAAGTTCTAACCAACTTCTACTTATGACTCCAACTAACTATGGAGATTTTCCTTAGGGTTTCGGTTTTGTGACTGACGGGAAGTATAATAGTATTTCTGGGCTTTTTGTATAGGTATAACCTTAGAGTACTACAAGGTATACGGCTAAGGTAATTTGGACATTATAACAATACTTTTGAGAGTATTTCTACCAAGTGGGGGGTGTATTATACGAGACAACTAGGCTGAGTGGGTACCCACGCCACACTACAAGGAGGGAGAGGGCTCTCGGCGAAGGGCTCTCAAAGGGGGAGAGGGGCTCTTGGACGAGAGTCAACAAGAGGGAGGAGAGGGGTTTCCAAGACTTAGAACAAGTGAAGAGTGGATGAAGAAGTTCATCAAAGAGGGGGGTATTTATAGGTCTAGCAAAGGCCAACCAATGGCCAAGATCTTGCCAAGTGCAAGGCAAGTGTAGGGCCAAGATCTTGCCAAGTGCACCTTATCCATCTACCACAAAATATCCTACCAACCCCTTGACCAAACAATGGTCATTTCGTCCACTTGAACCGCCCACAACGTGCTCCAATGAGAGGGTGCCAAGTGGCGCCCTCTTGTTGGTCCAAAATGTTTCGTCTCTCGGAAAAATCCGCAAAAAATAAAAATGACATCGCCGTATTTTTCCCTACTAAAGCTGTTAAAACTTTTCGTCTAAAAACGACTCTAATCGGGTGTTGTGAACAAATAAATTTCGGCCAAGCCTTACTACAAGTTCAAATTTTCTACGTACGTCCTTACGTACATACTCTGGAAATACGGGGTATAACAGAGAGGTTGCCGAGTCTTCCATCGTCGAGGAGGTGAAGAGGCAACAGTTTGAGGATCCAATTTTGATTCGGTATCGTGATACGGCTCTTCGTGAGGGGAAGGGTCCTTTTGAGGTAGCACCTGATGGGGTGCTAAGGTTTGAGGGCAGGTTGTGTGTTCCAGATATTTCAGACTTGGCGGCGAGTTCTAGGGGAAGCACACAGCGCGCGTTACTCTATCCATCCGGGGTCGACCAAGATGTACCACGACCTCAGATCTGTGTATTGGTGGGATGGCTTGAAGAGGGACGTTGCAGAGTTTGTAGCTCAGTGCCCGTGTTGTCAGCAGGTGAAGATAGAGCACCAGAGGCCTAGTGGATTATTGCAGACGATAGAGATCCCGACCTAGAAGTGGGAGGTGATCAACATGGACTTTATCACAGGATTACCTCGCACTCAGAGGAAGCATGATTCTATCTGGGTTATCGTCGACAGGCTGACGAAATCAGCCCACTTTCTTCTCGTCAGGACGACTTTCTCGGCTGAGGACTATGCCATACTTTACATCCGAGAGATCGTGAGACTGCATGGAGTCCCTATTTCTATCATTTCAGACAGAGGAGCCCAGTTTACGGCTAACTTCTGGAGGTCTTTCCAGAAGGGTCTAGGGACGCTTAGTGAGCATGAAGTCGCATTCCATCCTCGAGCAGACGGACAGGCAGAGCGCACTATCCAGACTCTTGAGGATATGCTGCGAGCCTGTGGTATTGACTTCAGGGGTAGATGGGAGGATCATTTGCCTCTAGTTGAGTTTGCGTATAATAATAGCTACCACTCCAGTATTCAGATGGCGCCTTTTGCGGCCTTGTATGGGAGGAAGTGCATATCGCTGATAGGCTGGTTTGATGTAGTCGAGGTGTAGTTAGTGGGACCAGACCTGATACAGCAGGCAGTGGATAAGGTGAAGCTTATCCAGGAGCGGTTACTGACAGCTCAGAGTCGACAGAAGTCATATGCAGATCATCGTCGTCGGCATCTGGAGTTCGAGGTTGATGATTGGGTTTTCCTGAAGGTGTCGCCCATGAAGGGTGTGATGAGATTCGGGAAGAAAGGGAAACTCAGCCCAAGGTACATTGGGCCGTATCAGATTGTCCGCAGGGTAGGCAAGGTTGCCTATGAGTTGGATCTGCCGTCCGATCTGGAGGCAGTGCATCCGGTGTTTCATGTTTCTATGCTGAGGAGATGTATCGGGGATCCATCTAGGGTACACCCGATGGACGATGTCCAGGTGACCGAGGGGTTATCGTATGAGGAGATTCCCATAGCGATAATCGATCGTCAGGTTAGGCGTCTGCGGACCAAGGACGTGGCTTCCGTCAAAGTCTTGTGGCGGAACGAGCTCAGGGAGGAGATGACGTGGGAAGCTGAGGAGGACATGAGGCAGAAGTATCCTCACCTATTCCCCACGCCTCCAGGTAACTCACTTTCCTACTTGTAAATTTTCATTGACCTATTTGCTTAAGTGTTGTATTGTGGCCATGTGAGGCATTTGCAAACTGTTTAAGTTATGAAGAACCTTATCGTTGTATGTCTTGGGAAGGAACATTCGGGACGAATGTTTCTAAGGAGGGGAGAATGTTATACCCCGTATTTCCAGAGTATGTACGTGGGGGCGTACGTACAAAAGTTCAACCTTAAAGTTAAGGCTTAGGACGAATTTGTGCACAACTCACTAAAAGAATCGTTTTCCGACGAAACGTTTAACAAAACTTGCGAAGGGAAAATTACGGCTATGTCATTTCTAATTTTTGCGGATTTTTCCGAGAGACGAAATATTTTGGACCAACGAGAGGGTAACACTTGTCACCCTCAAGTGGCGGGATTTGGACGACCATGGGGGCGTTTGTGGCCTTGCATAAAGTCAAGGTTAGGTAGGATATTTTTGTGTAGTAGATGGATAAGGACACTTGGGTGAATCCCCACCCTCCACTTGCCCTCCACTTGCCTTCATCCTAGCCCTTGAAAGCCCTATAAATACCCCCCCCCCCCCCTTGATGAAGAGTTCTTCATCCACAAATCATTCTTCCAAGTCCTGAAATCTCCTTCCCTCTGAGAGCTTTCGTCCAAGCCTCCCTTTCCCCCCCCCCTCTCTTGAAGAGCTAAGCCGAGGCACCCCTCCCCTCCCCCTTTTCCTTGTAGTCTCGGCCAAAGTACCCCCCTCTTGGTAGAAATACTCTCCAAGTATTGTTATTATCCTCAAATACCCTAGCCGTATATCCTTTAGTATTTCTAAAGTTACCTCTATACGTAGAGTCCGGAAATACTACCTTGTATTCCTATAGTCACTAAACGAAACCCTAAGAGAAACTTCATAGTTGGTTGAAGTAGAAAGTAGAAGTTGTATAGAAACTTCTAAGGGTTTCTTGGAGCGGATTAGAGCGTACCGATTAGGAGCTAAACCTCGCTCAGGATCGACTTATATCTTAGATAATATTGGGCTTATCGAGGTAAATAATCTTATCCTTCTATTGTAATTGGAGAATACATACTGTAGATGTATAGAAATAAGTATAAAATACATAGAAGGATATTAAAAGAGAGAATTGAACTGTAATTACATAGAAGGGTATTACAGAAGAGAATTGAACTATAATCACATCAGAAGATTTAAAGAAGATTGAATCAGATTTACATAGATCAGTATTCTGATGAGACTTGTATAGCTTACCGGGTAGGGAAGTGCTGCCCAATTTTCCGTAGAATTAAGAACCCTCTGCTTAGAACTTTCTACAGAGTAGTCTAGACGTTGATAGACGTATTTGACTATTATAGGTCGATACTCTGCGCGCGACATATTCGACTTGGCAGGTGGATTTCGCCAGAGAAGGTATGTGATTCTTCCTATACTCTTGAGCATGATATTTTAAAATATATATATAGTACGGTAGACGTACGTGTGTTAACTGAACGTAGTTTTACTGCAATGTCTTTTGACTTAAGCCTGAATAATAAGAATCTTGAAGTCTTTCAAAAGAATTATAAATCATTTTTGAAAGAAGAAGAATATTTGTTTTTAAACAAAAAGCTTAAAGAGTTATACTAGTTTTATGGGAAGTTAGGAATAACGACTTAAGGAAGATAAAAGGAACAGTTTACTTGTGTGTTTATAAAAGACTTGTATTGATTTCTGGAAAGTACAGTAAGATGGTTTGTTGAGTAGACATATTGTGATGCTATGTGTGTTAGTATCTTGTAACGTTTGTGTAAAGAGGTTATTCTTATTTGTGCTTATGTTGTTTAACGGTAAGCTGTTATGTTAGTATTATATCACTCACCTCTTGACATGATACCGGGGTTAAGCTCCACGCGGGTAGACTCAGCGGTGATGGGACCATGATTCGAGAATACCTCATGCGGGTCCAGGGACCTATGCGGAGCTACGAGAGTTCCAGGTTAGTGTGCGGGGTTATACCTCATGCGGTCTATGTGGCCATGCGGACTACGAGTCCAGGACGATGCCGGGGAGTAGCTACCCTCGATGCGAGGAATACCTCATGCGGGCCTAGGTGGCCTATGCGGACTACGGGAGTCCAGGATTAGGCATGCATAATGATACTATGGGCGATTGGCCCTGCTTCGATCATTCGCAGCCTAGAAAAGACCTGTTACAGTTTACCTATTGTTGCTCTTGTTTATGATGTGGCACTATGTGCGGTTACATTGGTTGTTTCGTGCATATTTGTAAAATTGGTTTTAAAATGATATGATTTCATTTAAGTACTTTACAGTTTCACATACTTAGTACCTGTTGTACTGACCTCCTTCGGGGGGCTGCGTTCATGCCGCAGGTAAGGGAAAGCAGGTGCTAGATCCGCATCCTTAGGATCTTTTGCTTTGGTGTCAGGAGCTCCACCTTCTCCGGAGGCTCGACTTTTGGGTATGATCTCCCTGTTGTGTAGATAGTTTTGTACATTCAGGGTATGGCGGGGCCCTGTCCCGCCATAGTTGTTTACTTCCAGAGTGCAGTAGTCTGTATGCAGTTGGGATGTAAACTGCCAAATTTTGGTTTATATATATATATATGCCGAAAGGCGCCCTTTTCTCAGATAAAATGTGTCTCATTTACAATTGTTTCATGTCTTGTTTTTATATTCTGCTGATTACTCTGATGTATGACTACTTGGGTGCCCGGGTAAGGCACTACGATCCCCGAACGGGCAGATCGTGTGATACCACCCCGGAAGGGTGTGACGAAATTTGGAAAGAAGGGGAAATTTAGCCCGAGGTACTTTGGGCATTTTCAGATCGTTGTAGAATAGGCCAGGTTGCCTATAAGTTAGCACTGTCGTCCGACTTAGGAGGCAGTACGTCCGGTATTCCATGTTGCTATGTTTTGGAAGAGTATCGGAGATCCCTCCAGAGTGTTCCCAGTTAATGATGACCAAGTTAGAGATAGTAACCCCGAGATTTTGGAAACTGAAGCAATGACAGAAATGTGGTAAGTATATTAGGAAGAGTTCGAGTGTACGAGAAGATACACAGTAAGGAAGAAGCGAGCATGTGTTATGAGAATAGAAGTGATCATTTCTTGTGTGAAGAAAGTATCCTTTGGACCATGGGTGGAGCTAATGGTATCGTTATACACGTTAATGTTTCTAAGGGGGGGAGAATGTTACACCCCCTAGTTCCAGAGTATGTATATGAGGACGTACGTACGAGAATACGACAGTAAAATTGGAAAGGAAGAAAGATGTGATTTTTCGACGGAAAAGTTTCCGGATTTTGTGAAGGAAAAATGTTCGTTAAAGGGAATTTGTTATACCCCGTATTTCCAGAGTATGTACGTGAGGGCGTACGTACAAAAGTGTAAGCCTTAAGTAGGCAAAGTGGCGAAATTTGTGCACAACCCCCGAAAAGAGTCGTTTTCTGACGAAACGTTTTACAAACTTTGCGAAGGGAAAATTCCGGCTATGTCATTTATTATTTTTTGCGGATTTTTCCGAAAGACGAAATATTTTGGACCAATGGGAGGGTGACACTTGTCACCCTCAATGGACGGCAAAGAGGGCTTCCTTTGGCACGTTTTTTGTGCTTTTCTTGGTCAAGGGTTAGGTAGGATATTTTGTGTAGTAGATGGATAAGGACACATGGGTAAATCCTAGCCCTACACTTGCACCACACTTGTCTTCATCTTGGCCATTGGTTGGCCATTGCTTGACCTATAAATACCCCCCTTAGTTGATGAACTTCTTCATCCAAAAATCATTCTCCAAGTCTCAAAAATCCCTCCCCCTTAAGTGTAGCATTCGGCCAAGTCCTCCCCCTCCTTTGTGAGCCTTGGCCGAGAGGGTACTCCCCCCCTCTAGTGGTGTGGCCGAAAGTACCCCCCCCCCCCTGCATTGTAGTTTTCGTATAATACACACCCCCCTCTTGGTAGAAATACTCTCCAAGTATTGTTGTTATACCAAAATACTTTAGCCCAAATACCTTGTAGTACTTTCCAAAGTTACCTCTATACGTAGAGCCCGGAAATACTATTATACTTTCCCTCAGCCACTAAACGAAACCCTAAGGAAAACCTTCATAGTCGGTTGAAGTGTTAAGTAGAAGTTGCGTAGAACTTCTAAGGGTTGTTTGGAGCGGATTGGAGCACTCGGAGTAGGAGCTTAACGTTGCTCAGGAGCGACATTAAACTTGGATAATTATGGGCTCATCGAGGTAAATACTACTGTCCTTCTATTGTAATTGGGAATTACATACTGTAGTTGTATAGAAATGAATATAAGATTCATAGAAGAGAATTGAACTGTAATAGAAGGATATTACGTAAAAGACTTGAATCAAATCACATCGAAGAATATATAAGTAGAAGATTAAAGCAGATTTACATAGATCAGTATTTACGATGGTGATAACCTTTATTGGTTGAATGTTCTGCGAGTAGCATGTGCTACTTGGAAGGTGGACAAGGCTAGCCGGGTTATAGCCGTGGAGCGTTTTGCTTATAGTCGATAATCGTCGCGAGGTATGTGATTCTTCCTATACTCTTGAGCATGATATTTTAAAGATATATATATGTATAGTACGGTAGACGTACGTGTGTTGACTGAACGTAGTTGTACGGCAATATCTTTTGACTTAAGCCTGAATAATAAGAATCTTGAAGTATTTCAAAGAATTAAGAAACCTTTTTGAAAGAAGAGTAATACTTGGTTTTGAAAACATAAGAGTTATACTAGCTTTATGGGAAGTTAGGTATAACGTCTTAAGAGTGATAAAGAGAATGGTTTACTGATTTTTAGAAGTTAAGAGACTTGATCTTAAAAGATAAGAGACTTGACTTAAATGAATTAATATAAATTTTTGTGTGAAACCTCATTCATGAGTAATGAGTACTTGGTTTTTAAAAGGAATAATGTTTTACTGATTTCGGAAATCAGAATAAGTATCGAACAAACCACTGCAGCGCTAATAAAGGAAAATGTATTGAATAATGAAGTATTATTAAAACCAGTAGAAACCTCCATCTGCATAGAAACTAAGATGATACAAAATGATATTACATTTCCTAGATCATGGCTGCTTAATAAGATTGATTATAAACAAGAATAACCTACTTACATATTTGGCATATGTTACTCAATTGTTTTAAAAGAGATTAAGACATTGAACTATGAAACTTTTCTAAAATAAAGAGACTTGAGTAATTGAAATTAGGCAAACTGGAACTGTAGGGAAAAGAAAGGCATTGTTTTGTCTTAAATTGGTTTAAAACATAAAGTGTTATAACAGCTTTATGGGAAGTTAGTTATAACGACTTTATGAAAACAAAAGAAGGGTTTTATCATTGGTTTTAATGTGGTAACTTGACTTTAAAAAGAGAAGTGTTTTGGTCTAAAAAGAAGGCATGGTATTGCCTTAATTTGGTTTTAAAAAGGAAAGTATGGAAGTTGTTTTGGTTTACTTAAAAGATGTTGGTCACTCTATACTACGGGTATCGGGTGACCCTTGTAAAAGAAACGGATCCTTAAAAAGAATTTAACGTACGTAGTACTTAGGGTTAAAACTCGGACTTTGACATAAAATGAAAGTACCTTGAGTCATGTATAACTTGCCTATGCTTGTTGTTGTGAAACTTGCCTATGCTTGTTGTGATAGCCTTTGTTGTGCAAGAATTGTGTTTCTATACTACCGCGTCTCTCGGTGGAGGGCCGGTTGACTTGTTGAGAACTTACTTGAACGTCTGCGCGATGACGGAGAATTCCGCAGACGCCTCGCGTTGATAGTGTTATTCCATGGACTAGCTCTCCATGAGGTTTCTTACTGTTCGGCCTTGGTACCTGGTGGTCGTCTTTTGTACTTGCCCCGTCTCATGGCTGATTCGGCCTTGGTACAGTAGTTAGCCCTCGTGACTTGCCCTGCTCGATGTAGTGACGGTCTCGTGATACTGACGCCGTACCGTAGTTAGCCTCGTACTTGCCGGCCGCCACGTGACACGGCCTTGGTATCTGGTAGTCGGCTTTCGTACTTGCCCCGTATCAGCTTCGTGGTTTGGATGTTTTGTGACGAAGTCTCGTGACACGGCCTTGGTACCTGGTAGTTAGCCCTCGTACTTGCCCCGGTCAGCTACGTGACACGGCCTTGGTATCTGGTAGTCGGCTTTCGTACTTGCCCCGTATCAGCTTCGTGGTTTGGATGTTTTGTGACGAAGTCTCGTGACACGGCCTTGGTACCTGGTAGTTAGCCCTCGTACTTGCCCCGGTCACGTGACACGGCCTTGGTATCGTAGTCGGCTTCGTGCTTGCCGTGTCGCCTTCGTTTGGTTGTATAGTATTGTTAGTACGGCTTTGGCATCAGGTAGGACTTGGTGTTCAGGTGTACTTCTTGGTGTTATCATATCATATACTGCCGGCAGTGAGGAAGGTATTCCACGGGCATGATTGATGTTGTGGGCGTGAGACCCAATATTTATATTTGAGTAATGACTTGGAGGGCGTGAGTCCCTGACTTGATATAACTGTTATATGTGTGTACTGTAGTTTGGTTATCATACATGTCTCCTGCTTTATATAGACTATTATGATTTCATTTACTGATTTACATTTCACATACTTGGTACTGTTATCGACCTCCTTCGGAAGTGCGTTCATGCCGCAGGTAGAGGTACATCGACTGTCGATCCCCGCGTTTAGGATCACATTCCAGCGTATTGGGAAGCTCCGTTCTTTCGGAGGCTTATCTTTTGGTATGTTACCCTGAGTCTGTAGGTTCTTGTACATTCAGGGGTATGGCGGGGCCCTGTCCCGTCATAGTTGTTGTATAAATCTTAGAGGTATGTATCACTGTTGTGGGCAGGGTTGTAAGAATTGTAACTGTTCAAATGTCGATATATTTATATATGCTGAAAGGCAACCGTTTTGGTTGGCCTATTTTCTTTTATCTTGATCCATATCTAAATTGTATGTTTAAGTTTTTATTTCCATTGGTTTTCTCGATGTTGTATCACCAGGGTGCGGGGTAAGGCACGATCCACGCCCGGTTCGGTCGTGTGAGTGGATTCCCAGATTTGGTATTTGGACTTTTTGGAATATTTGAGAATTATGAAATTTTATTTCCGAAATTGGTCACGTGGGGCCCACGGGAAAATTTACGGTTTTGTGGGGCCCACTTTATTTTCGGATTTTTAGCATTACGGATATTTTCGGAAGATGAAATATTTTGGACGGGTAGGGGGGCGACACGTGTCACCCCCGTGTGGCCATGTTGGCCGAATTGGAGAAGGACAATTGGGACGTTTTTTTGGTGGACAAGTGGCCCATTTTTGTGGTGGCCACTTGTCCCATTTTTGTGGTAGCCAAGTGGTTGGCCAACTACCCACACACATGTACCCCATCCTCACCATCCACTTGCCTAGATCTTGGCCATTGATTTCCCTATAACTACCCCTTGTGTGCAAGACTTTATTTCATCCACATTAGAAAGTTTCCAAGGCAAAAAAAATTCCCCTCCCTCCCTTAGTGAGTTCTCGTACAAACACCCCCCCCCCACCTTGAGTAGAATTCTTCAAGTATTGTTGTTATTCCAAATACTTTAGCCTAAATACCTTGTGGTATTCCAAAGAAATCCCAACATAAGAGCCCGGAAATACTACTTTATTCCATAGTCGCAAAATGAAGCCCTAGAAAAATCTTCATAGCTTAGATGAAGTGTTAAGAGAAGTTGTTTAGAAACTTCTGGGGTTGCTTGGAGCGGGTTGGGCGTAAGGAATTGGAGCTAAACGTTGCTCGGGATCGACTTATATCTTGGATAATTTTGGGCTTATCGAGGTAATTATCTTTGTCCCCCTATTGTAATTGGAGATTACATGTTGTAGTAGTTTAGAATTGAGTATAAGATATATTGGAAGGATGATTATAAATAATTGAACTGTATTTACATAGGACTGTATTTACAGTAGACTTGTAGTATTATTGTGGAGTAGAAGTGTACACGCGTCAGGTTAGGCGTGTAACCCCCCGGGATTGTTGGTTTGGTAGCACTCGCCGTTAGAGGAGATTTATGTGGTTGCGGGAATCTTCTTAATTTTCCGTAGAATAAGGAACCGGTACTTAGAATTGTTCTACGAAGAGAGCTAGAAGTTAATAAACGTTTTATGGCGTTATAGGTTGAAGTACTACGAGTAGCGTATTCTACTTGAAGGGTGGAAAAGGCTAGCGCGTTATAGTACTTGGGCGTTTTGCTAATTGTCGATAACCGCGAGGTATGTGAACCTCTTCCTATCTTTTTTAGCATGATTGTTGTGAACTATGTAGTACGGTAGACGTACATGTGCTAAATGAATTTGGTTGGTTTAAAACATAAAGTGTTATAACGGCTTTATGGGAAGTTTGCTATAACAACTTTATGTAGGTAAAGAAATGGTTTGTGGTTTTTAAAAGATAAGAGACTTGACTTTAAAAGGAGAAGTGTTTTGGTCTAAAAAGAAGGCATAATATTGTCTTAATTTGGTTTAAAAAGGAAAGTATGGAAGTTGTTTTGGTTTACTTAAAATGTTAGTCACTCTATTTTGATAATACGGGCATCGGGTGACCTTTGTAAAAGAAATGGATCTTTTAAAAAAAGAATTTAACGTACGTAGTACTTTGGGGTTAAAACCTGGACTTGGGCATAAAATGAAAGTACCTTGAGTTGTGTGTAACTTGCCTATGTTTGCGTGTGATAGTCTTGTCGTGCTAGTATTGTATTTCTATACCACCGCGTCTCTCGATGGAGGGCCGGCTGATTTGTTATGATCTTACTTGGACGTACCGGCAGTGACGGAGCATTCCACGGGTACGCTTCTGTGATTATTATTCCATGGACTAGCTCTCCATGAGGTTTTACTGATTCGGCTTGGTATCTGGTAGTTGGCTCTCGTACTTGCCCCGAGGTCGTGGCTGATTCGTCTTGGTATCCGTAGTTAGCCGTACTTGCCCGTTCAGTTTTGTGAAGTCTCGTGATTCCGCAGTATCGGTAGTTAGTCTTACTTGCCCGACCCACGTGCGCAGGTGGTATCTGGTAGTTGGCTTTCGTACTTGCCCTGGGTCAGCTTCATGGTATGGTTATATAGATTTGTTGGTACGGCTTTGGTATCTGGTAGTTGGCTTTCGTACTTGCCCCGGTCAGTTGATGATGCGGCTTTGGTATCTGGTAGTTAGCCTTCGTACTTGCCGTCACGGTTTTATGACACGGTGGGACACGTGTTCATGTGTACTCCTTGGTGTGGTTATCGTAGACTGCCGGCAGTGAGGAAGGTGTTCCACGGGCATGATTGATGTTGCGGGCATGAGACCCATAGCTATATTTGAGTGATGACTTCGAGGGCGTGAGTCCCTGACTTGACGTGACTGCTTACATATTATGTACTGTAGTTTGGTTATCACATATGTCTCCTGTTTTATTTAGACTACTATGATTTCATTTACAGTATTTTCGTTCACATACTTGGTACTGTTGTCGACCTCCTTGAAGTGCGTTCATGCCGCAGGTAGAGGTACATCGGTTGTTGATCCTCGCTCATAGGATCACAGTTCAGCGTATTGGGAAGATCCGTTTCTCCAGATGCTTATCTTTTGGTATGTTTCCCTGAGTTGTAGGTTCTTGTACATTCAGGGGTATGGCGGGGCCCTGTCCCGTCATAGTTGTTGTTACACTCTTAGAGGTGCATGTAATCTTGTTGTAGGCGGGGTTGTAAAGGATGTAACTGCTCAAATTCTGTATATATATGCAAAAAGGCAACCGCTTTGGTTGCTTTGCTTTCTTTTATCTTGTTTCATATCTGTATGTTTTATTTCCGCTGGTTTTTCTCTGATGTTGTATCACTAGGGTGCCCTAGGTAAGGCACCAGTCGCGGGCCCGTGGTCGGGTTGTGACATGGGCTCCCCTATCAGATATAATCGACACCGGGACACCGTGCAGCCTCACAATCTCTCTGATGTACAATCTGGCATAGTCCTCAGCCGAAAACGTCGTCCTGACTGGAAGGAAATGGGCTGATTTCGTCGACATCAACAATAACCCAAATGGAGTCATACTTCCTCTAAGTGCGAGGTAACCTCAGAACAAAGTCCATGTTGATCACCTCCCACTTCCAAGTCGGAATCTCAATAGCCCGCATAATCCACCGGGCCTCGGTGCTCGACCTTGACCTGGCGGCAATTAGGACATCAGGCGACAAAACCTGCCACGTCCCTCTTCAGGCCATCCCACCAATACAAACATCTGAGGTCATGGTACATCTTGGTTGACCCCGGATGAATAGAATAACGAGCACTGTGTGCCTCCCCCAGAATCTGCTGACGAAGTCCTGACACATCGGGAACACACAACCGGCCCTCAAATCTCAGCACCCCATCAGGCGCTACCTCGAATAGACTCTTCTCCTCCCGAAGAGCTGCATCTCGATACCGTACCAACACTGGGTCCTCAAACTGTCGCCTCTTCACCTCATCAACGATGGAAGACTCGGCAACCTCACGAACCCGTACCCCACTATCGTCGGTATCGATCAATCGAACCCCAAGGCTCGCTAACTGGTGGATCTGACGGACCATGTCCTGTCTCTCTGGCTGTACCTCTGACAGGCTCCCCATCGATCTACGACTCAAGGCATCAGCAACTACGTTGGCTTTCCCCGGATGGTATAGAATATCAACATCATAATCTTTCAGCAACTCTAACCACCGCCTCGCTGCAGTTCGGCTCCTCTCGCTGAAGATATACTGGAGGCTCTTGTGGTCTGTATAAATATCCACATGAACCCCATACAAATAATGTCTCCAAATCTTCAAGGCATGAATAACTGAGGCCAACTCTAAGTCATGGGTAGGGTAATTCCTCTCATGCTTTCGTAACTGTCGGGAAGCATAGGCTATAACCTTGTCGTGCTGCATCAAAACATACCCTAACCCGATACCCGAGGCATCACAATAGATCACGTGCCGTCCTAACCCTCGTGAAGAGTAAGAACTGGAGCTGTAGTCAACCTTTCCTTCAGCAACTGGAAACCCTTCTCGCAAGCCTCTGTCCACTGGAACTTAGCTGCCTTCTGAGTCAGCCTAGTCAATGGTGCTGAAATCGAAGCAAACTGCTCCACAAACCTACGATAATAACCCGCCAATCTAAGAAATCGCGCACTTGGTCGGAGTAGTAGGTCTCACCAAGACTTGATCGCTTCAATCTTTGCCGTATCCACCCAACACCATCACTGATAATATGCCCCAGGAATGCCACTGAGGCCAACCAAAACTCACACTTGGAGAACTTGGCGAATAACTGCCGGCTCCGGAGAACCCCAAGTACCGTCCTCAAGTGATCTGCATGCTCCTGCTCTGTCCGCGAATAAACCAGGATGTCATCAATGAATACTATCACAAATGTATCCAAAAATGGCTTGAACACCCGGTTCATCAAATCCATAAATACCGCTGGAGCGTTGGTCAAACCGAAAGACATAACCCTGAACTCATAATGCCCATACCGGGTCCTGAATGCAGTCTTTGGGATATCTGCCTCTCGAACTCGAACCTGATGATAACCAGATCGCAGGTCTATCTTGGAGAAACACCTCGCACCCTGCAACTGGTCAAACAAATCATCAATCCTGGGGAGGGGGTACCTATTCTTGATGGTTACCTTATTCACCGCTCAGAATCAACACACATACGCAGCTGGCCCCATCCTTCTTCTTCACAAACAAAACCGCGCTCCCGGGGAGATACACTAGGTCCGGATAAAGACTTTCTCCAAAGAAATCCTTCACCGGGTCCTTCACTCCTCAACTCGGCAGGTGCCATCCTGTATGGCAGAATGGAAATAGGTCGAGTGTCTGGCAACGTGTCAATACAAAACTCAATCTCCCTCTCAGGAGGGGATACCCGGAAGATCGTCTGGGAACACATCTGGAAACTCCCTAACCACTGGCACTGACTGGAGAACTGGCACCTCAGCCTCTGTATTAAATACCCGAACCAGATGATAGATGTACCCTTTGTGCACCATCTTTCTAGCCTTGAGGTAAGAAATAAACCTACCCTCGCGATTTGTGTTGCCGCTTCCACTCGATAATCGGCTCGCCAGAAATCGAACCGAACCAACTCGCCTCATACCAACGTTGGCATAACAAGAAGCCAACCAGTCCATACCCATAATGACATCAAAATCTGTCATCTCCAACTCTATCAAGTCTGCAAGGGTCTGACGACTGTAAATAAATACCGGACAACCTCTATACACCCGCTCAGCTAACACCGAATCACCCACTGGCGTAGCTACCTCAAAAGGCTCTATCGACTCCGGCTCTATCCCGATTCTACCCGCAATAAGAGGGGACACATAGGACAAGGTAGAACCTGGATCTATCAAAGCATATACATCACAGCCTGAAATCAATAATGTACCTGTGACGACGTCAGGGGAAGCCTCCTGATCCTGGCGGCTGGCTAGAGAATATATGCGGTTCTGTGGACCGCTAGAACTGGAACCACCACCACGACCTCTGCCGCGGCCTGCCGGTCCGTGAGTACCCTGCCCTCCGGGGCGCATAACCACAGAAGGAGAAGAAGACCCAGCAACTGATCCGGTCGGCTGCACCGTACCACCCATGCCGCCTCTAGACGGACAATCTCTCCTCAAATGGCCCAGCTGGCCACAAGAATAACAAGCTCCTGCAGGAACATGACACTCGCCTGGGTGAGATCTACCGCATCGAGCACACCGAGGTGCGGGTGGTCTCGATCGGCGACGATCTCTGCCTCCCTGAAACCCAGAAGTCCTGGAGCCCTGACCTGCTCCTGAATGACCTGGCTGATCAGACCTCTTGCCAGAAAACCGTGAAGGAGCACTCTGTGCTGGCTGGAAAGTGGACCTAGTTCGCCGAGGCCGCTGCCTCGAAATCGCCCCGAGACCCCGCTGCCCCGCCTCTTGGGTTGGCCTCGAGTCAACTGGTCCTCCTCTCTCTATCCTCTATCCTCGCGCATAGGCTGCATCTCCGGCAATGTCCATACCGGGTGAAGAGCCACCCCTGCAGTGCAAGAATCATATGACGGTCTAGCCTCATCACATAACGATGAACTCTATCCGCCATGTCGCCTACAATAGTGTGCGCAACCGCCAAGGAGTCAAACTCGGTGTACTCCCGATAGTCCTCCCGCTCGCCTCAAGGTCAAGAATCTATCTACCCGGCTCTCTCATCTCGTGAGGCAAAAGTGATCCATGAAGGCCTATGTGAACTCTCCCAAACAGTTGGAAGAGCATGCTCACCTCTCGACAAAGACCCATGACTCAAACCAGCCAACGCAATGTCGCAGAACCCAGAAGAGGCTAGCATAATGCACTCGTCTCAAGCCCTAAGAACTCGCATAGTGCATCGTAGCTGCCGAATGAACTCCCCGGATCCGCCTCGCACTCGAACCATAAAACTCGCGGATGACAACGCAAAAATCCTGATCCGCAAACCGCCACTTGGGTTAGCCGCTCGCCTCGCTTGCCGCTCGCTACTATATCGTCAATAACCGGATCCGCCTCGTAGTCTCTATACTCGGCTCTGGTTGTGGGACCGAGTCTCGTACCGTAACCTCTCGAGCTACCGCCGCTCGCCTCTAATACCGACGGCGTGGTGAACTCGCCGACCCGCCTACTACCTCGTGCATAATCTGTGCTCGAGTCCGTAACCTCTCGAGTACCGCTAGCGCCTCGCCGCTGCCTTGCCCTTCTGGGCCCTGGTCGCCTTCCGTGGAAGCATAACTGTTTCATAAGAAGAGGTCAGAGAGGATTCAACCTAATAAGACAACTCTACTGCACGATCTCAGAGAGAGAAGAATGGAAACCAATCTTAAATGTCCTGCAGCCTCCTGATTATATATGTGGTGCACAACACACCGATAATCAAGACTCTACTAGACACGGTCTGTAGACACTTTCCGAGGACTAATCGCTCGATACCACTTTTGTCACGACCCACCCGGGAGCCGCGATCGTGCCCTACCCGGGCACCCTGCCTGTATACATCGTAGAATAGCAATGAACATACACAACATAAACACATGTGTAAACACAAACAACACAGGCTAGCCGATAAGGCCGCCTTCCATAATATAAACGTAATCAAAAGTACAATCAGCATAACTCGCTTCTACACCAACCACATATGTGAATACGCACTTAGAATAACAATCGTGGCAGACGGGCCCGCCATACCCACGAATGTACATAAATCTACAACATCGTGGAAAGATCAGACTAAAAGAGACAAGCCTCCAGAGAAATGGAGCTTCTGACGTCTGATAAGTGATCCTAAGAATGAGGATCCACCACCTGTTTACCCCTACCTGCGGCATGAACGCAGCCCCC
Organism: Przewalskia tangutica; assembly: GCA_029844215.1. Taxonomy (NCBI): domain Eukaryota; kingdom Viridiplantae; phylum Streptophyta; class Magnoliopsida; order Solanales; family Solanaceae; genus Przewalskia; species Przewalskia tangutica. The sequence continues at coordinate 93,384,109 of CM056721.1, forward strand.
GAGGAAGGGGGTCAGTACACAATATGTACTAAGTATGTAAAACTGGAAAATACTGTAATTACATCATAAGTTTAAAACAAAGTCGGGGACATGTATGATAATCAAATTACAGTACACTGTGCCTTACTAACAATGAGAGTAAATAGTAGTATACTTAAAATATAAAACAGGAAGCTCACTATCAAAGCAGGACCACCCGCCCGCAGTATCATTAAGCAATCCTACTCCTGGGACTATTTCACCCGCATAGGTCGCGTGGACCCGCATGAGGTATTCCTCGCATGGGACTATTTCACCCGCATAAGCCCTTACGACTGCATGAGGTATTCCTCGTGATAGGCGCACTACCGCAGGGACTATTTCACCCGCATAAGCCCTTGCGGACTCGCATAAGGTATTCCTCGCATCGTGGGTAGCAAATCCACGGAATATGCAAATGCCACAAACCCGGGGAATGACCCCGAAATGAATAATATACCACTAGCACAAACCGGCTATCATACAATATATAAGCAAGTTAAGAATCCCCTAACTTCTTATTATTCTTGTTCACATACACTCTCATTTTAGTTTACTTAAGGCACTAACATGTCTTTTATAAAGATCCGGGAATTTAACCCAAAGTACTACATACTTCCACTCTTTTAAAAATGACTCTATTTCATATAAAACTTCCAAGATACTATTAACCGTAGTATCAAGTCAACATTACTTTTCAAGACAAGTCACAATACCTTTAGAAATAAAGTTAGGTTTCTAAATCAAGTGACTCCTTTTCTTATAAAACCTTAGGCAATTTATGCCTAAAAATCAAATTGCCTTTTCATTACACTCAAGTAATTTTTAATTCCATAAAGCAAATATAACCAACTTCCCATAAAGTCGTTATATTCACTTTATACTTTAGCCAAATACAATTTCCTATCCAAGGGACTTATATGTTTAAAACGGAACAAGTATCATATACTTTAAAACTCTTCAAGTCCCTTAACTTTAATAAAACTTAAGACATCCTTAATACTTTCAATGAAGTGAGTTATTCTCCTAACTCACCCGACTTGGCTATTCATAAAACTAGTAAAGGATATCAAGGTCTTGTACGTCTACCGTACTATATACGTGCAACTAGTCATGCTCAAAAGATAGGAAAAGTTCTACATACCTCTTCGGGTCAAACCACTTGCCAAGTACAAAGTCCCGCCCGTAGTATGTCAACCTATAATATTCACAATACGTCTATTAACGCCTTACTTCAAACGTAGAATATTATAAGTGTAAAGTCTCTAAATTATACGGAAAATCGGACAGCTTCTCCTTTGTTTTTACTTACTTTGCCACCTTTTTCAAGGCCGAATACAATAACCAAACACGCCACATTTAAGGCCCAATCAATGCAATCAACAATAGGGGATTACACGCCTACTAGACGTGTAAAATTCCGCCCCACAATAGATATCAAACTAATACAACTACTAGTCCAATTTCGGCCATATTGAGTACAACAATACCAATTCTTATCCAATTTCCATTTCAATCCAAATTGTTAGCATAACATGATATCAAGTCGCAATCGATTATACTACTATAATCTTCAAGTAACATGTGACGATTCTAGTAAACGACCAAATTGTAATCCAACTTCACATGGCTTACATTACATTTCGGATTTAAGGCTACAAGCAATCCATAATACTTATAAACTTCAACATATCAACTTCATGCTAGCAACATGTAAAGCTAACAACAATATATATATAATCTCGTAACACTAATAAGAGACAAGATTATACCTCAACGAATCTTAATCCAACTCCAAATCCGAAGTCGCTCCTTAGAAACTTAGAGCCTCTTCAAGACACTTCAATCCGCTACTTGAGACCCTTAGAACAATACCAACAAATTTCCTTCAAACTTCCAAGCAAAACCTAGAAAAGCAACTAGGTTTTCGCTTTGCGACTAACCCGGAAACTATCTTTTTCCGAGATTTTTCTATTGAGATATGCTTACAATACACTCAAGAACCTTGGTTTAAAGTGTGGAGCTTAATGGACAAGAAACAAAAAAAAAATCTTTTCAATTGCCTTGAACCCGAGAGCAAAGATATGAGCTCTTCAAATTTTTGTGAAAATTTTCTAAGTGTTGGACTATGTCTTGCTACTAGTAGTATTATATAGTGCATTGGAGGGTCAAGATGCAACCAAATGGGTGGTTTGGATGAGCTCTTATTAAATATCAAGCCTTGTGGGTCCTTTGACTTAGTCAAGAATCTCAAGCTCACTACTTGCAAGACTTAGTCATCCAAGACTATGGTCAATGACCATTTTGGCCATGACATTTTCGTCCAAGGCAACAACAAGGGGGTGACACGTGTCGCCCTCCCATTCGTCACAATATTACGCTTTCCGACAATTTCATAATTCCGATAAATTTTTACAAGTCTCAAATCTTAACGCTTGTGAGTTCTTACGTACGTTCTTAAAACATGTCCTGTAAATACGGGGTGTAACACTATGTATGCCTTGATAAGTACTTTGGCTTGTTTAATTGAGAATTATTCTATGTATGCCTTGATAAGTACTTTGGCTTGTTTAATTGAGAATTATTCTATGTATGCCTTGATAAGTACTTTGGCTTGTTTAATTGAGAATTATTCTATGTATGCCTTGATAAGTACTTTGGCTTGTTTAATTGAGAATTATTCTATGTGTGCCTTGATAAGTACTTTGGCTTGTTTAGTTGAGAATTGCCAATGTGTGCTGGTGATAGCATTTGAGTACAAGTATTATGTTTTATTACGTTGTCGCGACTCTCGGTTGGAGGGTCAGCTGTCTTGTTGTAAGTTTACTTGGACGTACCGACAGTGAGGTGGGATTCCACGGGTATCCTTACATTATTTGTGTTACCCTATGGTCATGCTTATACGACGTGGGATGCCGGGGCATGCGACCACGAGGGATACTCCTAGGACATGCTTATACGATGTGGGATTTCGGGCACGTGACCGCGAGTCGTTAGATTCGATTTGTTTGTGTTACCCTACGGTCATGCTTATACGATGTGGGATGTCGGGCACGCGACCGCGAGATACCCTATGGCCATGCTTATACGATGGGATGCCGGCATGCGACCACGAGGATACTTCTTAGACACGCTTATACGATGTGGGATTCCGGCACGTGACCGGGCGGGTTTGATTCCGGTTGTTTGTATACCCCATGGTCATGCTTATACGATGTGGGATTCCGGCATGCGACCACGAGGATACTTCGATATGCTTATGGTGTTACATTATATCATGGATCGGCAGCGAGAAAGGATTCCACTGCATGATTGATATTATGGCGTGAGACCCATAGTTATATTTGAATAGTGACTTTGAGGCACGCGTCCACGACTTGATATAATCGCTTATGTATTGTATCGTAGGTTGGCTATCATACATGTCTCTGCTTTGTTTAGATCATATGATTTTATTACAATACTTACTGTTTCACATACTTGGTACATTCTTCGTACTGACCTCCTTCGGGGGGCTGCGTTCATGCCGCAGGTTTAGGTAGGCTATTTGGTGATCTGCAGGTGTAGGACCCTGCTCAGAGTTTTTGGATAGCTCCTTCTGTTCGGGAGTTTATCTTTTTGGTATAAGTTCCTTCAGTACAGGATTTTGTACAGTTATGGGTACGGCGGGGCCTTGTCCCGTCATAGTTCAGTATAACTCTTAGAGGTCTGTATTCATATGTGGGATTGGACTCATGTACGGTGTAGTGTCTTTTGTTATGTATATTATGGCAGCCTTGTCGGCTTTGCCCTTGCACGTATGTTGGTTTTAAAAAAAAAAAGGGTGTTATTTAATTTTCGCAGTTTACTTAGTTGTTAAGGTTGAAGGGTGCCCAGGTAGGGCACCAGTCACGGGCCCGGGGTTCGGGGCGTGACAAGTACGGTAGACGTACGAGATTTAAATGAATTCATTTCATTTGATATCCTTGACTTATTTTAAGAATGTCTAAGTTGGTTGAGTTAGAGAATTAACTCACTTGTTTTTAAGGGATAGAAATGCCTTGGTTTCAAAAGCATAAAGTTGGTTGTGATAAATTTATGGAAGGTAAAAAGAATGGTTTATTCTAATAAGGTAAACTAAGATTTCTTGACTTGAAAATGTATAGAATACTTGATTTGGAAAGTATTGATCCCTTGAGCTATTCTAAAGTTAAGAAACTTGATTACTAAAGATAAGAGACTTGAAGCATTTTGAAAGTATACGATACTTGGTTTTCGAAAGTATAAGTCTCTTGGTTATGAAAAGAATGTAAGTGTCTAAAGTATAAAGCTAGTATAACGGCTTTATGGGAAGTCGGTTATAATAGCTTTATGGAAAGTTAAAAGAGTGGTTTACTCTAAGTAATGTAAGTAATGATAAATGACTTGAAATAATGAAAGGCAAATTGATTTAAAGGCATCAATTGCTTAAGGTTTTAAAAGAAAGAAGTCACTTGATTTAGAAGCCTATAAATGTATTTCTAAAAGGTATTGTGACTTGTCTTGAAAAGTAGTTATGACTTGATACTACGGTTATTAGTATCTTGGAAGTTTTATATGAAAAAGAGTCATTTTTAAAAGAGTAGAAGTACGTAGTACTTTGGGTTAAATTCCCGAATTTTATAATGACATGTTAGTGCCTTAAGTAAACTAAAATGAGAGTGTATATGAACAAGGCTAATAAGAAGTTAGGGGATTTCTTAACTTGTTTATGTTATGTATGATAAGCCGGTAGTGCTTATGTTATGTATGATAAGTCGGTAGTTCTTATGTTATGTATGATAGCCAGTTGTGCTAGTGATATATTGCTCATTACGGGGTCATTCCCCGGGTTTGTGGCATTTGCATATTCCGTGGATTTGCTACCCATGATGCGAGGAATACCTCATGCGAGTCCGTAGGGCTTATGCGGGTGAAATTGTCCTATGCGGGGTGGACCAGTCCTATGCGAGGAATACATCATGCGGGTCTATACAACCTATGCGGGCAGATACAGTCTATGCGAGGAAGTTACCTCATGCGGGTCCATGCGACCTTTGCGGGTGAATTAGTCCCAGGAGTAGGATTGCTTAATGGTACTACGGGCGGGTGGCCCTACTTTGATCATGAGCCTCCTATTTTTATGCAGTAAAGTATACTCTTGTTTACTCTCATTGTTAGTAAGGCACAGTGTACTGTTATTTGAGTTATCATACATGTCTCCACTCCAGTTTTATATTAGACTTTATGATTTCATTACAAGATTTCTGGCCACATACTTGGTACATGTTGTACTGACCTCCTTCGGGAGGCTGCGTTCATGCCGCAGGTAGAGTATACATGTTGCTGATCCTCACTCTTAGGATCACTGTTCAGCTGTTGGGAAACTCCATTAATCCGGAGGCTTATCCCTGGTTCAGATCCCTGGTATGGTCGGTTGTTATATATTCAGGGGTATGACGGGGCCCTGTCCCGTCACAGTTGTTATTCTTAGAGGACTGTAGTCACATTGTGGATTGGGTTTTTAAGAACAGAGATGTACTGGTTTATTTTATTTTGGTTCATGTATATTTTACGGAAGGTGGCCTTATCGGCTAACCTGTTGATATTTACTGTTTAAGTATTTGTGAGTTTTATATGTTCCGCTGCTATTCTCTGATATATACCTGCAAGGGGTGCCCAGGTAGGGCACCAGTCGCGGGCCTGTGGTTGGGTCGTGACACTTCAGGCCTCAGGAGGGGTTAGAACTATAGTCGTAGTCAGCTTACTTCCAAATAACTGGAAGCCTTTCTTATACTTGCGAAATATTTGGGCATCATTAATCTCAATTATGGTTTCTGGTTCCATTTCTCTGTTGCAACCAAACGTGGTCACTATACTTAGATTCGACTCCTTTACTTGACTCATGGCTAAGACTTCCTACCAATAACAATTTAGGGGGAGACTTTCTTGATCCCGTCAAGTAATAATCCTATTATTTTCTTTCAGCTCATAGAGCTTATAGTCAGGTGTTCAACCTCAATTCATGGTATTACATATCCTAATGGCTTGCCAAGATTTTCTTATCGTTCGAGTGTCTACTCGTCTTACCTTTATATTTCATTTCAAGTTGTCCTGGGGTCCCTTACCTCCCCATATTTTCCTACTATATTTCTCGTCTGTACAGATTCTGCCACCTTTCACCGAGGGGTTATTACTGCCCATCATTCACTAATGGTCTTTACACTGGTCTGGGTAACTATGCCTTGGGAAACATTCATAATTGTAATTGCATTCTCCTTATTATTCTGGTCATAACCCTTCATCATACTAATTACTAACCCAAAATATTTCTACCTCGTTTCTGGGTCACACATTTCCATTTATGCTTATTATTAGCATTTATATCCTTAAGACACATCCTCGACCATTTCCTAATGTCGTTCTCAATTACCCCAACACAATATTTTTCTCACGGTTATCTAAAACGGTAACCTATGGCATGACGACACTGGAGATCTTACCTGTCTCACAACCATCGTCTAATAACCTGGGTACACATAACCCCTTAGTACGTAAAACTATCCTTTTACGTGGGGGAGAGAGCTTATCTCCCTTATATAATCTTTCCTTGAAGTTACAACCCTAATCACAGGGTTCTCTTGCGGTCCTGTAAATATCTAATCATCAAGCACCGCCAAAAAAATCATGTAGATTTTCAAAACCTACCAAAGATGTTTTCAGTTTTTCCGCAGGCAGCACTCGTACTTATATTATTCTTGCTTTGTGCATTTTTTCTGAAATTATTCAGAATGTCGTAGCCCTGACTGCCACATTAAACCAATTCCATGTACCTCCAAGGGCACTTAACATAAAATCCTTCAATAATTTTAATAAAACAAGTCACATAGACTCCACAATTTCATGTCAAAGAAGGAAGTAGTAACTTACAGTTTACTAGCACTTCCATTCATTTCCCATCGATAACCGGCTCACCGGGAAACTGGAATCGAACCAACTTCTCTCTATAGTCAACCTTGGCATACAAGAAGCCCATTAGTCCATACCCATAATGACCTCAAACTCTGTCATAACAGCTCTGCTAGGTCTGTTAGGGTCCGACAACTGTATCGTCACCGGGCAATTATTATATACCCGCTCGGCTACCACCCATCACTCACGGGTGTAGTCACCTCGAAAGGTTCTCATGGATTCAGGCTTTGTTCCTTTACACTTGGTTTCTCTCTTTCTCACTTGTCGTACTCTTTCCGTACTTCCAAACTTATACTAGCATACGTACATAACTTCCATACTAATTCTGGCCTCCAATCTTTGGAGTTACCTACATTGAACAATTTAAGGCCATTTCCGGCTCTCACGACCTTGTTCCGGTGGAATGCGTCCACGAACCCGTAAAACAACTTAACTAGACTTGGGTCTGGCATCCTTGTGACCGCCACGCGTGGCGGAACTACCAATTGACCCGCTCAATTCGCACTATGGGGCGACTGCACAGTCCTCAACCCGACCCACCGTCGTACATAACTCTTACCCTTAGTCTGAATTAAATCTTATTGCCAAGAAGGCCTTACATACCTAAGGTCTCGGCGGTTATCAATATTCTTAGGCTCGCACTTTCCATGCTCCAAGCCTACCTTATTAGTCCCCCCGTAACCGGGTATAATAACTTTTCATAACCCATAATCGTGTTGTCTTAATCCTAACGACCATACTTACTCCATACGGATCTCATCCGTACAATTCTGTTAAGTATACTATGTAGCTTAATCTATTAACATAGTCTTCCGTTAAGTCCCTTAATCATAACTTCTTAAGGGTTCATTTCCTTCTCAGACAGCTCATCATCTTCTAATTTCTCAAATTAGTACGTAAAACCTTGATGAGAATTCATTAAACTGTTTTATACCCTTCCGTTATCTATTTAGTCCTTACCAATTCTTGGTAATCTAAAATCATTTTAGGCAACACGCGTCTGACCCTCATACATAAACCCGTATAGTTGTATGTCATAATACCAACTATACAATAATTATTACCAACCTGGATACGCAATCCACATAATCCTTCCTGGGTCACTGCTGCCTTTCTCATAGCTGCAATCAACATAACTCGTTAGGGAGAGACGACCCTAACAACACAGCTCTATCGCACGATCTAAGAGTGAGAAGAATAGAAATCAATCATAAATGTCCTGCAGCCTCCTGATTATAGATGTGGTGCACAACACACCGATAATCAAGACTCTACTAGACACGGTCTGTAGACACTTTCCGAGGACTAACTGCTCTGATACCACTTTTGTCACGACCCAACCCCGGGCCCGCGACTGGTGCCCTACCTGGGCACCCCTTACAGGTATACATCAGAGAATAGCAGCGGAAAATACATAAACTAATAAAATAAAACAGTACATCTTTGTTCTTACAACCCAATCCACAAGATATGACTACGGCACTCAAGAATAACAATCGTGGATTTTGACAGGGCCCCGTCATACCCCTGAATGTACAACAACCGACAATACCAGGGATCTGAACCCAGGGACAAGCCTCCGGAGTAATGGAGCTTCTCAACAGCTGAACAGTGATCCTAAGAGTGAGGATCATCAACCTGTATAACTCTACCTGCGGCATGAACGCATCCCCCCGAAGGAGGTCAGTACAACATGTACCAAGTATGTGAAACTGAAAGTACTGTAATGAAATCATAAAGTCTAAAATAAAGTTGGAGACATGTATGATGTCACGACCCGTTCCGGGGTCCGTGACTGGTGCCTTACCCGGGCACCCAAGTAGTCATACATCAGAGTAATCAGCGGAATATAAAACAAGACATGAAACAGTTGTAAAATGAGACACAGTTTATCTGATGAAAAGCTTGCCTTTCGGCATATATATATAAATAACCCAAGTTTTGCAGTTACATCCCAAATGTACAATAGGACTACAGACCTCTAGGAATGTAAACAACTATGGCGGATGAGGCCCGCCATACCTCGATCAGATAAAACTAATTACAACAGGAGAGCATACCCAACAAGAGAGCCTCCGGAGAAGATGGAGCTCACGACACCAATGCAAAGAGATCCTAAGGATGTGGATCTAGCACTGCTTGCCCTACTGCGGCATGAACGCAAGCTCCGAGGTCAAGACAACAGTACTAAGTAGGTGAAACTGTAAGTACTTAAATGAAAACATATCATTTTAAAATCAGTTTACATATATGTATGAAACAACGAAGGTAACCGCATATAGTGCCACATCATAAACAAGAGCGTGATAGGTAAATCAGAATGTGTCTTTCTAGGTGCGAATGATCAAGCAGGCCAATTGCCCGTAGTATCACCACGCAAGCCTAATCACGGACTCAGAGTCCGCATAGGCCACTCACGTGAGCCCGCATAGGGTATATAACCCCGCATCGGGTAGCTACTCCTCATCGCCCCGACTCGTAGTCCGCAGCCACATGCACCGCATGAGGTATAACCCCGCACACTAACCCGAACTCCGTAGCTCGCACGGGTCCCCGGACCCGCATGAGGTATTCTCGAATCATGGTCCTGCATCACCGAGTCTACCGCGACGGAGGCGCTTAACCCCTGAATATGTCAAGAGGTGAGTGATATTACACTAACATAACGAATTATCGTTAAACAACATAAGCACAACTAGAATACTCTTTTATACAAACGTTACAAGACACTAACACACATAGCATCATATCATGTCTACTTATCAAACCATCTTATTATTCTTTTCACAAATCAATATAAGTCTGTTATAAACACATGGTAAACTGCCTTTTATCATTCTTAAGTGGTTATACCTAACTTCCCATAAAGCTAGTATAACTCTTAAGCTTCTGTTTTAAAAACCAATTTGTTCTCTTCTGTTAAAAATGATTCAGTATTCTTTTGAAATGCTTTCAGATCCTTATTATTCAGGCTTAAGTCGCAAGACATTGCCGTAAGTATTATTCAGCTTAAGTCAAAAGACATTGCCGTAGTTATTATTCGATTAACACATGACGCTTACCGCATCTACATATATATTTTAAAATATCATGCTTTAGGAAGAATCACATACCTTCTCATGAAAACCACCGCCAAGTTGAATATGTCGCGCAGAGAATCAACCTATAATAGTCGACACGCCTATCAACGCTCGCACTACTCGAAAATTCTAAGCGAGAGGTTCTCTATCCTACGGAAAATTGGGCAGACTTCCCTACCCGGTGAGCTACTCAAGTTCATCGTGAAAAAATTCTAAGTAAGTACAGATTTGATTATTCTTCTTTAAACCCTTCTACGTGATAATGATTCAATTCTATTCTTTAATATCCTTCTAAGTATTTATACTTATTTCTATACTTCTACAGATGTATTCTCTAATTACAAAAGAAGGACAAGTTTATTTACCTCAGTAAGCCCAATAATATCCTAGATAAAAGTCGCACTGAGCAAGGTTTAGCTCCTTGTACGCCTCAGAGCTCCAAGAAAACCTTAGAAGTTCTTCACAACTTCTACTAAGGACTAAGGGATTTGGGCTAGGTATTTTGGGCATAATAACAATACTAGAAGGCAACTTTTCTACCAAGGGAGGGGGTAGATTTCGCCAGGCTAGGGGAGGGTTGCCTCGGCCAAGCTCACTCAAAGGGTGGGGTGTGTTGGACGAAAAGGCTACAAGGAGAGGAAGGATTTTCAAGACTTGGAAAGGAATTTGTGGATGAAGAACTCTTCATCTTGGGGTATTTATAGGTCAAGACATGGCCAACCAAGGGCCAAGATTTAGCCAAGTGCTAGGCAAGTGTAAGGCCAAGATTAGGGCAAGTGTCCTTGGCCAACTTGCACACAAAATATCCTACCAACTACATGACAAAGATGGCCATCCATTCGGCCCTATTGCCGTGTACACATCCATCAATGAGAGGGTGACAAGTGTCGCCCTCTCGTTGGTCCAACGTGTTACGTCTCTCGGAAAAATCCGCAAAAATTAGAAATGGCATAGCCGGAATTTATCCTACGCGAGTCTTGTAAAACGTTTCGTCGGAAAACGATTCTTTTAAGGAGTTGTGCCCAAAAAAAACGTCTTGTGCCTAAACTTTAAGGCTAGACTTTTGTACGTATTCCCTTACGTACATACTCTGGAAATACGGGGTATAACATATGATAACTCAAATAACAGTACACTGTGCCTTACTAACAATGAGAGTAAACAAGAGTATACTTTACTGCATAAAAATAGGAGGCGCATGATCAAAGTAGGGCCACCCGCCCATAGTATCATTAAGCAATCCTACTCGTGGGACTATTTCACCCGCATAGGTCTTGTGGACCCGCAATGAGGTCATTCGCCTCGCATGAGACTATTTCACCCGCATAGGTCCTGTGGACCCGCAATGAGGTCATTTGCCTCGCATGGGACTATTTCACCCGCATGGGCCCGGTGGGCCCGCAATGAGTATAAACGCCGCACTCGCATCATGGGTAGCAATTCCATGGAATAAGTAGTAACCCGGGGGTTTACCCCGTATAAATAATATAACCTAGCATAACCGGCTATCATACGTAACATAAGCACTACCGGCTTATCATACATAACATAAACACTACCGGCTTATCATACATAACATAAGCACCACCGACTTATCGTACATAACATAAGCACCACCGGCTTATCATACATAACATAAGAAAGTTAAGAAATCCTCTAACTTCTTATTAGCTTTGTTCATATACACTCTCATTTTAGTTCACTTAAGGCACTAACATTGTCAAATAAAAAATAAAACTTTTGAACCTACGAGTACTATTCTTTCTTTAAAAATTTTTTTTGACTCCATTTCATACTAACTAGAACCTAAGTATATTAAGTCACAATCAAGACAAGACAAGACATGTCACAATACCTTTAGAAATATATTTATAAATAAGTTTCTCAAGTTTTTTCCTTTAAACAGTGAAAACTTATTCAAATAAATTAAATTTTCTTCTTTTTCATTTTAAGTCATTTATCATTATTCATTATACACATTACTACCACTCTTTCACCTTTCAATCTTCTATAATAAACTATCATAATTAAAGTAATATACTTATATACTAACATTAGCATTTACATCCTTCTTTATTATTATTCATAAACCAAGTATCATCATAAACCAATATCAAGTCTGTTACTTCAATATTCTCCAATTTTAAATTTTTCAAATCATAAATCAAACTAACAATTCAAGTAAAAGCCAAGTTTTTTTGTCTTCTAATAACCATTCTTTTTTTATTTCCATCTTTTTTTTTTTACCCTTTAACCTTCTTTATTAACACTGAATTTTATGCTTTAAAAAGATAAAACAGTTAATTCTCTAAAACAACCATCTTATTTCTCCAACCAACTTAAGGATTCTTAAAACAAGTCAAGGATATCATTGTAATCTCGTGCATTTAAATCTCGTCATCATTTAGCACCACGCAAGCTCAAGAGATACAAGAAGTACATACCTCTTCGGTTGTTCCCACATACCAGTCCATTATGCCGCCCGCACGTCGTCGTGTCTAACAAAATGACCACGCCTATTAAACTACAACTTTCAAAGAATATAACAAGTGGTGTCAAACTTAAACATAATATGGAAAAAGGACAGCACTTCCTTTGTTTCTACATACTTTTCCACCTTTTCTACAGAAATCAAATTTTCAAGGCCTTAATTTAGGCTCAACAATTTAGCAAAGGGAAAAACAATTTAGGCCGCAACAAGACAACACGCCATTCGCCCCGCAATTTAATTAAAATGCTCATTATTAAATATCATCCACATACAATCGTTTGTATTCTCAATCTTTTCCATATCTTTTTCTTTTCATATTGTAATATCAACATCCATTGTTGTATAACAAAATTTTATTTAGATAACAATCCCGATTATAGCTATCGACCAATTTGTATTGTACTTTCAATGGCTAATAAGCTCATGCTCGGATTTAGGCTCCCAATATTCTATAACACTTATAAATCTTCAATGCATAATTCACATGAGCAATTATGAACTACTAAAATCACTTCAATAAACCCCACATAAAAGTGAAGACAATGGCCATATAAGTCCAACAAACTAGAGGCTCGAAAACTGCCCTTTATACTTTCATTTATGACATGACAACATTCAATTCTTATATCAATTTTACTCATCACAATACCCTTCTCCAATTTCTACAACACATGACATAATTTATTTCAAGAAGGAAAATGAATTTACCTTGGTATTTTGCACAAGACAATCCAACAATCTCGCCCACTTTAGCCCTCTTTCCGCAACACTTCTTCTTCCCGCTAAATCACCTCTATGAGCCCCTACAAGCTTGCCAACATATTTCCTTCTTGTTGCCTTTCCAAAGATCTCATTTGGCTTAGGGTTTTATCAACTTTTGATAGAGGAGAGCAAGTGTTTGGATGATCTTTTAGTGTAGAATGGCCAAGTCTTGCAAGAACGTTCTTCCCTCTTCAGGGTTGTTAGGTGATGAAAAGATCCCCCAGGAAATTGGTATCAGAGCTTTAAATAGGACAAAAACCGCAATAGATGTTAAAACTGCTAAGAATACGAATAAGATTAATTGGTATAACTACCACAGATGTGATTCTAACAATAGATTAACCGAGTATGAATACGAGTCTGATAGATCTGAAAATAACTTAGAACAATTTGATACAGAAAATTGGAATTCAGAAGGAGAACGATTCTATCCTTCAGAAGGATAATAAAGTATAACAAAATGATCTGGAAGTGTAGAGAAATGAAACACCTATTAATAGAAACAAAAAGAAAAGCTGAAGAATTATTAAAATCACAGAATGAATGGTTAGACCAGAAAAGAGAAGGTAATAATTTCTATAATGATGAAGAATTACGAGAAATATTTAAAATATACTCCGACGCTGGAGAGATGAGAAGAAGAATAGAAGATATAGATGTAGAAATTAATGTACAAAACAGTATGATAGAAAGTTTAATAAATGGACTACGTTTCTTTGAGATGATCACTATTAAAAATGAACTCATCATTTGTACCGATTAAGAAGTTAAATCAAGCAAAGTGGTTATGTCAACAAACAAAAGATTTATTGAAACGTACCAAGAAACATAAAGAACTAGAACGAAAATATAAATTAAGGATATTTATCATGGAAAAAGAACTAGACCAAACTCAACAAACTATAAGTTCAGAAGAACTAACAAGGTTGTATATAGAACTAATTCAAATACAAGCGAGAATAAGACAACAAGATGGATTCATAAAGGACATAAACGAAGAATTATCAACAACTAGTAGTTCTTATGGATAAAGAAATGTCAACAAGACGACAAAACATGGTAAGACAATTAGAACATATGGCGTAAAAGATTGATATATAATGAGACATAAATGAACACATAATAAGTTGTAAAATGAGCATTGATCTAATAATGTAGGAGATAAAACTATCGAAGAACGATCTAAGAAAATAGCTGAACAAGACCATATTATGAAAAACTTAAAATTTAGTTTACTCATAAAAGAAGAACATTTGAGACAAAATGAGGAAGAATTTATAATATTAACATAAGAATAATTAGGCAAAATAATTAAGCAAGATCGTGAGATAAGAGAATTGAACGACGTCAGTAAAGAACAATATAAAATAATCAATCAATTAACTCATGGATAAAGGAAAAGAAATAGTAACAGATCTATACACAACAAATTATCAAATGGATGAATATGAAGAAGGAACAACACAAACTTTAAGTTTTAAACCCAAGTATATCGTAAAATACAAGATGAAAAGGAAGAATTATCAAGAAAAAGATATTTAAAACACGGTGGTTTGATAGAAATAAAGAAATAAGGTACATAATACGTAAACACGAAAATGTAATAGACACTACGAGTGTAAATGGAAAAGCCGAATAAATTTAATAACTAACGAGACAATAAACGAATTATCAAAATTATCAATGAAAGAAGCTAAGAAATACAGAATATATATTTCGGAGGAATAGAATTTACTATAAAAGCATATTTTCAGAAGAATATAGATACGCCTATCCAAATGTACATACTAGACAACAGGATATTGGAAAATATACAAGACGCATTAATATCAGTAGTAAAAGGAAATTTAATATATCGTAAATTAAAATTCATCAGTACAAACTGCATTTTAGTATCTCACTAAAAGATGAACACAAGGAATTAGCACTAACTTTATACTATAAATTAGATGGAATAAAAATGCCGCCAGGAAGCAAGGTAATAAGTATAGAAACAAAAATGATATATGCTTTAACGGGGAACCATCATGTAAGAAAACAATACGAAATAAACATCTTAGTACCAAAGATGTACCAAGATATCTTAGAAACCATAGAACACAAAGAAAATTCGAAAATAACAATCCCAGAAGAAATACATATAGACTTTAGTAACAGGAGCACAACAGTCTTGCATAAGATAAAACCTTATACAGAAGGATCCAGATTAAGTATTAAAAGAGAATTGATAACAAAACAAAGAGGTTTGGAGACACCAAGGACATTAGACTTAATAAACACAATAGCAAACAGATTAAGCATTAAAGTAATAATATTCAATGGGGCTACGACAATTGATTGCATAACCGAAATTAATACAGGAGCTGTAAAAAATTATATACATATCAGTAAAATAAATGAGAAAGACTGTCAGCCGATACAACCAGAAGCTTTCCATTACCCTGAAAATGATAGAGAAATGATAGTAACTAAAAGTATTAATTTAAGATTCAAAATCAAAGATTTAGAATATAAAATAGACATAGCAGTCTTAGAATATGATAGTTTTAACGAATTACTATAGGAAGTGATTTTCTAACTATGATAAATTATAAGATCACTAATAAAGGCATAGAAATCACTGACCAAGGTAAAATAAGATTTATTGACAAAATATGAATGTCCAAGAAAAAATAAATAAAAAGGAACTTAAATTAAGAATAATAAAACAAATGTTATTTGAAGAAGTTATAGATTCTCAGTTAAAATACTTGAAGTATAAAGCCAAAGAAATAAAATTAGAAAATGAAATAAAACAACTAGGAAAACTAATAGATAATAAATCCAATAAAGAATGGACAAATGTAGGAGACGGATGGATAAGAAGGACAAATAAAAGCTGAGCAGTTTTAACGAAAAAATAGATGAAATATGGACAGAATTAGTAGTCAAAGAAAAATTAAAAAACATTTCTGATGCGATGAATGAAATAAAGGATAGCCAAACTCAAACAAGAGAAATACTAAGAGAAGAATTAACAAAGTTATGGAATGTATCTGAAGTACCAACACTCAGGCTAATACTTGACCAACTGAACATAATAGTAACAAACGTAAATAAAGGGAAAGAAAAAGAAACACAGATAGAAGCAGGAGAAACTAGTGCGCAAAATATAATAGAAATAATACCTATACAACCCGAGGTAGTAGCAATAGATGCCTGGAGAAGAAGTAATATACCTATAATGATGGATATCAGTAAAATAAAACCTAAGATACTGTAAGTAGCAAAAACGTTAGATGGATTACAAACTTTAGCTAAGAAAGGCCAATTTTAATGAGTACTAGTGAACATAGCGCAGTTACGTTTATTCGAAACCATGGTAAAGAAATATTAGAACAAGAAAGGTATAAATACGAACCCATAAAGAAACAAGATTCTACGGATCCTAAAGATACACCAATTAAAAAAGACGAAAATTTTAAAGATAGAAACATTCATATCCCCTTAACAGACTCAACAAAATTAGAACTCGAAAATAAAATCCAACGACAACACATACTACAATTAGAAAAAGAAAATACAAAGTTAAAACTATCTTCTAATGAAGAATGGCTGAATAAATATAAAAAATATAAGACCAAGTATAAGGATACAAAGAAACAACTCAATGAAGCTAAAGTAGAAATTAAGGAAACCAAAAAAGAATTAGAAACAGTTAAAACGGAACTAAGCAACCTAAAAGAAGAATTCTACATTATGAAACAACAACTAGCAAAACTGAAAGGAAAGAAAAAGGTAAAAAGAATAAATGAGCTAAGTAAGGAAGAAACATCACAGGATAGTAGCAGCAAAGACAAGATAAAGAAAATAACGGTAAAAGAAGGAATAATAGCGACGATCACGGAAGAAATAAAGGATGAAAGTGATTCTGAAACAATACAAGAAAACAACCAGATATTAGAAGCCCTACATAAAATAAAAAGAGTAAATGCGATAATAGAAGAACAAGAACCTGAAAGCGACATAGAAGACGACTACAATGAACCTTTTGAAACAGAAATAGAATCAGACAACATAGTAAATGAAGATACCAACAATTACCCTGAAGAAGAGATGATAGACCCAACCTTAGAAATCTTAACCAAAAAACCCACTAGATTACCACCACACATCCCGGTAGGACAACAAGCAGAATTTAGTGAGTTTATAGGATCAATGGCACAAGGGATAAATATGAACGGATATTTCCTAGACTTAGATAACGTTTACGATGAACAAGAACTGAGCAGAAGAATAAATGACTGGAACGTAGGAATGTCTTTAGCATTAATGAGTTCAACCCACACTAATGATTTAGATTATATGTATGAATTAATATCCAAAACAATGATAGGAAAAGTAGCATTTTGGTTTGAAACCATAGCCTACCAGATGAAAGGAGAGATCTTTCACCATGTTAAAGATTGGAAAGGAATATTAATGTTATTTGATATGGTGTTAAAAAGAGTTCTTAGGAGAAAGATGGCTAAGAGCGAGAAAACGTATTAGTGAAAGAAAATGCGAAATAATAATGAATCTAAATAATATGAAATGTTGTAAGATCAATAAACTACGTAATATACAATAAGTTTCACAAAATTCTACTATGAAGCAAGATTCCTACAAGATGAAGGAATGATATACCAACAGCTTTATTATGATCATTTACCAGAACCTTATAATACAGAAATAACTAAAGAATATGGTAAATTAGAACCAAGAGAAAATACATTAGGAGAAAAGATACGGGTATTAAGAGCTTATTTAATGAGGAAATGCGAAGAATACAGATTACAACAAAAGGTAAAGAAGGACAAAAAACTAGGATTAAGAGAAGTCTGTGGATTTACTGAAAAGCGACTAGTATTTGGATGTAAAGATCAAGAAGAAAAAGAAAGCAAACATAAAAGATACAAGAACACATCCAATAAAAATAAAACATTCAAAAGAAATACAAATTACAAGAAGAAATATCGGAAAAATTATGATAACCAATACTACAAACCTTATCAAAAGAAAAAATATAAAAGATTTAGGAAATATAAAAATACCGATGATTCAAGGAAAAAGTTTAGGAACAAGAGAAAATTTCAAAAGGTTCAGAAACCACTAGAAACAAAGGAAACACCTAAAGAATGTAAATGCTGGAATTGCAATGAAAAAGGACATTATGCTAACAAATGCCCTAAACTAAAGAAACAAGGAATAAAGTACATTAACACCACACAATTCATTATGAGCTTAGAACAACTCAAGGAAAACGACAAAACTTGGTATAGTGATGAAGAGTTTTATATTAGTCAAACAGAAGATGAAAGCGAAATAGAAATAAAAAATAACAAATTTATTAATACAAATGAAGAAGAATACTATTCAGATAGCGAAGACAATTCCGATTAATGTGCAGGAGGAAGTGGAAAAATTAAGGGACGATGAAAAACGTTGGACCAAATACGAAGAATATCTAATTAATAATTTGACATTATGTACAAACCCAACAGGAATTAAGTACTATGGATCTAAACACAGACAAGCCATGAACAATCTATTTAAAATAAGAACAAGACAGATGGAGATGAAACAAGAGGATAATAAATCCAAAACAAATAATGGTAGCAATTTATATTGAAGCACAAGTAGAATATAAACCTAATAAAATGATAAAAAATAAAATCTTTATTGATAGCGGAGCAGATATGTGTCTAGCGAAAAAAGACGTTCTAATTGCACATAAGTGGAAAAGATCTAGAGTCTATAGAATAAAGGCAACAGGATTCAATGAGCAAACTAAAGAATTAGATACAATAGCAGAAAATGTAAGGATAAAACTAAATAAAACGGTATTTAGGTTACCAATAATATATCTAGATAACAATATGAGTCAACACGTCTTATTAGGAAATAACTTTTTAGATTATTTTAAAACCCAAGTTATCAGTAATACAACTCTAAGTCTACAAACACCCTGTAATAAATGGATTATACTAAAAAGATTATTACCAGTACAAACCCTAAAGCGTATCAGAAACAGAGATAACAATCTACAACTATTAAAAAGAAAATATCTTGAACTATTAAAAGTAAATTTTGGAGAAAACCCGACACAACTATGGGAAATAGAAAAAATATATGCTGAAATAAAGTTAATAGACCCAAGCGATATTGCTAGGTGTAAACCAATTAGATACAAATCCCAGATCAAAAGAATTTGAAACACAACTTAAAGAACTTTGGACTTAAAATTAATACAAGAAAGTAAGAGTTCACACAGTAGCCCAGCATTCTTAGTAAGAAAACACAGTGAACAAAAAAGGGGCAAAGCCAGGATGGTAGTAGATTACAGAGAGCTAAATAAGAAAACAATATTTGACGGATACTTCCTACCATATAAAAGAAACCTCATCAATAGATTAGGAAACAAGAAATGGTTTAGCAAATTTGACTGTAAAAGTGGATTTTGGCAGATAAAACTAACTAAAGAGTCTAAGCCTTTAACGGCATTTAGTACACCCCAAGGCCATTATGAGTGGAATGTACTACCCTTTGGGCTAAAAAATGCACCACAAATATTCCAGAGAAGAATGGACCAAGTATTCAGAAGACTAACAGAGTATTGTATAGTATATGTAGACGATATACTAATATACAGTGACACCCTAGAAGATCATATAAAACATCTAGAAGAATTCATAAGAATAGTAAAGAGACACGGGATTCTATTATCAGAAAAGAAATCAGAAATATTTAAAAATGATATCGAATACCTAGGATATATCATCGATAAAGATGGAGTCCAGTTACAAGAACATATCGTAACCAAAATAAGAAACTTTAAAGATAAACTAGAAACTAAAAAAGAAGTACAACAATTCTTAGGAATAGTAAACTATGCCTCAGACCATATAAAGGACTTACCAGCCTTAAGAAAACCTTTGCAAGATCTAATTAAGAAAAATAAAGTTTTTGAATGGAAGGAAGAGCATGATAAGGCTATAAAAAATATCAAAGAAAGAGTGATAAACCTACCAAAACATAGAATACCAACGGACAAAGACCAACTAGAACTTTATACAGATGCTAGTGATATAGGATGGGGAGCAGTCCTTATAGCCTATGCAGAAGATGATCCAGACAAAGAAAAAATCTTGATATGTGGCTATGGAGGTGGAACGTGGAAACCAAATGAGAAAAATTATCATATTAATGAAAAAGAATTATTAGCCGTAAAATTTGGGATAAAAAGATTTCATTATCATTTGTTACCAGTAAAATTTATTGTACGAACATATAACACACAAGTAAGAGCATTTATTACAAACAAGATAGACCCTCTACCAGAACTAAATAAAAGGAGAAAATGGCAGTCATTCTTTTACTGTTATGATTTTATTGTTAAAAATATATCTGGAACTAAGAATCTTCTAGCTGATTTCTTAAGCAGATATCAAGATGTCAGTCAATAGTGACAGTTTTGAAGAATATATGAGCCGGATGATAGAAGAAATTACAAACAACAACCAAATCATAAGAGAAAAACTGCAAGAAAATGACGACTTCGCCAACAAAATCAAGGAATGCCTCTCAGACTATCAAGCATATAAACACCTAAAAACCTTCCCAAGAATAAACTCTCCAGAAATAAAACAAAGCCTAAGTTCTCAATTAGCACATATGCCATCCACATCCCAAATACCAACAAGCCAGATAATGTCCATGGCAGAAAGACTAACTTTTTCACCAGAAATCACCACTGCATATGAAACCATCACCAAATACTATACCTACAAATTTAATCCCAACATACTCCAAAGCTCAAGATTTAGCAAATATCCAAGATACCTATGCTTAGAAAAAGCAAGTCCAGACGTTACACAAAAACTCTTCAGATATGGATTTTTAGATAAAGTCATGACAGATGACACCCTTATGAGCATATCCAAGATACCAAACGCAATAATACAATCCGTCCAGTCTATGAGAGAAACCTTCGGACCAGGGAACTATGGAATACAAATTTTTGATGCCTCAACAGATCTAACAGGAAAACCTATAGTATTATGCCAACTCTTCAAAGTTGGAAGAAGTACTAATATCAATGGGATAAATACAGATTCTAAAAAAGAAATACCATGTAAGATTAATAAGTTTCAAGAATGGCTGAGTAACAAAAGAGCCATCGGACTAGCAACCTTGGCAGGAAGATTAGAAGACTTGATAAGAGTGGGGAATGCAAGCATAATTGGAAATACTAAGGGAGGAGAAGTTGAAGAATTAATTACTATGTATTATAATCATGACATTATGACACAGGACACAGCAGAGTTTACCAACATGCTAAACAGAATCATAAACCTCAAGCATAAACACAGCAAGGATACCATTGATCAGTATCATATAATATCAAAACAAAAGAGAAAAGTTATGACTTTTAAAGATATGAAAGTACAGGAAATAAAAATAAAAGAAGAAGGATCTCCCGATCCATTCCTGTAAGAAATATGAGCCTATCCAAAAACATGTAGTTTGACTACGTGGATTCTAGATTATGAGCATAAGAATGTAACAATTTAGTATGAGCATATCAGATTACCAGGAACGGACAAAACAGACAAAATAAGTCCAGCAAAAAAGAGATAAGATTGGACAAGACAAGACTGGCCAGCAAGTCAAGACCCGACAAGACAAGACAGGCCAGCAAGTCAAGACATACCAGCAAGGCAGAAGTTTTAACGGATGAAAATTTTTGTAATAATTTAGATTTACTGTAACACAAATAGTAAAGCCGCCAAATACTGTAGAAACACAGTAAAGGTCGCACAGTAAGAGCCAAGTACTGTAGCTTAGCATAGTAAGAGCCAAGCACTGTAGCATCCTGAGGTTATCTATATAAAGAGCCTCTTTGTATCAGAATCAAACATCAGTTTTCGAAATACAAGTTCAATCTTTCAGAAACATCTCTCTCTCAAAGATATTTTCTCTCTCAAAACACTTTCTGAGTTTACAGAAATTAAGAAATCTAGCAAGCCTTCTATTAGCATAAAAATCATGTCTAGCTAAAACCCTTTTATCAATCTATAATCCTAACAGAGGAATATCATAATCTAAGAAGATCTACTAAAAGAAATCATAAGAACAAGAAACAAACTTCGAAAGATATATAATTAAACACATATTAGTTCAGGAACCTTGACTCTTGCTGGAATACTTGGAAAGAACTGTTGAACACTCCTAAGCACCTAGGCGAAAGTACCCGAAGCGAGGAAGCAGAAAGGGGAAGTGGCCAAGGTGAAGTTGAGACTTCTGGTGATCCAATAATTGCTTCAAGAGGTATGGTTTCTATACTAGTATGTTTTGAATTATATTTCTGATAAGTTAGTTTCTATGCTTATGCTTTTAATAAGTAGAAGTTCTATGATTATGGTATTATAACTCTGGAAAAGGTTATAGACCTCATTAAATAAGCTCTGATACCAATTTCCTGGGGGATCTTTTCATCACCTAACAACCCTGAAGAGGGAAGAACGTTGGTGGTATTTTCTGAATTACTGTTATTATTGCGGAATATAAAGTAATAACAGGTAAGTATTATACTGATGAGTATTATCAGTAAGCTTATGTGGAAGTTTTTATCCATTTTTGATTTAAACCAATCTATAACCTTTTCCAGAGTTATAATACCATAATCATAGAACTTCTACTTATTAAAAGCATAAGCATAGAAACTAACTTATCAGAAATATAATTCAAAACATACTAGTATAGAAACCATACCTCTTGAAGCAATTATTGGATCACCAGAAGTCTCAACTTCACCTTGGCCACTTCCCCTTTCTGCTTCCTCGCTTCGGGTACTTTCGCCTAGGTGCTTAGGAGTGTTCAACAGTTCTTTCCAAGTATTCCAGCAAGAGTCAAGGTTCCTGAACTAATATGTGTTTAATTATATATCTTTCGAAGTTTGTTTCTTGTTCTTATGATTTCTTTTAGTAGATCTTCTTAGATTATGATATTCCTCTGTTAGGATTATAGATTGATAAAAGGGTTTTAGCTAGACATGATTTTTATGCTAATAGAAGGCTTGCTAGATTTCTTAATTTCTGTAAACTCAGAAAGTGTTTTGAGAGAGAAAGTATCTTTGAGAGAGAGATGTTTCTGAAAGATTGAACTTGTATTTCGAAAACTGATATTTGATTCTGATACAAAGAGGCTCTTTATATAGATAACCTCAGGATGCTACAGTGCTTGGCTCTTACTATGCTAAGCTACAGTACTTGGCTCTTACTGTGCGACCTTTACTGTGTTTCTACAGTATTTGGCGGCTTTACTATTTGTGTTACAGTAAATCTAAATTATTACAAAAAATTTCATCCGTTAAAACTTCTGCCTTGCTGGTATGTCTTGACTTGCTGGCCTGTCTTGTCTTGTCGGGTCTTGACTTGCTGGCCTGTCTTGTCTTGTCCAATCTTATATCTTTTTTGCTGGCCTTATTTTGTCTGTTTTGTCCGTTCCTGGTAATCTGATAATTCCTGGTAATCTGATATGCTCATACTAAATTGTTACATTCTTATGCTCATAATCTAGAATCCACGTAGTCAAACTACATGTTTTTGGATAGGCTCATATTTCTTACAGGAATGGATCGGGAGATCCTTCTTCTTTAATTTTTATTTCCTGTACTTTCATATCTTTAAAAGTCATAACTTTTCTCTTTTGTTTTGATATTATATGATACTGATCAATGGTATCCTTGCTGTGTTTATGCTTGAGGTTTATGATTCTGTTTAGCATGTTGGTAAACTCTGTTGTGTCCTGTGTCATAATGTCATGATTATAATACATAGTAATTAATTCTTCAACTTCTCCTCCCTTAGTATTTCCAATTATGCTTGCATTCCCCACTCTTATCAAGTCTTCTAATCTTCCTGCCAAGGTTGCTAGTCCGATGGCTCTTTTGTTACTCAGCCATTCTTGAAACTTATTAATCTTACATGGTATTTCTTTTTTAGAATCTGTATTTATCCCATTGATATTAGTACTTCTTCCAACTTTGAAGAGTTGGCATAATACTATAGGTTTTCCTGTTAGATCTGTTGAGGCATCAAAAATTTATATTCCATAGTTCCCTGGTCCGAAGGTTTCTCTCATAGACTGGACGGATTGTATTATTGCGTTTGGTAGCTTGGATATGCTCATAAGGGTGTCATCTGTCATGACTTTATCTAAAAATCCATATCTGAAGAGTTTTTGTGTAACGTCTGGACTTGCTTTTTCTAAGCATAGGTATCTTGGATATTTGCTAAATCTTGAGCTTCGGAGTATGTTGGGATTAGATTTGTAGGTATAGTATTTGGTGATGGTTTCATATGCAGTGGTGATTTCTGGTGAAAAAGTTAGTCTTTCTGCCATGGACATTATCTGGCTTGTTGGTATTTGGGATGTGGATGGCATATGTGCTAATTGAGAACTTAGGCTTTGTTTTATTTCTGGAGAGTTTATTCTTGGGAAGGTTTTTAGGTGTTTATATGCTTGATAGTCTGAGAGGCATTCCTTGATTTTGTTGGCGAAGTCGTCATTTTCTTGCAGTTTTTCTCTTATGATTTGGTTGTTGTTTGTAATTTCTTCTATCATCCGGCTCATATATTCTTCAAAACTGTCACTATTGACTGACATCTTGATATCTGCTTAAGAAATCAGCTAGAATATTCTTAGTTCCAGATATATTTTTAACAATAAAATCATAACAGTAAAAGAATGACTGCCATTTTCTCCTTTTATTTAGTTCTGGTAGAGGGTCTATCTTGTTTGTAATAAATGCTCTTACCTGTGTGTTATCTGTTCGTACAATAAATTTTACTTGTAACAAATGATAATGAAATCTTTTTATCCCAAATTTTACGGCTAATAATTCTTTTTCATTAATATGATAATTTTTCTCATTTGGTTTCCACGTTCCACCTCCATAGCCACATATCAAGATTTTTTCTTTGTCTGGATCATCTTCTGCATAGGCTATAAGGACTGCTCCCCATCCTATATCACTAGCATCTGTATAAACTTCTAGTTGGTCTTTGTCCGTTGGTATTCTATGTTTTGGTAGGTTTATCACTCTTTCTTTGATATTTTTATAGCCTTATCATGCTCTTCCTTCCATTCAAAAACTTTATTTTTCTTAATTAGATCTTGCAAAGGTTTTCTTAAGGCTGGTAAGTCCTTTATATGGTCTGAGGCATAGTTTACTATTCCTAAGAATTGTTGTACTTCTTTTTTAGTTTCTAGTTTATCTTTAAAGTTTCTTATTTTGGTTACGATATGTTCTTGTAACTGGACTCCATCTTTATATATATCCTAGGTATTCGATATCATTTTTAAATATTTCTGATTTCTTTTCTGATAATAGAATCCCGTGTCTCTTTACTATTCTTATGAATTCTTCTAGATGTTTTATATGATCTTCTAGGGTGTCACTGTATATTAGTATATCGTCTACATATACTATACAATACTCTGTTAGTCTTCTGAATACTTGGTCCATTCTTCTCTGGAATATTTGTGGTGCATTTTTTAGCCCAAAGGGTAGTACATTCCACTCATAATGGCCTTTGGGTGTACTAAATGCCGTTAAAGGCTTAGACTCTTTAGTTAGTTTTATCTGCCAAAATCCACTTTTACAGTCAAATTTGCTAAACCATTTCTTGTTTCCTAATCTATTGATGAGGTTTCTTTTATATGGTAGGAAGTATCAGTCAAATATTGTTTTCTTAGTTAGCTCTCTGTAATCTACTACCATCCTGGCTTTGCCCCTTTTTTGTTCACTGTGTTTTCTTACTAAGAATGCTGGGCTACTGTGTGAACTCTTACTTTCTTGTATTAATTTTAAGTCCAGTAGTTCTTTAAGTTGTGTTTCAAATTCTTTTTGATCTGTAGGACTGTATCTAATTGGTTTACACCTAGCAATATCGCTTGGGTCTATTAACTTTATTCCAGCATATATTTTTTCTATTTCCCATAGTTGTGTCGGGTTTTCTCCAAAATTTACTTTTAATAGTTCAAGATATTTTCTTTTTAATAGTTGTAGATTGTTATCTCTTTTTATTATGTTACACAGTTTTAGGGTTTGTACTGGTAATAGTCTTTTTAGTATAATCCATTTATTACAGGGTGTTTGTAGACTTAGAGTTGTATTACTGATAACTTGGGTTTTAAAATAATCTAAAAAGTTATTTCCTAATAAGACGCGTTGACTCATATTGTTATCTAGATATATTATTGGTAACCTAAATACCGTTTTATTTAGTTTTATCCTTACATTTTCTGCTATTGTATCTAATTCTTTAGTTTGCTCATCAACTCGTCTTTATTCTATAGACTCTAGATCTTTTCCACTTATGTGCAATTAGAACGTCTTTTTTCGCTAGACACATATCTGCTCCGCTATCAATAAAGATTTTATTTTTTATCATTTTATTAGGTTTATATTCTACTTGTGCTTCAATATAAATTGCTACCATTATTTGTTTTGGATTTATTATCCTCTTGTTTCATCTCCATCTGTCTTGTTCTTATTTTAAATAGATTGTTCATGGCTTGTCTGTGTTTAGATCCATAGTACTTAATTCCTGTTGGGTTTGTACATAATGTCAAATTATTAATTAGATATTCTTCGTATTTGGTCCAACGTTTTTCATCGTCCCTTAATTTTTCCACTTCCTCCCGCATTAATCTAATTGTCTTCGCTATCTGAATAGTATTCTTCTTCATTTGTATTAATAAATTTGTTATTTTTTATTTCTATTTCGCTTTCATCTTCTGTTTGACTAATATAAAACTCTTCATCACTATACCAAGTTTTGTCGTTTTCCTTGAGTTGTTCTAAGCTCATAATGAATTGTGTGGTGTTAATGTACTTTATTCCTTGTTTCTTTAGTTTAGGGCATTTGTTAGCATAATGTCCTTTTTCATTGCAATTCCAGCATTTACATTCTTTAGGTGTTTCCTTTGTTTCTAGTGGTTTTACGAACCTTTTTCGGAATTTTCTCTTGTTCCTAAACTTTTTCCTTGAATCATCGGTATTTTTATATTTCCTAAATCTTTTATATTTTTTCTTTTGATAAGGTTTGTAGTATTGGTTATCATAATTTTTCAGATATTTCTTCTTGTAATTTGTATTTCTTTTGAATGTTTTATTTTTATTGGATGTGTTCTTGTATCTTTTATGTTTGCTTTCTTTTTCTTCTTGATCTTTACATCCAAATACTAGTCGCTTTTCAGTAAATCCACAGACTTCTCTTAATCCTAGTTTTTTGTCCTTCTTTACCTTTTGTTGTAATCTGTATTCTTCGCATTTCCTCATTAAATAAGCTCTTAATACCCGTATCTTTTCTCCTAATGTATTTTCTCTTGGTTCTAATTTACCATATTCTTTAGTTATTTCTGTATTATAAGGTTCTGGTAAATGATCATAATAAAGCTGTTGGTATATCATTCCTTCATCTTGTAGGAATCTTGCTTCATAGTAGAATTTTGTGAAACTTATTGTATATTCTGGTAGTTTATTGATCTTACAACATTTCATATTATTTAGATTCATTATTATTTCGCATTTTCTTTCAGCTAATACGTTTTCTCTGGCTACTAGCCATCTTTCTCCTAAGAACTCTCTTTTTAACACCATATCAAATAACATTAATATTCCTTTCCAATCTTTAACATGGTGAAAGATCTCTCCTTTCATCTGGTAGGCTATGGTTTCAAACCAAAATGCTACTTTTCCTATCATTGTTTTGGATATTAATTCATACATATAATCTAAATCATTAGTGTGGGTTGAACTCATTAATGCTAAAGACATTCCTACGTTCCAGTCATTTATTCTTCTGCTCAGTTCTTGTTCATCGTAAACGTTATCTAAGTCTAGGAAATATCCGTTCATATTTATCCCTTGTGCCATTGATCCTATAAACTCACTAAATTCTGCTTGTTGTCCTACCGGGATGTGTGGTGGTAATCTAGTGGGTTTTTTGGTTAAGATTTCTAAGGTTGGGTCTATCATCTCTTCTTCAGGGTAATTGTTGGTATCTTCATTTACCATGTTGTCTGATTCTATTTCTGTTTCAAAAGGTTCATTGTAGTCGTCTTCTATGTCGCTTTCAGGTTCTTGTTCTTCTATTATCGCATTTACTCTTTTTATTTTATGTAGGGCTTCTAATATCTGGTTGTTTTCTTGTATTGTTTCAGAATCACTTTCATCCTTTATTTCTTCCGTGATCGTCGCTATTATTCCTTCTTTTACCGTTATTTCTTCTTTATCGGTGCTGCTGCTACTATCCTGTGATGTTTCTTCCTTACTTAGCTCATTTATTCTTTTTACCTTTTTCTTTCCTTTCAGTTTTGCTAGTTGTTGTTTCATAATGTAGAATTCTTCTTTTAGGTTGCTTAGTTCCGTTTTAACTGTTTCTAATTCTTTTTTGGTTTCCTTAATTTCTACTTTAGCTTCATTGAGTTGTTTCTTTGTATCCTTATACTTGGTCTTATATTTTTTATATTTATTCAGCCATTCTTCATTAGAAGATAGTTTTAACTTTGTATTTTCTTTTTCTAATTGTAGTATGTGTTGTCGTTGGATTTTATTTTCGAGTTCTAATTTTGTTGAGTCTGTTAAGGGGATATGAATGTTTCTATCTTTAAAATTTTCGTCTTTTTTAATTGGTGTATCTTTAGGATCCGTAGAATCTTGTTTCTTTATGGGTTCGTATTTATACCTTTCTTGTTCTAATATTTCTTTACCATGGTTTCGAATAAACGTAACTGCGCTATGTTCACTAGTACTCATTAAAATTGGCCTTTCTTAGCTAAAGTTTGTAATCCATCTAACGTTTTTGCTACTTCTTCTGGTATCTTAGGTTTTATTTTACTGATATCCATCATTATAGGTATATTACTTCTTCTCCAGGCATCTATTGCTACTACCTCGGGTTGTATAGGTATTATTTCTATTATATTTTGCGCACTAGTTTCTCCTGCTTCTATCTGTGTTTCTTTTTCTTTCCCTTTATTTACGTTTGTTACTATTATGTTCAGTTGGTCAAGTATTAGCCTGAGTGTTGGTACTTCAGATACATTCCATAACTTTGTTAATTCTTCTCTTAGTATTTCTCTTGTTTGAGTTTGGCTATCCTTTATTTCATTCATCGCATCAGAAATGTTTTTTAATTTTTCTTTGACTACTAATTCGCCCATATTTCATCTATTTTTTCGTTAAAACTGCTCAGCTTTTATTTGTCCTTCTTATCCATCCGTCTCCTACATTTGTCCATTCTTTATTGGATTTATTATCTATTAGTTTTCCTAGTTGTTTTATTTCATTTTCTAATTTTATTTCTTTGGCTTTATACTTCAAGTATTTTAACTGAGAATCTATAACTTCTTCAAATAACATTTGTTTTATTATTCTTAATTTAAGTTCCTTTTTATTTATTTTTTCTTGGACATTCATATTTTGTCAATAAATCTTATTTTACCTTGGTCAGTGATTTCTATGCCTTTATTAGTGATCTTATAATTTATCATAGTTAGAAAATCACTTCCTATAGTAATTCGTTAAAACTATCATATTCTAAGACTGCTATGTCTATTTTATATTCTAAATCTTTGATTTTGAATCTTAAATTAATACTTTTAGTTACTATCATTTCTCTATCATTTTCAGGGTAATGGAAAGCTTCTGGTTGTATCGGCTGACAGTCTTTCTCATTTATTTTACTGATATGTATATAATTTTTTACAGCTCCTGTATTAATTTCGGTTATGCAATCAATTGTCGTAGCCCCATTGAATATTATTACTTTAATGCTTAATCTGTTTGCTATTGTGTTTATTAAGTCTAATGTCCTTGGTGTCTCCAAACCTCTTTGTTTTGTTATCAATTCTCTTTTAATACTTAATCTGGATCCTTCTGTATAAGGTTTTATCTTATGCAAGACTGTTGTGCTCCTGTTACTAAAGTCTATATGTATTTCTTCTGGGATTGTTATTTTCGAATTTTCTTTGTGTTCTATGGTTTCTAAGATATCTTGGTACATCTTTGGTACTAAGATGTTTATTTCGTATTGTTTTCTTACATGATGGTTCCCCGTTAAAGCATATATCATTTTTGTTTCTATACTTATTACCTTGCTTCCTGGCGGCATTTTTATTCCATCTAATTTATAGTATAAAGTTAGTGCTAATTCCTTGTGTTCATCTTTTAGTGAGATACTAAAATCTGGTTGTACAGTGAATTTTAATTTCTGATATATTAAATTTCCTTTTACTACTGATATTAATGCGTCTTGTATATTTTCCAATATCCTGTTGTCTAGTATGTACATTTGGATAGGCGTATCTATATTCTTCTGAAAATATGCTTTTATAGTAAATTCTATTCCTCCGAAATATATATTCCTGTATTTCTTAGCTTCTTTCGCTGATAATTTTGATAATTCTCGTTTTATTGTCTCGTTAGTTATTAAATTTATTCTGGCTTTTCCATTTACACTCGTAGTGTCTATTACATTTTCGTGTTTCTGTATTATGTACCTTATTTCTTTATTTCTATCAAACCACTGTGTTTTAAATATCTTTTTTACTGATAATTCTTCCTTTTCATCTTGTATTTTCTGATATACTTCGGGTTTAAAACTTAAAGTTTGTGTTGTTCCTTCTTCATATTCATCCATTTGATAATTTGTTGTGTATAGATCTGTTACTATTTCTTTTCCTTTATCCATGAGTTAATTGATTGATTATTTTATATTGTTCTTTTACGACGTCGTTCAATTCTCTTATCTCACGATCTTGCTTAATTATTTTGCCTAATTTTTCTTCTGTTATTTTTCTAATTTCTTCCTCTTTTTGTCTCAACTGTTCTTCTTTTATGAGTAAACTAAATTTTAAGTTTTTCATAATATGTTCTTGTTCAGCTATTTTCTTAGATCGTTCTTCGATAGTTTTATCTCCTTCTGTTATTAGATCAATGCTCATTTTACAACTTATTATGTGTTCATTTATGTCTCTGTTATATATCAATCTTTTTTCTGCCATATGTTCTAATTGTCTTACCATGTTTTGTCGTCTTGTTGACATTTCTTTATCCATAAGAACTACTAGTTGTTGATAATTCTTCGTTTATGTCCTTTATGAATCCATCTTGTTGTCTTATTCTCGCTTGTATTTGAATTAGTTCTATATACAACCTTGTTAGTTCTTCTGAACTTATAGTTTGTTGAGTTTGGTCTAGTTCTTTTTCCATGATAAATATCCTTAATTTATATTTTCGTTCTAGTTCTTTATGTTTCTTGGTACGTTTCAATAAATCTTTTGTTTGTTGACATAACCACTTTGCTTGATTTAACTTCTTAATCGGTACAAATGATGAGTTCATTTTTTAATAGTGATCTGTCTCAAAGAAACGTAGTCCATTTATTAAACTTTCTATCATACTGTTTTGTACATTAATTTCTACATCTATATCTTCTATTCTTCTTCTCATCTCTCCAGCGTCGGAGTATATTTTAAATATTTCTCGTAATTCTTCATCATTATAGAAATTATTACCTTCTCTTTTCTGGTCTAACCATTCATTCTGTGATTTTAATAATTCTTCAGCTTTTCTTTTTGTTTCTATTAATAGGTGTTTCATTTCTCTACACTTCCAGATCATTTTGTTATACTTTATTATCCTTCTGAAGGATAGAATCGTTCTCATTCTGAATTCCAATTTTCTGTATCAAATTGTTCTAAGTTATTTTCAGATCTATCAGACTCGTATTCATACTCGGTTAATCTATTGTTAGAATCACATCTGTGGTAGTTATACCAATTAATCTTATTCGTATTCTTAGCAGTTTTAACATCTATTGCGGTTTTTGTCCTATTTAAAGCTCTGATACCAATTTCCTGGGGGATCTTTTCATCACCTAACAACCTTATCTTGATCCATAAGTTGGGGGGGCACTTGTCGCCCTCCCATGGGTCCTCTACAACAAATATCTTCTATTTTTACCCTTTTTCCGCAAAAAATCCCGTCTCGGCGCCGCGTCCTTTCAACCGGCCATGGCTGCAACTTCGCACAATTTCGGGGTTTCCGCCTGCTCGTGATCCGGCGCCGCGGCGCCTGACCCTGTCTCTTCTGTCAGCTGATCTTGTAACGTCCATAACTTTCTACTCCGATGTCCTATCGACGAGCGGTTTGTTGCATTGGAAACTAGACTCAATGAACTTCATATTAGGCTTTTGAAACACCTAAAAACTCCCATTATACTAGGAGATATACTGCTCCAAAGTTGACTGAAAAACTGTCCAAAAAAATATTCTGCCAACTTTTTTTTCCTTTGTTCCTAATTCGAATCTTATTTCCTTTCGTACGTTCTCATCTCATCCTCTTGGAATTACGGGGCGTAACAGGCGGGGCCTTGTCCCATCATAGTATATTGTCCAAATTCTTAGAGGTCTATATTCATATGTGGGATTGGACTCGTATACAGTGTAGTTTCATTTTGGCTAATATATATATAGCCGCGGCCTTTCCGGCTTTGGCTTTGCTTGTTTTAAAAAAAATGATGATGAGTATATTTATCTTCCGCGGGTTACTTGGGATGAATGGGTAGAAGGGTGCCCAGGTATGGCACCAGTCGCGGGCCCGGGGTTCGGGTCGTGACAACTATTAAAATAAAACTCAACACTTAAAATCTACCCAACTTAAAATAAAACCCACGAGCCCAACCTTTCCAATTCCCACCAGCCCATTTCCCATCTCCTAGCCCCACAATTCCAATACCCTGAATTGGCCCAAACCCGAGCCCAAATTATATCCATCCCAAGCCTTTATCTCATCGTCTCCACACAAAACCAATGTACTTTTCCCTAAATCCTCCTAACATCCTCCACACAGCTCACCATAATCAAACCCGCCAAATCTCACCATAATAAACTCCCAAAAATCATATCAAAGCTTACCATCTATACTAAGAATCCTCTTAATAGACTTACCATAACTAAATAGTTTCAAATCTTACCAAAGTCGAATCCAAATCTCCCAAAATCGTTCCAGCAATTGAAGACTTACCAAAGCAAATTACCAAAAATCTTGCACCAAAAATCGTATGAAAACCCATAACAAAATATCATCCAAATCTGCTCAAATCCCAAAAAATCATTACCAAAATCTTCATAATTTTACCAAATGGGAACCCAAAATCACGACTATATATATGGTCATTCATACATGCAATATGCAGGGAATTTTCAATAGAAAACAACTCCTAAATCTTAATTACTATCAGTTCTTACGGAGAGAAAATCACAACAACAATAACAAAAGAGGAAACCAGTGGTTCCAAACCCCCTTCAACACAATAAAAAACAGCAGCAAACAACAGGGAAAATCAGAGAACAACAGTCGAACACTTTTTTAAGCACCAAAAACAGGGAGAACCAAGAACAAGAACTCCAAAGCTTTTCCTTATTTTTACATATCGATTCAGCAATGGAAATCAGAGAATGGGGTTCGCAGCCATGGATATGTCGTCGTTTCCCTGCCAGTACGTAATACAATATTTCCAAGTCGGCTACTATTTCAAATTCAGTCATATGATTGGATCAGGTTGTCTCTATCATTTTGCTCTACATATATACATTTTGTGCACTTTGCTTTGTTCACGTACACTATATTTGAGCCTCGCCGTCTGTTATTGGGTTGCTGCGATTACTTTGCGTCATCCGTTGTTGTTTTCTCTGAAACTACTTGTGAGTTTTACATATGTGACAATCAATAATTAGTTATGTTTGATCTCTACCTGCAGTTTTATTTGAGGCATGCCTAAACTAATTACCCTTATAATTTCCATGTGTTTTAGTCTCCTTACATGAAATAGGTTTTAATCTAAAAAAAATGAAATTTACAGCTTGTTGTTTTTCCCTTCTTGTTTGTTAAAACCACTACTCAAGCTTTTTGTAACTAACTGGGTAGTGTGCTTTTTTAAATCATAAGTTGAATCATATATACTTCTCCTAACCAATAGTTAGTTGGAAGTCAAAAGGGATATGAGGTCTAATCCTAAATTTTCAAACTAAGTCGACGCGTTCCCCGGAAGTAACAACAATCAAAATTCAAAAGGATTATGTGTGTCTATGTGTATGTATACTTATGTGCCTATATTCAAAAGATTTCAAATATTTATTTATTTTCTAAAACATCACTATTGTATTTTATTAACTTAAGACCAACCTCCAATAAAAATTGTTACTAAGGTCGAGGATACATGATTTACAATGTCGTGTTATCATCCCGATAAAGTAACAAACATTTTAATTTTAAACTAAAATCTCTACGTTCTCATCCCTTAAGATGGCTAACGTATTTTACTCTTAAGCTAACTATACGGATTTAGTATATATCATAATATGTTTATTTTACTTTGTTTTCATTGTTGGGGTAGTAAAAATGTGAAAGATGATAAAAATATTGGAATGATCTCTTGCATAATGTGTTGTCTCGTTAGGCCTTTTGTCTTCTTGTTTGACTGCTTGAATGAAGTATAGGTGGGATAATAATGTTTCTGTCATGTTCAAATGCCTGACTGGTGGAACCAGCACACTTAGAACCTTGAACTATATCGTGTGTCATCACAATCTTAAGTTAAATCACAAAATAATGGCATGAATCTGTTGTCAAATGAAATTCTAAAGTTCCTATTCTGTTCAAAGCCCTGAGGTGTATGTCGAAGTTTGTTGTTGTTAGAACTAGGATGGATCATTACTTCTTTCCTTTTACTTGATAGATCACATAAGATTTGACGTTATAAGTAGGCTTAATTAACTGAATGTTATATCATCAAGGAATATCATGTATATTAGCTTTCTATGTGGATGTTTGACATGCTTGTACCCGTCATATCTTCTTTAAAAAAAATTGTTGCCTTTGGGAATAGTATATCTTAAAGAATATACTAGGTATATAGATATGGTTATGCACGCATTTGCATATTCAGGTTCTCTGATCTCATACTGACGTTTGGACCTGTTTGTTTCTAATTTCTTTTCTGGGTGTGAAACCCAGTACATACTCTGCTTCATTCTCGTTACTGTTTGTTGTTCAGCCTCTTGGCCATCATTCCTTTTATCTTTTTTTTTATGCATATATTTTCAGGTTCCGTCATTAATCATTTTACTTTCTTTTATTTTACATGACATGTATTGGGAGCAACAACGAGTTTCATTACGAAACTTATCATGATCTCCGCATCGGTGTCAGCATCTCCCGCCTCTTAATTCCTAAACAAAATAGGACGAGACGATGTTGTCATTCGTCCTAAATACCCCTTCAACATCTCAATCTCCATTCGTCTTCTATATGTTTATTTGTTGTACTTTTATTATCTAACTCTGTAATTAATAGGATATCTAAGAACCATTCGCCTTCGGATAGATAAATTGGGAGGATAGTTTTAAAACGAAAATATACTTCATTTGGCTTTTAGAATTGACATACGTATTTAAATTTTGCCAAAATCATCTAATCATTTTCATTTTTTTTTTGCAGATATAATCATGCAACTAAAGTTTTGTTGCTTATCAATTGCATAATAAATATTGATTTCCTTTACTAACCTTATTTATTTTCTTATACAATATATACTTTGTTTATAAAGCACTTTAAATGTGATTTACTATGGATATTTTCATCCAAAAATTGACTTTAGTCTCATAACTTTTATGTTGCCAAAACTGCATCTTTTTCTTTTATTATTTATAAACATATTTTAATATTTTCTAAAACATGCATTTCTTAGCCAAATAATTTAACCTAGGTTTGACCGAACAACCGCAAGTTAGCGGATCCTGAAGGATGTCTAATCCCTTCCCTTTAGGATAATAAAGAACCCTTACTCAGAATCTCATTATGTTTCACATACCATTAAATGGAGTTAATTTTGACTTTAATTGGTTAGCATTTAGGTGTCCTAATTCACCCAATTAATTAGGTGGCGACTCCCTAAACATTTACATTTTATTTTATTTTTGGGGGAATAACCATTTTGTTACGCATTCAAGCCCGAGAGATCAAAATCGGGTGTGACAGCATGGCGACTCCGTTGGGGACTATCAGGTTCTTGACCATAACAAACCTAGGTTTATTATTGTTTGGCTTTATTTGCTTTTATTTGCCTTAAAATTGCTTGCTTTAATTTGTATGCTTAACTTCTTTAATTGCTACTTTGTTTTATCGTTTTCCTTAAACTGACATTCCGCTCATATTCCCTCTCTTACGGAAAATTCACACAATCACACATTACACGCGTTGGCGTGCTTTGCGCACCCGCGAATTTCTTTCAAAATACCCAAATTTTAGGAGAGTTAGCGCTTGCGCGGAGTTAGATCGGTTCGTCTGGTCAGCTGCGTAACCTTCTCACTCGAGTTGTCCGCTCGGGAACCTTGCGTCTAGTAAAGCCAAATCTTAGAAACTTAGGATAGAGCTATATCACCCTTTATTTTAAGGCATGCATGCATTTACCTTAGGTGGGTCGGTCCTTGGTATCGACACCACAATTAGGAAAACACCAAACTTGTCCACGGGTTTCACAACCCAACGACCCATCAGCATACTATGTGTAGAATAACAATGATAGACAAGTCCGAGCCAAACATGACATGCGAAAATTGGGAAAGACACATTCATCTTGTCGTCGATTCCAACAAAAGCATTACGGTTTGACGACTTGGACAAATCTGCCATAACCTCACATATCTGGCGTTTAGGCTCACCTCTGACATAAAAGAGGCCCTATGCATATTAGGAACCACTTTTGATGTTTTGTGTGCCGCATATCTGCTATATATTACCGGCAAATTATATGTTCTATATTAACTTGGTTTGCTGCATCTTAAAGGATTTATCATCTTCCCCAAAGGTCGATTCGTATTTGACTAAGCAATGACAGAACATCAATACTTCACCAGATCAAAGGCACGATCCAATGTCATGACTGATTCAGGGACATTTGAGCAGAATGATTCGGAACCCGTTTTAGTTCCTATAGGCGAAGCAGAGGCCTCAGAAAAGGAAAATATTACAGAGCACCTCGCCCAATTGCCGCAACAGATGGAAACCCTGCAGGAGGAGGTTAAAAGGCTCCGGAACCTCGCCAAACTACTCGTCAGTTCAAGTAACCAAAACAACCAAAACACTCCAAATTATTATCGATACCCTCTTACTACATATCCCGTTTACCACACTCAACCCATATACAACGCGCCTCATGCACCCATATATTCCCCATCATACCTACCTACATACTCACACAGTCAAATGACTACCATACCCAAGCCAAACACCAACTATGACAAAAGGCCACCAAAGATACACATCCAGCTAGCTGAACCTTTGCCCCAGGTATATGAAAGGCTGAGAGATGCATGAATACTCCAACCGATTCCGGGGAGGATCCCAAACCCCTTTCCGAAATGGTATGACGAGACCAAGTATTGCGTATACCACTCTGGAGTTGCTGGGCATGATACTGGAAATTGCCACACTCTCGAGGATAAGATCGAGACATTGATTAGAGAAGGAGTCATTCAGCAGAGAAAGGTATTTTGTGATACATATGATAACTCCTTACGGTATACACTTATGTACACACCGCAGCCAAAATCCCATCCATTAAATACACCCACGCCTTACCTAAATGCCAAGTAGAAGCCAGTAAAATCCTACACCCCTCTAGCAGAGCCTTTGTCGCATCTGTATGAGAGGTTGAGAGCTGCAGGAATACTCCAACCAGTTCTAAGGAATGTTCCCAATCCCAATTCCAAGGCGCATGATGAGACTAAGAGTTGTGCATACCACTCCGGAGACATCGGACACGACACTGGAAAGTGTCACACACTCAACGGCAAAATTGAGGAACTGATCAAAGAAGGAGTCATTCAGCTAAAGGAGGCCTCCCCCAATGTGCATAATGATCCCCAAAGGAAGAGAGATGTTCCCTCACCAAAACCTACTCTGCCCGAATCAGTCATTTATCCAAGCATGCACCACGCAATGGTCAAAAGAAGACGATACTGACAGCAAACCATAATCCCGCGAAGAGCAGCCAACCGTGATGCAGAGCAAGGAGGCAGCTTGGAAGATCGGACCTGCATCCCTGTTCTGGTCCCCTTAAGATCCAGATAAAAAGAGCAATTTAGTTTAATAGACTAATTTAAGTCCAGACTCATATTTAAGTTTTAATAATGTTTTGCTTAAGCTTTTCATGTGTGAACTACGTTTGACCTGATTCCCTTGGTGGGATACGTAGGCAGTCATATCGGCTTCGGTCCCACTTTTAGAAAAATCACAATCCTTTTTTGCTTGTAATTGGAACTACGTTTGACCTGATTCCCGTGGTAGGGATACGTAGGCGGCCATACCGGCTTCGGTCCCACCTTAGAAATTTTTAATTTTACCCATTCTTGCTTGTAACGAACTACGTTATGACCTAATTCCCTCGTTGAGATATGTAGGCGGCCTAAATCGGCTTCGGTCACACCATTAGGAAGCTTCCTCTTTGTTTCAAAAATAACAAAATATGCACTTTTGGTAGGATATAAAAACAACCCCCCAAGACACTCGTTTAAAACCAAGCACCCTTGCATGTTTTAAAGTTAAAACTGGGGACAATTTTGATAAAATGTTCATTTAGTCGATCAGACATAAGATTTTATCAAAATACTCACTTTGTCACAAGCAATAGTTAATAATTAGTCAAGGCAGAAAACCAGACAGGGGTTGCAGGTCCAAACAGGCCAGGCGCGCAAATGTCAAGGAGCACAGTTGTAAAGTCAATACGAATCGAGCACCCCTCTTCCAAAACTCACAAGTTTTCTTTGAGCTCAGGTTCTTCATATTAACAAAAGCAGAAAGAAGCAGCGGAAGCAGAAAAGACAGCAACAATCAAATTCCACAACAGATGCAGTAGAAGTAATAGAAATAATCACAGTTCAAATTCTGTAACAAAGTCCAGCGCATCGGCTCGGTCACAGAGTCACATTGCAATCCATGCGGTTCACAAACGCATTATGACAGCATCTCAACAGTTGCAGTAATTAGCATGTTCGTGCAAGAACAACATCTCAGCATTCACAACATTCTACAGGGACGATATCTCTACTCGTAGAATTGCATTTTTCATATATTTATCATTTTGTTTTAATAGTTATGCACTAATTATTTCTTAAGCTTAGCTTGAAGGGACATTAATTCACAAGAGCATGAGCATCAACATAATGGCGTCTTTATCAACACCATGCGGGTCACAACGCAAACGCACAATCAACGACATCATTTCAACCCAGACAGAATCTGTAAAGAAACTACATTGGTTTGTAAATGAACTACGTTATGACCTGATTTCCCTGTTGGGATACGTAGGCGGTCAATATCGGCTTCGGTCACACTATTTAAATTCTCTCCCTTATCTCGCATATAATGAAACGCCTGTTGCATTTGAGTCTCAGGGAACAAACACTCTTAGAGGCAAGTCTCAGGGAACAAACACCCTTAGAGGCATATTCGACCTCAAGGAACAAACACATTTGGAGGCACCTCAGGGAACAAACACCCTTAGAGGCATTTTCGACCTTAATGAACAAACACCTTTTAAAGGCACCTCAGGGAACAAACACCCTTAGAGGCACTTTGACCTCAAGGAACAAACGCATTTGGAGGCACCTCAGGGTACAAACACCCTTGGAGGCATTTTCACCTCAAGAAACAAACACCTTTGGAGGCACCTCAGGGAACAAACACCCTTAGAGGCATTTTCACCTCAAGGAACAAACACCTCTAGAGGAACCTCAGGGAACAAACACCCTTAGAGACATTTAAACCTATTTGTCAACAAACACCTTTAGAGGCAAGTCTCAGGGAACAAACGCCCTTAGAGACATTCCAGTCTCAGGGAACAAATACCCTTAGAGGCATTTAACCTAAGGGAACGAACACTCTTAGAGGCACCTCAGGGAACAAACACCCTTAGAGGGATTTAAACACATTTGTCACCAAACACCATTAGGAAATTATGCTCCTTATTTTTACATACAATGAAATACACTCATCTATTCACTTTGATAAGACAGGTTTTCATATTAGCAGAAAGGACAGTAGCAGTTGTGCGGCTCACAAATACAGCACGTTGATACAACAACATCATCAACAACAACGTCCATACAAGACATCATTAGCATTTCGTCCATACAAGACGACAATGTCCATACAAGACGACAATGTCCATACAATACGACAAAGTCCATACAAGACGACAACATCCATACAAGATGACAACGTCCATATAAGATGACAACGTCTATACAAGGCGTCAACGTCCATACAAGACGACAACGTTCATACAAGACGGCAACGTCCATACAAGCGACAAACGACAACGTCCATACAAGACATCGTTTACGTTTCTTCCAAACAAGATGGTGTACCATCATGTCGCTTTATTACATCGCATAAACGATTGACTACAACCGTAACACACGAAGTTCACATTCTTACATAATCATTTTATAATTTTATTTTAATAGTTATGCACTAATGTTTTCTTAAGCTTTAGCATGCAGGAGCAAGAGCGCAACGTGGATTTTTCTCTTACAGCGAACCAGGGCAATTTGTTGGGGGGCCAGTCATCCCAACAAAGGGCAGAAGCGGCCTCGAGCGTCGATCCACTCTCCCATTACCCAGTGTCATCATAACTCGACACTGGAACAAATTTTAATTTTTTTTTGTGTCAGCCCATTTGTCAGTCGTTTCTTAATTTTCTGACACACATAACCTAGTGTCATCATAGTAGCCCAGTGTCATCATAATCCGACATTGGGACAGTTTTTTTAGCGCCAGCCTTGTTTTGAGAGTGTCACCATAGCAGCGTGAAAGAAATGAGAGTTTATGCAATATATAAACTCTAAGTTTGAGTAAGGGTTTGAGCCCCCAAGGGGTGACCCATTTGTTTAGAAAAGGGAGGACCTAGGTGTGCTTGGGTTCAGAGTTAAGCCCCACACGTGCGCCGCCAACGCCCGTCCGGCCTGGGGTCTGGGGTTGTTGCTTTCTTCCGAAACTTTCTTTTTGGTCTCTGAAATGTTAACTATTTACATTCTAGTCCCTGAAGGTTTTGAAAGTTACAACAATTACAAAATATTTCAGTTGCCTGTCTTTCTGCTCCTATAAATTGAACTTCTCTGTTCAATTGGAAAAAAACACAAGACACAACACACAACCCAAAGAAAGACTCAACAAACGCATAGATTATCTCTGTTAGACAGAACACAACTCAAACTAATTTATCTTTCTGTTCTTCGTCAAGAACATACACACAGAAAATGAAAATACAGAAAGCAGACAGAAAACATTTTTCGCTCTCTTGCTTCAGCAATATGTTCTTATTCATCTTCTTCGTTAGAATCAATAGTATTTGCTTTGTATTGTTAATTAGTTAATGTTTTATCATGGGAGACTATTGTTCGATACCATAAAAACATCTATACGAGGAAATTTTGTCTTAAAGACGGAAAGTCATCTCTCGACTCAGTGTTACTTTGTTTAACCTTTCGAATACTCTTTGACCCCGTTTCTTTACTTCTATTTCGGTTTTATACCAACAAGTTTAAGACAAAATTTGCATTCTCGTTGTATTCGAATGTTGTCTGTCAACAGCTATGGTTTTAGTTCTGGTTCTAACTCTAGGTTTGGCTCTGTCTTGACCAACTGTTCTGGTGAAAGTTCTGCTGAAAGTTCTGTTAGCAAATACGTTGGTAGTTCTACTTCTACTACTGTCAACAATGTTGTCTCTGGTTCTGTTGATGTTCAAAGAACTGTTGTTGTTGTCCCTGCTCCTGTTAGTTTCCAAAGCAAACGCCCAGGTAAGGATCTGGATATCAATTACAATAAGAGAAGGAGACTAAAGATGTTGTCTTACTGCGTTGAGCCTGTCACGATCTCAGACAGAAGATCCTCCTTCTTGTGGAGATGGAATGGATACTTAGTCTAATACAAAGACTAAAGTGGGCCAGAATATCCAGGTCTCAAATGACCTGAAGGCCAAGAACAAATGCAAGGCAGAGGCTAACGTTGTACAAGACGAGGAAAATCCTCCGATCTTGGCGACAAAATGTGGATTTCTCGGCTGTAGTGCTGGAGCCAAACCTGGTAGAGAACCCAAGACAATGGTGGATAGACACAGGTGCAACCAGTCAACTCTGCTCTAACTAAAATACGTTATCCTTTTATGCCCTAGTCACAGGCAAGAAGTTGTTCATGGGCAACAACGCTACATCTAAAGTGAAAGGGGTTAGAGAGGTTGTTCTCAAAATGACTTCAGGAAAAGAGATCACTCTAAAGGAAGTGATGCACGTCCCTGACATCCGCAAAAACTTGGTTTCAGGGCCACTATTGGTCCAGGCTAGTTTTAGACTAGTTTTTAAGTCCAACAAGTTTGTAATAACTAAGAATGATATATTTGTATGAAGAGGATTCGTGTGTGATGGTCTCTTCAAAATGAATGCCATGTCTGTAATCCGTTCATCTAATGAAATAAAGCCTTCTACTTACTTACTTGGGTCTTCTAATCTATGGTATCATA
Organism: Przewalskia tangutica; assembly: GCA_029844215.1. Taxonomy (NCBI): domain Eukaryota; kingdom Viridiplantae; phylum Streptophyta; class Magnoliopsida; order Solanales; family Solanaceae; genus Przewalskia; species Przewalskia tangutica. Next base: position 93,427,104 of record CM056721.1, read on the forward strand.
TATTAGGACATATTAACTACAAATCCATTCAAAAGTTAGTAAAGTTGAAATTGTTGCCTTCCTTCGACATAAACCCTTAACATAAATGTGAGGTGTGCGTAGAGGCAAAATTAACCAAGTCATCTTTTCATTCGGTAGAAAGAAACACCTCTCCTCTAGAACTTATTCACATAGACATATGTGATTTAAAGTTTGTACAAACTAGAGGGGGGAACAAGCACTTTGTGACTTTCATTGATGATAGTACAAGGTATTTTTACGTTTACTTGTTAAAAGTAATGTTGAAGCCTTTGAAGCATTTAAACGTTACAAAGAAGAAGTTGAAAATCAACTAAACCTATGGATTAAGGCAATTCATAGTGATAGGGGGGAGAATACGTAGCACCGTTTAAGGAATATTGTGCTCAATTCGGCATTTTTCATCAAATGACCGTTCCTTACTCGCCTCAGTCTAATGGTATTGTCGAGCGCAAAAACCGCACGTTAAAGGAAATGATGAATATTTTTGCTCATTAATTCCGGTTTAGTCCAAAACATGTGGGTGAAGCTATCCTTACCGCTAATACAATTCTCAATAGAGTTCCGCATAAGTGTAAGGATAAAACTTCATATGAATCATGAAAATGAAAGAAATCCACTTACAAATATTTGAAAGTGTGGGGGTTGTATGGCAAAGGTCGAAGTACCTAAACTAAAAAAGGTCAAAATTAGACCTAAGACTGTATATTGCATATTCATCGGATATGCAAATAACAGTAGTTCTTATCTCTTCTTAGTGTATAAGTCAGAGATGTCTGATATTTACGAAGGTACGATCATGAAATCAAATAACGTTGAATTATTTGAAGAGATCTTTCCTAGAATGGGAAAAGAAATAATTTCGCGCAAATGAAGTTATGAACAAAATGATCAAAGGCAACAAGACCCGGGAGTTTTTGATTATCCAAAACTAGATCTTCCAGATCTACAGGACTCAAGAGTTACTGACTACTCAGAACTTAATGTTCCACGCATTAGAATGTAGGGGTTCCAGAGGTTGAAAATAAACCAAGGACAATTAAAGAAGCATTGTCAACTCCAGCAGCACCGCTTTGGAAAGAAGCTATAGAAAGCGAAATAGATTTCATCATGCAAAACCATACTTGGGAAATGGTTGATCTTCCTCTGGGAATCAAACATTTGGGTTGTAAGTGGATACTCAAAAGAAAGTACAAAGCAGATGAAATTATTGACAAGTATAAGGCCAGATTGGTAGTCAAAGGCTACAGTCAAAATGAAGGCCTCAATTACTTCGACACATACTCACATGTGTCTAGATTAACGTACATAAGGGTATTCATAGACATAGCAGCTTTTCGTGACTTTGAGATACACCAAATGGATGTTAAGACAGTCTTCCTAAATGGAGATTTGGAAGATGAAATATACATAGAACAACCCGAGGGGTATGTGGTTCCAGGATAAGAAAAGAAAGTATGTCGACTTGTTAAGTCTTTGTGCGGACTCAAACAAGCTCTGAAATAATGTCATGAAAAGTTTGATAATACTTTATTATCAAAAGGTTTATCCATAAATGAATGTGATAAATATATCTATATCAAAGGGAACCCTGACTCATTTGTTATGATATGCCTTTACGTAGATAACAAGAAGATGTTGAAACAATGTTTCGACATGAAAGATATGGGTATTGCAGATGTAATCTTAGGAATTAAGATTTTTAAGACATCTAACGGACTGGTCTTATCTCAATCTCATTACATTGAAGATGTTTTGAGGAAATTTGATGTATTTGACAGTTCCCCTATGAAGTCACCAATGGATATGAATCATAGAATTGATAAAAATCGTGCTGCACCCGTATTCTAGGAGCGATATTGTTACACCCCGTAAATTCAAGAAGATAAGATAAGAACATACCAAGGAATATAAGATTTGAAAGTGGAAAGATAAGTGGACAAACATGTGTTGGACGGATTTTGAGTCTACCTTGGAGTGTTGTACCCCAGTTGTTAAGAATTTCGAGGTGTTTAAAAAGCCTAGTGTGTGGTCCGTTAAATCTAGTTCCCAACGAAACAAACCGTTCGTCGATAGGACATCGGAGTCAAAAGTTATGGAAGTTTCAAGCTTGGTGCGCAGTCAGGCAAAACAGTGGTTTCGGTTCAGGGGTACAGTACAGCGCCGGACGCGGCCGCGCGCCGTTGTACCGGGGTTCGCTGAGGTTGCAGTAGCCGCGCGCCGAATGCAGGCCGCGCGCCGAATGCGGGTAATTATTCTTCAAGTGGAGGCCACGCGCCAAGCGGGATTTTTCTGCGGTAAAGGGCGAAAATCAGGGGATATTTTGTTAAAAGCCTATGGGAGGGTGACAAGTGTCCCTCCCATCCTTTTGAACAGGAAAGGGGCCTATTTTAGGGCCAAGTCTTGGAAGACTTGGCCATTTCATCTCAAAACCCTCCCAAGGAAATCCTCTCCCTTTCTCTCTAGTTTTTCTTGAAGAAAACCTAGCCTTAGGAAATTGTTGGAGCGGAGGAAAGAAGGAAAAGTGTGGGTGAACTTGTGGGAAGCGCTGGTGGGCGTAGTTGACGGGCAAGAAGTGGAGGAAAGGGGCTTTTGTGGGCTATTCCATAAGGTAAAAGTTTTCCCCTTCTCTTGGAAATAAGTTTTAATGCTTGTTATAGTAGTTTAGAAATGAGCCTGAGGCTGTTATATTTAAGTTGAATAGATTTGGATCTTGTTGTCTTGTTGAACCGAAATGGGCATGTTAGCCTTAGGATTGTAACTTCAATTTGGTTACTAATTTGGTCGTCACATGTTGTAAAGGGGGAAAATGTAGTTGTTGAAGATGTCTAGGGCTAGATGTCATGTTAGACCTAAGAGCTCGGATTGGAAAGAATTGGAAGGGATTTAGTATTAGTTATATTGTTGGCCAAGAATGGCATGGAAGTTATTGGTTTATTTTGTGTTGTTGTGGGGCGGAATTTTACACGTATTGTTAGGCGTGTAATCCCCTTGTATTTGCTGAATTAATTGAGCCTTAAATGTGGCGTTTGGTTATTAAATTCGGCCTTGAAAAAGGTGGCATAGTGAGTAGAAACAAAGGAAGTGCTGTCCAAATTTCCGTAGAATGTAGGGACCTTGCACTTAGTTTATTCTACGTTCGAAGCTAGAGTTTGTAAGGGATGTAACTGTTCAAGTTTTCATTCATGTACAAAAAGGTAACCGTTTGGGTTGCCTGTTTTCTTATTTCACTGTTTTCTTTCATGAGTTTTTATTTCTGCTGGTTTTTCTCTGATGTTGTATCACTAGGGTGCCCGGTAGGCACCACCACGCCCGAGGTCGGGTCGTGACAAAAGTGGTATCAGAGCAGTTAATCCTCGGAAAGTATCTACAGACCGTATCTAGTAGAGTCTTGATTATCGGTGTGTTGTGCACCACATTTATAATCAGGAGGCTATAGGATATTTAGGATTGGTTTCCATTCTTCTCACTCTGAGATCGTGCCTTAGAGTTGTGTTATAAGTTGGACCCCCTCTGACGTATTCTTTGTATACCAGTGATGCCTCCACGCAAGGCAACCAGAGCCCGTGGCGGCAAGGCAGAGGAGTCTGAGTAGCAAAGAATGTCTCTACCGATACCACGGCACTGAGCCTCCGCCCACACCGGAGCAGAGGAGATGGGTTACGCGAGATGGCCCGATTATTGGCCGTGATCGTGGCCGTGCACGGCGATAGACCGGATGCGCAGCTCCGTGACGTAGCACCCATAGTTCACCCGAGGTCAGATAGTTTGAGACTACGGGATTTTCTGAGTTGCAGCCCACCTGAGTTCTACGGGTCGAGGCCTGAGGACGATCCGCAGGAGTTCATCCGACAGTTACAGCGAATCATGAGAGTGATCAAGGCTTCGGAGACCGAGTCAATGGTTTTGGGTTCACTTCGGCTGCGAGATACTGCAGTCGACTGGTTTGATTCGTGGGAGTTGTCCCGGGGGGAGCATGCACCTCCAGCTGGTTGGGGCGAGTTCTCAGAGGCTTTCCTTGGCCATTTCTTGCCTCCACAGATGAGGAGGGCACGGGCCGACAGATTTTTGATGCTGAGACAAAGAGGGCGCACAGTTCGGGAGTACAATGTAGAGTTTGACTCGTTGGCCCGGTATGTCCCCGCTTTGGTGGCAGACATGGAGGATAGAGTGCACCGTTATGTCACAGGACTCGATGACTACTTAGCAGAGTTGCACGGAGTAGCTCTTCACCGGCATGGATATTGCCCGCACGCAGCTTATGCACTGGGTGTGAGGCGTAGAGGTCGCACGGATTAACCAAGATCAGCAGAAGAGGGCCAGGACAGCAGGGTCCTCTGGTGACCTTCGAGGCAGGCAGCCTCAGCAGCAGACTAGTTATGCGCCTCCGCCAGTACGGAGTGCTCCGCCACGCCTTCGTAACGTTCGAGATTCCGAGCAGTCGTGGCTCCAAGGTTTCAGGTTTTTGGGGGAGCAGGGACGTTAGTCAGATGGGACCACCCCTACCTCGTTGTGGCCGTTGTGGTAGGCTCCATGATGGGGAGTGTCGTGCTGGAATGGGAGTTTGTTTTGCATGCGGCCAGCAGGGCCATTTTGCGAGAAATTGTCCAACCAGAGGTAGCGCGGATGTAGAGACTCACCGGGATCGATGGTCGATTCATCTCCTCCTTTTGTGCGCCGTGCAGGGAAGGAACATGAGTAGAACGACAAAAGGGGAAGTGAAGTAATAGTTACAGGTATATTTTTAACCCTCTAGAGACTAGTATGCATTGATATATGATGATGTGTTAAGTGTTATGTTCGGATAACTTTGTGTTAAAAATGTGATTTAGAAGCATGATTAGTGAAAAGGGTAAGTCTGGGGATGAGAAAGTTTTGAACCTTAGAATTTATAACAATTGAAATCTAGATGTAAGGCCGTCTTGGGTAAAAGATTTTACAGTGATCTTTGTCGGAATACATAGTATACGGGGAGTATATTCGGGTGATAAGTCCATGAGTGGCATAACTGATTCTTTTGTAAGTGCAGTGGTGAAGACTATACCGGCGTCTGCGTTTTGGAGACTTAGAAGGAACATTCGGGACGAATGTTTCTAAGGGGGGGAGAATGTTACACCCCGTAAATTCAAGAAGATAAGATAAGAACATACCAAGGAATATAAGATTTGAAAGTGGAAAGATAAGTGGATAAACATGTGTTGGACGGATTTTGAGTCTACCTTGGAGTGTTGTACCCCAGTTGTTAAGAATTTCGAGGTGTTTAAAAAGCCTAGTGTGTGGTCCGTTAAATCTAGTTCCCAACGCAACAAACCGTTCGTCGATAGGACATCGGAGTCAAAAGTTATGGAAGTTTCAAGCAGTGCGCAATGCAAAAAGCAGTGGTTTCGGTTCAGGTGTGTACGCGGGCGCGCCGAATGCGTGGTCGCGGCCCGGTTGTGAGGGTTCGCTGAGGTTGCAGCGCGCGCCACGCGTGGCCGCGCGCGAATGCGTAATTATTCTCTGAAGTGGAGCCATGGCCATGGCGGCGGGCCGGCGCGGCGCGGATTTTTCTCAGAAAGTGCGAAAATCGGGGATATTTTGTTAAAAGCCTATGGGAGGGTGACAAGTGTCCCTCCCATCCTTTTGACCAGGAAAGGGGCCTATTTTAGGGCCAAGTCTTGGAAGACTTGGCCATTTCATCTCAAAACCCTCCCAAGGGAATCCTCTCCCTTTCTCTCTAGTTTTTCTTGAAGAAAACCTAGCCTTAGGAAATTGTTGGAGCGGCGGCAAGAAGGCAAAGTGTGGGTGAACTTGTGGGAAGCGCTGGTGGGCGTAGTTGACGGGCAAGAAGTGGAGGAAATGGGCTTTTGTGGGCTATTCCATAAGGTAAAAGTTTTCCCCTTCTCTTGGAAATAAGTTTTAATGCTTGTTATAGTAGTTTAGAAATGAGCCTGAGGCTGTTATATTTAAGTTGAATAGATTTGGATCTTGTTGTCTTGTTGAACCGAAATGGGCATGTTAGCCTTAGGATTGTAACTTCAATTTGGTTACTAATTTGGTCGTCACATGTTGTAAAGGGGGAAATTGTAATTGTTGAAGATGTCTAGGGCTAGATGTCATGTTAGACCTAAGAGCTCGGATTGGAAAGAATTGGAAAGGATTTAGTATTGGTTATATTGTTGGCCAAGAATGGCATGGAAGTTATTGGTTTATTTTGTGTTGTTGTGGGGCGGAATTTTACACGTATTGTTAGGCGTGTAATCCCCTTGTATTTGCTGAATTAATTGAGCCTTAAATGTGGCGTTTGGTTATTGAATTCGGCCTTGAAAAAGGTGGCATAGTGAGTAGAAACAAAGGAAGTGCTGTCCAAATTCCCGTAGAATGTAGGGACCTTGCACTTAGTTTATTCTACGTTCGAAGCTAGAGTTTGTAAGGGATGTAACTGTTCAAGTTTTCATTCATGTACAAAAAGGTAACCGTTTGGGTTAGCCTGTTTTCTTATTTCACTGTTTTCTTTCATGAGTTTTTATTTCCGCTGGTTTTTCTCTGATGTTGTATCACTAGGGTGCCCGGGGTAAGGCACCAGTCACGGGCCCGAGGTCGGGTCGTGACAGATATGCACAGGTCATTGGCAGTTGAATGTATATTACAAAATGTACCCGACCCAACGTCGCTTATCCAGTCAATAAGTTGGCTAGTTTCACTCGTAATCCAGGAAATGATCACTGGAAGGCGCTAAATCAGATACTACGATATTTGAAATATTCGCTAGCCTATAGATTATATTACTCAAGGTATCCAGTAGTATTAGAAGGATACAGTTATGCAAAGTGGATATCGGACATAAAGAATACCAAATCCACCAGTAGGTATGTTTTTACAATTGGTGGTAGAGTTTTTGTGTTGGAAATCTTCTAAGCAAACATGCATCTCCCGATCCACTATGGAATCGGAGTTTCTCGCTTTGGACAAAGTAGGAGAAGAAGAAGAATGGCTTCACAACTTCTTAGAGGATATCCCTTGTTTGGATAAACTCGTTCCTTCGGTGATGATTCACTATGACAGCCAGTCGACTTTAGGAAGGGCATGAAGTAATAAGTACAACGGCAAGTCTAGACATATTCGTCAGAGACATAAGACTGTTAGGTAGTTGATTGATATGGGTGTCATATCCATTGATTACGTCAAATCAAAGGATAACTTAGCGGATCCTTTAACTAAAGTCTTACCCAAAGATCAAATATTCTGCTTGTCTAGAGGAATGGGCTGAAAACCCATACAATAAGAATCTTTATGGTGGTAACCCAACCTTACTGACTGGAGATCTCAATTGGTTCAATGGGAAAACTAAGCTATAGAGGTCCAGTTTATCGCTTCACTTGAAGTAAGAGCACTTCAGATTATCATTCTTTTAAGAAAGATAACTCCAAAATTGTTCCCGCGATAGACACCAGTACTACCTGCATGATGGGTAAAGGATAAGTTTTTTAAACTTTTATTAATTCCTAACACTTGCGAGTTGAGCATTATAACTTATAGTAGATCACCTATTTAAGTGCGAATACAGACCGCTTCAATTGTATGCACTTAAGAATCCAAGTGTTATCTATGGCCGAACAAGACAATAAGAAAAAGATGAATAAGGAGAGTTATTGTGTTGATGTCGTTGTCTTGGTTTACACTAAACATTGGCGGTTCAAGACATCACGTTCACCGCGCAGTAAGTAAATCCGATGGTAATCAACTAAGGAAGGTTCAAAGTTGAAAGCTACCTATCTTGATGCAATATCTTTCCGCTGAAAGATTGGTGAACTTTTGCACCCTGTGTGTACCAATTCTCTTTCAAGAGGGGATTATTGGGAATTTTACTAATGAAGGATTAAGTTTATCCCGTCTTTAATGACTTAAACACATAGGCCCCACATATCAGAATTGTTGTTTCTTCACATATGCTTAATTTACTAAGTGAGTAGATGATGTTAGTGTCAAGTGTCATCAAATTTCGTTAATAAATGAATGAGATATTGGTACAAAAAGTAAGGTGTTTGAGACATGAAAAGATGGAGTGTTTTTGGCCAAAATGACAAATCTCCCTCATTGGTGAAAGAATGAGAGTTTATGCAATATATAAACTTTATGTTTGAGTAAGGGTTTGGGCCCCCAAGGGGTGACCCATGTGTTTAGAAGATGGAGGACCTAGGTGAGCTTGGGTTCAGAGCTAAGCCCCACACGCGCGCCTCCGACACCGCTCGTCTGTCCAGTCTGGGGTCGGGTCCCGGGTCTCTGGTCTCTGGTCGTGGGTCTCGGGCCGTGGGCTATGGGCTATTGGGATATTGGGCTATTGATTAGTTATTGTTTTATCTTAGGAGACTATTTCTTGATACCGTAAAGGCACCTATATAGGGTAATTTTATCTTAAAGATAGAGAGTCATCTCTCGACTCAGCGTTACTTTATTTAACCTTTTGAATTCTCTTTGACCCCGTTTCTTTACTTCTAGTCCGGTTTTATACCAACATAATTGTTTTCCTATTTGTTCTCGTGGACATCCCATCTGCCAACTTTGTTCGTTGCTTTATTTTTCATTTTTTTCCCACCTGCGTTCTCTCCCATGGATTTTACAACTTCTTCTCTCTATGAGTAACTTGTATATCATTTTATATCATTTTATGTCATGTGTATGCAAATATATACACTTGACATGCGGTGATATAAATGGACATACCCAGGACATTCAAAAATATACATGTAACATACACGCGATATATAATGAATGATATACATATTTGTATGTCATTGTATGTATTTATATGTCATGTGTATGTCACTGTATGTACAATATGATACATAGGATATATGGTAACATATACCGAATATACATTAAAGACATTCATTTGTTCCACCTTTTAATGCACCACCAACTACCATAACTGTTGGATAATAATGCAGTACGGGAATAGTAAATAATTATAACAAGTGTTTGAAAGGATAAACAAACAGTTAAGGTAATAATCGTCGCAAGCTTCTTGTGAATAAGAATTGTGGCGACAATATGATTTTGAGTTCTTGAGCAGTCTTGAATCTTTGTCCCAATTGCAGAAAGCTCTTTGAAACTTTATAACCTGAAGTCAAAAGACACTAAAATAAGGGTTACACATGTGTTATCGAGTTATGGCACTTTATCTTTAAGAGAAGATTGTCCCGTATATATCCTTTTATATTGATAGGCAATATTCTCCCAAGATAAAGAAGGTACAAACACTTGAGAAAAGGATACTCAAGTGTTTCTCTTGAAGAGCTTTGAGTATTGAAATATGCTAGAGAGGAAAAGGATTTTCTGAAAATGCAAGTGTTGCAAGTTCCAAGTCTATTTCCAATTGAGACAAAGGCCTCAATTTATAGTAGTGTAAGAGTGGCCTCATCAAGTGCCCATGTAGTGGTCATTTATATGACATGTAATGGCCATTCAATCAACCAAGTAATGCAACCAAATAATGGTTGATTTATGGAGGACAAACTTGTCACGACCGACCGGTCGCGATCGTGCCCTACCCGCACCCTGCCTGTATACATCGAGAATAGCAATGAACATACACAACGCATAACATTTTTAGACAATAATAACACAAAGCAGCCGATAAGGCCGCTTTCCAAAAATATGCATAATCAAAGAAAATCAGACAAACTGGTTCTTACATTTCAAACCACAACATGTGACTACAGCACTCTAGAATAACAATGGCGGACAGGCTCGCCATACCCCGAATGTACATAAATCTACAACATCGTGGAAAATCAGACTAAAAAGACAAGCTCCGAGAAATGGAGCTTCGACGTCGATATGTGATCCTAAGAATGAGGATCCACCACCGCTACTCCCTACCGCAGATTTAACGCAGCCCCGAGAAGGGGGTCGACACACAGTACTAAGTATGTAAAACTGGAAAAAATTGTAAAATTACATCATAAGTTTAAAACAAAGCCGGAGACATGTATGATAATAAAATTACAAAGACACAAAGGCCTTACTAACAATGAGAGTAATCGATAGTATACGCATAACATAAAAATAGGAAGCTCACGATCAAAGCAGACCATCCGCCCGCAGATCATTAAGCAATCCTACTCGGGACTATTTCACCCGTGATAGTCGTGTGGACCCGCATGAGGTATTCCTCGTGATAGTCAGACTACCGCACGGGACTATTTCACCCGCATAAGCCCATAAGGACTCGCATGAGGTATTCCTCGCATCGTGGGTAGCAAATCCACTAAACAGTGGTATAACTATCTTGGGATTTACCTCAATTATACTTCATCACACGACCGACTGGCCCACGATCGTGCCTTGCCCCGCACCCTAGTGATACAACATCGAGAAAATCATGGAAATAAAACTCAAACAAGGTAAATAAAGGAAATAAGAAAACAAAGCAACCCAAAACGGTTACCTTTCTGAACATAAATGAAACTTGAATAGTTACATCCTTTACAAACCCTGCCCACAACAAGGCATGCACTCTAAGAATTTTATAACAATAATGACGGACAGGCCCCGCCATGCCCTCGAATGTACAAAAGTCTACTACTTGTGGAACTGCATCACGTGACAAGCTTCCGAGATATGGAGCTTTCCGAGAACCGAACAGCGATCCTAAGAGCGGATCAACAAGCTATGAACCTCAACTCATGCAGATGAACGCACTTCGGGCGAGGTCGATAACAGTACCAAGTATGTGAAATCGAAATATCAGAATGAAATCATAACGATACTATATAAAACAGGAGACATGTATGATAACCAAACTACGATTCACAATATATATATAGCTCATGTCAAGTCGTGACTCATGCCCGTAAAATCATCACTCAAGTACAACCCGAATTTAACTCGCACAATGGCCGTGATGCTCCAAGATCTCACCTCAGATAAGTACGGCCCTCGAACCGCCCTAGTGGGCCATACCCGTGACCATCCAACGGCTCGGTATGCCCAAAGGAAATAACAAGATAATAATCACTATGGAAGCATACCCGTGGGCCACCCAACGTGTCAGTATGTCCAAACAAATCACCGATAATACTCATCGGACGATACCCGGGCCACCCAACGTGTCGGTATGTCCAAACAAATAACAAGATAACACTCCTAATGGAAGCATACCCGGCCACCCAACGCGGTCAAGATGTCCAAGAGGATCGATATAGTGGAAGCATACCCGGGCCACCCAACGTGTCGATGTCCATCAATCAACCGGATAGCCTACTCCATCGAGAGGCTCGGTAGCACAAAATCAAACACTTGCACAACAAAGGCTATCACAACAAGCATAGGCAAGTTCAACGTATCATAGTCTTTCATTTTATTACAACGAATTTGGGTGTTAACCCCAAGGTACTACGTACTTTAACTCTTTAAAAAGATCCATTTCTTTCACCAAAGTCACACGATACCCGTAGTATCAAAAATAGAGTAACTATTTTTTTTAAGAAAACCAAAACAATTTCCATACCTTCTTTTTAAACCAACTTAAGACAAAACCATGACTTCCTTTTTAAACGAAAACACCTCAAATTCTCAAGTCTATCTCTTTTATAATTCAAGCTTCTTACTTTGGAATTTAGGAAAATCAAAACTTGTTATAATTTTCTTATTAAAGCAACCATGATCTAGAAAATGTAATACAATTTTGTCTTATCTTAGCTTCTATGCAGATGGAGGCTTCTACTGGTTTTAATAATAATTAATTATTTGTCAATACATTTTCCTTTATTAACGCTGCAGTGGTTTGTTCGATACTTATTCACATTTTCGAAATCAATATAACTTATTCCTTTTAAAACCCAATTACCCATTTCTCAAAAATGCGGTTTCACAACTTTTTAACACCAACCAAGTTATTTATAAGTCAAGTCTCTTATCTTTTAAAAAGCCACAAACCATTTCTTTACCTACATAAAGTTGTTATAACAAACTTCTCATAAAGCCTTTATAACACTTTATGTTTTAAACCAACAAATTACAACTATAAACATTTATGAGACCAAGAGGGCTTATTCTTTAACACCCTAGTACCCATTACTAACGAATAAGATTTTACTACTTTTTCCACATAATGAAGCCTTTTACACTTCATATCAAGTCAAGGCACGAAAGGGAAATCAAATTCCTTTAACACACGTGCGTCTACCGCACTATATATTTCACAAATAGTCATGCTCAAGAGGATAGGAAGAATCGCATACCTCGCGACGATTATCGACAGTTAGCAAAATGCTCCACAGTACTATCCCCCTTAAGTAGAATATGCTACTCGTAGTACTTCAATCCTATAAGGGTCATAAAACGTCTATCAATCTCTAGCTTCGAACGTAGAATAAACTAAGTGCAAAGTCCCTACATTCTACGGAAATTTGGATAGCACTTCCTTTGTTTCTACTTACTATGCCACCTTTTTCAAGGCCGAATTCAGTAACCAACCACGCCACGTTTAAGGCTCAACAAAGTAGTTAACAATAGGGGATTACACGCCTAAAAATACGTGTAAAATTCCGCCCCACAATAATACAAAATAATCCAATAATTTCCATGCCATTTTTGGCCAACCATATAACCAATCCTAAATCCTTTCCAATTTCTTTTCAATCCAAGTTATTTAGTATGACAGGTAATCAAGCCGAAATCAATTAAAGCTATTACCATCCTCTAGTAGATAACATGCGACGACTTTAGGTAACGACCAAATTGATTACAACATGAGTGGCTAACATGCCCATTTTCGGTTTTCAACAAGACAACAAGATCTAAATCTATTCAAACTTAAATATAACAATTTCTCGTGCTCATTTCTTAACTACTATAACTTGAAATCTTCAATAACACAAGAAGGTGGAGATTTTACCTCAAGAAGCCCTCTTTCCGAAATCTTCTTCACTTTAAAATTACCCACACGAACCCTCTACAAGCTTACCAACACTTTGCCTTCTCGCCGCTGCTCCAACAATTTTTCCCTATGCTAGGTTTTCTTCAAAGATCTAGAGAGAAAATAGAGAGGAGTTCATGGGAGGGTTCTAAGATGAAATGGCCAAGTCTTCCAAGACTTGGCCCTAAAATAGGACCCTTTTCTGGTCAAAAGGATGGGAGGGACACTTGTCACCCTCCCATAGGCTTTTATCAAAAAATCCCCTGTTTCGCCTCTTACCGCAGAAAATCCGCTGGCGCCCGCCCAGCCGGCGCCGTGGCGCTTCCACTTCAGAGAATAATTACCTGCATTCCGGTGCCGCGGCGCTGCAACCTCAGCGAACCCCAAGATAACCGCGCCGCGCCGCTCCGGCGGCCGCTGGACCCCTGAACCGAAACTACTGCTTTGCCTGACTACGCACCGAACTTGTAACTTCCATAACTTTCGACTCAGATGTCCTATCGACGAACGGTTTGTTGCGTTGGGAACTAGATTTAACGGACTACACACTAGGCGTTTTAAACACCTATCAATTCTTAACAACTGGGGTGCAACACTCCAAGGTAGACTCAAAATCCGTCCAACACATGTTTGTCAACTTATCTTTCAACTTTCAAATCTTATATTCCTTGGTATGTTCTTATCTTATCTTTTTGAATTTACGGGGTGTAACATTCTCCCCCCCTTAGAAACATTCGTCCCGAATGTTCCTTCTAAGTCTCCAAAATGCAGGCGCTGGTGTAGTCTTCACTACTACCCCCACAAAATCAATTATGCCCCCATGGCCATAATATCACACATGCGCAAAACTCCCATCCATGCCAACGAGGATATCACCTCTAACGTGCATAACATCACTATTTTCTCCACCCCCGGTCTAAAGGATACTCTCGCCATATCCTTACTTCACCAAAAGATCGCTTCCATTCTCTTAACACCCGTTCGCTTCTCTCCTTACTCGTTGTACCCTCCTCGTACACCTGAACTCTTTCTATTATACATACCACAATTCAGTCGCTGCTTCAGTTTCCCCAACCTTGGAGTCACTACCTCCAAACTTGGTCATCTTACTAATCCACATCATGAAGGCTACCACTTCCATCTCACACTACCTATGGAATTATCCCACAAAACTCCACGTATACTATACACTCCGACAAAGATTAACCGTAAAGTCTTCTACTCAAGACGGCCTTACATCTAAGGTCTCGACTGTTATAAATTCTAAGGTTCAAAATTTTCTCATCCCTGCATTTACCCTTTTCACTAACTGTGCTTCTAAATCACATTTTAACACCAAGTTATCCGAACATAAAACTTAACACATTACCATAACATCAATGCCTACTAGTCTCTAGAGGGTTAAGAATATACCTGTAACTATTGCTTCACTTTCCCTTTTATCGTTCTACTCATGTTCCTTCCCTGCACGGCGCACAAAAGAAGGAGATGAACCAACATCGATCCCGGCGTCGAGTCTCTACATCCGCTACCTTTGGTTGGACAATTTCTCGCAAATGGCCCTGCTGGCCGCATGTAAAACAAACTCCCATACTAGCACGACACTCCCCATCATGGAGCCTACCACAATGGCCACAACGAGGTAGGGGTGGTCCCATCTGACTAACATCCTTGTTTCCCCAAAAACTCAAACTCGAGCCCCTCGACCGCTTCAATCTCCAACGCCCCAAGATCGTGGTGGATCACTCAGATCGGGCGGAGGCGCATAACTAGTCTCGGCCGAGGCCGCCTCGAAGGTCACCAGAGGACCTCGCCCCGCCTCTTCGCTGATCTTGGTTATTCCGCCGACTTACGTTTCGATCACGCGCATAGCCGGATGCGGCAATGTCCATGCCCGGTGAAGAGCTACCTCGTGCATCCTCCGCTAAATAATCATCGAGCCCGGTGACATAACGGTGCACTCTATCCTCCATATCTGCCACCAAAGCGGGGACATACCGAGCCAATGAGTCAAACTCTACATTGTACTCCGAACTGCGGCGCCTCTCTGCCTCAAAGATCAAAAATATGTCGGCCGTGCTTTCTCATCTGTGGCGGCAAGAAATGGCCAAGGAAAGCCTCTGAGAACTCGTCCCATACAGCTGGAGGCGCATGCTCCCCCCGGGACAGCTCCCATGAATCAAACCAGTCGACTGCAGTATCACGCAGCCGATGTGAACCCAAAACCACCGACTCGGTCTCCAAGCTCGATCACTCATGATCCGTCAGAATCGCTTGATGAACTCCTGCGGATCATCCTCGTGCCTCGAACCGTAGAACTCGTGGGCTGCAACTCGAAAATCCCGTAGTCTCAAACTATCTCGACTCGTGAACTATGGGTGCTACGGCATCGAATCGCCAGATTCAAATTTATCCTCGTGTTTAGCCACGATCCCGCCAATAATCGCCATCTCCTTGTAACCCATCTCCTCTCGCCCCAGCCGTGGGACTGAGGCTCAGTGCCGTGGTCTCGCAGAGACCGTTCCGCTTCTACTCGCAGCCTCCATTCGCCGCTTGCCCTTCTGGGCCCTGGTTGCCTTGCGTGGAGGCATCACTGGTATACAAAGAATACGTCAGAGGGAGTCCAACTTATAACACAACTCTACGGCACGATCTCAGAGTGAGAAGAATGGAAACCAATCCTAAATATCCTATAGCCTCCTAATTATAGATGTGGTGCACAACACACCGATAATCAAGACTCTACTAGATACGGTCTGTAGACACTTTCCAAGGATTAACTGCTCTGATACCACTTTTGTCACGACCCGACCTCGGGCCCGTGACTGGTGTCTTTTCCCGGGCACCCTAGTGATACAACATCAGAGAAAATCAGCGGAAATAAAACTCAAACAAGGTAAACAGTGAAATAAGAAAACAGGCTAACCAAAAAACGGTTACCTTTCTGAACATAAATGAAACTTGAACAGTTACATCCTTTACAAACCCTGCCCACAACAGTGCTACAGACCTCTAAGAATTTTATAACAATAATGAAGGGACAGGGCCCCGCCATGCCCCTGAATGTACAAAAGTCTACTACTTCAGGGAACCGTACCACAGGACAAGCTTCCGGAGATATGGATGTTATACCCCGTATTTCCAGAGTATGTACGTAAGGACGTACGTACAAAAGTTTTAGCCTTAAAGTTAGGCATAGGACGAAATTGGTGCACAACCCACTAAAAGAACCGTTTTCCGACGAAACGTCTTCCAAACTTTGCGTAGGGAAAATTACGGCTATGTCATTTATATTTTTTGCGGATTTTTCCGAGAGATGAAATATTTTGGACCAACGAGAGGGTGACAGTCACCCTCATATGGACGGCAAAGAGGGCTTGGATGGCTTGATTTTGGGGCTTGTTTTGTGGCCTAAAACTTGGGTCAATGTTTGTGAGGGATTTGTGGAGTAGGATAGGGTGCACTTGTGCAAATCTCCACCTTACACTTGCCTACCACTTGGCTTCATCTTGGCCATTAGTTGGCCTATAAATACCCCTTTAGTTGATGAGTTATTTCATCCACACTTAGACATTTTCCAAGTCTTGAAACCCCTCTACCCCTTTGAGAGTTCTCGTCCACAACACCCTCCCCTCGGTAAGGCCTCGCCGAGAGCACCCTCCCCTTTGTAGTGTTCTAGCCGAGACTACCCCCTACCTAAAGTTGTTCTCGTAAAATACCCCTCTTGGTAGAAAATACTCTCCAAGTATTGTTACTATACCAAAATACCTTAGCCTTATACCTTGTAGTATTCCAAAGATACCTCTATACGTAGAGTCTTAAATACTACCTTATGTCTTTTTGTCTCAAAACGAAACCCTAAGGAAAACCTTCATAGTCGGTTGAAGTGTTAAGTAGAAGTTGCGTAGAACTTCTAAGGGTTGTTTGGAGCGGTCGAGCGCCCATAGTAGGAGCTAAACGTTGCTCAGATCGACATTTAATCTTGGATAATTTTGGGCTTATCAAGGTAAATATCTTGTCTCCTTTTGTAATTAGAGTTTACACAATCGTTGAAGTATAAGAATTAAGTATAAGTTATATACAAGGAAGGTATATAAGAAGAGAATTGAATCAGATTTACATAGACTCGTATTTACAATGAGACTTGTGAAGTTTGACGGGTAGGGAAGTCGCCTAATTTTCCGTAGAATCTTGTATCAAGATTTATTCTACCGAGTAGTCTAGACATTGATAGACTTGTATAACCGTTATAGGTTGAGCATCGCGAGTAGCATAGTCTACTCAAAGGGTGGAAAAGGCTAGCAGGATTACGATTTGGAGCTATTTGCTAATAGTCGATAAATCGTCGCGAGGTATGTGATTCTTCCTATCCTCTTGAGCATGATATTTTAAAAGAATATATATAGTACGCAGAACGACGTGTGTTAATCGAACGTGGTTTTATCGCGATGTCTTTTGACCGAGTCTAAATAATAAGAATCTTGAAGTATTTCAAAAGAATTAAGAAACCTTTTTGAAAGAAGAGTAATGCTTGGTTTTAAAAGCTTAAGAGTTATACTAGCTTTATGGGAAGTTAGGTATAACGACTTAAGAGGGATAAAAGAATGGTTTATTGATTTTAGAAGTTAAGAGACTTGATCTTAAAAGATAAGAGACTTGACTTATTTTGAATTAACATGAATTTTGTTAAAAAGTGTGAAACCTCATTCGTGAGTAATGAGTACTTGGTTTTTAAAAGGAATCATGTTTTACTGATTTCGGAAATCAGAATAAGTATCGAACGAACCACTGCAGCGTTAATAAAGGGAAATGTATTGACTAATTAAGTATTATTAAAACCAGTAGAAACCTCCATCTGCATAGAAGCTAAGATGAGACAAAATGATATTACATTTCCCAGATCATGGCTGCTTTAATAAGATTGATTATGAACAAGAATAACCTACTCACATATAAGGCATATATTTCTCAAATTGTTTAAAAGAGAATTATATTCTTAAGTGATTAAGACTATGAACTACGAAACCTTTCTAAAATAAGAGACTTAAGTACTTGAAATTAGGCAAACTTGAACTTATGGAAAAGAATGTTGTTACTTGATGTTGAAAAGGAAAGTGTTTTGGTTTACCTAAAAATGTGAGTCACTCTATTTTAATACTACAAGTATCGGGTGACCTTTATAAAAGAAATGGATCTTTTAAAAAGAATTTAACGTACGTAATACTTTGGGGTCAGAACCTGGACTTTAGCATAAAATAACCTTGAGTTGTGTGTAACTTGCCTTTGTTTGCGTTTGATAGCCTTGTTGTGCAAGTACTGTATTTCTATACCACCGCGTCTCTCGATGGAGGGTCGGCTGATTGTTATGAACTATTCTTCACCGAGTCCCATCAGATGGGCCGGGACACGTATTCCATCTAATTCTTCACCGAGTCCCATGAGACGGGTCGACACGATTTCATCCGATTCTTTACCGAGTCCCACGAGATGGGCCGACACGATTTCATCCGATTCTTACCGAGTCCCACGGGATGGGCCGACATGTATTCCATACTTCACCGAGTCCCACGGATGGGCCGACATGTACACCACACGATTCCACCTCTATCCCCACGGATGAGCCGAGACATGTTGTACGATAATACGGTTTATATCCGCATCGGGCAATGAGGAAGGAGTTCCACGTACGAGGATGACTTGAGGGCGAGTCCTCGACTTGACGTGGATCGCTTATGTTATGAATCGTAGTTTGTTATCATACATGTCTCTGCTTTATATAGATCGTTATGATTTCATTTACGATTTTTCGCCACATACTTGGTACTGCAGATCGACCTCCTTCGGGGTCAAGGCTCATGCCGCAGTAGCGTACATCGGCGTGGATCCTCGCTCATAGGATCACAGTTCAGCGTGTTGGGAAGCCCCGTTTCTCCGCAGGCTTATCTTTTGGTATGTTACACTGAGTCTGTAGGTTCTTATGCATTCGGGGGTATGGCGGGGCCCTGTCCCGTCATAGTTGTTGTTGTAAAACTCTTAGAGGTCTGTAGTACTGTTGTGGGCAGAGTTGTAAAAAGGATAACTGTTCGGGTTTTTATGTATATATATACAGAAGGCAACTGTTTTGGTTGGCCTGTTTATTTATCATATCTCTTGTTTCATGTTTATGTTTTATTTCCGCTGATTTTCTCTGATGTTGTATCACTAAGGTGCCCGGTAGGCACTACCACAGCCGGTTCGGTCGTGACAAAAGTGGTATCGAGCGCTTAATCCTCGGAAAGTGTCTACGCATCGATCTAGTAGAGTCTTGATTATCGGTGTGTTGTGCACCACACCAATAATCAGGAGGCTATAGGATATTTAGGATTGGTTTCCATTCTTCTCATTCTGAGATCGTGCCTTAGAGCCGTGTGATAAGTTGGACCCCTCTGACGTATTCCTTTCCTTTACCAGTTATGCCTCCGCGTAAGGCAACCCGGGCCCAGAAGGGCAAGGCAGCCGAGGGAGCTGCGAGTAGAGCACGGAGGGTTACCGGGGCAGAGGCCCAGTCGTTACCTGAGATAGTGCTTCAGACGGCGAGTTTTGCGACGCCGCCAGCACCGGCAGAGTTTAGAGCCGCAGCGATGGTCGCCGAGACTACAAGACTGAGCCTCCACCCCACACCGGAGCAGATGAGATGGGGTACAAGGAGATGGCGCCATCGCCGCGGTCGTGGCCGATATGAGGATAGGCCGGACGCAGCAGCCTCACCCCAGAGCACCCGTAGTTCACCCCGAGCGCATGCTTGAGACTACGACTTTTCTCGAGTCAGAGCCCGCCAGTGTTCTATGGATCGAGCCGAGGATGACCTCGTGAGTTTATCCGACCTACAATGGATCATGAGAGTGATCGAGCCTCGAGGCGCACTCGGTGGTATTGGTTCGCATCACCGCGTGATAATCGCAATGATCCGGTTTGATTCGTGAGCGTCCCGGGAGAGCATGCACTTCCACCGTATGGGACGAAGTTCTCGGGCATTTCTTGCACATTTCTTGCCCTCACGGATGAGGAGGGCTCGGGCCGACAGATTTTTGACGCTGAGGCAGACGGGCGACGGTTAGAGAGTACAATGTGAGTTCGACTCATTAGCTCGATATGTCCCCGCCAGAGTAGCCGATATGGAGGACAGTACACCGCCACGCCACCGGCTAGATGATTACTTGGCAGAGGCTTGTTCGGGTGTAGCTCTTTAGCCGGGCATGGACATTGCCCGAATGCAGGCTCATGCACTAGGATGTGAGGCACGGAGAGGTCGACGGAATGACCGGGATCAGCAGAAGAGGGCCAGAACAGCAGGGTCCTTTGGTAACTTTCGAGGCAAAGCCGCCAAGAAGCAGACTAGTTATGTACCTCCGCCAGTGCAGAGTGGTCCTCCACGCCTTCGTGACGCTCGGTATTCGAGCCGTCGGTCCGTGGCTTCCAGTTCACGTGTATACATGGGTTCTAGCCACCGATTCATGTTTCCTCGGGCACGATGTGGCAGACGTCATCCCGGGGAATGTCGTCTTTTTACTGGTGCTTGTTTTTCCTGCGGCCGTCAGGGCCATGTGATGAGAAACTGTCCTAATAGAAAGGATGCATGCAGAATGACTCAGCCTACCGGGTCAGTGGCAGGTTCATCGCCTTCTATAGCTATGCGCCCTGTAGGGCAGGATTATGGTTAGAACGACGAAGGGAAAATGAAGCAGTTGATACAGGTATATTCTTACCCCTCTAGAGACTAGTATGCGTTGATGATATGATGATGTGCTAAGTATTATGTTCAGATAGCATTATGTTAAATTGTGATTTAAAGGCCTGGTTAGTAAAGGGTAAGGTTGGGTACCTAGAAATTATGGGCCTTAGAATATTATACGTGGAGACCTTAGATGCAAGTGCCGCCCCGAGTAAAAGATTTTGTTTACAATTGACCTTTGTCGGAGTGCATAGTATACGGGGTATACTTGTGTGATAAGTCCCCGAGCGTGTGAAATGAAAGAGGGTAGTTGAGCTAAGAAGACCACTAGGTTTTCGTAACTTGATTAGTGAGATTGTTCCGATCGTGAAACAAGAGTTTTGCGTGATAGCGGTCGGGTCATGGACCGATCGAGGTTAACCCGCGGCCCGTATTGTGGTGGGGTCATTCGAGGTGGTCCCGCCAGTGGTAGGGTCACGAGGGTGTTAGGCCCAAGTTTAGTTAACCATCGTGACGAGTTCGTGGATGCGTTCGACCGCAGTCGCCGATGAGGTCAGCCCTCTTGTCTTTCGGGCCAGACCGTGTACTGGCAGAGGTTATGCGAGATGTTATATCGAAGGTTGTAAGGCTGCACGAGGTGCCTACTTTCACCTTATGACAGGCAGTGGAGCCCAGGTTACGGCTATTTCTTTTTCTGAAAGTTTTACCAGCAGGTTGTGAACTCAGTGAGTCTTAGTATCGCATTCCCCGCCGGTGTTTGGATTTCTGGGTAGCCGTGAGGATTGTTGTCTCTGTTGAGGAAATGTTTTATAGCTACCATTTCAAAGATTCGATGTCGCCTTATGAATGCCTTGTAGGGCGGTAGTGTAGGTTCGGCCGATTGGTTCGATATTGGCAAGGTTCAGATAGTTGGTCCGTACTTGATCCAGCAGGATGTGGATAAGGTGAAGCTTATCCAGAAGAGGTTATTTACAGCTCAGAAGCAACAGAAGTCGTGCGGATAATCGGCATCGACACTTGGAGTTCGTGCCGACGTGGTCTTCAAGGTATCACCCGGAATGCGTGATGAGATTTTGAATCAAGCAATAACAGAAATGTCGTAAGTTTATTAGGAAGAGTTCGAGTATACGAGGAGGGTACGACGAGCAAGGGAAGGAACAAACATGTGTTAAAAGAGAATAGAAGTGATCATTTCTTTTGTGAAGTAAAAGTGCGAAGGGAGTATCTTTTAGACCTTGGGTGGACGCTTGTGTGATGTTAGAGGTGATTCTCGTGGATTTGGATTTAAGTTTTGCATACAGATGTTATTTTTGTGGCCATGTGTGGCATTGGCAATCGTTTAAGTTAAAGAGAACTTTATCGTTATCCGTTGAGAAGGAACATTCGACGAATGTTTCTACGAGGAGAATGTTATACCCGTATTTGCAGTATGTACGTGGGACGACGCGACAAAAGTTTTAGCCTTAAAGTTAGGCATAGGAAGAAATTGGTGCACAACCCACTAAAAGAACCGTTGTCCGACGAAACGTCTTCCAAACTTTGCGTGGGGAAAATTACGGCTATGTCATTTATATTTTTTGCGGATTTTTCCGAGAGATGAAATATTTTGGACCAACGAGAGGGTGACACTTGTCACCCTCATATGGACGGCAAAGAGGGCTTGGATGGCACGATTTTGGGGCTTGTTTTGTGGCCTAAAACTTGGGTCAATGTTTGTGAGGGATTTGTGGAGTAGGATAGGGTGCACTTGTGCAAATCTCCACCTTACACTTGCCTACCACTTGGCTTCATCTTGGCCATTGGTTGGCCTATAAATACCCCTTTAGTTGATGAGTTATTTCATCCACACTTAGACATTTTCCAAGTCTTGAAACCTCTCTCCCCCTTTGAGAGTTCTCGTCCACAACACCCTCCTTGAGAAGGCCTTGGCCGAAAGCACCCCTCCCCCTTTGTAGTGTTCTAGCCGAGACTACCCCCCCCCCTACCTAAAGTTGTTCTCGTAAAATACCCCCCCTCTTGGTAGAAAATACTCTCCAAGTATTGTTACTATACCAAAATACCTTAGCCTTATACCTTGTAGTATTCCAAAGATACCTCTATACGTAGAGTCCGGAAATACTACCTTATGTCCTTTTTGTCTCAAAAACGAAACCCTAAGGAAAACCTTCATAGTCGGTTGAAGTGTTAAGTAGAAGTTGAGTAGAACTTCTAAGGGTTGTTTGGAGCGGTCGAGCGCCTGCAGTAGGAGCTAAACGCTTCTCGTGATCGACATTTAATCTTGGATAATTTTGGGCTTATCGAGGTAAATATCTTGTCCCCTTTGTAATTAGAGTTTACACACCGTGAAGTATAAGAATTAAGTATAAGTTATATACAAGGAAGGTATATAAGAAGAGAATTGAATCAGATTTACATAGGATCAGATTTACAGAGACTTGTGAAGTTTGACTGCAGGGAAGTGCTGCCCAATTTTTCCGTAGAACCTTGTATCTAGATTTATTCTACCGAGTAGTCTAGACTTTGATAGACTTGTATAACCGTTATAGGTTGAAGTACTGCGAGTAGCGTATTCTACTCAAAGGGTGGAAAAGGTTAGCAGGATTACAGTACTTTGGAGCTATTTGCTAATGGTCGATAAATCGTCGCGAGGTATGTGATTCTTCCTATCCTCTTGAGCATGATATTTTAAAAGAAGATATATATAGTACGGTAGACGTACGTGTGTTAACTGAACGTAGTTTTACGGCAATGTCTTTTGACTTAAGCCTGAATAATAAGAATCTGAAGTATTTCAAAAGATTTGTGAATCGTTTTGAAAGAAGAGTAACACTTGGTTTTAAAAGTTTTAAAAGCTTAAGAGTTATACTAGCTTTATGGGAAGTTAGGTATAACGACTTAAGAGAGATAAAAAGAATGGTTTATTGATTTTAGAAGTTAAGAGACTTGATCTTAAAAGATAAGAGACTTGACTTATTTTGAATTAACATGAATTTTGTTAAAAAGTGTGAAACCTCATTCGTGAGTAATGAGTACTTGGTTTTTAAAAGGAATCATGTTTTACTGATTTCGGAAATCAGAATAAGTATCGAACGAACCACTGCAGCGTTAATAAAGGGAAATGTATTGACTAATTAAGTATTATTAAAACCAAGAAAACCTCCATCCGCATGAAGCTAAGATGAGACAAAATGATATTACATTTCCTAGATCATGGCCGCTTAATAAGATTGATTATGAACAAGAATACCCTACTCACATATAAGGCATATGTTTCTCAAATTGTTTAAAAGAGAATTATATTCTTAAGTGATTAAGACTATGAACTACGAAACCTTTCTAAAATAAGAGACTTAAGTACTTGAAATTAGGCAAACTTGAACTTATGGAAAAGAATGTTGTTACTTGATGTTGAAAAGGAAAGTGTTTTGGTTTACCTAAAAATGTGAGTCACTCTATTTTAATACTACGGGTATCGGGTGAACTTTATTAAAGAAATGGATCTTTTAAAAAGAATTTAACGACGTAATACTTTGGGATCGTAACTCGACTTTGGCATAAAATAACCTTGAGTTGTGTGTAACTTGCCTATGTTTGCGCTTGATAGCCTTGTTGTGCAAGCATCAGATTTTCTATACCACCGCTCTCGATGGAGGGCCGCTGATTGTTATGAACGATTCTTCACCGAGTCCCACGAGACGGGCCGACACGATTCCATCCGATTCTTCACCGAGTCCCATGAGATGGGCCGACACGATTTCATCCGATTCTTTACCGAGTCCCATGAGATGGGCCGAACACGATTTCATCCGATTCTTTACCGAGTCCCACGGGATGGGCCGACATGTATTTCATACTTCACCGAGTCCCACGGATGGGTCGGGACATGTACACCACACGATTCCACCTCTATCCCGTAGGATGAGCCGAGACATGTTAGACGATAATACGGTTTATATCCGCATCGCCGGCATGAGGAAGGAGTTCCACGGGCATGAGGATGACTTGAGGCGTGAGTCCCCGACTTGACGTGGATCGCTTATGTTATGAATCGTAGTTTGGTTATCATACATGTCTCTGCTTTATATAGATCGTTATGATTTCATTTACGTGATTTTTCGCCACATACTTGGTACTGTTGCATCGACCTCCTTCGGGGTCGCTCACGCCGCAGTAGCGTACATCGGTTGTGGATCCTCGCTCATAGGATCACGCTCAGCGTGTTGGGAAGCCCCGCTTCTCCGAGACTTATCTTTTGGTATGTTACTCGAGTCAGAGGTTCTTATGCATTCGTGGTATGGCGGGCCCTATCCCGTCATAGTTGTTGTAAAACTCTTAGAGGTCCAGAGTAATCTTGTGTGGGCGTGAGTTGTAAAAAGGATAATTGTTCGGGTTTTTATGTATATATACAGAAGGCAACTGTTTTGGTTGGCCTGTTTATTTATCATATCTCTTGTTTCATATTTATGTTTTATTTTCGCTGATTTTCTCTCGATGTCAGATCACTAAGGTGCTCGGTAAGGCACCACCACGCCCGGTTCGGTCGTGACAATGGAGCTTTCCGAGAACCGAACAATGATCCTAAGAGTGCGGATCGCCAAGCTATGAACCTCAACTCGCGGCATGAACGCACTTCAAGGAGGTCAAGATAACAGTACCAAGTATGTGAAATCAAAAATATCAGAATGAAATCATAATACTATATAAAACAGGAGACATGTATGATAACCAAACTACATTTCACAATATATATAGCAGTCGTGTCAAGTCAGGGACTCATGCCCGTAAAATCATCACTCAAGTACAACCCGGGAATTTAACCCGCACAATGGCCGCATGCCCCGGCATCTCACCTCGGTATAAGCATGGCCCTGGAACCGTCCTAGTGGGCCCATACCCGTGGACCATCCAACGTGTCGGTATGCCCAAAGGAAATAACAAGATAATAATCACTATGGAAGCATACCCGTGGGCCACCCAACGTGTCAGTATGTCCAAACAAATCACCGTGATAATACTCATCGTGGACGATACCCGGGCCACCCAACGTGTCAAGATGTCCAAACAAATAACAAGATAACACTTAATGGAAGCATACCCGTGGCCACCCAACGTGTCAGTATGTCCAAGAGGATCGATATAGTGGAAGCATACCCGTGGGCCACCCAACGTGTCAGTATGTCCATCAATCAACCAGATAGCCGGCCCTCCATCGAGAGGCTCGGTAGCACAAAATCAAACACTTGCACAACAAAGGCTATCACAACAAGCATAGGCAAGTTCAACGTATCATAGTCTTTCATTTTATTACAACGAATCTGGGTGTTAACCCCAAGGTACTACGTACTTTAACTCTTTAAAAAGATCCATTTCTTTCACCAAAGTTACACGATACCCGTAGTATCAAAAATAGAGTAACTATCTTTTTTAAGAAAACCAAAACAATTTCCATACCTTCTTTTTAAACCAACTTAAGACAAAACCATGACTTCCTTTTTAAACGAAAACACTTCAAATTCTCAAGTCTATCTCTTTTATAATTCAAGCTTCTTACTTTGGAATTTAGGAAAATCAAAACTTGTTATAATGTTCTTATTAAAGCAGTCATGATCAAGAAAATGTAATACAATTTTGTCTTATCTTAGCTTCTATGCAGATGGAGGCTTCTACTGGTTTTAATAATAATTAATTATTTGTCAATACATTTTCCTTTATTAACGCTGCAGTGGTTTGTTCGATACTTATTCACATTTTCGAAATCAATATAACTTATTCCTTTTAAAACCCAATTACCCATTTCTCAAAAATGCGGTTTCACAACTTTTTAACACCAACCAAGTTATTTATAAGTCAAGTCTCTTATCTTTTAAAAAGCCACAAACCATTTCTTTACCTACATAAAGTTGTTATAACAAACTTCCCATAAAGCCGTTATAACACTTTATGTTTTAAACCAACAAATTACAACTATAAACATTTATGAGACCAAGAGGGCTTATTCTTTAACACCCTAGTACCCATTACTAACGAATAAGATTTTACTACTTTTTCCACACAATGAAGCCCTTTACACTTCATATCAAGTCAAGGAACGAAAGGGAAATCAAATTCCTTTAACACACGTGCGTCTACCGCACTATATATTTCACAAATAGTCATGCTCAAGAGGATAGGAAGAATCACATACCTCGCGACGATTATCGACAGTTAGCAAAATGCTCCACAGTACTATCCCCCTTAAGTAGAATATGCTACTCGTAGTACTTCAATCCTATAAGGATCATAAAACGTCTATCAATCTCTAGCTTCGAACGTAGAATAAACTAAGTGCAAAGTCCCTACATTCTACGGAAATTTGGACAGCACTTCCTTTGTTTCTACTTACTATGCCACCTTTTTCAAGGCCGAATTCAGTAACCAACCACGCCACGTTTAAGGCTCAACAAAGTAGTTAACAATAGGGGATTACACGCCTAACAATACGTGTAAAATTCCGCCCCACAATAATACAAAATAATCCAATAATTTCCATGCCATTTTTGGCCAACCATATAACCAATCCTAAATCCTTTCCAATTTCTTTTCAATCCAAGTTATTTAGTATGACAGGTAATCAAGCCGAAATCAATTAAAGCTACTACCATCCTCTAGTAGATAACATGCGACGACTTTAGGTAACGACCAAATTGATTACAACATGAGTGGCTAACATGCCCATTTTCGGTTTTCAACAAGACAACAAGATCTAAATCTATTCAAACTTAAATATAACAGCCTCAGGCTCATTTCTTAACTACTATAACTTGAAATCTTCAATAACACAAGAAGGTGGAGATTTTACCTCAAGAAGCCCTCTTTCCGAAATCTTCTTCACTTTAAAATTACCCACACGAACCCTCTACAAGCTTACCAACACTTTGCCTTCTCGCCGCCGCTCCAACAATTTTTCCCTAGGCTAGGTTTTCTTCAAAGATCTAGAGAGAAAATAGAGAGGAGTTCATGGGAGGGTTCTAAGATGAAATGGCCAAGTCTTCCAAGACTTGGCCCTAAAATAGGACCCTTTTCTGGTCAAAAGGATGGGAGGGACACTTGTCACCCTCCCATAGGCTTTTATCAAAAAATCCCCTGTTTTTCGCCCTTTACCGCAGAAAAATCCCGCCTTGGCGCCCCGGCCCACCACGGGCCGCGGCCCACTTCGTAGAATAATTACTCGCATTCGGCCACGCTGCAACCTCAGCGAACCCCCAGTACAACCGGCGCTGCCAGCCGCGCCACAGTGACTTCGAACTGAAACTACTACTTTGCTCGATCACAAGACCGAACTTGTAACTTCCATAACTTTCGACTCCGATGTCCTATCGACGAACGGTTTGTTGCGTTGGGAACTAGATTTAACGGACTACACACTAGGCTTTTTAAACACCTATCAATTCTTAACAACTGGGGTGCAACACTCCAAGGTAGACTCAAAATCCGTCCAACACATGTTTGTCAACTTATCTTTCAACTTTCAAATCTTATATTCCTTGGTATGTTCTTATCTTATCTTTTTGAATTTACGGGGTGTAACATTCTCCCCCCCCCCCCCCCCTTAGAAACATTCGTCCTGAATGTTCCTTCTAAGTCTCCAAAACGCAGGCGCTGGTGTAGTTTTCACTACTACCCCCATAAAATCAATTATGCCCCCCATGGCCATAATATCACACATGCGCAAAACTCCCATCCATGCCAACGAGGATATCACCTCTAACGTGCATAACATCACTATTTTCTCCACCCCCGGTCTAAAGGATACTCTCGCCATATCCTTACTTCACCAAAAGATCGCTTCCATTCTCTTAACACCCGTTCGCTCCTCTCCTTACTCGTCGTACCCTCCTCGTACACCTGAACTCTTTCTATTATACATACCACAATTCAGTCGCTGCTTCAGTTTCCCCAACCTTGGAGTCACTACCTCCAAACTTGGTCATCTTACTAATCCACGTCATGAAGGCTACCACTTCCATCTCACACTACCTATGGAATTATCCCACAAAACTCCACGTATACTATACACTCCGACAATGATTAACCGTAAAGTCTTCTACTCAAGACGACCTTACATCTAAGGTCTCGACTGTTATAAATTCTAAGGTTCAAAATTTTCTCATCCCCAGACTTACCCTTTTTCACTAACCAGGCTTCTAAATCACATTTTAACACCAAGCTATCCGAACATAAAACTTAACACATTACCATAACATCAATGCCTACTAGTCTCTGTAGGTTAAGAATATACCAGAACTATTGCTTCACTTTCCTTTGTCGCTCTACTCATGTTCCTTCCTCGCACGCACAAAAGAAGGAGATGAACCAACATCGATCCCGGCGTCGAGTCTCTACATCCGCGCTACCTTTGGTTGGACAATTTCTCGCAAATGGCCCTGCTGCCGCATGTAAAACAAACTCCCATACTAGCACGACACTCCCATCATGGAGCCTACCACAATGGCCACAACGAGGTAGGGTGGTCCCATCCGACTAACATCCTCGCTTCGCCAAAAACTGAAACTGGAGCCCCGACCGCTTCCCGAATCTCCCGAACGCCCCGAATATCGCGTGGAGCACTGCATCGGGCGGAGGCGCATAACTAGTCTGCCGAGGCCGCCGCCTCAAAGGTCACCAGAGGACCCCGCCGTCCCGCCCTCTTCGCCGATCTTGGTTATTCCGCCGACTCTACGTTTCGCCACACGCAGATAGTTCGACGCGGCAATGTCCATGCCCACAAGAGCTACCCCGCATCCTCCGCTAAATAATCATCGAGCCCGGTGACATAACGGTGCACTCTATCCTCCATATTGGCCACCAAAACAGGGACATACCGGGCCAATGAGTCAAACTCTACATTGTACTCCAATCGCGCGCCTCTCTGCCTCAAAGATCAAAAATATGTCGCCCGCGTTTCCTCATCCGGCGGCAAGAAATGGCCGCGAAAGCCTCAAAACTCGTCCCATACACCGAGGCGCATGCTCCCGACAGCTCCCATGAATCAAACCACGATCGCAGATCACGCGGCCGATGTGAACCCAAAACCACCGACTCGGTCTCCAAGCCTTGATCACTCATGATCCGTCAGAATCGCTTGATGAACTCGCGGATCATCCTCGTGCCTCGAACCGTAGAACTCAGTGGCCGCAACTCGTAAAATCCCGTAGTCTCAAACTATCCGACTCGGGTGAACCATGGGTGCACGGCACGAATCGCCAGATTCCAAATTATCCTCGTGCCTAGCCACGATCCCCGCCAATAATCGGGCCATCTCTCAGTAACCCATCTCCTTTGCCCTGTGCCGTGGATCGAGGCTCAGTGCCGTGGTCTCGGTAGAGACCGCCGCCGCTTTACTCAGCCTCCTCTCGCCGCTTGCCCTTCGGGCCATGGTTGCTCATGGCGAGGCATCACTGGTATACAAAGAATACGACAGAGGGAGTCCAACTTATAACACAACTCTACGGCACGATCTCAGAGTGAGAAGAATGGAAACCAATCCTAAATATCCTATAGCCTCCTGATTATAGATGTGGTGCACAACACACCGATAATCAAGACTCTACTAGATACGGTATGTAGACACTTTACGAGGATTAACTGTTCTGATACCACTTTTGTCACGACCCGACCTCGGGCCCGCGACTGGTGTCTTTCCCCGGGCACCCTAGTGATACAACATCAGAGAAAATCAGCGGAAATAAAACTCAAACAAGGTAAACAGTGAAATAAGAAAACAAAGCAACCCAAAAACGGTTACCTTTTCAACATAAATGAAACTTGAATAGCTATATCCTTTACAAACCCCGCCACAACAAAGCATGCACTTAAGAATTTTATAACAATAATGACGGGACAGGGCCCCGCCATGCCCCTGAATGTACAAAAGTCTACTACTTCAGGGAACCGTACCACATGACAAGCTTCCGGAGATATGGAGCTTTCCGAGAACTGAACAGCGATCCTAAGAGTGCGGATCAGCAAGCTATGAACCTCAACTCTGCAGATGCACGCACTCAAGGAGGTCAGTACAACAGGTACCAAGTATGTGAAACTGAAAAATACTGTAAATGAAATCATAACAGTCTATATAAAACAGGAGACATGTATGATAACCAAACTACAGTTCACAATATATATAGCAGTCATGTCAAGTCAGGGACTCATGCCCGTAAAATCATCACTCAAGTACAACCCGGGAATTTAACCCGCACAATGGCCGCATGCCCCGGCATCTCACCTCGGTATAAGCATGGCCCTGGAACCGTCCTAGTGGGCCCATACCCGTGGACCATCCAACGTGTCGGTATGCCCAAAGGAAATAACAAGATAATAATCACTATGGAAGCATACCCGTGGGCCACCCAACGTGTCAGTATGTCCAAACAAATCACCAGATAATACTCACTGTGGACGCATACCCGTGGGCCACCCAACGTGTCAGTATGTCCAAACAAATAACAAGATAACACTCCTAATGGAAGCATACCCGTGGGCCACCCAACGTGTCAGTATGTCCAAGAGGATCGATATAGTGGAAGCATACCCGTGGGCCACCCAACGTGTCAGTATGTCCATCAATCAACCAGATAGCCGGCCCTCCATCGAGAGGCTCGGTAGCACAAAATCAAACACTTGCGCAACAAAGGCTATCACAACAAGCATAGGCAAGTTCAACGTATCATAGTCTTTCATTTTATTACAACGAATCTGGGTGTTAACCCCAAGGTACTACGTACTTTAACTCTTTAAAAAGATCCATTTCTTTCACCAAAGTCACACGATACCCGTAGTATCAAAAATAGAGTAACTATCTTTTTTAAGAAAACCAAAACAATGTCCATACCTTCTTTTTAAACCAACTTAAGACAAAACCATGACTTCCTTTTTAAACGAAAACACTTCAAATTCTCAAGTCTATCTCTTTTATAATTCAAGCTTCTTACTTTGGAATTTAGGAAAATCAAAACTTGTTATAATGTTCTTATTAAAGCAGCCATGATCTAGAAAATGTAATACAATTTTGTCTTATCTTAGCTTCTATGCAGATGGAGGCTTCTACTGGTTTTAATAATAATTAATTATTTGTCAATACATTTTCCTTTATTAACGCTGCAGTGGTTTGTTCGATACTTATTCACATTTTCGAAATCAATATAACTTATTCCTTTTAAAACCCAATTACCCATTTCTCAAAAATGCGGTTTCACAACTTTTTAACACCAACCAAGTTATTTATAAGTCAAGTCTCTTATCTTTTAAAAAGCCACAAACCATTTCTTTACCTACATAAAGTTGTTATAACAAACTTCCCATAAAGCCGTTATAACACTTTATGTTTTAAACCAACAAATTACAACTATAAACATTTATGAGACCAAGAGGGCTTATTCTTTAACACCCTAGTACCCATTACTAACGAATAAGATTTTACTACTTTTTCCACACAATGAAGCCCTTTACACTTCATATCAAGTCAAGGCACGAAAGGGAAATCAAATTCCTTTAACACACGTGCGTCTACCGCACTATATATTTCACAAATAGTCATGCTCAAGAGGATAGGAAGAATCACATACCTCGCGACGATTATCGACAGTTAGCAAAATGTTCCACAGTACTATCCCCCTTAAGTAGAATATGCTACTCGTAGTACTTCAATCCTATAAGGATCATAAAACGTCTATCAATCTCTAGCTTCGAACGTAGAATAAACTAAGTGCAAAGTCCCTACATTCTACGGAAATTTGGACAGCACTTCCTTTGTTTCTACTTACTATGCCACCTTTTTCAAGGACGAATTCAGTAACCAACCACGCCACGTTTAAGGCTCAACAAAGTAGTTAACAATAGGGGATTACACGCCTAACAATACGTGTAAAATTCCGCCCCACAATAATACAAAATAATCCAATAATTTCCATGCCATTTTTGGCCAACCATATAACCAATCCTAAATCCTTTCCAATTTCTTTTCAATCCAAGTTATTTAGTATGACAGGTAATCAAGCCGAAATCAATTAAAGCTACTACCATCCTCTAGTAGATAACATGCGACGACTTTAGGTAACGACCAAATTGATTACAACATGAGTGGCTAACATGCCCATTTTCGGTTTTCAACAAGACAACAAGATCCAAATCTATTTAAACTTAAATATAACAGCCTCATGCTCATTTCTTAACTACTATAACTTGAAATCTTCAATAACACAAGAAGGTGGAGATTTTACCTCAAGAAGCCCTCTTCCCGAAATCTTCTTCACTTTTAAATTACCCACACGAACCCTCTACAAGCTTACCAACACTTTGCCTTCTCACCGCCGCTCCAACAATTTTTCCCTAGGCTAGGTTTTCTTCAAAGATCTAGAGAGAAAAGAGAAAGGGGTTCATGGGAGGGTTCTAAGATGAAATGGCCAAGTCTTGGAAGACTTGGCCCTAAAATAGGACCTTTTTCTGGTCAAAAGGATGGGAGGGACACTTGTCACCCTCCCATAGGCTTTTATAAAAATCCCTGTTTTTCGCCTCTTACCGCGCCTGGCGCCACGGCCAGCCGCCATGCGCTCCACTTCGTAGAATAATTACTGCATTCCGGCGCGCCCTCAGATTCCGGCGCGGCGCTGCTACCTCAGTGAACCCCCAGTACAACCGGCGCCGCGCCCGGCGCGCCGCCGACTTCGAACCGAAACTATCGCTTTGTCCGATCACAAGACCGAACTTGTAACTTCCATAACTTTCGACTCCGATGTCCTAATGACGAACGGTTTGTTGCGTTGGGAACTAGATTTAACGGACTACACACTAGGCTTTTTAAACACCTATCAATTCTTAACAACTGGGGTGCAACACTCCAAGGTAGACTCAAAATCCGTCCAACACATGTTTGTAAACTTATCTTTCAACTTTCAAATCTTATATTCCTTGGTATGTTCTTATCTTATCTTCTTGAATTTACGGGGTGTAACACTTACCCTGAAGCAGGTGGTATAACTATCTTGGGGATTTACCCCTCAGATATACTCTTACCCTGGAGAAGATGGTATAACTATCTTGGGGATTTACCCCTCAGATATACTCTTACCCTATCTCAACCGACCATCATACATAAAGTAAGCAAGTTAATAAATCCCCCTAACTTCTTATTCATATACACTCTCATTTTAGTTTACTTAAGGCACTAGCATATCTTTTATAAAAATCCGGGAATTTAACCCAAGTACTACATACTTCTACTCTTTAAAACAAATGACTCTTTTTAGTATAAAACTTCCAAGATACTATTAACTGTAGTATCAAGTCAAAATCACTTTTCAAGACAAGTCACAATACCTTTAGAAATAAAGTTAGGTTTCTAAATCAAGTGACTCATTTTCTTATAAAACCTTAGGCAATTAATGCCTTAAAATCAAATTGTCTTTTCATTAAATCAAGTCATTTATCTTTCCATAAAGCTAATATAACCAACTTCCCATAAATTCGTTATATTCACTTTATACCTTAGTCAAGTACAATTTCCTATCCAAGGGACTTATACGCTTAAAACGAAACAAGTATCACATACTTTAAAACTCTTCAAGTCCCTTAACTTTAATAAAACTTAAGACATCCTTAATACTTTCAAAGAAGTGAGTTAATCTCCTAACTCACCCGACTTGGCTATTCATAAAACTAGTAAAGGATATCAAGGTATTGTACGTCTACCGTACTATATACGTACAACTAGTCATGCTCAAAAGATAGGAAAGTTCTACATACCTCTTCGGGTCAAACCACTTGCCAAGTACAAATTCCCGCCCGTAGAATGTCAACCTATAATATCCACAATACGTCTATTAACGCCTTACTTAAAACGTAGAATATTATAAGTGTAAAGTCTCTAAATTCTACGGAAAATCGGACATCACCTCCTTTGTTTCTACTTACTTTGCCACCTTTTTCAAGGCCGAATACAATAACCAAACACGCCACATTTAAGGCCCAATCAATGCAATTAACAATAGGGGATTACACGCCTACTAGACGTGTAAAATTCCGCCCCACAATAGATATCAAACTAATACAAACTACTAGTCCAATTCGGCCACATTGAGATGCAACAATACCAATTCTTATCCAATTTCCATTTCAATCCAAGTTGTTAGCATAACATGATATCAAGTCGCAATCGATTATAACTACTATAATCTTCAAGTAAGTAACATGCGACGATTCTAATAACGACCAAATTGTAATCCAACTTCACATGGCTTACATTACATTTCGGATTTTTAAGGCTACAAGCAATCCATAATACTTATAAACTTCAACACATATACTTCATGCTAGCAACATGTAAAGCTAACAACAATATAAATAATCTTGTAACACTTTTAAGAGACAAGATTATACCTCAACGAATCTTAATCCAACTCCAAATCCGAAGTCGCTCCTTAGCAACTTAGAGACTCTTCAAGACACTTCAATCCGCTACTTGAGACCCTTAGAACAACACCAACAAATTTCCTTCAAACTTCCAAACCAAAACCTAGAAAGCAACTAGGTTTTCACCTTGCGACTAATACGAAAACTATCTTTTTCCGAGATTTTTCTATTGAGATACACTCACAATACACTCATGAACCTTGGTTTAAAGTGGGGAGCTTAATGAACAAGAAACAAAAAAAATTCTTTTTCTTTTTTAGTGAACCCGAGAGCACTCTTGTTGCACTTCCAAATTCTTGAAATTTTTTCTAAGTGTTGGACTCACTCTTGCTACTAGTAGTATTATATAGCACAATGGAGGGTCAAGATGTAAACAAATGGATGGTTTGGATGAGGTCTTATTAAATATCAAGACTTTGTGGACCCATTGACCAAGTCAATTATGTCAAGCTCTCTACTTGCAAGACTTAGTCATCCAACAAAGGTCAAATGACCCTTTAGCCCTTGCTTAATTCTTCCAAGGCAACCATAAGGGGGGGTGACACGTGTCGCCCTCCCATTCGTCACAATATTACGTTTTCCGACAATTTCATAATTCCGATAAATTTTTACAAGTCTCAAATCTTAACACTTGTGAGTTCTTACGTACGTTCTTAAAACATGTCCTGTAAATACGGGGTGTAACATTCTTCCCCCCTTAGAAACATTCGTCCCCGAATGTTCTTTCGGAGTCAAACATATAATTAGCGACATAGTTTCCCTTCACAACCCCGACATACCAACAATGCCACACATGGCCACATAATAGCATTTACACAAAACAAATGCTTCAATTAAACTTGACAAGTAAGGGAAAAGAATTACCTGAAGGTGTAGGGAATAAGTGAGGATACTTCCTCAACATGTCCTCCTCCGCTTCCCAAGTCATCTCTCCTGCTATCATTCCTCTACAAGACTTTGTGAAGCCACATCTGGTCCGCAATCGCTCGACTGGCGATCGAGTATCGCTATGGGACTCTCCTCATACGATAACCCTCTCACACCGACCTCACTAGCGTGGAAAACTCTCGGATCTCCGATACACTTCCGCAACATAGAAACATGGAAGACCGATGTACCGCCTCTAACTCGATGGCAGATCCAACTCATAGGCAACCTTGCCTACTCGACGACGATCTGGTAGGGCCCAATGTACCTTGGGCCGAGTTTCCCTTCTTACCGAATCTCATCACACCCTTCATGGGCGACACCTTCAAGACCCAATCGCTCATCTGAACTCCAAATGCCGACGCCGATTATCCGCGTATGACTTCGCCGACTCGAGTCGCTAACGCCTCCCGATAAGCTTCACCTTATCCACACTGCAACCAAGTCCGCCAACTATCTGCACCTCGCCCACGTCGAACCAACCAATCGGCGATCTACATTTTCGCCAATATAAAGCCTCGTATGGCGCCATCTGTATACTGGAATGGTAGTTGTTGTTATAAGAAAACTCCACAAGAGGCAAATGATCCTCCCACTACCTCGAAATCAATCACGCAGCTCGCAGATATCCTCGTGTCCGGATAGTACGCTCTTCCCGCCCATCACCGAGGATGAAATGTCAGACCGAGACTCACTGGTCCCTAATCCTTCGGAAAGACCTCCAGTTAGCCCTAACCGGGCTCCCTATCAGATATAATCGACACCGGGACACCGTGCAGCCTCACAATCTCTCTGATGTATAATCTGGCATAGTCCTCAGCCGAAAACGGCGTCCTGACTGGAAGGAAATGTGCTGATTTCGTCAGCGTGTCAACAATAACCCAAATGGAGTCGTACTTCCTCTGAGTACGAGGTAACCCTGGAACAAAGTCCATGTTGCTCACCTCCCACTTCCAAGGCGGAATCTCAATAGCTGCAATAATCCATCGCCTCGTGCTCGACCTTGACTGCGGCAATTAGGACATCAGGCAACAAAACCTCGCCACGCCCTCTTCGTGCCATCCCACCAATACAAACATCTCGAGGTCATGGTACATCTTGGTCGACCGGATGAATAGAATAACGAGCACCGCGTGCCTCTCCCAAAATCGCTGACGGTCCCGCCACATCGGAACACACAACCGACCCTCAAATCTTAGCACCCCATCAGCAGCTACCTCGAATAGACTCTTCTCTTCCCGAAGAGCTGCATCTCGATACCGACCCCACACTGGGTCATCAAACTGTCGCCTCTTCACCTCATCAACGATGGAAGACTCGGCAACCTCACGAACCCGTACCCCACTATCGTTGGTATCGATCAATCGAACCCCAAGTCTCGCTAATCGTGGATTCGACGACAATGTCTGTCTCTCTGCCGCACTCCGATGTGCTCCCCATCGATCTACGACTCAAGGCATCAGCAACTACGTTGGCTTTCCACGGATGGTATAGAATATCAACATCATAATCTTTCAGCAACTCTAACCACCGTCTTTGTCGCAAGTTCAGCTCCCTCTTCCTGAAGATATACTGGAGGCTCTTGTGGTATGTATAAATATCCACATGAACCCCATACAAATAATGTCTCCAAATCTTCAAGGCATGAATAATCGCGCCAACTCTAAGTCGCGGTAGGGTAATTCCTCTCATGCTTCCAGAATCGCCGGAAGCATAGGCTATAACCTTGTCGTGCCGCATCAAACACACCCTAGCCCGATACCCCGAGGCATCACAATAGATCACATACCCGCCTAACCCTCAGAAGAGTAAGAACTGGAGTCAGAGTCAACCTTTCCTTCAAAGAATCGGAAACCCTCTCGCAAGCCTCTCGCCCATCGGAACTTGGCCGCTTCTCGAGTCACCCTAGTCAACGGTCTTGAAATCGGCAAACCGCTCCACAAACCTACGATAATAACTCGCCAATTTCAAGAAATCGCGCACCTCGGCCGAGTAGTAGGTCTCGCCAAGACTTGATCGCCTCACCTTTGCCGTATCCACCAACACCATCACCCAATAATATGCCCTGTGAATGCCACCGAGGCCAACCAAAACTCGTGATTGAGAACTTGGTGAATAATCGCCGGCCCGAGGACCCAAGTACCGCCTCGCATGCAGATGCTCTCGCTCGTCCGCGAATAAACCAGATGTCATCAATGAATACTATCACAAATGTATCCAAAATGGCTTGAACACCCGGTTCATCAAATCCATAAATACCATTGAGCGTTGGTCAAATCGAAAGACATAACTCAACTCATAGTGCCCATACCGGTCCCGAATGCGCTTTGGTATATCCGCTCGAACACGCACTGATGATAACTGCATCGCAGTCTATCTTGAGAAACACCTCGCACTCGCAACTGGTCAAACAAATCATCAATCCCGGGAGGGGTACCTATTCTTGATGGTTACCTTATTCACCGCTCAGAATCAACACACATACGCAGCGTCCCATCCTTCTTCTTCACAAACAAAACCGACTCCTGCGGAGAAACACTAGGCCCGATAAAGCCTTTTTCCAAGAAATTTTCAGTGGTCCTTCACTCTCTCAACTCAAAGAAAGCCATCCTCGTATGGCGGAATGGAAATAGGTCGAGTGTCCGCAACGCGTGTCAATACAAAACTCAATCTCCTCTCGGGAGGATACCCAAGATCGTCTGAAACACATCCGAAACTCCTAACCATCGAATCGATCAAGAACTGGTACTCACCAGTATCAAATACCCGAACCGATGATAGATGTACCTTTCTCGCACCATCTTCCTAGCCTTGAGGTAAGAAATAAACCTACCCTACGACGCCGTGTTGCCCTTCCACTCGATAATCGGCTCGCCAGAAACTGAACCGAACCAATTCCCCTACAATCAACGT
Source organism: Przewalskia tangutica (assembly GCA_029844215.1). Taxonomy (NCBI): domain Eukaryota; kingdom Viridiplantae; phylum Streptophyta; class Magnoliopsida; order Solanales; family Solanaceae; genus Przewalskia; species Przewalskia tangutica. Next base: position 93,466,019 of record CM056721.1, read on the forward strand.
TGGTATAACAAGAAGCCAACCACCCATACCCATAATGACATCAAAATCATCATCTCCAACTCTATCAAGTCTGCAAGTGGTCCGACGATCAGTAAATAAACACCGGACAACCTCTATACACCCGCTCAGCTAACACCGAATCACCCACTGGCGTAGCTACCTCAAAAGGCTCTATCGACACCGGCTCTATCCCGATTCTACCCGTAATAAGAGGGGACACATAGGACAAGGTAGAACCTGGATCTATCAAATCATAAACGTCACAGCATGAAATCAATAATATACCTGTGACGATGTCAGGGGAAGCCTCCTGATCATGGCGGCTGGCTAAAGAATATATGCGGTTCTGAGGACCGCTAGAACTGGAACCACCACCACGACCTCTACCGCGGCCTGCCGATCCGTGAGTACCCTGCCCTCCGGGGCGCATAACCACAGAAGGAGAGGAAGACCAAAGAATCGATCCTATCGGCCAGATCAGACCACCCATGCCGCCTCTAGACGGACAGTTTCTCCTCAAATGGCCCTGCTGGCCACAAGAGTAACAAGCTCCCGGAGCTATGCGGCACTCGCCCTGGTGAGACCTACCGCATCGAGCACACTGAAATGTGGATGGTCTCGATCGGTGACGGCCGCCTCAAACCTCGAATTCTGGAGCCCCGACTCGCCTCGAATGACTGGCCGACCGACTCTCCCGCCGTAAAACTGCGGAAGGAGCACTCAGGCCGGGCCGGAATGTGGACCTAGTTCGCTGCCGAGGCCGCCCGCTCGAATCGCCTCGAGACCTCGCTGCCCCGCCTCTTGGGCTGGCCTGAGTCAATCTGGTCCTCTCTCTCTCTCTATCCTCTATCCCCTGCGCATAGGCCTGCATCCTGGCAATGTCCATACCGGGATGAAGAGCCACCCCCAAGCATGCAGTAATCATATGGCGGTCTAGCCCTATCACATAACGATGAACTCTATCCGCCATGTCAGCTACAATAGTGTGCGCATGTCTGGCCAAGGAGCCAAACTCCAGGCTGTACTCCCTGATAGTCCTCCCACTCTGCCTCAAGGTCAAGAATCTATCTACAGGGGCTCTCCTCATCTCAGGAGGCAAAAAATGATCCATGAAGGCCTCTGTGAACTCCTCCCAAATAGCTGGAAGAGCATCCTCACCTCTCGACAACTCCCATGACTCAAACCAGTTTAACGCAATATCGCGTAACCGGTAAGAGGCTAGCATAACAGACTCTGTCTCTGAAGCCCTAAGAACCTGCATAGTCCGCTGCAGCTGCCGAATGAACTCCTGTGGATCCTCCTCAGACCTCGAACAATAAAACTCGGGCGGATGACAACCCATAAAACCCCGAATCCGCAAACTCGGCCAGGGTTAGCCGCCGCTCGCTTGCCGCTCGCTACTATATCGTCAATAACCGACCGCCCCATAGTCTCTATACTCGCCTCCCGGCCGTGGATCGAGGCTCGCACGGAACCTCTGGAGCTACCGCCGCCTCTCTAATATCGCCGCGTGGCTGAACTCGCCGACCCGCCTACTACCTCGTGCATAGTCTGCTCGAGTCCGTAACCTCTCGAGTACCGCTAGCGCCTCGCCGCGCTTTGCCCTTCGGGCCCCGGTCGCTCCGCGAGGCATAATCGTTTCATAAGAATAGGTCGAGAGGATTCAACCTAATAAGACACTCTCATCGCACGATCTCGCAGAGAGAAGAATGGAAATCAATCCTAAATGTCCTGCACCTCACGATTATAGATGTGGTGCACAACACACCGATAATCAAGATTCTACTAGACACGGTCGTAGACACTTTCCGAGGACTAATCGCTCGATACCACTTTTGTCACGACCCGGGCGCGATCGTGCCCTACCCGCACCCTGCTCGTATACATCGAGAATAGCAATGAACATACACAACGCATAACATTTTTAGACAATAACACAAAGCTAGCCGATAAGGCCGCTTCCAAAAATATGCATAATCAAAGAAAATCAGATAAACCGGTTCTTACAAATTTCAAACCACAACATGTGACTACTGCACTTAGGAATAATAACAAGTATGGACAGTGCGCCATACCTCAATGTACATAAATCTACAACATCGTGGAAAATCAGTACTAAAAAGACAAGCCTCCGGAGAAATGGAGCTTCTGACGTCTGATATGTGATCCTAAGAATGAGGATCCACCACCTGCTTACCCCTACCTGCGGCATGAACGTAGCCCCCGAGGAAGGGGTCAAGACACATAGGTACTAAGTATGTAAAATCGAAAATATCAGAATTACATCATAAGTTTAAAACAAAGCCGGAGACATGTATGATAATAAAATTACAGTACACAGTGCCTTAACAACAATGAGAGTAACTGATAGTATACGTACAACATAAAAATAGGAAACTCACGATCAAAGCAGGACCATCCGCCCGCAGTATCATTAAGCAATCCTACTCCTGGAACTATTTCACCCGCATAGGTCGTGTGGAACCGCATGAGAAATTCCTCGCATAGTCAGACTACCGCATGGGACTATTTCACCCGCATAAGCCCATAAGGACTCGCATGAGGTATTCCTCGCATCGTGGGTAGCAAATCCACGGAAACAGGTGGTATAACTATCTTGGGGATTTACCCCTCAATTATACTCTTACCCTGAAGAAGGTGGTATAACTATCTTGGGGATTTACCCCTCAGATATACTCTTACCCTGGAGAAGGTGGTATAACTATCTTGGGGATTTACCCCTCAGATATACTCTTACCCTATCTCAACCGGCCATCATACATAAAGTAAGCAAGTTAAGAAATCCCCCTAACTTCTTATTCATATACACTCTTATTTTAGTTTACTTAAGGCACTAGCATATCTTTTATAAAAATCCGGGAATTTAACCCAAGTACTACATACTTCTACTCTTTAAAACAAATGACTCTTTTTAGTATAAAACTTCCAAGATACTATTAACCGTAGTTTCAAGTCAAAATCACTTTTCAAGACAAGTCACAATACCTTTAGAAATAAAGTTAGGTTTCTAAATCAAGTGACTCATTTTCTTATAAAACCTTAGGCAATTGATGCCTTAAAATCAAATTGCCTTTTCATTAAATCAAGTCATTTATCTTTCCATAAAGCTAATATGTTATACCCCGTAGTTCCAGGGTATGTATGTGGGGACGTACGTACGAGAATACGACAGAAATTTTGGAAAGAAAGAAAGGTGTGATTTTTCGACGGAAAAGTTTCCGGGTTTTGTGAAGGAAAAAGGTTCGTTAGTGGGAATTGGATTCCCAGATTTGGTATTTGGACTTCTTGGATTATATTAGAATTATGAGATTTTATTTTCGTAAATGGTCACGTGGGCCCACGGAGAAATTTACTTTGTGGGCCCACTTTGTTTTTGAGATTTTCGTATTTTGGATATTTTCGAAGACAAAATATTTTGGGCGAGTAAGGGGCGACACGTGTCACCCCTCGAGTGGCCATGGTCGACCGAGGACAGTGGCTGCCACTTCTCCTCCGAAACGGCCATGACACTGAAGCCCAAATCGCCGCCATGTGGTGTGGTGGGACCTACACACACATGGCCCAATCTTGACCACACACTTGCATAGATCTTGACCCTTGATTCTTCTATATATACCCCCTTAGTTGAAGACTTCATATCATCCACACTTAAGTCTTCCAAGGCAAAATACTCCCTCCCTTTAGGCTTGTGTTTTCGTCCCTCCCCCCTCATGTGTAGAAAATACTTTGTGTATTATTTTATAATCCCAAATACCTTAGCCTAGTATCCCTAGTTGTATTTCAAAGATATTTCAATACTAGGACCCCGAAATACTATTTTTTTTCCAAAAGTCGCAAAATGAAACCCTAGAAAATCTTCATAAGCTTGGTTGAAGTGTTAAGAGAAGTTGTTTAGAAACTTCTAAGGGTTGCTTGGAGCGGGTTGGAGCGTAAGGATTTGGAGCAAAACGTTGCTCAGGATCGACATATAATCTTGGATAATTTTGGGCTTATCGAGGTAATGATCTATGTCCCCCTATTGTAATTGGATATTACATATCAGAGTAATTATACTTGAGTATATTATATGAGGATAGAAGATTGATAGAATTAAAGCAGATTTACATTGACCGTATTTACGAGACTTGTAGTATTATTCAGGCGTTGTACACATCCTGTTAGACGTGTAATCCCAGGAGTTGTTGGCCAGTAGCGCCCGAGTAGAGAGAGATTTATGTGGTTACGGGGGAGGTCTTGCCGAATTTTCTCAGAGAATAAGGAATCTTGTATTTAGAATATTCTACGAAGAGATCTAGAAGTTGATAGACGCTTATGGCCAGTATAGGTGGAAGTACTACGAGTAGCGTATTCTACTTGAAGGGTGGAAAAGGCTAGCAAGGTTGTAGTACTTGGAGCATTTTGCAAATTGTCGATAATCGTCGCGAGGTATGTGAACCTCTTCCTATCTTTTCTAGCATGATTGTTGTGAACTATGTAGTACGGTAGACGTACATGTGCTAAGTGAATTTGGTTGGTTTATTGATTTTAAAAGATAAAGGACTTGACTTATATTTGACTTGATATAATGTGTGAAGAACTTGAATTGTGTAGAAAGTTGTGAAACCTCATTCGCGAGTAATGAGTACTTGGTTTTAAAATAATAACGTTATATTGATTTCGGGAACGAGGATAAGTATCGAACAAACCACTGCAGCATTAATAAAGGAAAATGTATTGACTAATTAATTACTATTAAAACCAGTAGAAACCTCCATCTGCATAGAAGCTAAGATAAGACAAAATTGTATTACATTTCCTAGATCATGGCTTCTTTAATAAGAATCACTATAAACAAGCATTAATTTTCTTGAATTTCCAAAGTAAGGAACTTGATTTCTAAAAGAAAAAAGACTTGAGGAATTGAAGAGTTTTTGGTTTAAAAGAAAGACATGGTTTTGTCTTAAATTGGTTTAAAACATAAAGTGTTATAACAGCTTTATGGGAAGTTAGTTATAACGACTTTATGAAAGCAAAAGAATGGTTTTATCATTGGTTTTAAAATGGTAACTTGACTTTAAAAGGAGAAGTGTTTTGAGTCTAAAAAGGAGGCATGGTATTGTCTTAATTTGGTTTAAAAAGTAAAGTATGGAAGTTGTTTTGGTTTACTTAAAATGTTAGTCACTCTATTTTTTATCGGGTGACCTTTGTAAAAGAAATGGATCTTTTAAAAAGAATTTAACATACGTAGTACTTTGGGGTTAAAACCTGGACTTTGGCATAAAATGAAAGTATCTTGAGTTGTGTGTAACTTGCCTACGTTTGCGTATGATATCCTTGTCGTGCTAGTATTGTAATTCTATACCACCGCGTCTCTCGATGGAGGGCCGGCTGATTTGTTATGATCTTACTTGGACGTACCGGCAGTGACGGAGCATTCCACGGGTACGCTTCTGTGATTATTATTCCATGGACTAGCTCTCCATGAGGTTTTACTGATTCGGCTTGGTATCTGGTAGTTGGCTCGTCGCATTTGCCCAAGTCGTGGCTGATTCGGCTTGGTATCCGGTAGTTAGCCTTCAGATTTGCCCGCTCGCTTTATGACGAAGTCCCGTGATTCCGCCGGTATCGGTAGTTAGTTCGTGATTTTGCCCGCCATTACGCGCGCAGCTTGGTATCCGTTGTTGGCTTTCGTACTTGCCCTGGTCACCGTGGTATGGTTATGTAGATTTATTGATACGGCTTTGGTATCCGGTAGTTGGCTTTCGTACTTGCCGGCCGATTGATGACGCGACTTTGGTATCCGTAGTTAGCCTTCGCATTTGTCCCGCAGACGGTTTTATGACACTGGGACTGGTGTTCATGTGTACTTCGTGTTATTATATCATAGATCGCCGGTGAGGAAGGTATTCCACGCATGATTGATGTTGTGGGCGTGATACCCATAGTTATATTTGAGTGATGACTTTGAGGCGTGAGTCCCCGACTGACGCGGATCACATATTATGTAATCGTAGTTTGGTTATCATATATGTCTCCTATTTTATATAGACTACTATGATTTCATTTACGTGATTTTCAGCCACATACTGGTACTGTTATCGACCTCTTCTGGGCCGTTCATGCCGCAGTAGAGGTACATCGGTTGTGGATCCTCGCCATAGGATCACAGTCAGCGTTTTGGGAAGCTCCGCTTTCTCGAGGCTTATCTTTGTAGTCCCCGTCCAGTAGTTACTTGTACATTCGTGGTATGGCGGGCCCCTGTCCCGTCATAGTTATGGTTACATTCTTAGATATCTCAGAGTACAAGTTGTGGGCGTGGTTTGTAAAAGGATTTAACTGCTCGCTTTGATATATATATGTATATATTCGTGAAGGTGACCGTTTTGGTTAGCCTGTTTCATACTTTATGTCTTGTCTCATGTTTTAGTTTTTATTTCCGCTGATTTTCTCTGATGTTGTATCACTAGGGTGCCCGGGGTAAGGCACCAGTCGCGGGCCCGAGGTCGGGTCGTGACAAAAGTGGTATCAGAGCAGTTAGTCCTCGGAAAGTGTCTACGCATCGCGTGTCAGTAGTAGTCTTGATTATCGGTGTGTTGTGCACCACATCTATAATCAGGAGGCTGCAGGACATTTAGGATTGGTTTCCATTCTTCTCACTCTGAGATCGTGCCTTAGAGTTGTGTTATAAGTTGGACTCCCTCTGACGTATTCTTTTATATCAGTTATGCCTCCACGCAAGGCAATCAGAGCCCAGAAGGGCAAGGCAGCAGAGGGAGCTGCGAGTAGAGCACGGATGGTTACCAGGACAGAGGCCCAGTCTTTACCCGAGGTGGTGCTACAGACGACAGATTCTACGATGCCGCCAGCCCCAGCAGAGTTTAGTACAGCAGCAGTAGCTACTGAGGCCACGATATCTGAGCCTCCAGTCCCACGGCCAGGAGCAGAGGATATGGGTTGCAAGGAAATGGCCCAGTTACTAGTTAGGTTTATGGCGAGACTTGAGGACAGACGGGAGTCGGTGGTACCAGTAGTGCACCCCAGGGCCGATAGTTGGAGACTTCGGGACTTCTTAAGTTGCACCACCGATGTTCTATGGATCGAGAGTCGAGGATGACCTCGTGAGTTTATCCGACGCTACAACGGATCATGAGTGATCAAGGCCTCAGAGGCAGAGTCGGTGGTATTGGGTTCACATCGGCTGCGTGATACTGCAGTCGACTGGTTTGATTCATGGGAACTGTCCCGGGGGGAGCATGCACTTCCAGTTGTACGGGACGAGTTCTCAGGGGCATTTCTTGCACATTTCTTGCCTCATTGCATGAGGAGGGCTCTGCCCACGATTTTTGATGTTGAGGCAGACGCGACGGTCGAGTACAACGTGGAGTTCGACTCGTTAGCCCGATATATCCGGCGTTAGTGGCAAATATGGAGGACGAGTGCACCACTACGCCACGGGCTCGATGACTACTTGGCGCAGGCTTGCTCGTAGCTCTTTCACCGCATGCATTGCCCGCACGCAGCTTATGCACTTGGGTGAGGCGGAGAGGTCGACGGAATGGCCGGATCAGAAGAGGCCGTAATGCAGGATCTTTTGGCGACTTTCGAGGCGGACCGCCTCAGCAGCAGACTAGTTATGCGCCTCCACCAGTACAGAGCGGTCCTCCACAGTCTTCAGGGAATCCAGAGTATTCGTGAGCGGTCGTGGCTCGAGGTTCGTTTTCGGAGAGTAGTGGTGTTGACGAGGCCACCCTTACCTCGGTGTGGCCGCGGTAGAATCCATAAGGGAGTGTCGTGCTGGTTAGGGAGGTTGTTTTACATGCGCGACAGCAGGCCATTTTGGCGAAATTGTCCGACCGCAGGTAGCGGATGTAGACTCTACGCCGGGATCTATGGCTGGTTCACCACCTTCTACAGCTATGCGCCCTGCAGGGCATGCCTATGATTAGAGTGAAGCGGTAGATACAGGTATATCCTTAACCCTCTAGAGATTAGTATGCTTGATATGATGATCTTATTATTGTGTGTTATGTACGGATAGCGTTGTGTTTGATGTGTTAGTAAACATGGGTAGTTGAAAAGGTAAGTATGGGGGTATGGAAGGTGTGAACCTTAGGATATTACACGTTGAGACCTTAGATGTAAGTTCGTCTCGAGTAAAAGACTTTGCGGGTGATCCTTGTCGGAGAGCATTATATACATGGGGTGTATTAGTGGGATAATTCCTTGGGTTGTGTAAGATGAAAGTGGTAGCTTTCAGGACTTGTATAGGTAAGGTTGTTCCGGATCGGGGAACAAGAGTCTGGTGCGATTATGGGTCGGGTTGAGGACCATTCGCGGGTCAACCCGCAGCCCGGTTTGGGGTGGGGTCAGTTCGAGGTGGTCCCGCCAGGTGGTAGGGTCACGAGTGCTAAGCCGTGTTTAGGTAACCATCGTGCGAGTTTGTGGATATGTTCGACTGAATCGGATCGTGAAGACCGGGAATGGCCTTAAGGGAATTTGAGGCTAGTATGATGACCAAGTTAGAGATAGTGACCCCGAGATTTTGGAAACTGAAGCAATGACAGAAATGTGGTACGTATTGTAGGAAGATTTCGAGTGTACGAGGAAGATACGACGAGTAAGAAAAGAGGCTAAGATGTGTTAAGATGATGGAAGTGTCCTTTTTATAAGTGAAGAGGGGAAGAAAGTATCCTTTGGACCATGGGTGGAAGTTTTGTGTTGTTATGCACGTTAGAGGTGATTCCTCGTTGGCTTGGATTGAGAGTTGCGTGTATGTTATACTATGGCCATTGGTGGCAGGTTTGGTTTGGTAAGTATAGTAGTGAAGACTATACCGGCGCAGGTATGTTTTGGAGACTTAGAAGGAACATTCGGGACGAATGTTTCTAAGGGGGGAAGAATGTTATACCCCGTAGTTCCAGGGTATGTATGTGGGGACGTACGTACGAGAATACGACAGAAATTTTGGAAAGAAAGAAAGGTGTGATTTTTCGACTAAAAGTTTCCTGATTTTGTGAAGGAAAAAGGTTCGTTAGTGGAATTGGATTCCCGATTTGGTATTTGGACTTCTTGAATTATATTAGAATTATGAGATTTTATTTTGAAATGGTCACGTGGGCCCACTGAGAAATTTACTGGCTTTGTGGGGCCCACTTTGTTTTTGAGATTTTCGGTATTTTGGATATTTTCGGAAGACAAAATATTTTGGACGAGTAAGGGGGCGACACGTGTCACCCCCTTGAGTGGCCATGTGGGCCGAATTGGAGGGACAAGTGGCTAGCCACTTGTCCCCTTGGCCGAAATGGCCATGACACTTGGAAGCCCAAATCGTTGGCCATGTGGTGTGGTGGGACCCACACACACATGGCCCAATCTTGACCACACACTTGCATAGATCTTGACCCTTGATTCTTCTATATATACCCCCTTAGTTGAAGACTTCATATCATCCACACTTAAGTCTTCCAAGGCAAAATACTCCCTCCCTTTAGGCTTGTGTTTTCGTCCCTCCCCCCTCATGTGTAGAAAATACTTTGTGTATTGTTGTATAATCCCAAATACCTTAGCCTAGTATCCCTAGTTGTATTTCAAAGTTATTTCAATACTAGGAGCCCGGAAATACTATTTGTTTTCCAAAAGTCGCAAAATGAAACCCTAGAAAATCTTCATATGCTTGGTTGAAGTGTTAAGAGAAGTTGTTTAGAAACTTCTAAGGGTTGCTTGGAGCGGGTTGGAGCGTAAGGATTTGGAGCAAAACGTTGCTCAGGATCGACATATAATCTTGGATAATTTTGGGCTTATCGAGGTAATGATCTATGTCCCCCTATTGTAATTGGATATTACATATTGTAGTAATTATACTTGAGTATATTATATGAGGATAGAATATTGATAGAATTAAAGCAGATTTACATTGACTGTATTTACTGAGACTTGTAGTATTATTGCTGGCATGTTACACGTCCTTAGACGTGTAATCCCCAGGAGTTGTTGGCACAGTAGCGGGCCTGAGTAGAGGAGGAGATTTATGTGGTTACGGTGGGGGAGGTGCTGCCGAATTTTCTGTAGAATAAGGAATCTTGTATTTAGAATACTCTACGAAGAGATCTAGAAGTTGATAGACGTTTTATGGCCAGTATAGGTGGAAGTACTACGAGTAGCGTATTCTACTTGAAGGGTGGAAAAGGCTAGCAAGGTTGTAGTACTTGGAGCATTTTGCAAATTATCGATAATCGTCGCGAGGTATGTGAACCTCTTCCTATCTTTGCTAGCATGATTGTTGTGAACTATGTAGTACGGTAGACGGACATGTGCTAAGTGAATTTGGTTGGTTTATTGATTTTAAAATATAAAGGACTTGACTTATATTTGACTTGATATAATGTGTGAAGAACTTGAATTGTGTAGAAAGTTGTGAAACCTCATTCGCGAGTAATGAGTACTTGGTTTTAAAATAATAACGTTATATTGATTTCGGGAACGAGGATAAGTATCGAACAAACCACTGCAGCGTTAATAAAGGAAAATGTATTGACTAATTAATTACTATTAAAACCAGTAGAAACCTCCATCTGCATAGAAGCTAAGATAAGACAAAATTGTATTACATTTCCTAGATCATGGCTGCTTTAATAAGAATCACTATAAACAAGCATTAATTTTCTTGAATTTCCAAAGTAAGGAACTTGATTTCTAAAAGAAAAGAGACTTGAGGAATTGAAGAGTTTTTGGTTTAAAAGAAAGACATGGTTTTGTCTTAAATTGGTTTAAAACATAAAGTGTTATAACAGCTTTATGGGAAGTTAGTTATAACGACTTTATGAAAGCAAAAAAATGGTTTTATCTGTTATACCCCGTATTTCCAGAGTATGTACGTGAGGGCGTACGTATTAAAGTTTAAGCCTTAAGTTAGGCAAAGGATCGAAAATTTGTGCACAACTAGCGAAAATAATCGTTTTCCGACGAAACGTTTTCCGAACTTTGCGAAGGGAAAATTACGGCTATGTCATTTATAATTTTTGCGGATTTTTCCGAGAGATGAAATATTTTGGACCAACGAGAGGGTGACAAGTGTCACCCTCAAGTGGCGGATTGCTTGGACGAATTGGCAACGTTTTCTTGCCCAATTTTTAGTCAAGGAGTTGGTTGGATATTTTGTAGATATTTGTGTAGTAGATGAGCAAGTGGGACCCACACACACTTGTCCAAATCTTGACCTTACACTTGCCTACCACTTGTCTTAATCTTAGCCATTGGTTGGCCTATAAATACCCCCCTTAGTTGATGAACTTCTTCATCCACACTTAGACATTTTCCAAGTCTTGAAACCCCTCTCCCCCCTTTGAAAGTTCTCGTCCACAACACCCCTCCCCCTTGAGAAGGCCTTGGCCGAAAGTATCCTCCCCCTTTGTAGTGTCCTAGCCGAGACTACCCCCCCCCCCTACCTAAAGTGTTCTCGTAAAAATACCCTTTCCCTTGGTTGAGAAATACTTCTCCAAGTATTGTTATAATGCCAAAATACTCTAGCCCAAAACCTTAGTAGTATTTCCAAGTACCCTCTATACGATAAGCCCGGAAAATACTACTATACTTTCCTTTAGCCACTAAACGAAACCCTATGGAAAAATCTCCATAATTGGTTGGAGTACTTAGTAGAAGTGTGTAGAACGTCTAAGGGTTTCTTGGAGCGAATTGGAGCGCACAGAGTAGGAGCTAAACCTTGCTCAGGATCGACATTTAAACTTGGATAATTTTGGGCTTATCGAGGTAAATAATCTTGTCCCCCTATTGTAATTGGAAATTACATGTTGTAGTAATATATAGTTGAAGTATACTATATATAGAATGAATATTGATAAGAATTGAACTGTAATTACATAGAAGGATATTAAAGAAGATAATTGGACTGTAATTACACTGTATAGCAGGATGTTAAAAGGAATTGAACTGTACTTACATAGGACTGTATTTACAGTAGACTTGTGTAGTATATCTGTGAAGTAGAATTGTACACGTCCGGTTAGACGTGTAAAAAACCCCCCTGGTTGGCTTGGTAGCCGGCCTCGATAGAGGAGGAGATTTGAGCGGTTACGGGGGGGGAGGTGCTGCCGAATTTTCTGTAGAACATTCCACGATGAGATCTATGAGTTGATAGGCGTTTTGTGGCCTTTTTAGGTTGCAGTACTTCGAGTAGCGTATTCTACTTGAAGAGTGGAAAAGGCTAGCAGGGTTACAGTACTGTGGAGCATATTGCTAATTGTCGATAATCGTCGCGAGGTATGTGAACCTCTTCCTATCCTTTCTAGCATGATGTTTTGTAAACTATGTAGTACGGTAGACGTACATGTGCTAAATGAATTTGGTTGGTTTAAAGCATAGGGTGTTATAACAGCTTTATGGGAAGTTAGTTATAACGACTCTATGTAGGTAAAAGAATGGTTTATTGATTGTAGAAGTTAAGAGACTTGATCTTAAAGATAAGAGACTTAACTTAATTGACTTGATATGAATTTTGTTAAAAAATTGTGAAACCTCATTCGTGAGTAATGAGTACGTGGTTTTAATGAATAATGTTTTACTGATTTTGGATATGAGGATAAGTATCGAACAAACCACTGCAGCGCTAATAAAGGGAAATGTATTAACTAATTAAGTATTATTAAAACCAGTAGAAACCTCCATCTGCATAGAAGCTAAGATAAGACAAAATGATATTACATTTCCTAGATCATGGTTGCTTTAATAAGATTGTTATAAACAAGAATAACCTACTCACACATAAGGCATATGGTTCTCAAATTGTTTTAAAAGAGAATTATATTTATTAAGTGATTAAAACTATGAACTACGAAACCTTTCGAAAATGAGAAACTTGAGCATTTGAAATTAGGCAAACTTGAACGTTTGGAAAATAATGTTGTTACTTGATTTTACAAAGGGAAGTGTTTGGTTTACTTAAAAAGATAGTCACTCTATTTTCATACTACGGTATCAGGTGACTTTTGTGAAAGAAACGGATCTTTAAAAAGAGTTAATGTATGTAGTACTTTGGGGTTAAAACCCGGATTTATTGTAATAAAATATAAGTCTATGAGTATGTTGAACTTGCCTATGCTTGTGGTGATAGCCTTTGTTGTGCAAGTGTTGTATTTCTGTGCTACCGCGTCTCTCGATGGAGGGCCGGCTGATTTGTTATGAATGATTCTTTACCGAGTACCATGGACGGGCCGACACGATTCCACATGATTCTTTACCGAGTCCCATGGATGGGCCGACACGATTCCACATGATTCTTTACCGAGTCCCACGGATGGGTCGGACACGTATTCCACATGATTCTTACCGAGTCCCACGGATGGGCCGACACGTATTCCACACGATTTATACCTAGATCACGGCGGTGAGGAAGGAGTTCTACTGCATGAGGATGACTTGAGGCGTGAGTCCACGACTTGACATGATCGCTTTTATGTTGTGAATCAGTAGTTTGGTTATCATACATGTCTCCCGCTTTATATAGACTATTATGATTTCATTTACGATTTTACGCTTTCACATACTTGGTACTCAGATCGACTCTCCTTCGGGATGCGTTCATGCCGCAGTGAGGTACATCGGTTGTGGATCCTCGCTCATGGATCACGCTCAGGTTGGGAAGCCCCGTTTCTTCGGAGGCTTATCTTTTGGTATGTTACCCTGAGTCTGTGGGTTCTTGTACATTCAGGGGTATGGCGGGGCCATGTCCCGTCATAGTTGTTGTCACTTTCTTAGAGGTCTCAGAGTAATGCCAGGGCGAGTTTGTAAAAGGATAACTGCTCGGGTTTTTATGTATATATACGTATGCAACCGCTTTGGTTAGCCTGTTTATTTATCATATCTCTTGTTTCATGTTTATGTTTTATTTCCGCTGATTTTCTCGATGTTGTATCACTAGGGTGCCCGGTAGGCACGATCACGGCCCGGTTCGGTCGTGACAAAAGTGGTATCGTGAGCGCTTAATCTCTGAAAGTGTCTACGCATCGTGTCTAGTAGAGTCTTGATTATCGGTGTGTTGTGCACCACATCTATAATCAGGAGGCTATAGGACATTTAGGATTAGTTTCCATTCTTCTCATTCTGAGATCGTGCCTTAGAGTTGTGTGATAAGTTGGACCCCTCTGACGTATTTCGTTTTTACCGCTATGCCTCGCGTAAGGCAACCCGCCTGGGCAAGGCAAGGCACCTAGGAGTCGCTAGTAGGACACAGAGGAGTACGGAGGCGCAGGCCCAATCATTACACGAGATAGTGCTTCAGACAATGAGTTTTGCGACGCCACTTTCAAAGAGAGTTTAGAGCCGCAGCAGCTGCTGAGACCACAAGACTGAGCCTCCACCCCACACGGCTGGAGCAGAGGAGTTAAGTACAAAGAGATGGCCCGATCGCCGTGATTGGCCGACATGAGGATAGGCCGATGCAGCATTCCAGCCCAGAGTACCCATGGTTCACCCGAGATCGGATAGTTTGAGGCTACGGGACTTTCTGAGTTGTAGCCCGCCAGAGTTCTATGGGTCGAGGCCTGAGGATGATCCGCAGGAGTTCATCCGAAGCGATTCGGATCAGAGTGATCAAGGCTTCGAGACCGAGTCGGTGGTCTTAGGTTCGCATCGGCCGCGTGATACCGCGATGATCGTTTGATTCGCGAGCTGTCCCGGGGAGAGTATGCACTTCCAGCCGTATGGGACGAGTTCTCAGGGGCATTTCTTGCACATTTCTTGCCTCCACAGATGAGAAGGGCTCGGGCCGACAGATTTTTGACGTTGAGACAGACCGGGCGTACGGTACGGGAGTACAATGTGGAGTTCGACTCATTGGCTCGGTATGTCCCTGCGTTAGTAGCTTGTATGGAGGACAGAGTGCACCGCTACGTCACCGGGCTAGATGACTACTTGGCAGAGGCTTGTTCGGGTGTAGCTCTTCAGCCGGGCATGGACATTGCCCGCATGCAGGCTCATGCGCTAGGATGTGAGGCACGAAGAGGTCGACGGAATGACCGAGATCAGCAGAAGAGGCGTGACAGCAGGTCCTTTGGTAACTTTCGAGGCGACCGCCAAAGAAGAGTTAGTTATGTACCTCCGCCAAGACAGAGTGGTCCTCCGCGCCTCGTGACGCTCGGGTATTCGGAGCTGGTCGAGCTCCGTGGCTTCCGTTCACAGATATACGGGTTCTAGCCACGGGTTCGAGTTTTCCTCGGTGTGCACGATGTGGGCGACGCCATCCCGGAATGTCGCTTTTTATCAGTGCTTGTTTTGCTGCGCCGTCGTGGCCATGTGACGAGAAACCGCCCTAATAGGAAGGATGCGGGCGAATGACTCACCACCGGTCGCGAGTTCATCGCTTCTACTATGCGCCTGTAGGCGTGCCTATGATTAGAGTGAGCGGTAGATTCGTGTATATCCTTAACCTCAGAGATTTGTATGCGTGATATGATGACCTTATTATTGTGTACTATGTACGGATAGCGTTGTGTTGGTTGTGAGTTAGAAAACATGGTTAGTTGAAAGGATAAGTATGGGATGGAAAGTGTGAACCTCAGAATATTTCATGTTGAGACCTTAGATGTGCGTCGCTTGAGTAAAGGATTTTTCTAATGATCCTTGTCGGAGTGCATTATATGCATAGGGTATATTTGTGTGATAAGTCCATGGGTAGTGTGAGATGGAAGTGGTAGCTTTCATGACGTGAATTAGTAAGATTGTTCCGCATCGGGGAACAAGAGTTTGGCGCGATTTGGGGGTCGGGTTGAGGACCATTCGCGGGTCAACCCGTAACCGGATTGAGGTGGGTCACTCGAGGTGGTCCCGCCAGTGACGGGTCACGCGGTGCTAGGCCCAGGTTTAGGTAGCCATCGTACGAGTTCGCGGATGTGTTCGACTAGAATTAGATTGTGAAGGCCGAGAATGACCTTAAAGGAGTTTGAGGATAGGTTACGGGCCGGTGTTTTGATTTCAGGGGTAGCTGTGAGGATTATTTGCCTCTTGTTGAGTGAGTATTATACTAGCTACCATTTCAGTATTCGGATGTCACCTTAAGAAGCCTTGTATGGGCGGAAGTGTAGATTGTCGGTCGATTGGTTCGATGTTGGCAAAGTTCAGATAGTTGGTCCCAACTTGTTTCAGCAGAATGTGGATAAGGTGAGGCTTATCCAGAGGAGGTTTTTAGCAGCTCAGAGTCAACAGAAGTCGTGTGGATGATCGGCGTCGACACTTGGAGTTCAGGTTGACGGTGAGCTTTCTTGAAGGTACCACCCCGGAAGGGTGAGACGAGATTAGGAAAGCAGGGGAAACTTGGCCCGAGTTACTTTGGGCCTTTTCAGATCATGTGAAGAATAGGCCAGGTTGCCTGTATGTTAGCTTTTGCCGTCCGACTTAGGAGGCAGTACATCCGATTTTTCGTGTTGCGATGTGCGGAAAAGTATCGGAGATCCATCCAGAGTGTTCCCGGTTAATAATGACCAAGTTGGAGATAGTAACCCAGAGATTTTGGGAACAGAAGCAATAACAGAAATGTGGTAAGTTTGTTAGGAAGAATTCGAGTGTACGAGAAGGGTACGACGAGTAAGGAAAGAAGCGAACGTGTGTTATTTTGTGGCCAGATGTGGCGTTGGCAACTTGTTTAAGTTATAAGGAACTTTATCGTTATCTGTCTTGAGAAGGAACATTCGGGACGAATGTTTCTAAGGAGGGGAGAATGTTATACCCCGTATTTCCAGAGTATGTACGTGAGGGCGTACGTATAAAAGTTTAAGCCTTAAGTTAGGCAAAGGATCGAAAATTTGTGCACAACTAGCGAAAAGAATCGTTTTCCGACGAAACGTTTTCCGAACTTTGCGAAGGGAAAATTACGGCTATGTCATTTATAATTTTTGCGGATTTTTCTGAGAGATGAAATATTTTGGACCAACGAGAGGGTGACAAGTGTCACCCTCAAGTGGCGGATTGCTTGGACGAATTGGCAACGTTTTCTTGCCCAATTTTTAGTCAAGGAGTTGGTAGGATATTTTGTAGATATTTGTGTAGTAGATGAGCAAGTGGGACCCACACACACTTGTCCAAATCTTGACCTTACACTTGCCTACCACTTGTCTTAATCTTGGCCATTGGTTGGCCTATAAATACCCCCCTTAGTTGATGAACTTCTTCATCCACACTTAGACATTTTCCAAGTCTTGAAACCCCTCTCCCCCCTTTGAAAGTTCTCGTCCACAACACCCCTCCCCCTTGAGAAGGCCTTGGCCGAAAGTATCCTCCCCCTTTGTAGTGTCCTAGCCGAGACTACCCCCCCTACCTAAAGTGTTCTCGTAAAAATACCCTTTCCCTTGGTTGAGAAATACTTCTCCAAGTATTGTTATAATGCCAAAATACTCTAGCCCAAAACCTTAGTAGTATTTCCAAGTACCTCTATACTAAAAGCCCTAAAATACTACTATACTTTCCTTTAGCCACTAAACGAAACCCTATGGAAAAATCTCCATAATTGGTTGGAGTACTTAGTAGAAGTGTGTAGAACGTCTAAGGGTTTCTTGGAGCGAATTGGAGCGCACAGAGTAGGAGCTAAACCTTGCTCAGGATCGACATTTAAACTTGGATAATTTTGGGCTTATCGAGGTAAATAATCTTGTCCCCCTATTGTAATTGGAAATTACATGTTGTAGTAATATATAGTTGAAGTATACTATATATAGAATGAATATTGATAAGAATTGAACTGTAATTACATAGAAGGATATTAAAGAAGAGAATTGGACTGTAATTACACTGTATAGAAGGATGTTAAAAGGAATTGAACTGTACTTACATAGGACTGTATTTACATTAGACTTGTGTAGTATATCTGTGAAGTAGAATTGTACACGTCCGGTTAGACGTGTAAAAAACCCCCCTGGTTGGCTTGGTAGCCGGCCTCGATAGAGGAGGAGATTTGAGCGGTTACGGGGGGAGGGGAGGTGCTGCCGAATTTTCTGTAGAACATTCCACGATGAGATCTATGAGTTGATAGGCATTTTGTGGCCTTTTTAGGTTGCAGTACTTCGAGTAGCGTATTCTACTTGAAGAGTGGAAAAGGCTAGCAGGGTTACAGTACTGTGGAGCATATTGCTAATTGTCGATAATCGTCGCGAGGTATGTGAACCTCTTCCTATCCTTTCTAGCATGATGTTTTGTAAACTATGTAGTGCGGTGACGCGTACATGTGCTAAATTAATTTGGTTGTTTTAAAGCATAGGGTGTTATAACAGCTTTATGGGAAGTTAGTTATAACGACTCTATGTAGGTAAAAGAATGGTTTATTGATTGTAGAAGTTAAGAGACTTGATCTTAAAGATAAGAGACTTAACTTAATTGACTTGATATGAATTTTGTTAAAAAGTTGTGAAACCTCATTCGTGAGTAATGAGTACGTGGTTTTAATGAATAATGTTTTACTGATTTTGGATATGAGGATAAGTATCGAATGCACTAATCGCAGCGCTAATAAAGGGAAATGTATTGACTAATTAAGTATTATTAAAACCAGTAGAAACCTCCATCTGCATAGAAGCTAAGATAAGACAAAATGATATTACATTTCCTAGATCATGGCTGCTTTAATAAGATTGTTATAAACAAGAATAACCTACTCACACATAAGGCATATGGTTATCAAATTGTTTTAAAAGAGAATTATATTTATTAAGTGATTAAAACTATGAACTACGAAACCTTTCGAAAATGAGAATCTTGAGCATTTGAAATTAGGCAAACTTGAACGTTTGGAAAATAATGTTGTTACTTGATTTTACAAAGGGAAGTGTTTGGTTTACTTAAAAAGATAGTCACTCTATTTTCATACTACGGGTATTGTGTGACTTTTGTGAAAGAAACGGATCTTTTAAAAAGAGTTAATGTATGTAGTACTTTGGGGTTAAAACCCGGATTTATTGTAATAAAATATAAGTCTATGAGTATGTTGAACTTGCCTATGCTTGTGGTGATAGCCTTTGTTGTGCAAGTGTTGTATTTCTGTGCTACCGCGTCTCTCGATGGAGGGCCGGCTGATTTGTTATGAATGATTCTTTACCGAGTCCCATGGGATGGGCCGGGACACGTATTCCACATGATTCTTTACCGAGTCCCATGGGATGGGCCGGGACACGTATTCCACATGATTCTTTACCGAGTCCCATGGGATGGGCCGGGACACGTATTCCACATGATTCTTTACCGAGTCCCATGGGATGGGCCGACACGTATTCCACATGATTCTTACCGAGTCCCAGGATGAGGCTGGGACACGTATTCCACACGATTTATACCTAGATCGGCGGTGAGGAAGGAGTTCCACGCATGAGGATGACTTGAGGCGTGAGTCCCCGACTTGACATGACCGCTTTATGTTGTGAATCGTAGTTTGGTTATCATACATGTCTCCGCTTTATATAGACTATTATGATTTCATTTACTGATTTTACGATTTCACATACTTGGTACTGCATCGACTCCTTCGGGGGGCTGCGTTCATGCCGCAGGTAGAGGTACATCGGTTGTGGATCCTCGCTCATAGGATCACAGTTCAGCGTGTTGGGAAGCCCGGTTTTTTGGAGGCTTATCTTTTGGTATGTTACCCTGAGTCTGTGGGTTCTTGTACATTCAGGGGTATGGCGGGGCCCTGTCCCGTCATAGTTGTTGTCACTTTCTTAGAGGTCTGTAGTACTGTTGTGGGCAGAGTTTGTAAAAAGGATAACTGTTCGGGTTTTATGTATATATACAGAAGGCAACTGTTTTGGTTAGCCTGTTTATTTATCATATCTCTTGTTTCATGTTTATATTTTATTTCCGTTGATTTTCTCTGATGTTGTATCACTAGGGTGCCCGGGGTAAGGCACCAGTCACGGGCCCGGGTTCGGGTCGTGACATTATCATTGGTTTTAAAATGGTAACTTGACTTTAATAGGAGAAGTGTTTTGGGTCTAAAAAGGAGGCATGGTATTGTCTTAATTTGGTTTAAAAAGGAAAGTATGGAAGTTGTTTTGGTTTACTTAAAATGTTAGTCACTCTATTTTTTATAATACGGACATCGGGTGACCTTTGTAAAAGAAATGGATCTTTTAAAAAGAATTTAACATACATAGTACTTTGGGGTTAAAACCTGGACTTTGGCATAAAATGAAAGTACCTTGAGTTGTGTGTAACTTGCCTACGTTTGCGTATGATATCCTTGTCGTGCTAGTATTGTAATTCTATACCACCGCATCTCTCGATGGAGGGTATTGATTTGTTATGATCTTACTTGGATGTACCGGTGTGACGAGCATTCCACGCACGCTCGTGATTATTATTCCATGGACTAGCTCTCCATGAGGTTTTACCGATTCGCTTGGTATCCGTAGTTGGCTCTCGATTGCCCAAGTCGTGGCTGATTCGGGGTATCCGTAGTTAGCCTTCGTTGCCCGCTCAGTGACGGTCTCGTGATTCCGCCAGGTATCGGTAGTTAGTCTCGTACTTGCCCGCCAGCCACGTGGCGCAGCTTGGTATCCGTAGTTGGCTTTCGTACTTGCCCCCGGTCGATTGATGATGCGGCTTTGGTATCGGTAGTTAGCCTTCACTTGTCCCGTCACGGTTTTTATGACACAGTGGGACTCGGTGTTCATGTGTACTTCGTGTTATTATATCATAGATCGCAGTGAGGAAGGTATTCCACGCATGATTGATGTTGTGGCGTGAGACCCATAGTTATATTTGAGTGATGACTTTGAGGCGTGAGTCCCCGACTGACGCGGATCACATATTATGTATCGTAGTTTGGTTATCATATATGTCTCCTGCTTTATATAGACTACTATGATTTCATTTACGATTTTCGATTTCACATACTTGGTACATTGCAGACCGACTCCTTCGGGGGGTTGCGTTCATGCCGCAGGTAGAGGTACATCGGTTGTGGATCTTCGCTCATAGGATCACAGTTCAACGTTTTGGGAAGCTCCGTTTCTCCGGAGGCTTATCTTTGGTATAGTCCCCTGTCAGTGTAGTTACTTGTACATTCAGGGGTATGGCGGAACCTGTCCGTCATAGTTATGGTTACATTCTTAGAGGTCCAGAGTATCACACAAGTGTGGTTTGTAAAAGGATTTAACTGTTCAGTTTGATATATATATGTATATATTCAGGAAGGTGACCGTTTTGGTTAGCCTGTTTCATACTTTATGTCTTGTCTCATGTTTTAGTTTTTATTTCCGCTGATTTTCTCTGATGTTGTATCACTAGGGTGCCCGGGGTAAGGCACCAGTCGCGGGCCCGAGGTCGGGTCGTGACATAATATAACCAACTTCCCATAAAGTCGTTATATTCACTTTATACCTTAGTCAAGTACAATTTCCTATCCAAGGGACTTATACGCTTAAAACGAAACAAGTATCACATACTTTAAAACTCTTCAAGTCCCTTAACTTTAATAAAACTTAAGACATCCTTAATACTTTCAAAGAAGTGAGTTAATCTCCTAACTCACCCGACTTGGCTATTCATAAAACTAGTAAAGGATATCAAGGTCTCAGACGCTCACCGTACTATATACGTACAACTAGTCATGCTCAAAAGATAGGAAAGTTCTACATACCTCTTCGGGTCAAACCACTTGCCAAGTACAAATTCCCGCCCGTAGAATGTCAACCTATAATATCCACAATACGTCTATTAACGCCTTACTTCAAACGTAGAATATTATAAGTGTAAAGTCTCTAAATTCTACGGAAAATCGGACAGCACCTCCTTTGTTTCTACTTACTTTACCACCTTTTTCAAGGCCGAATACAATAACCAAACACGCCACATTTAAGGCCCAATCAATGCAATTAACAATAGGGGATTACACGCCTACTAGACGTGTAAAATTCCGCCCCACAATAGATATCAAACTAATACAAACTACTAGTCCAATTCGGCCACATTGAGATGCAACAATACCAATTCTTATCCAATTTCCATTTCAATCCAAGTTGTTAGCATAACATGATATCAAGTCGCAATTGCTTATAACTACTATAATCTTCAAGTAAGTAACATGCGACGATTCTAATAACGACCAAATTGTAATCCAACTTCACATGGCTTACATTACATTTCGGATTTTTAAGGCTACAAGCAATCCATAATACTTATAAACTTCAACACATATACTTCATGCTAGCAACATGTAAAGCTAACAACAATATAAATAATCTTGTAACACTTTTAAGAGACAAGATTATACCTCAACGAATCTTAATCCAACTCCAACCAAGTCGCTCCTTAGCCACTTAGAGCCTCTTCAAGACACTTCAATCCGCTACTTGAGACCCTTAGAACAACACCAACAAATTTCCTTCAAACTTCCAAACCAAAACCTAGAAAGTAACTAGGTTTTCACCTTGCGACTAATACGAAAACTATCTTTTTCCGAGATTTTTCTATTGAGATACACTCACAATACACTTGTCGCGCCCGTTTTCGTCCTCGGGGGTCTGAACGGCATCCGCAACGTTGCTCTTTGGCGCGGTTCCCCTGGATGGAGCAATTATGTGCTGTTTTTAAGGAGTCGCCACCTAATTATTTAAGTGAATTAGGACACTTGATTTATTGCAATAAAACTACTGCAATTAATCTCCATTTAATGGTCTGCGAAATTAGTGAGATTCTGAATCAGGGTTATTTATTATCCTAAAGGGAAGGGGTTAGGCATCCTTTAAGATCCGCTAACTTGCGGTTATTCGTTCAAACCTAGGTTAATTATTTATTGCCCTTTTTATTCTACGTATTCTAAGCATTTTCATAATTTATAATTAAAATAAAAATGCAATACAAAAGTAATAAAACTAAAATTAAATTAGACATAAAAAATAAAGCTCCGGGACATCTTTTAGCCCTTTTTAGGCCTTCTGCACAAGATGATCTCCGGGTACCTGCATAAACACTTAGTAAAAGTGTTAGTAATAGAATAAATAATTTAATGTAATGACAAGAATTAATAAGTAAAAGCAAAAAATAAATAAATAAATCTGCTTTTTGTACGCAGGAGGCCTTGGAAATCAGACGGAGATTCCTTCATCGGCCAATATTGTTAAAAACAATAAAATAAATAAAATCTTCATATCCGCGCCAAAACAGTAATAATTTTAAACACAGAGGGCTCAGATATAAAAAATATAAAGTGGGACAGCCTAAACAAGTGCGGCTGCGATAATTCTCCCTGCCAGCGCATGTTGGTTATCCGGTGTAAGTGGAAGAAATCATCCTTGCCCAGAAAGCTTCATTTATTTTATTTTCCGTCTTTGCAACTGTGGAGGCCTCAAAAATCGACGGATAACTTTTTCATCGGCCATTTAGCTTTGGAGAGAAACAATAACTTAAGGACTCATAATCAAATTTCTTCCATTTCCAATGTCGCAGCAAGATCAAAAAGCTTCTAGAACCTTAGGCATGGCAGACTATCGGGGAAGACTAACCCAAACCCAAAGCTTTTAACGTTCAGAATAGCTGTCTGCACTCGTACGTATACCTACATTCTGCAAAAACAAAAGGAAGTGCACAGTAACCTCGAACAAAGGGGACCAGGAAATAGACAGTATGTAAGACTAGTACCGGAGCAGGAGGAGATATAAAATATATAAAAATATATAATATATAAGCATAGGAATAACAACAGCAGCACGGAAATTAAACAATAGATCAAGTAAACAATGCTAGCACAAAAGAGGTTACTTATATATATATATATATATATATATATATATATATATATATATATATAAGTGTTGAATGCAATATATATTTAAAAGCAGTACTAGCACAAAGAGAATATATAAGTATAGAATATATATATATATATATAGGACAGAGACAACGGCTAAAAGCAGTGGAAAGCTACAATAAAGTGTCCTCTAGCCACCTTTTAGGGCTATCCAACGTGTAATACACTCAAAAATACAAATAACACACAAAGAACACGCTAAAGATGAGAGAAAAGCAGTCCACAGTTTCAACTTTCACGGCTTACACAAAAGCATCCGAAAGAATGCAAGAAAACACTATAAAATATAATATACGGTAGTTATATATGATATATATAATACACATATATATAATATAACACAAAATGCCAATAGGTATGTCTATATATATATATACACATTAGACAGCTCCACACAGGTAAGAAGTATAGGTAACGCAGCAAAGGTACAACTATGGCAGTGAGAAAAAATGTTGAACAGTGTGCAATCCCAGAAAGGTAAAATAAAGTACCGCAGGAATGGCATCAAAGACAAGCAATCACCAAAATGTGCAATCAGTCGCTACCCAACGGTACAATATGCAGTAAATTCAAACAAGCATAGAGAAATGCAAAACAGGAGAGAGACTAAGAGAGCAATGAATCAAAATTAACAAAAGATATCAGCCTTCATGAACAATGTAGAACATAATATGAAGAACACGAAGAACATGAAGAGCACACAATGCCTAGTGATGAAGATTAAGAACTAATTGGAACTCTAAGAACAAGGCAAATATGAGGGTTATATCACAAAGAACTTATACTGATATGAGTATAGCTAAGAGATTAAAAGGTTAATATTCAGTTAACCAACAGCCCAGTAAACAAACGAAATCTCAGGGATAAGAATAAGAACACCAACACGCATAAGTCACACCCAAATACACTCCTGCAAGAGAACACTAAGAACAATTAGCGTCTCAATCTTAAGAACACGATAGAACGTAACCAAAGGCGGGAAAGACAAGCTTAGTGATAGTGTCAATATAACCCAAAGAAAATCTATAAACTCACCCAATGATTGGAACACCTATAAGAGCACCAAGAACACTAATCGCTTGGGAAGGGAACACCACGCACTGGATAATCAACCCTCAAAATCAAACAGAGACAAATCCCGCAGTCCC
The DNA here is from genome assembly GCA_029844215.1 of Przewalskia tangutica. Lineage (NCBI taxonomy): Eukaryota > Viridiplantae > Streptophyta > Magnoliopsida > Solanales > Solanaceae > Przewalskia > Przewalskia tangutica. The sequence continues at coordinate 93,490,967 of CM056721.1, forward strand.
TCAGACAATAGGTATATTAGATAGAGCATGGAAAGGGGGAAAAATATAGTAAAATAAAGATTAAAAGAGGAGATACACCTGGGTGAGAGTTCTTCAAGCTAAAGGATCTGCAAAGCTTCACAACCAGCTGCAAATCGATATCTGGGAGCTAAAATCGTAGAACCAAAAACTCTAGCAACTTCGAAGAGGATGTTATCGGCGCCATGTTGTCAAGATCCTTTAAAATCTCACAAATGCTCAGAGAGATTTCAACCAAGAGCATAAAGCCTCCGAAATGGATCTCGGTAGCTCACTCCCTTTGGTGGTGAGAAAACACTATATAATGCTCTAGAGGTCGCTAAATGGTGGTGGTGTCGGACGATGTGGGAGAGTGCGAGGGAGAGGGAATGGAGAGGAGAGTGAGAGTTGTTGGTTCGTGGAGGTAGACGGGGGTGAGAGGGCAGGGGGCTGCTGGTGAAGGAGAGGGTGAGGGAATGGGAGTTGAGGGAGAAAGTGACGAGAGAGGGCTGAGGGGTTAAGTGTGCGGCTGCCCTTGTTTTTGTGGGGGGGGGGGCTGATTTTTTTTTTTTGGGGGGAAAGTGGGGTATAATGTTTTATTTATAGGGTAGTTTTTTAGGGTTTGGGTTTAGTTTTGGAGGGGAAAAATGAAAAGTGGGTTTTAATTTTAGGGGGAAAAATAAAAGAGTGTTTGGATGAAATTAAAAATAGTGTTGGCTTGGACTGATTCAAATTGTGTCTTGGACTGGACTGGTTTGACAAAAATGCAAGGCTGGTTAATTATTTAAAACAAAATTATTTAAAAAGATGCAAGATTATTAAAAAATACAAATGCCGACGCAATAATACTAAAATGCAATATTTAAGACATGTTTAATGCCTGATTAAAAGTAAAAGTGCGGATACCAATTAATTATTTAAAAGATGCAAATATTATTAAAATAAAACGACGGTGTAACAATAATAAAAACATAATATTAACGAAGACATGATGCTTATTTTAACATAAAAAGATAAAAAAATGCAAAAATGCTGATTAAAATGCGATGTGCTAAAATACTTAGAATTGCAACAAATATACAAAAAACGGGTCAAAATTGACTGTCAACAGCATGTCCCTCTTTGTACGGAGATGATGGAAGAGTCTTCGGACAAAGATGTTGACTTGTAGCCAATTTTGTCCTGTTTTATAAACTGGAACTCAAAAATAGGGATGATGCAGATCCAAAATGTCGATGTCAAATCATGATGACACCGGGTCGTGGATGCAAAAATTAAAAAGCAAAGTGACGCGATTAAAAATGTCCCGATGTCGGGCGATGATTGACACCGGGTTGCAGTGATGTGGTCTTTGAAAAGACAAGGTTATTGTAGATGTTGATGGCGTCATTGCATAGACGCGATGCAGATGCTCGTCGTTGCATGGACGAAACATAGATGCGATGCAGATGCTCGTCGTTGCATAGACGAAACATGAATGAAGCCGTTGCATAGGCTTTTATGAAATGGCGTCGTTTTCGGACGCAATGCAGATGCTCGTCGTTGCATAGACGAAACATGAATGAAGCTGTTGCATAGGCTTAAATGAAATGTCGTCGTTTTCGGACGCAATGCAGATGCTCATCGTTGCATAGACGAAACATGAATGAAGCAGTTGCATAGGCTTAAATGAAATGGCGTCGTTGCATAGACGCGATGCAGATGCTCATCGTTGCATAGACGAAACATGAATGAAGCCGTTGCATAGGCTTAAATGAAATGGCGTCGTTGCATAGACGCGATGCAGAGGCTCGCCGTTGCATAGACGAAACATAGATGAAGCCGTTGCATAGACTTAAAATGAAATGGCGTCGTTGCATAGACGAAACATGAATGAAGCCGTTGCATAGGCTTAAAAGAAATGGCGTCGTTGCATAGACGCGATGCAGATGCTCGTCGTTGCATAGACGAAACATGAATGAAGCCGTTGCATAGGCTTAAAATGAAATGGCGTCGTTGCATGGACGAGATGCAGATGCTCGTCGTTGCATAGACGAAACATAGATGAAGCCGTTGCATAGGCTTAAATGAAATGGTGTCGTTTTCGGACGCGATGCAGATGCTCATTGTTGCATAGACGAAACATGAATGAAGCCGTTGCATAGGCTTAAATGAAATGGCGTCGTTGCATAGACGCGATGCAGATGTTCGTCGTTGCATAGACGAAACATGGATGAAGCCATTGCATAGGATTTTAATGAAATGACGTCGTTTTCGGACGCGATGCAGATGCTCGTCGTTGCATAGACGAAACATGAATGAAGCCGTTGCATAGGCTTAAAAGAAATGACATCGTTTTCGGACGCGATGCAGATGCTCGTCGTTGCATAGACGAAACATGAATGAAGCCGTTGCATAGGCTTAATGAAATACGTTGGTTTATGAGCGTACCTGCTTTGTGACCCGCCTGGGTTGAGATAACGTCATTGCATAGACGTCGAGTGTTTGTAACCCGTATTGGTTTTTTTTTTGTTGTGCTCCTGCCTTTGCTGATATGAAGATCCTGCACTCAAAGAAAACTTGTGAGTTTTTTAGAAAAGGAATGGTTGATTAACGTCGACTCTGTAGCTTTGGCCTTGACGCTTGCATTCTTGGTGAAGACCTAGTTGGTCTGCTTTTCCCTGTCTATTGCCATTTTCTTGCAGTGAATTCCTTAAAATGTCCGAGTTTCTGGTAATGAAGATGTTGAACTGGGTAAGGTTGCATCTTGACGTTATCAAAGCGATCAGGTAAGCCAATTTTTTTTATATTTTTTTTTTATAATCATGAATGTAAAGCGAATGCGAGAATATGGACAAAATCGAGTCCTCTGCAAAAACAAGGAAGAAATATTTCTAACGGTTTGACCGATGCGTGGTCGCTTCACGTATCCCGCCGAGGAATCAGTCGAGCGTAGTTCATGCCGCAAAATAAGGATTTTTTTAATGATTTTAAAATGACGCGACCGGCCGATGTGGCGCCACGTATCCCGCCGAGGAGTCAGTCAAGACGTAGTTCGTGATGCAAAAATAACGATTTTTATGATTTTAAAATGACGGGACCAAGACGATGTGGCCGCCACGATCCCGCCGAGGAATCAGGTCAAGACGTAGTTCGTGCTGCAAAAATAAGAATTTTTTTATGATTTTAAAATGATGCGGGACCGAAGCCGATGTGGCCGCCTACGTATCCCGCTGAGGGAATCAGGTCAAGACGTAGTTCGTGATGCAAAAATAACGATTTTTTTATGATTTTAAAATGATGTGGGACCGAAGCCGATGTGGCCGCCTACGTATCCCGCTGAGGGAATCAGGTCAAGACGTAGTTCGTGATGCAAAAATAAGATTTTTTATTAATATGCATTTTGTTGTTTTTTCTAGAAAAAATGGAAGACAACATTACGTTCTGATTTCAGTTGATACCAACAATTAGTATTATGCATAAGGATTTTCGTTTATTGCTTTCAGTCTAACCGAGATTGACTTTGGTGTAATTCACATAGCTTCAGATAGTACCTCAGACATACCTGAGTGTTGACACACATGCTTGCATCCAAGGTTTCGAACTACACGCAATCTCACGTTTCAAGTGCCCTCACAGAAAGAAAGTCCCGTTCTCACATATATTCCAGTATTTTGAATTTTGGGACGTTGAGAGAAAAGACACTCACACTCAGAAAGATGTTCAATGCATGCAATTGTGATACCATAGGCTTGGCCGTCATGTAAGTATCCACTAATGTGAGAACCCTCAGTATAAGATCATGTAGGGCTTGTCACGGGCTTGTAATGTAGGCTTGGGGAAAGGAATGGATATCATTTGGGTAAAAATAACTAATCATTCCTCGAGAGTTGGACTACGTCCATGCTTGATATTTGTGTGTTTTAATGCTGACTTGCTTTCTTTTTGTCCCAGTTTTTCTGTATTGACTTCTTTTCAATCTTTCATTTGGAGCCCCCTTTTTTTTTCGGGGTTATATATTTTTTTTTTATATCGGGGCTTTTGATTTCCTCTTTATGTGAAGTCGTCTCTGTTTTTTTTTTTTTTTTTTTTTTTGAGACTTTGACAATTTTGTCTTTGCAAACTTCAACGCAGGATTTTGCCAGCCATTTGCACATTTCTAAAGCACTCAAGGAGGTCGGGCCAAGAGAGGGATAGTGCGTACGCACTCAGAAAGGTTATAGGTGTAATATGCGGTTGTCAAAAAATAGGTTTTAGGCTCAAAGGGGTGTACTAGGGATAATGTTATTTGGTAGGCTGAAAAGGCTCAAACGGGTCAAAGAAAGCCTACGATCATTTCCTACACCGAGTGTTGCTCAGGATTTCGCCTCAACAAACATTCAAGCCAAGTTCTAGATCACAATGCAATGCAATTGAACTTATTCTAAAAACTCACCACACAATGCATATGAAACGATGAGGTCGGTTTCATTCTTATCTTGAAAACATGCAAGACAATGTCATCTGCGGGTATGAATAAGAGGTACCAAAAGAATCTATGGTTTACCACAAAGTCAACTCATACTGATTATCACTTGTTTTTTTTATTTTTTATTATGCACACTTGTAACTGTGTTGGCATCAACAAAGTCAAACAATAAATTAAAAAATATTTTTGTATTTTTGAATAACATTTTTTGTATTTGTGAACAATTTTTTTGTTTTTATAAAGTGTACCGAACCCGAATAGGGCTGCCTATGTATCCCGCCGAGGGAATCAGGTGCGCGTAGTTCATTCAAATATGTTATAAAACGCATGCTTGAAAAGAATTTATCAATGAAAGGATGACAATGTAAAGCTATGCAAAAGAAAATGATTGTCCACTGTGGACGAATGCAAAGTAAAATGAATGCCCGAAAACATGATGAATGGGATGCATGAGTGAGAAATGCACTTTTTTTTTTTTTTTGGTTTTTATTTTTGTGGTGTCGAACCCAAAATGAGTTGCCTACGTATCACACCGTGTGGTGAGAATCAGACACGCGTAGTTCGGAATAATTACGCTGTAAAATGTATGATATGAAAGAACTATGTAATTAACGCTAAACATACCAATTGAGTTTACAAATATAAATAAAATATAAAGTAAAGAAGAATTGAGAGCGATGTCTCGTTGAATCTGGTATAGACTAACTTTTTTTAATCAACATAACTAACGCTCTTTTTTTTTCCCGACCGCCCTCGGTTGTTTGCGAGGACGACCTTTCTGCAAAAAATATAAAAAAATAGGTGAGTAGGAAAATGACCAAAATAATAAAAATGCAAAAGTGTGACAATATAGTCAAAGACTCCCCTGATTGGTCCGACCGGAGTGGTGGTTGATGCTTCACAAAGTCCAAGTCACGCTATTCAAGAGTGATTTACACAGTAGAAGTCCCGATTGCAATGTGAGAGCAAAAAGTGCAAAAATGCAAATGCTCGAGTCCGAAATCACAAAAGAGCAATTATTGAATTAAATAATATGTACAGAGTTGCTAGCGACAAACAATAATAAACAAAAAGCATGCAAATCAAGCGCGTACCCTAATATGTTTGGGACCTCCCTTATGCCAGAGGTGAGCCTAAACGTCAAATATGCGGGATTATGATAAATAAGTCCAAGCCATTAAACTGTAATGTTTTGTTGGAAATGGCGACCAAATGACGGTGCACTTTTCCCAATTTCGGCGTGTCATGACCAGGCTTGGATCCGTCTATCATTGTCACGCTACACATAGTATGCTAACGGGTCGTTGGGTTATGAAACCCGTCGACAAATTTTGGTGGATTTCTAATTGTGGTGTTAATACCAAGGATTAACCCACCTAAGGTTTATGTATGCATGACTTAATATAAAAGGGTGGTATAGCTCTATCCTAAGTTTTCTAAGATTTGGCTTACTAGACGCAAGGTTCCCGAGCGGACAACTCGAGTGAGAAGGCTACGCGGCCACCGGTTGGACCGGATTCTCCGCGTCTATTACCAACTCTCCTAAATTTGGGTTTTGAAGAAAGAATTTTGCTGATGCACCAAGCGCACCTCGCGTGTAGTGTGTGATAGTGTTAATTTTCCAGAATGGAGAAAATATGAACGGAATGACAATTTAAGGAAAGCAATAAAAGAATGTAGCAATTAAAGTAGTTAATTACAAAATAAAAGCAAACAATATAAAATATTTACAACAAATATAAAAGCAAAATAAAGTGCAATATTTAATTAACCTGAGTATGTTATGATCAAGAACCTGATATCCCCAAATGAGTCGCCATGTCGCGCCGCTACCGCTGGCCCCTGGTCTGAACGGCATCCGCAACGTTGCTCTTTGGCGCGGTTCCCCTGGATGGAGCAATTATGTGCTGTTTTTAAGGAGTCGCCACCTAATTATTTAAGTGAATTAGGACACTTGATTTATTGCAATAAAACTACTGCAATTAATCTCCATTTAATGGTGTGCGAAATTAGTGAGATTCTGAATCAGGGTTATTTATTATCCTAAAGGGAAGGGGTTAGGCATCCTTTAAGATCCGCTAACTTGCGGTTATTCGTTCAAACCTAGGTTAATTATTTATTGCCCTTTTTATTCTACGTATTCTAATCATTTTCATAATTTATAGTTAAAATAAAAATGCAATACAAAAATAATAAAACTAAAATTAAATTAGACATAAAAAATAAAGCTCCGGGACATCTTTTAGCCCCTTTTTAGGCCTTCTGCACAAGATGATCTCCGGGTACCTGCATAAACACTTAGTAAAAGTGTTAGTAATAGAATAAATAATTTAATGTAATGACAAGAATTAATAAGTAAAAGCAAAAAATAAATAAATAAATCCGTCTTTTGCACAGAGGAGGCCTTGGAAATCAGACGGAGATTCCTTCATCGGCCAATATTGTTAAAAACAATAAAATAAATAAAATCTTCATATCCGCGCCAAAACAGTAATAATTTTAAACACAGAGGGCTCAGATATAAAAAATATAAAGTGGGACAGCCTAAACAAGTGCGGCTGCGATAATTCTCCCTGCCAGCGCATGTTGGTTATCCGGTGTAAGTGGAAGAAATCATCCTTACCCAGAAAGCTTCATTTATTTTATTTTCCGTCTTTGCAACTGTGGAGGCCTCAAAAATCGACGGATAACTTTTCATTGGCCATTTAGCTTTGGAGAGAAACAATAACTTAAGGACTCATAATCAAATTTCTTCCATTTCCAATGTCGCAGCAAGATCAAAAAGCTTCTAGAACCTTAGGCATGGCAGGCTATCGGGGAAGACTAACCCAAACCCAAAGCTTTTAACGTTCAGAATAGCTGTCTGCACTCGTACGTATACCTACATTCTGCAAAAACAAAAGGAAGTGCACAGTAACCTCAGAACAAAGGGGACCAGGAAATAGACAGTATGTAAGACTAGTACCGGAGCAGGAGGAGATATAAAATATATAAAAATATATAATATATAACCATAGAAATAACAACAGCAGCACGGAAATTAAACAATAGATCAAGTAAACAATGCTAGCACAAAAGAGGTTATATATATATATATATATATATATATATATATATATATATATATATAAGTGTTGAATGCAATATATATTTAAAAGCAGTACTAGCACAAAGAGAATATATAAGTATAGAATATATATATATATATATATATATATATATAGGACAGAGACAACGGCTAAAAGCAGTGGAAAGCTACAATAAAGTGTCCTCTAGCCACCTTTTAGGGCTATCCAACGTGTAATACACTAAAAAATACAAATAACACACAAAGAACACGCTAAAGATGAGAGAAAAGCAGTCCACGATTTCAACTTTCACGGCTTACACAAAAGCATCCGAAAGAATGCAAGAAAACACTATAAAATATAATATACGGTAGTTATATATGATATATATATAATACACATATATATAATATAACACAAAATGTCAATAGGTATGTCTATATATATATATACACATTAGACAGCTCCACACAGGTAAGAAGTATAGGTAACGCAGCAAAGGTACAACTATGGCAGTGAGAAAAAATGTTGAACAGTGTGCAATCCCAGAAAGATAAAATAAAGTACCGCAGGAATGGCATCAAAGACAAGCAATCACCAAAATGTGCAATCAGTCGCTACCCAACGGTACAATATGCAGTAAATTCAAACAAGCATAGAGAAATGCAAAACAGGAGAGAGACTAAGAGAGCAATGAATCAAAATTAACAAAAGATATCAGCCTTCATGAACAATGTAGAACATAATATGAAGAACACGAAGAACATGAAGAGCACACAATGCCTAGTGATGAAGATTAAGAACTAATTGGAACTCTAAGAACAAGGCAAATATGAGGGTTATATCACAAAGAACTTATACTGATATGAGTATAGCTAAGAGATTAAAAGGTTAATATTCATTTAACCAACAGCAAAGAAACAAACGAAATCTCGTGGATAAGAATAAGAACACCAACACGCATAAGTCACACCCAAATACACCCTCGGCAAGAGAACACTAAGAACAATTAGCGTCTCCTGAATCTTAAGAACACGATAGAACAGAACCAAAGCAGGGGAAAGACAAGCTTAGTGATAGTGTCAATATAACCCAACAAAATCTATAAACTCAGTCCAGCGATTGGAACACCCATAAGAGCACCAAGAACACTAATCGCTTGAAGGGGAAGGGAACACCACAGACCCAGATAATCAACCCTCAAAATCAAACATATACAAAGCCCGCAGTCCCTCAGACAATAGGTATATTAGATAGAGCATGTAAAGGGGGCAAAATATAGTAAAATAAAGATTAAAAGAGGAGATACACCTGGGTGAGAGTTCTTCAAGCTAAAGGATCAGCAAAGCTTCACAACCAGCTGCAAATCGATATCTGGGAGCTAAAATCGTAGAACCAGAAACTCTAGCAACTTCGAAGAGGATGTTATCGGCGCCTATGTTGCTGAAGATCCTTTAAAATCTCACAAATGCTCAGAGAGATTTCAACCCGTAGCATAAAGCCTCCGAAATGGATCTCAGTAGCTCCGCCTCCCTTTGGTGGTGAGAAAACACTATATAATGCTCTAGAGGTCGCCGGAAATGGTGGTGGTGTCGGACAGTGACGGGAGAGTGCGAGGGAGAGGGAATGGAGAGGAGAGTGAGAGTTGTTGGTTCGTGGAGGTAGACGGGGGTGAGAGGGCAGGGGGCTGCTGGTGAAGGAGAGGGTGAGGGAATGGGAGTTGAGGGAGAAAGTGACGAGAGAGGGCTGAGGGGTTAAGTGCGTGCACGCCTTGTTTTTGTGGGGGGGGGGCTGATTTTTTTTTTTGGGGGGAAAGTGGGGTATAATGTTTTATTTATAGGGTAGTTTTTTAGGGTTTGGGTTTAGTTTTGGAGGGGAAAAATGAAAAGTGGGTTTTAATTTTAGGGGAAAAAATAAAAGAGTGTTTGGATGAAATTAAAAATAGTGTTGGCTTGGACTGATTCAAATTGTGTCTTGGACTGGACTGGTTTGACAAAAATGCAAGGCTGGTTAATTATTTAAAACAAAATTATTTAAAAAGATGCAAGATTATTAAAAAATGCAAATGCCGACGCAATAATACTAAAATGCAATATTTAAGACATGTTTAATGTCTGATTAAAAGTAAAAGTGCGGATACCAATTAATTATTTAAAAGATGCAAATATTATTAAAATAAAATGACGGTGTAAAAATAATAAAAACATAATATTAACGAAGACATGATGCTTATTTTAACATAAAAAGATAAAAAATGCAAAAATGCTTATTAAAATGCGATGTGCTAAAATACTTAGAATTGCAACAAATATACAAAAAACGGGTCAAAATTGACTGTCAACAACACTCATGAACCTTGGTTTAAAGTGGGGAGCTTAATGAACAAGAAACAAAAAAAATTCTTTTTCTTTTTTAGTGAACCCGAGAGCACTCTTGTTGCTCTTCCAAATTCTTGAAATTTTTTCTAAGTGTTGGACTCACTCTTGCTACTAGTAGTATTATATAGCACAATGGAGGGTCAAGATGTAAACAAATGGATGGTTTGGATGAGGTCTTATTAAATATCAAGACTTTGTGGACCCATTGACCAAGTCAATTATGTCAAGCTCTCTACTTGCAAGACTTAGTCATCCAACAAAGGTCAAATGACCCTTTAGCCCTTGCTTAATTCGTCCAAGGCAACCATAAGGGGGTGACACGTGTCGCCCTCCCATTCGTCACAATATTACGTTTTCCGACAATTTCATAATTCTGATAAATTTTTACAAGTCTCAAATCTTAACACTTGTGAGTTCTTACGTACGTTCTTAAAACATGTCCTGTAAATACGGGGTGTAACAAAACTGACATCTTAATACCCCAAAACATCTCCACAATCAGCCAAACTTTTGGACTTCCGTTGCACAGACACTGCCTCGGTAGTGCCGCAGCTGGGCCTCGGAGGTGCCGCGGTGCCGCGGCTCCAGTAAGTAAGTAACCATTTAGTGTCGCGGTGCTGGCTTGGAGGCGTCGCGGCCCTCCGGCGCCGCAACTCCGACGGGTTGGCGTCGCGGCCCTTTCCGACTCGTTTCATCTTACACATTGTACACTTCTTCCTTCATTTACCAACGTGGAACACTTGTCATTTTTCCAACAACCGTCCATCATTTTATGTCTCAAACACTTTAATTTTGCATCAATATCTCTTTCACTAATGAAATTTACGATATGTGGCACTACGAGTGCACGTGTGTGGAAATGACATTTCTGACGTGCGGGGCCCCAATTGTTCGATTCATAAATAATGGGATAAACTTAATTCCACATTAGTAAATTTCCAATAATTCCCTCTTGAAAGAGATTTTGGCGCACTCACAAGGTGTCTTTCTAGCAATCTTTCAGTGGACTGATGTTGCATCAGGAGAGGTAGCTTCTGTTTTGAACCTTCCTTAGTTGAATACCATCGGACTTACTTATTACGCGGTGAATGTGATGTCTTAAATCGTTAGTTTTTAGTGTAAGCCAAGATAACGGTACCAACACAATAACTTTCCTTACTCTGTTCTTCGTAATGTTTGTCCGTCGTGGGCCATGGACACTATTGGATTCTTAAGTGCGTTTATTTGAAGTGGCATGTTTTCGCACTTAAATAGGTGGTCTCCTATAAGGTATCCTGTTATACACCACTTCACAAGTGTTAGGAACCATTAAAAGTTTCTCCAAACCTAACCTCAACCGGTGAGGACCATTAAAGGTTTTGGAAACTTAACCTCTACCCACCATGCAGGTAGCACTTTAAGGTCTATCGCGGGAATGGCTTTGGATTCATGTTTCTTTACAGAAATCATCAACCAAAGTGCTCTTGCTTCCACTGAAGTGCTCAACTGAACCTTTATATCTTAGTTTTCCCATTAAACCTAATTTTGGGGATCTCCAGTCAATAAGGTTAGGTTACCACCCCAAAGGTTCATAATGTTTGGGTTTTAAGCTCATTCCCCTAGACATGAAGAACTCTTGATCTTCGGGTAGTCCCTTAGTTAAAGGGTCCGCTATATCCTTTGATTAGTAATCAAGGAAGTATCACCCGTGATGATCAACTGCCCAACGGTCTTATGTCTCTGACTAGAATGTCCAGATGTCGTCATACGTGCCCTCCCTGAAGCCGACTGGATAGTCACAGTGTATAACTGATGAAAGCACGGGTTTCTCCCAATAAGAGACATCCTCTAAGAGGTCGTGAAGTTACTCAACTTCTTTTCATGTTTTATCCAAAGTAATAAACTCTGATTCCATCATGAATCGGTAGATGCAAGTTTGCTTAAAGGATTTTCAAAGACACACCATACACATCCACTTATGGCTTTGGTGTTCTTTAAATTCGGTGTCCAGTTTGTATCACTGTGTTCTCCCAGAACCGCTGGACATCCAGAATACCATAATCTGTAGATAAGCAAATATTTCAGATATCGTCATATCCGATTTAATGCCTTCTATCGATCATTTCTAGAATCACGAGTGAACCTTAGTTAAACTAATCTTCTTTATAAGTTGATATCAGGTCAATTGTAGTGTGTAAAATACATTGAACTACATGTGACCTGCGTATATCGCTCCTGGTATACGGATGCACCATGATTCTAATCAATTCTATGATTCATATCCATTGATGACTTTAACAAGATTGTCAAACACCTCATGAATGAGTTTGAAATTAGACAAGTTCATTAGATGTCTTAGAAATCTCAATTCCTAAGATGTCATCTGCAATACCCATATGCTTCATATCGAAACAACATTTCAACATATTCTTAGTCTCTAAGATAAAACTAGGACTACTCCCTGTGATCAACATGTCGTCTACGTAAAGGCATATCATGACGAAGGAGTCAGAATTACCTTTCATGTAGACACATTTGTCACACACATTAATGGAGAAACCCTTCGATGGTAGAGTACTATCAAAGTTTTCGTGTCATTTCTTCGGGGCCTATTTTAGCCCACACAGAGATATGACACGTCGATAGACTTTCTTCTCTTCCCCGGAACTACATACCCCTAGGGTTGTTTCATATAAAGTTTTTCTTCCACTTTCAGACTGTTGGTTTTCCAACAGTTGGCTTTCTAAATTCAGAGGCAATATTTCTATTATCAGATTCATTATTTATGTTTCATCTGAACCTTCCAGGACCAAAATGTAAATATTTCAATGACCAAAATGAAAGTTCAGGAAGAAGCACAACAGTCCACCAAAACCAACTTTTCGGTTAGGAATGATGTCTTAATATCCATGTCACGCAAGACTGTAGTGGTCATGGATGTTAAATTATTCACAAGGGAGCACATGTCCAAGTAACCAAGGCCTTATACTCGTCAGTAGATCCATCTGTTTTGTACTCAATTTGAGTATCCACTTTAACAACCCAAAGGTTTTTTTTCCGATGGAAGGTCAACCATTACACAAGTATGATTCTATCTGATGGAATCTATTTCTCTCTCTTGTAGCTTCTTTCCAAAACTGCTTTTGGAGTTGACAATCCTTTGTTAATTGTCCAGGGTTCATTCTTAACCATACAAGCTAGAAGGTCTCAAACAAGTCTTTGTCCCCTCTTAGATCCGTCTCAGCTTAATATCTAGAATCCCTGAGTTCTGCAGATCTGGAACATTAAGTTTCGGATAATCAGCAACTTCTGTAGATCTGGAATGTCTAGTTCCGGACAGTCAGGCACTCGCGGGTTGTTATTAACCTCGGGCAATTACTTCTTTTTTCTTCTCAAGGAAAGTTATCTTCAAATAATTCATTCTTTGACACCAATGGGCGATAAACACTACTGTTATTTACAGATCCAGTAGATAGGCAATCTACAGTCATAGGTCCAACATGACCTGTTTCGGTATTCCAACCTCTACCAAGTCACCCCGCATCACAATATTTGTATATGAGATTCTTTCCAGATTTAACATGGAAGGTTATGCTTATCCTTATGCAGAGTTCTATTGAGAATCGCATTAGCGGTAAGTATCGCCTTGCCCCACATATCTTGGGCGTACGGCTCTGTGCTTGGCTAACACCGTTAGACCGAGGTGAGTAAGGATCAGTCATTTGATGAACAATTCTTCACATTCTCACCCTCTATCACTACAAATTACTTAATCCGTAGGATTTTTAACTTCTGCTTTGTAGCGCTAATCCGCTTCAACAGTTTCACCTTTGCTTTTTAATAAACAAAGGATGCAATACGTTGTACCATCGTCGATGAAGGTCACAAAGTTCTTGTCTCCCCCTCTATTTTGTACAAGCTTCAAATCACCCATGTCGGTGTGACTAAGTTGTAGAGGAGCAGTGCTTCTTTCGCTATTCCTTTGACGGAATGGAAAGGTGATTTTGCCTCTTCGCCCATCTCACATTCATTTTGAGAGTTTATGTCGACAGACATCAACAATCTCAACTTAGTTAGATGTTGAATGACTTTCTATTTAACGTGTCTTAATCTATAATGGTATAAATGCATGGATTACAAATATATCATTCATTTGGATGCAGACTTACTGTACCATTCTTAGTTATTACAGACCTATTGGACGAAACTCAAACCAGCTTGAGCAACAACGTCTCTGAAACCAAGTTTGGGACATGTATCACCTTCTTTTTAGAGTGATCCCATTCCTTGAAGTCTTTTGAGGACAACCTCTCCAACCCCTTCTACTTTAGAGGTGGCGTTGCTTCACACGAACAACATCTTGCCCGTGGTTAGGGCGTAAGCAGATCATACATTATCTGGATACTCCTTCCCACTCCAGTTATTTTGGCATACTGAGTATCCAATTTTTTTTCTGCCTTTCTTTTGGCCTTCAGATCATTTAAGACTTGAAAACTCTGGCCCACTCCAGTCGCCCGTATGCTTTGTACGACTGAGTGTCCAACATCATCCTATCAAACGAAGAATCTTCTGTCAGATAGTGTGACAGGTTCAACATCTTAATATAAGTCATTATCTTTTAGTAATCTTCATTTGACATTGGTACCCAGCCGATTCTTGGCGCTTGCTTAAAGGTGGTAACAGTTTTCGCATAGTCAGTGGATCTCACTCCTTCATATGTGTGAATATATTTTACACATTTTTAATAATTATACCCAAAAGAACGGATCTTTTAAGTCTTGTTCTCCAGTATCCAATCTTTAATCGGGAAGAAGAGAGATTCAATTTCTGATTTTAGAGTGTAGGGAATATAAGTTTTTAATGAAAACATTTCATATTCCTAGTTTTGCTTTACACACTTTTATTCATAAAAGATCTAAACACATTATGGACAAGGAAGGATAATTAACTTAGACCTTTTGGATTCTAGCCCACGCCAGTCACTTTGTTGGACTGGGTGTTCATTTCCTCCTTACCATAGTTCAGATCTTTTGTCTGGAACAAATTTAGACCATTTACTGCAAGATAGAACCACATCTTCAGCCTTCTTCTCTTGTCCCAGTTAACATCATCAACCTCTCGTGGGCGTTTTCTTCCACCATTGTCAGGAGTGGTGTACGTAATTCATCCTTCATCCTCAGTCGTACTCAAATGACTATCAGCAGTATCTTGAAGCTCAACATCAGAGACAGAGATTCCACCTTTGACGGAAATAGATTTGTAACTATCGTTAGAGAGAGAGCCAAAACTAGGACCAGATTTGAAAGCATTATTGTTGACAGAGACAGTGTTTGAACTGTTAACAAAACTATTTTCTAGAAGAAAACCATAACCTGATTTGGGACCATATCTGCTGGCAAACATCTTTCGAGCACTAATACAATCTTCTTAAAATTGTTGGATAGTAATGTAGTACGAAAATAGTAAATAACAATTACAAGTGTTCGAAAGGATAAATAAACAGTTGAGGTAATAATCGTTGTAAGCTTCTTGTGAATAAGAATTGTGGCAACAACATGATTTTGAATTCTTGAGTCAATCTTGAATCTTTGTCCCAATTGCAGTAAGCTTTTTGAATCTTGATAATCTTATGTCAAGAGACACTAAAACAATAAGGGTTACAACTGTGTTGAGTCAAGTGATGACACTCTGTCTTTAAGATAAGATTGCCCCGTATGTATCCTTTTACGTTGATAGGCAATAGTCTCCCAATATAAAACAGTTATTAACACTTGAGCAAAGGAAACTCAAATGTTTCTTTTGAAGAATTTTGAATATTGAAATATGCTAGAGAGGAAGAAGATTTTTTGAAAATGCAAGTGTTGCAAATTCCAAGTCTATTTCCACTTGAGTCAAATGCCTCAATATATAGTAGTGTAAGAGGGCCTCTTCAAGTGCCAAAGTAGTGGTCATTTAAATCTCATGTAATGGTCATTCAATCCCCAAGTAATGCAGCTAAATAATGGTTGATTTAAGGAGGAAAACTGACATCTTAATGCCCAAAATGTCTCTACAATCAGCCAAACTTGTGGACATCCGTCGCACAGATACTGTCTCGGAAGCGTCGCGGCGCCACGACTCCAGTAAGTAACTGCTGGCTTAGAGGCGCCGCGGCTCCGACGGGTTGGCGTCGCGGTCCTTCGCGACTTTTTCCGACTCATTTCATCTTACACTTCGCACACTTCTTCCTTCATTTACCAACGTGGAACACTTGTCATTTGTTCAACAACCGTCCATCATTTTATGTCTCAAACACTTTAATTTTGCACCAATATCTCTTTCATTAATAAAATTTACGATACTTGGCACTACGAGTGCACGTGTGTGGAAACAAAAATCTCTTCCACACAGAGGGGAAAAAAAAGAAGTTCATCGGATCTAGATCCTTCCAGATCTATCTGGTTGGACAAAGATTGGTCAATTGAACATCCAATGGTGAGGTATTTCCTGATGCATTATAAGAAGGAAAAAGGTAGTAAAAATGCTTTAACACCGCAGAAGGAGAAAGAGGAAGATGTCGTCGTCGCTACGAGGATTGCCAGAGTTAGGGATGTAGAATGAGCCGCTAACTGGAGTATTTGAGAGATAAGAATTAGAGTTAGGTGGTAGAAAGTCCAAAATATGAGCCTAAAATCAAGGTACCTCTTATTTTCTTAAATTGCTATATTTATAAAGTATTGTTATGTTTAGTAATTAACTGAAAGTATCGTCAAAACCAATATATAAAGGTCCTTTTTCATAATATAGAGTAAAATAATTTTAAAACATAATTAATTTTATAAAGTACTTAGGGTCTGTTTGGCCAAGCTTCCGGAAAAATGTTTCTGTTTCTTAGAAGTAGTTCTACAGAATTTTTTTCTAGAGAATCTGTTAGGGTGTTTGGGCTATAACTATAGAAGTACTTCTAAGAAACAGAAACAATTTCTTGTTTGGCCCACATTTATGCAATTTACAAGAATATTCTTTTTAATAGATTTAAAACCATTTAAAATATTCTTTTCTATCCTATGTTTCTAAAAATTAGTATATCTTTACAATTTAATAATTTTAAAAAAATTATTTAATTGCAATATTTAATCAAAAAATAATATTGTATTGTACATAAGAAATGTAACGACAATATGATTGTCAATGACTCAATATGTCCAAATCTACCCCCCGCCCTACCCACACCTACCTCACCTCATCCTCAAATTTCTGTCATATTGTCATATTTATTTTACTTTTATAAAAAATATGAATTTTTTTCTTGCCCCCCCTCCTCGTCCACCTACCCCATTCTCAAATTTTTATTTTTTATTACTTTTATAAACAATTTATAAAAAAGATGGATTTTTTTCTTACCCCCACCCCATCCTCAAATTTATATTTCATATTTTTTGTTACTTTTATAAAATATGATTGAAAATATAAAAAAAAATCTTACCTCCCCTACCCCCATCCACCTACCACATTCTCAAATTTCTATTTTATATTTTTTTACTTTTATAAACAATTTATAAAAAATATGAATTTTTCTTCCCCCCGTGTTAGCCGATTTCCAATTGCTTAACGCAAGTGTACGTATCGTTACAAGTAATATAGTCTGGTAAGACCGAATATCATCCACAGAGATTGGTTTCTAATTACCGAACATCTATTCTAGGTTATCTATTTTATCTAACACTACTAGAGTAATTGCAAGAATTAAACTAAATTACTTCGGTTTAATCAGATATGATGGAAATAGGACTTCCAATATCATCAATTATCCACTCTTTTCAATCCTTAATGCAACTAGAATGACTTCTTCTTTTACGTTAAGATAGCGGTTAACTAGACTGTCTTATATTTCGGTTAGGATATATAATCAATCAACCCCAGTGCAAAAACCTTCTATATTTCTATGATAGGTTTTACCACATAGGAGGATTAAGAACAATAACCTATAATGCTACACAAGTATCGGGGTACTTTCGTCCGCGATTTTAACCTATGTCTATTCAATTACAACATATACAAATCTCTCCTCTCAGTTCTTGATTCGAAATCATATAGATTATGATAATTAGTGATCAATTAACTATCAAACATTCATATCAATATTGAATAAATCTTAATCAAGTGAAGAAGAAATCAAACTACTACATTAATTCATGAAATAGAGTTTCAAGCGATTCAACAGGAAAACCCTAATAAAGTGTTTAGCTCCTGGCCATAGACATGCTAAGAACTAATACAAATCCCAACATGAACTGAATTGAAAACTAAAGAAAGAAAAATTACTTAGAACTAGGTCTCCAATTGTAGCCTCCAAGGTTGTGATGTCTTCTGTGTTATGAGATATGTGATATGTGATACCCCAAAATCTGTCCCAAGGGTTTATTTATGTTGTCAAAAATGTGTGCCTTGTACCCTTTTGCCCCTTGCCAATACTATTTTGGATTGGAAATTCCCGCATCGGCACCGCGGTCCTGCAGAATGGCACCGCGGTGCCGAAAGTACTGCGGCTTCTCAGTAATTGTGGCACCGCGGTCCTGCGGTCTTTCATCCTGATCTGCCAACTTTCGTCCTTTTTGCTTCGGGATCTCCTTTCCTGCCTTTTCTGCAAACTTTTAGCTTCTTTTTGCCATTTAGAACCGCTGCGACTCAAAAACAGAAAAACAACCCTAACACTATACTAAACACAAATGAAATGAGTAAAATACTAACTAAAAATGACTCAAAAAGTGTATACAAAATATGCCTAACAAATACCCCCAAACTTAACTTTTGCTCGTCCTCGAGCAATGATCAAAACAAAAATCAAAGAAATAGAAAGAAAACGGACTCAAAAGACTCTAATCAAGCAGTTGCACAAGGTTACTTAGAAAAGCATGAATGTCAGTTGGGATAATATGTTGGAACATACATAGCATGAATTTAGCAATCTAGAATTTCCAGTCATATATTTCGCAAATTCATTTCAATCATAATCAATTGAAGCATGAACACTTACCCTATGCATGTCAATTTCGTTCCATTTTTTTCCAAAGACCTATGGGCCTGTTTACTTGTTATTCTCCACTAATCATAGACATACAATTTAGAGATCTTCAGGACTTTTTAGGGCTGTAATGTAGGCTTAGGCAGGGATAGGTAAGAGTAGGCATTTCGGTTAAATTTCGTACCATAAACGTTTTTCTCATTCAACCATTTTGTCCTTCTTTTTGGTATGCTTTTCAGCTCATACCTATCATTCCTCTCTTCTCTTTTTGAGAGCATGAAACACATTCTCATAGGCACCCCTAAACTTAAGTTTTTACATCTTTTTCATTGGGGTGCATCAATTTTTCACTCTCTTTTCGTATTTCTTTTCACACTTCTTTTATCCCAATTTTTCAATTACTGCTTATGGCACATAAGGGAATCACAGAGTGTCAAAGAAATAACTTATTTTAGGCTCAAATGGGCTGAATAGGGATACAATTTATTGCAAGGTATGTATTGAATGGTAAGAAGGGCTAACAAAGAAATGTCTGAATCATCTCCCTAAATATGTACATCTTAACTATTTCGCCTCAAATAACAAGCAAGAAGACTTTATAGACATTTTTCAATCATTCTTTCCACAATTGACAACACATAGGCTAAGCACAAATATCCCCCATCATTAGATTTTCATGAATTTTTGGCATATCTAACTTAAGCACACATATTGTTATACCCCGTATTTCCAGAGTATGTACGTAAAGGAATACGTACAAAAAGTTTGGTCTTAAAGTTAGGCCTTGGACGATTTTTTTAGGCACAACTCTCAAAGCGAACAGTTTTCCGACGAAACGTTTCCACAACTTTCGTAGGATAAATTCCGGCTATGTCATTTCTAATTTTTGCGGATTTTTCCGAGAGACGTAACACTTTGGACCAATGAGAGGGCGACACTTTCCACCCTCTCATTGGTGGACTTGTCACGGCAATAGGGCCGATTGGATGACAATCCTTGTCATAAAGTTGGATAGATATTTTGTGTGCAAGTTGGCTAGGTACACTTGCCCTAATCTTGACCTTACACTTGCCTAGCACTTGGCTAAATCTTGGCCATTGGTTGGCCATGTCTTGACCTATAAATACCCTCTTGAGATGAAGAGTTCTTCATCCACTAAAGCTTTCAAATCTTGAAAAATCCTCCTCTCCCTTGTGAGCAATTCGTCCAAACACCCTCCCCCTTTGGTGAAGTTTTGGCGAGGCCCTTCCCTCTAGCCTAGCAGAAACCTACCCCCTCCCTTGGTAGAAAAGTTGCCTTCTTGTATTGTTATAATGCCCAAAATACCTAGCCCAAATACCTTAGTACTTAGTAGAAGTTGTGAAGAACTTCAGGTTTCCTTGGAGCATACAACTTAGGAGCAAAACCTTGCTCAGTGCGACTTTTCTAGGATATTATTGGGCTTCTGGGGTAACTAATCCTAACCTCTTTTGAATTAGAGAATACTTACTTGTTGTAGAATAAGAATAGTATAAATACTTAGAAGAATATCGAATAGAATTGACCGCTATCTCGGTAGAAGGGTTTAAAGAAGAATAATTGAGCTGTACTCGCGTAGAATTTGTTTTCACGATGAACTCATATAGCTCATGGGTAGGGTTGTGCTGCCCAACTTTCCATAGAATTGTGAACCCTCTGTTTGGAATGACCCTCAGAGTAGTCTTTGATAGGTATCTGTGACTATTATAGGCTGACTCTCTGCGCGCGACATATTCAACTTGGCAGGTGGTTTTCGCCGAGAAGGTATGTGATTCTTCCTAAAGCATGATATTTTACAATATATATAGTACGGTAGACGTACATGTGTTAACTGGATAATAACTATGGCAATGTCTTTGACTTAAGCTCGAATAATACTTACGCGATGCCTCACGTCTTAAGCTTTGAATAATACTTACAGCAATGCCTCAAGCTTTGAATAATAAAGAAGCGAAAACATTTCAAAAGACTCTGAATCATATTATGAAGAGAACTAATTGGTTTTTAAAAGCGAAGCTTAAGAGTTATACTAGCTTTATGGGAAGTAAGTATAACCACTTAAGATTGATAAAAGAAACAAGTTTGCCTATGTGTTTATAAAGACTTATATTGTGAAAGAATAATAAGATGATTTGATAAGTAGACATGATATGATGCTATGTGTGTTAGTATCTTGTAACGCTTGTATAAGTGAGTATCCTTGTGCTTATGTTACTTAAAAGATAAGTTGTTATGTTAGTATACTATCACTCACCTCTTGAGATGATACGGGTTAAGTCGCCCTCCGTCGGGGTAGACTCGGCGGTCCAGGACCATGATTCGAGAATACCTCATGCGGGTCGAGGGGCCTATCGGAGCTACGAGAGTTCGTGTTAGTATGCGGGGTTATGCCTCATGCGGTCTATGTGGCCGTGCGGACGGCGAGTCGGGGCGATTTAGAGGAGTAGCTACCCTCGATGCGGGGTTATACCTCATGCGGGCCCACGTGAGTGGCCTATGCGGACTCAGGAGTCGAGTTAGGCTTGCGGAATGATGATATGGCGAGTGGCCTGTTTCGATCATTCGCACCTAGACAAGACTTATTACGATTACTATTGTTGCTCTTGTTTGTGATGTACTTACGTGCGGTTTCCTTGGTTGTTTCACACATATTTGTAGGTGGTTTTAAAAATGATATGTTTTCATTTAAGTACTTTACGCTTCGCATACTTAGTACTGTTATCGACCTCCTTGGGCTGCGTTCATGCCGCGGTAAGAGGCAGCAGTGCTAGATCCGCATCCTTAGGATCTCTACGTTGGTGTCGAGCTCCATCTCTTCCGGAGGCTCTACTTTTGGTATGATCTCCTGTTATAGATAGTTTTTGTCTGATCGAGGGTATGGCGGGGCCGTCCATAGTTGTATATTTCCTTAGAGTGCAGTAGTCATGTTATGCGATGTCGGATGTAATCGCTAAAACATGATTATATATATCTGTGGAAGCGATGTTTTCTCACATGTCGTATCTTGTTTTATAAACTGTTTCATGTCTTGCTTTATGTTTCCGATTACTCGATGTATGACTACTTGGGTGCCGGTAAGGCACGATCACGCCCGGAATGGGTCGTGACAAAAGTGGTATCGAGCGATTAATCCTCGGAAAGTGTCTACTGACCGTATCTAGTAGAGTCTTGATTATCGGTGTGTTGTGCACCACACCAATAATCGTGAGGCTATAGGATATTTAGGATTGGTTTCCGTTCTTCTCATTCCGAGATCGTGCTTTAGAGGCGTGTTATAGGTTGGACCCTCTAACGTATTCCTTTCTCAATAGATTATGCCTCACGTAAGGCAACCGGGCCTGCAGAAGGCAAAGCGGCCGAGTCTGCTAGCAGACACCCAGTCACGAGGGCTCGTGCCCGTCTATACGAGGCAGCGAGTTCTATGACGCCGCCGGCCAGCGAGACCACAAGACCACACCTCCCGCCCCACATGCAGGCGGAGGAGTTAGGGTCTGAGGAGATAGCCCGCCTTTTGGCTAAAGTTGTGGCCCGACACGAGAGAAGGCCGAATCTGGCGGTTCGATTCAGCTCGATCTTGCCGCACCGTTGTTCACGAGGCGAGAGTTTGAGGCTACGAGACTTCTGTGTAGCCGGAGTTTTATGGATCGAGGCCGAGGATGATCCGCAGGAGTTCATCCGTCGGCTTCAGGATTTTGAGAGTGATCGGGCGTCGGAGACCGAGTCCGTGATCTTTGGTTCACATAGGTCGCGTGATACCGCGATCGATTGGTTTGATTCATGGGAGTTATCCCGGGAGAGCACGCGTCCCAGCTACTGGGATGAGTTCTCGCAGGCTTTCTCACTCACTTCTTGCCTCGCGGATGAGGAGGCGCGGGCGGATAGATTTTTACTCATCGAGGCGAGAGAGGACGCGTCAGGAGTACAATGTCGAGTTTGATTCATTGGCTCGATATGTCCCAAAGCATTGGTAGCGAATATGGAGGATAGGTGCACCGCCATGTCACCGGCTAGACGACTATATGGCGAGTCATGTGCGGGGTTTCTCTCGGTATGTATGGACATTACCGCGTGCAGCTCACGCCGCGGATGCGAGGCGCGGCCGACGAGTGGGCGACAGCGAGAAGAAGGCGGGGCGGGAGGGTCTTCGGTGGTTATCGTGGTGGCGGCCTCGTGGCGATCTGGGTCGCACCACGGCGGCCAGAGCACTCTGCCGTCCTCGGCCACGGCCACGATTTTGGCGGACGGGGCCGAGCTTGACGTCGGTGCGAGTGCGGCCGTCGGGACCACCCCGGTGTGGCCGTCGGTAGATCCCATTCGGGAAGTGTGGTACTACTTTTGGATCTTGTTACGATTGTAGCAGCGGTCACTTTGCGAGGGCTTGTCGGCCAGAGCGGGGCGGTGGTAGGGCTCACTTCGTGTTCTTGCGGCCGTCATCTCTCTGATTACTCGCCGAGAGCGAGTGCTCGTGGGTCAGTCGTGGCGAGGCCGTGGCTCGAGTCGATTCTAGCGGTCCTCGAACGCATTTATGCTGTCGGTAAACCGGGATCGTGAGGCCTCACCGATGTCGTCACGGGTACCTTATCGGTTCTGGTTTGATGTGTATGCTTTGATAGATCCGGTTCTACTCATCTATATATCCCCTTGTTGCTAGTAGGATAGGATGAGCACGAGTCCATGAACCCTTTCGAGGTAGCTACGCGATGGGTGATTCGGTGGTAGCTCGGCGGGTATATAGGAGCTTGTCTGTGACCATTCTGATCGTCGGACCACTGCCGACTTGATAGAGTTGGAGATGATTGACTTGACGTGATTATGGGGATGGATTGGCTAGCTTCTTGCTATGCCAATGTAGACCGCAGAGAGAAGTAATGCGGTTCCGCTTTCTGAGGCCGGTTGTTGAGTGGGAGGAGCACGGTATCGCCGAAGTAGGTTTATTTCCTACCTCGAGGCTAGGAAGATGGTGCGAAGGGTTATATCTACCATCTCGTTCGGGTGTTTGATCAAGGCCGCGGTACCAGATTTTCCGTCGATTCGATGGTCGCGAGTTCCCAGACGTGTTTCGGATGACCTCGGGTATCCCTCCCGAGAGAGATCGAGTTTTGTATAGATGTGTTGCGGATACCATTTATTTCCATTCGCCATACGTAATGGCACCGCCGAGTTGAGAGAGTTGAAGGATCGCCTTAGGGATTTGCTAGAGAAGCGGCTTCATTAGGCCTAGTGTTTCTCCGCAGAAGCGCCGGTATTGTTCGTGAAGAAGAAAAGACGGGGCTGCGCATGTGTGTTGACTATAAGCGGTGAACAAGGTGACCATTAAACGAATACCCCCTTCCCGTGATTGATGATTTGTTCGATCGATTGCGAGCGCGAGATGCTTTTCCAAGATTGATCTGATCGGGCTATCATCGAGTTCGAGTTAGAGGTGGATGTCCCTAGATCGCATTCCGGACGATGCGGGCATTATGAGTTCGTGGTCATGTCTTTTGGGTTGACCAATGCTCGTGGTATTCATGGATTTGATGAACCGAGTGTTCAAACCATTTTGGACACGTTTGTGATAGTGTTCATTGATGATATCTTGGTTTATTCGCTCGGGCGAGGAGCATGCGAGCATTTGAGATCTGTCGTGATTCTCCAGACCAGTGATTGTCGCCAAGTTTTCCAAATGTGAGTTTTGGTTGACTTGATGGTGTTTCTTGGGCATATTATCGGGCCGATGGCATTCGAGTTGATACGCCAAGATCGAGCGATCGGGACTTGGCCTGACCTCTTACTCCGGCAGAGGTTCGCGATTTTACGGGCCTTGCAGTGGTATTATCGGCGTTCGTGGAGAAGTTTGCTTATCTCTGCACCATTGACTAGGTGACTCGGAAAGCGCAAGTTTGATGGATGATGCTTGTGGCGGGGTTTCGATTCTTTGAAAGAAGGACCGACGACCGCCCGTTCTTACTCTTCGCAGGTCGGATGGTTATGTTGTGTATTGTGATCGTCGGGCATCGGGTTGGGATGTGTGTTGATGCGGCATGGCGAGGTTATAGCATATCGTCGGCAGTTGAAGAAACACGAGGAACTACCCCACCCATGATTTGGAGTTAGCAGCCGTGATTCACGCTTTGAAGATCTGGAGGCACTATTTGTATGGGGTTCACGTGGATATTTTTACGCACCACAAGAGCCTCGGTATATCTTCACGGAGGAGCCGAACTTACGACGAGACGGTGGTTAGAGTTGCTTAAGGATTACGATGTTGATATCCCGTACCACCGGAAGGCCAATGTTGTGGCGTATGCTCTTAGTCGTAGGTCGATGGGAGCCTATCGGATGTGCGGCTAGAGAGGAGGACATGGTTCGTGATTTGCATCGATTAGCGAGCCTTGGTGTCCGCTTGATTGATTCCGATAGCGGTGGGGTTAGAGTTCGTGAGGTTGCGAGTCTTCCATCGTCGAGAGGTGAAGAGGCAACGATTCGAGGACCAGCTTTGATTCGATATCGTGATCTGACTCTTACGTGAGGCAAGGGTCCTTTGAGTAGCACTGATGGGGTGCTAAGGTTGAGGCGATCTGTGTTCCGGATGTTTGAGACTTGTGAGTTCTTGAGGAAGCACGCGGCGCGTTACTCTATCCATCCGGGTCGACCAAGATGTACCACGACCTTAGATCCGTATTGGTGGGATGGTTTGAAGAGGACGTTGCAGAGTTCGTAGCTCGGTGCGTGTTGTCGCAGTGAAAGTAGAGCACCGAGACACGGTGGTTTATTCGCAGCGATAGAGATCCCGACCGGAAGTGGGAGGTAATCAACATGGACTTCATCACGAGATTACCTCGCACTCGGAGAGACATGATTCTATATGGGTTATCGCCGACAGTGACGAAATCAGCCCACTTTCTTCCGTCGGGGCGACTTTTTCTACCGAGGATTATGCGGACTTTACATCCGAGAGATCGTCGATTTGCATGAGTCCCTATTTCGATCATATCGCATGCAGAGCCCGGTTCACGCTAACTGGAGGTCCTTCGAGGGGTTTAGGAGACGGTGAGCACGAAATCGCATTTCATCCGCAGAGCAGACGGACGGTAGCGCACTATCCGGACTCTTGAGGATATCTGCGAGCTGTGTTATTGACCGATGGTAGTTGGGAGGATCATTTGCCTCTAGTTGAGTTCGGCGATAATAATAGCTACCACTCCAGTATTCGAGATGGCGCCTTATGCAGGCCTTGTATGGGAGGAAGTGCGATCGCCTATGGGTTGGTTCGAGGTGGGCGAGTGCGGCTAGTGGGACCAGATTTGGTGCAGGCGATGGATAAGGTGAAGCTTATCCGAGAGCGGCTCTTGACAGCTCAGAGTCGACAGAAGTCGTATGCAGATCATCGTCGTCGACATCTGGAGTTTGCAGTTGATGATTGGGTTTTCCTGAAGGTGTCACCCATGAAGGGTGTGATGAGATTCGGAAGAAGGAAACTTCGGCCAAGGTACATTGGGCCGTTTGAATTGTCGCGCGGTAAGCAGGTTGCCTATGAGTTGGATCTGCCGTCCGATCTGGAGGCGGGCATCGATGTTTCACGTTTCTATCTTTGAGAGATGTATCGGGGATCCATCTAGTACATCCGATTGACGATGTCCAGTGTGAGGGTTATCGTATGAGAGATTCCCATAGCGATAATCGATCGTCGAGTTAGGCGTCTGCGGACGAAGGGCGTGGCCGTCAAAGTCTTGTGGCGGAACGAGCTCAGGGAGGAGATGACGTGGGAAGCCGAGGAGGACATGAGGCAGAAGTATCCTCACCTGTTCCCCACCCCTCCAGGTAATTCACGTACAAAAAGTTTGGTCTTAAAGTTAGGCC
Source organism: Przewalskia tangutica (assembly GCA_029844215.1). Lineage (NCBI taxonomy): Eukaryota > Viridiplantae > Streptophyta > Magnoliopsida > Solanales > Solanaceae > Przewalskia > Przewalskia tangutica. The sequence goes on from CM056721.1 coordinate 93,517,700, forward strand.
TTGGACGATTTTTTTAGGCACAACTCTCAAAGCGAACAGTTTTCCGACAAACGCTTTAGTAGGATAAATTCGGTATGTCATTTCTAATTTTTATGGATTTTTCCAGAGACGTACACTTTGGACCAATGAGAGGCGACACTTTCCACCCTCTCATTGGTGGACTTGTCACTAATAGGGCGATTGGATGACAATCCTTGTCATAAAGTTGGATAGATATTTTGTGTGCAAGTTGGCTAGGTACACTTGCCCTAATCTTGACCTTACACTTGCCTAGCACTTGGCTAAATCTTGGCCATTGGTTGGCCATGTCTTGACCTATAAATACCCCTCTTGAGATGAAGAGTTCTTCATCCACTAAAGCTTTCAAGTCTTGAAAATCCTCCCTCTCCTTGTGAGCAATTCGTCCAAACACCCCTCCCCTGAGTGAAGTTTTGGCCGAGGCCCTTCCCTCTAGCCTGGCGAAACCTACCCCCGTGGTAGAAAAGTTGCCTTCTTGTATTGTTATAATGCCCAAAATACCCTAGCCCAAATACCTTAGTACTTAGTAGAAGTTGTGAAGAACTTCTAAGGTTTCCTTGGAGCATACAACTTAGGAGCAAAACCTTGCTCAGGCGCGACTTTTTCTAGGATATTATTGGGCTTACCGAGGGAACTAATCCTAACCCTCTTTTGAATTAGAGAATACTTACTGTTGGAGACTAAGAATAGTCTACATACGTAGAAGAATATCGAATAGAATTGAGCGCTATCTCGGTAGAAGGGTTTAAAGAAGAATAATTGAATGCTTTCGCATAGACTGTTTTCACTGATGAACTCATATAGCTCATGGGTAGGGTTGTGCTGCCCAACTTTCCATAGAATTGTGAACCCTCTGCTTGGAATGACCCTCGAGTAGTCTTTGATAGGTATCTGTGACTATTATGGTGACTCTGCGCGCGACATATTCACTTCGCGGTGGTTTTCGTAGAAGGTATGTGATTCTTCCTAAAGCATGATATTTTACAATATATATAGTACGGTGACGCGTACGTGTTAAGCGGATAATAACTATGGCAATGTCTTTGACTTAAGCTCTGAATAATACTTACAGAATGCCTCACCTTTAAGCTTTGAATAATACTTACGTGATGCCTCACGCTTAAGCCTTTGAATAATAAAGAAGCGAAAACATTTCAAAAGACTCATCAATCATATTATGTAAGAGAACTAATTGGTTTTTAAAAGCGTAGCTTAAGAGTTATACTAGCTTTATGGGAAGTAAGTATAACCACTTAAGATTGATAAAAGAAACAAGTTTGCCTATGTGTTTATAGCGGACTTATATTGTGAAAAGAATAATAAGATGATTTGATAAGTAGACATGATATGATGCTATGTGTGTTAGTATCTTGTAACGTTTGTATAGGTAGTATCCTTGTTGTGCTTATGTTACTTAAAAGATAAGTTGTTATGTTAGTATACTATCACTCACCTCTTGAGATGATCACGGGGTTAAGCGCCCTCCGACGGGGTAGACTCAGCGATGCAGGACCATGATTCGAGAATACCTCATGCGGGTCGAGGGCCTATCTTGCGAGCTACGAGTTCGTGTTAGTATGCGGGGTTATGCCTCATGCGGTGCATGTGGCCATGCGGACAATGAGTCGGGGCGATGCCGAGGAGTAGCTACCCTCGATGCGGGTTATACCTCATGCGGGCCCACGTGAGTGGCCTATGCGGACTCGGGAGTCGAGATTAGGCTTGCGAATGATGATATGGGCGAGTGGCCTGTTTCGATCATTCGCAGCCTAGACCAGACTTATTACAGTTACCTATTGTTGCTCTTGTTTGTGATGTGGCACTACGTGCGGTTTCCTGGGTTGTTTCACACATATTGGTAGACTGGGTTTAAAAATGATATGTTTTCATTTAAGTACTTTCTGATTTCGCATACTTAGTACTGTTGTCTTGACCTCCTTCGGGGCTGCGTTCATGCCGCAGTAAGAGCAAGCGAGTGCTAGATCCGCATCCTTAGGATCTCTACGTTGGTGTCGTGAGCTCCATCTCTTCCGAGGCTCTACTTTTGGTATGATCTCCTGTTATAGATAGTTTTATGCGATCGAGTATGGCGGGCCCCGTCCGCCATAGTTGTATATTTCCTTAAGTGCATAGTCGTATGTTGTACAGTGTCTGGATGTAGCTAAAACATGATTATATATATCTGTGGAAGGCGATGTTTTCTCACATGTCATGTCTTGTTTTATAAACTGTTTCATGTCTTGCTTTATGTTTCCGCTGATTACTCTGATGTATGACTACTTGGGTGCCCCGGTAAGGCACCAGTCACGGGCCCCGGAATGGGTCGTGACACATATTTTAGCTTCTAATTTCATTACATTATCCCATTTAATTCACTAGGCTGTTCAAACAACTACAGCATGCATGATCATAAAAAAAATTGACTCATATAGACACAATAAAAGACACAAAAACTCAATAAAAAAGACTCAAAAATAGACACACAAAAATAAAATAAGAAAGAACCCTCCCCCAAACTTAAACGACACATTGTCCCAAATGTGTAAAGACTCAAAAATAATAAAGGGATAACTTACAGACATACAGCGGCTCAAAATGGTGGGTGGCGGTGGATGTTGCATTGACCATTTGGTGAACATGGAACTTAAACTATCAACACGTTGGGTCAGGTATTGATGGTCTTGCATTATTTGTTGTTGATTATGCATCATGTTCTCTTAGTTTTGCAGCATCCTGTGTTGATTTAGGAGCAGCTGCTCCATCATTGGCATTGGAGGCTCTAAATTCAAGGGATGTTGGTGGCTGCTTTCGCCTGCTTCATCGTATGCAGCTGCCTCAGGCTCTTATTCATCCTTGGCTGCTGCGTCTGCTGCTACTGGGCCCTTTCTCCTTGCTGCTGGTCTTGGAGTGGGGTCAAGGAAAGAGTGCACTAAAATGTAGGTCACAAGAGGCTGACTCTTCTCGAGAATATCTGTGGCGAATGTTGGGACTCCATGCCTAGAACATAAGGCAGAAATGAGTGACCCATGTCCCAGTCCGTCAGTAGGAGCCAGCATGCTAATCTCCCTTATGCTTTGTACTATTTCTCTCCCAACATCAATTGTCTTGCCCGACATGATACCATAGATGAGCTTGATTCTGTCTGTAGGCACATTGGTAAAATAAGTTGACGGAATCAAGCAAGCACTTATGAAATATAGCCATCATCTGGCTGTTCTGTTAAATTAGCATCGGGCAAGTCTCCTGGACCCGTTACGAGAAATGTTAAATTCGGCGCCTGGGTAGCATAAAACTACTGCAACTGTGTCCCACATGATGTGGTTGACGTCTCTCGACCAACTTCTGAAATGGTGCGTATTATAACTTTGGTCCTCAACATCATTGGTCTTCAGTAGCTCATTCACTGTTTCAGAACTTACGAGCACATATCTCCCTCTAACAAAGCATCTCCCATCCTCTTGCTCGGGATAATTAGCATAGAATTCCCTCACAAGGCTAGTGTTCTGAAGTGGAATCCTTTTTGGATTGGTGAATCTTTTCCAACCATTCTCCTCGATCATGGCCCTAATGGGCTCGTAGTCATCATCATCATCAAATGGCATAGTCTGGTAGTCCATGCCTCTCTCTGGTATCAATGCTCTAGTGGTTATTTTGTTATATCGATCTTTCTCCTGTTCGTTGGTAAATCGAGAAACATCATATTCTGGAGCTGATGAGGAAGCTCTGGCGGTTCGTTTTCTAGAGGCCATTGTGAAAGTTGTTGGAAAATTTTTAGCAGCGTTTCCTTTGTTTCTTTGAGGTTTCCCAATAACTATCACTCAACACAGCAACAATAACCAAGAAAAATCAGACCACATCTGCAATACACCACGAATCAACTCTACACAGCAACACTTAACCCCAAAATCACAAACTCCCACAGCAATGTCCCACAACACAACACAAACAGCACACACCCGAGCAACAACCACCCTCACAGCACCAATAACACGCAGCCCATACCATACTCAAGTCTACAAGTTATTCTCTCTACTAACCTTTAATTTTCAAGACAGTGATGAAGGTTACCTTTTTGAGTGGTTGTTCTTCACCGCTTCCTTGACCCAAGTGAAAGAATGATGTTGTGGAGCGATGCTAGGAGTTTTGAGTGAGGATGGTTTATGGGGATTGGAAGGTTTTGGGAGAATTTGTGGAATATCTTTGGTGTTTGGGAATGTATTTTTGGTGCTTGGTAGAGAGGGGGAAGGGTTTGTGTGAAAGTGGGAAGAATTAGGGATTTTAGGGCTTTTTATTTCTGAAATCGCGCTTCGGCACCGCGGTCCTACAGAATGGCACCGTGGTGCCAAAAGTATTGTGACCTCTCTGAACATTCGGCACCACGGTCCTGCAACATGGCACCGTAGTGCCGACCCAATTCCGTGTTTTCCACCCTTTTTTTCGTGCTTAGTCTCCGATTCCCTCACCTGTCATCATAACACAACCAAAAATACCATCAAGTGAGACTGTTCAAGTTAAACTAATTGCATAATTTAAACCTTGGGTTCTTTGTTATACCGTAGTTCAGTATGTATGCGAGGGCGTGCGTGCGAGAATCTGACGAAAAGGTGGAAAGGAAGAAGAGGCGATTTTTTCCACGGAAAAGTTTCGGTTTTGTGAAGGAAAAGGTTCGTTAATGGGGAATTGGATTCCCAGTTTGGTGTCGGACTTCTGGAATATTAGAGAATTATGGAATTTTATTTTGGAAGTGGTCACGTGGGGCCACGGGAGAAATTCTGATTTATGGGGCGCTTTGATTTTGAGATTTTGGCCGTTTTGGATATTTTGGAAGACGAAATATTTTGGGCCGAATCGGGCGACACGTGTCACCCCATGTGCACCTTTGGGCGAAATATGTTTGTGCCTGACACGGTTAGAGTCGTTTTTTGAAAGCGTTTTCCACGACTTTCGTAGGGAATTTCCGGCTATGTCATTTAGTATTTTTGCGGATTTTCAGAGACGAAACATTTTGGACCAGCGGGAGAACACTTGTCACCCTCCAGTGATGGACTTGAAAGCGGCAATATGGCGATTGGGTTACTAACGGTCAAGTTGTTGGTAAGATATTTTGTGTGCAAGTTGGCGAGGACACTTGCCCAAATCCTCACCCTACACTTGCCTTGCACTTGTCTTCATCTTGGCCGTTGGTTGGCGAGCTTGACTATAAATACCCTCGCTGAAGACTAATGCATTCACAAAATTGCCTAAGTCTTGAGAGCCTTCCTCTCCGCAGCGAGGCCCCCTCGGCGAGAGTCCCCACAGTGGGGTAGGCGAGGGTAGGCACCCACTCGCTTTGTGGTGTGGCCGTGGGGTACCCACTGCTAGTTGCTTTAGTATAATACCCAGCTGTGGTATAGAAATACTCTCCAGTATTGTTATAATGCCCAAATTACCTTAGCCTTATACCTTGTTGTATCTAAGGTTATACCTTTCTGAAAAGCCGTAAATACTATTATACTTCCGTCTGTCACAAAGCAAACCCTAGGAAAATCTCCATAGTCAGTTTGGAGTATTGTGTAGAAGTTGGTTAGAACTTCTAAGGGTGGTTTAGATGAGTTGGGCGCTCGGAGTTGGAGCTAAGCGATTGCCCAGGATCGACTTTATACTTGGATAATTATGGGCTTATCGAGGTAATTATCTTGTCCCCCTATTGTAATTGGATATTACATGTTGTAGGAGTATATAGTTGAAGTATACTATATATAGCTGAACTGTAATTACATGGGACAGTGATACATGAGACTTGTGTAGTAGTGCCGTGGATTAGAATTGTACCGATTAGGGTTAGACGTATAACCCGCGGTTGGCTTGATGGCGGCCAGATAGAGGAGAGATTTGCGCGGTTGCGGGAGAGTCTTTGCCGAATTTTACGTAGAATGTTCTACGATGTTAATAAGCGCGCGTGGCCTTATAGGTTGAAGTACTACGTGTGGCGCGTTCTACTTGGCTTAGGAGTAGCCGGCGGCGAAGTACTCGGAGCATTTTGCTATTAGTCGATAATCGTCGCGGTATGTGAACCTCTTCCTATCTCCTCTGGCATGATATGTGTGAACTATGTAGTCGGTAGGCGTCACGTGTGCTAAATGTATTCGATTGGTTTAAAACATAAAGTGTTATAGCGGCTTTATGGGAAGTTGGTTATAACGACTTTATGTAGATAAGAAAACACTTTGTGGTTTTAAAGGTAAATGATTTGTTTATAAGCGGCTTGATGTGTGATCATAAAGAACTTGAAGTATTTCAAAAGATTTAAATCGTTTTGAAAGAAGTAATACTTGGTTTTGAGAACTTAAGAGTTATACTAGCTTTATGGGAAGTTAGGTATAGCGGCTTAGAAACGTTTTCACGATTTTGGAAATCGGGATGTGTATCGACAAACCACTGCGCGTTAATAAAGGAAATGTTTTGAATAATTAAGTATTATTAAAACCAGTAGAAACTTCCATCTGCGTAGAAGCTAGATGAGACAAAATGATATTTCCTAGATCATGCTTTGTAATAAGATTGTTATAAACAAGAATATCTACTCATGAGATAAGGCTTATGTTTCTCAGATTGTTTAAAAAGAATTATATTCTTAAATGAATAAAGCTATGAACTCTGAAACCTTTCTAAAATAAAGCGTGAACATTTGAAATTAGGCAAACTTGGGCGTTTGGAAAATAATGTTGTTACTTGATTTTACAAAGGTAAGAGTTTTAGTTTTCTTAAAAGGATAGTCACTCATTTTTATACTACGGGTATTGTGTGACTTATGTGAAAGCGATCTTTTAAAGATTTAATGTGTGAAGTACTTTGGGTTAGATACTAGAACTTGTTAGTAGAAAGTACCTTGTGTGAATACTTTATTGTATTGGTTGTGTTGGTTGGTGATAGCCTTGTAAGACTTTCTTGTTGCTTTGATAAGTAAACGTGTTAGGATCTACGTGTGTTAGTATCTTGTGATGTTTGTGTGAAGGTTTCCGCTTGATTGTGCTTATTAACTATGATCGTTATGATAGTATTGTGGCATTCATCTCTTGAGATGATTCGGAGTTAAGCCCCTCCGATGCGGGGTAGACTCGGTGGTCGATGGACCTATGATTCGAGAATACCTGTGCAGTCCGGGCCTATCGCGGAACTCTGAGAGTTCGGGTTAGTGTATCGTCGCTTTAGGCATGCGGTCCCCGTGGCCGTGCGGGCGATCGGGGCGATCGGGAGTAGCTACCCGATGCGGGGATGCCATGCGGGCGATGAGATTGGCCTATCGGGCTGGGGAAGTTCGAGACTAGACGCGCGTTAGATACTGCGGGCAAGTGGCGGCTTTGATCATGTGGTCTGCAGACGAGATCTTATAATCTGATTCGCGACCTTGTTGGTGCGTAGGTGTTAGTAGTCGGCTATGCCTTCGTGACTTACAAATGCGGTGTTATTATGGCACGGTGGGACACGGTGTTCATGTGTGTTCCTTGGAACTTTTATATCATAAAGCTGGCGGTGAGCAGGAATGTATCCCACGAACACGATTGATGTTGTGGCGTGAGACCACTGTTATGTTCTTTGGTGATAACTTGAGGCGTGAGTCCACGACTTGATATATCGCTTAGTTATTGTAAAGCGTAGTTTGGTTATCATACATGTCTCTGCTTTATAGACTATTATGATTTCATTTGCGATTTTTAGTTTCACATACTCGGTTTTGTTATCTTGACCTCTCCCGGGCTGCGTTCATCTGCAGAGTTGAGGTACACCGATCGTTAGTCCTAGCTCTCGGTCACGATTCCGTTTGGGAAGCTCGTTTCTCGGAGGCTTATCGGTGGTGTAGTCCCATGCCGTAGTAAGTGTTTACATTCGGGGTTTGGCGGCCGCTGTCGCCATTGTTATCATATCATTTCTTAAGTGCAGTAATCTTGTTGTGGCGGGGTTTGTAAAAGGATTAAGCGTTCTTTGTAAAAGAGGTTATTTATATATCTTGGAAGGCAAGTTTTCCTGATTATTGTTTTATATTTACATTATCTCGTATTGTTGTTTTATGTTCATTGATTACTCGATGTTGTGTCACTAGGGTGCGGGGTAAGGCACGATCCACGGCCCGATTTGGTCGTGACAAAGTGGTATCGAGCGATTAATCTCGGAAAATGTCTATGAGCCGTATCGGTAAGTCTTGATTATCGGTGTGTTGTGCCACATCAATAATCGGAGGCTATAGGATATTTAGGATTGGTTTCTATTCTTCTCACTGCAGATCGTGCCTTAGAGTGTGTTGTAAGTTGAACCTCTGACGAAATCCTTTCCACTTATCGTTATGCCTCCGCGTGCAGGCAACCGGGCCGGGAGGCGCGCAGCCAGGAGGCTGAGTAGAGTTCGAGGGTGGCGAGGGCACGGGCCAAATCATTACCTAGGGTAGTGCTTCGTTCGGGATTTCGCGGCGTCACTAGCCCCGCGAGAGTTTAAGCCGCGGCGGCGGTTCCTCTGCGGCCATGATATGTGAACCTTTGATTCCACGGCGAACCGAGAGTATAGATTGCGAAGACAACCTGTTACTAGCTATGGATTTGGCTACCGCAGAGTGCGATGTATCGCGAGTCTTGATGACTACCTAGAAAGGGATGTGCAAGAGTAATTCTTGATTGGAGCTTGAGCATGGCACGTATGCGGGCTTATCGCGGCAAAGAAAGCGTAGAGATCGACGGGTTAACCGGGACAGCGAGAAGAGGGCGGAGCGGCAGATCCTTGGTAACTTTCGAGTGAGTATGCCTTAAGTGCTATGTTACGATGGCGCAAGAATGTGTTAGTTGTGATTAGAAATCACGGTGGGTTAACCGAGTAAGATTTTGGGGATAGAAGGTGTGAGCCTTAGGTGTTATACGTAAAGACCTTAGAGGTAAGGCCGTCTCGAGAAAGGTGTAGTGTTATGTTTGACCTTATAGGAGTGCATAGTGCGTGAGCTATGTTCGTGGGATAAGTCCCGAGTAGCATGATTTGAAAGAAGGTAGTCGAGCTAAGAAGACCGCGTGTTTTAAATGCGTGTTTAGTAAGATTGTTCCTGGAGATGGTATTTCGCGCCTTCTTAGGGTCGGGGTTGAGGCTCGCAGCTGGTCAACCAGCGGTAGGTTTGGTGGTGGGGTCGGTTGTGGTGGTCCTCTTTGTGTTAGGGTCGTGAGGGTGTTAGGCCCATGTTTAGTTAGCCAGTGCAAGTTCGTGGATGCGTTCGACCGGTGAGTCGGGCGATGAAGCGACTATCGTGTTCTTGGTCGAGTCGTTCCTCGGCGGTGTTGATGTTATCTCGAAAGGTTGTGAGGTTGCAGGTGCCTACCTTCACCTTATGCGGGCAGTGGAGCCAGTGGTACTACTGTTTCTCTTCTCGAGTTTGTACGAGCAGGCTAGGAACTCGGGTGAGTCTCCAGACGCGTTCGCCTCGGGCGATGTTTTGATTTGAGGTATTGTGAGATCGTTGTCTCGGTTGGAGTGTTTAAGCTACCATTTCGGTGTTCGGATGTCGTCTTGTGACGCCTTGTAAGCGAAAATGCAAGTTGCGGTCGATTGGTTCGATGTTGGCGGGTTCGAGATAGTTGGTTGAGCTTGTTCCGGTGTGGATAGTGTGAAGCTTATGCAGAAGAAGTTCGGATTCGGAGGAATCGTGCGGATAATCGGCGGCGACGCCAGAGTTGAGTTGTGGTCGGTCTTCTTGAAAGTACCACCGGATGGTGTGACGAGTTTTGGAAACGAATGAACTTAGCGGTTACTTTGGGCCTGGTGAGTTCATGTGAAGAATAGGCCGATTGCACATATGTTAGCATTTGCGTCCGACTTAGGAGGAAGGGCGTCCGGTCTTTTCGTATTGTTATGTTCGGAAAGTATCGAAGATCCATCCGAATGTTCCCGATTAATGATGACCACGTTAGAGATAGTAACCCGAGTTTTGGATACTAAGCGTGCTCGGAAATGTGGTAAGAATTAGTATCACGACCGGTGATCGCGTGCAGCCGGTACCATTTGTTGGGTCGTCGAGCAAGGCTCGCGACAAAGTGACAAAGTAGTATTATTTGTGGTGATGTTAGAGGTGTTTCCTCGTGGACTTAGATGTAAGTTTTGCGCGGTGTTTCTACACGGCGTGTATGGCGAGGATTGTTTCGTAAGTATAGTAGTGAAGACTATCTGGCGCGTTTGTTTGAGACTTAGAAGGAACATTCGGACGAATGTTTCTAAGGAAAGAATGTTATACCGTAGTTCCGAGGTATGTATCGAGGGCGTGCGTGCGAGAATGACGTAAAGATTGGAAAGGAAGAAAAGCGATTTTTTCCACGGAAAAGTTTCGGTTTTGTGAAGGAAAAAGGTTCGTTAATGGGAATTGGATTCCCAGATTTGGTATTCGGACTTCGGAATATTAGAGAATTATGGAATTTTATTTTGGAAGTGGTCACGTGGGGCCCACAGGAGAAATTCTGATTTTAGGGGCGCTTTGATTTTGAGATTTTGGCGTTTGGATATTTTGGAAGGCGAAATATTTTGGATTTAATCGGGCGACACGTGTCACCCCGTGGCACCTTTGGGCGAAATATGTTTATCTGTGGCACCCGTTAGAGTCGTTTTTAAATGAACGTTTTCACGACTTTCGTAGGGAATTTCCGCTATGTCATTTAGTATTTTTGCGGATTTTTAGAGACGAAACATTTTGGACCAACGGAGGCAACACTTGCCACCCTCCAAGTGATGGACTTGAAACGGCAATATGGCCGATTGGAGTTAACTTGGTCAAGTTGTTGGTAAGATATTTTGTGTGCAAGTTGGCGGAGACACTGCCCAAATCCTCACCCTACACTTGCTTTGCACTTGTCTTCATCTTGGCCATTGGTTGGCGAGGCTTGACCTATAAATACCCTCCCTTTGAGACTAATGCATTCACAAATTGCCTAAGTCTTGAGAGCCTTCCTCCACGCTTTCGTGAGGCCCTCGTGAGAGTCCCCACTAGTGGGGTATGCCGAGGGTGTGCACCCTCGCTGTGGTGTGGCCGTGGGGTACCCCACTGCTAGTTGCTTTCGTATAATACCCACTTTGTGGTATAGAAATACTCTCCAGTATTGTTATAATGCCCAAATTACCTTAGCCTTATACCTTGTTGTATCCTAAGGTTATACCTTTACGAAAGCCCGTAAATACTATTATACTCCCGTCCACATGAAACCCTCAGGAAAATCTCCATAGTCAGTTGGAGTATTGTGTAGAAGTTGGTTAGAACTTCTAAGGGTGGTTAGAGCGGGTTGGGCGCTTCTGAGTTCGAGCCAAACGATTGCCGTGATCGACTTTATACTTGGATAATTATGGGCTTATCGAGGTAAATATCTTGTCCCCCATTTGTAATTGGATATTACATGTTGTAGGAGTATATAGTTGAAGTATACTATATATAGAACTGAACTGAACTGTAATTACATAGGACTGTATTACAGTAGACTTGTGTAGTAGTACCGTGGAGTAGAATTGTACCGCTGAGGTTAGGCGATAACCCCTCGTTGGCTTCGATGGCTACCCAGATAGGAGGAGATTTGCGGTTGCGGGGGAATGCTGCGAATTTTACTCGAATGTTCTACGATGTTAATAAGCCGCGTGGCCTTATAGGTTGAAGTACTACGTGTGGCGCGTTCTGCTTGGCTTAGGAGTGGCCAGCGACGAGGTACTCGGGCATTATTTGCTATTAGTCGATAATCGTCGCGAGGTACGTGAACCTCTTCCTATCTCCTCTGGCATGATATGTGTGAACTATGTAGTACGGTGAAGCGATACGTATGCTAAATGTATTCGATTGGTTTAAAACATAAAGTGTTATAACGGCTTTTATGGGAAGTTGGTTATAACACTTTATGTAGATAAGAAAACACTTTGTGGTTTTAAAAGGTAAATGATTTGTTTATAAGCGTTTTGATGTGTGATCATAAAGAACGCGAGTATTTCAAAAGATTTCAAATCGTTTTGAAAGAGAAGTAATACTTGGTTTTGAGAACTTAAGAGTTATCACAGCTTTATGGGAAGTTAGGTATAACGGCTTAAGAACGTTTCTTGATTTTGGAAATCGGGATGTGTATCGACAAACCATCTGCGGCGTTAATAAAGGAAATGTTTTGAATAATTAAGTATTATTAAAACCAGAGAAACTTCCATCCGCAGAAGCTAAGATGAAGACAAATGATATTTCCTAGATCATGGTCATTGTAATAAGATTGTTATAAACAGAATATCCTACTCATGAGATAAGGCTTATGTTTCTCCAGATTGTTTAAAGAGAATTATATTCTTAAATGAATAAAGCTATGAACTCTAAACCTTTCTAAAATAAGAAACGTGAACATTTGAAATTAGGCAAACTTGGGCGTTTGGAAAATAATGTTGTTACTTGATTTTACAAAGGTAAGAGTTTTAGTTTTCTTAAAGGATAGTCACTTTATTTTTATACTACGGGTATTGTGTGACTTATGTGAAAGAAAGCGATCTTTTAAAGATTTAATGTGTGAAGTACTTTGGGGTTAGATAACGAACTTGTTAGTAGAAAGTACCTTGTGTGAATACTTTATTGTATTGGTTGTGTTGGTTGGTGATAGCCTTGTAAGACTTTCTTGTTGCTTTGATAAGCAAACGTGTTAGGATGCTACGTGTTAGCATTCGTGATGTTTGTGTGAAGGGTTTCCTCGATTGTGCTTATTAACTATCGTTATGATAGTATTGTGGCATTCATCTCTTGAGATGATTCCGGTTAAGCCGCTTCCCACGCGGGTAGACTCAGCGGGTCGATGGACACATGATTCGAGAATACCTCATGCAGTCCCGGCCTATGCGAACTACGAGTTCGAGTTACAGACGTCCTTATGGGCACGCGTCCTCAGGCGTGCGGATGCGGTCCGTGCGATCGCCGGGGAGTAGCTACCCGATGCTGGGATGCCTGCGTGGCCGATGAGATTGGCCTATGCGAGTCGCGGAAGTTCCGGACTAGACGCGCGACATTAGATACTGCGGGCAAGTGGCGCCTTTGATCATGCGACGGCCCAGATGCATCTTGATACGCTCATGACCTTGGCAGCGCGGTGTTGTAGTCGGCTATGCCTTCGTGATTTACCCCGCAGTGTTATTATGGCACGTGGGACCTGGTGTTCATGTGTGTTCCTCGAACTTTATATCATAAACCGCTAGCGATGAGGAATGTGTCCCACGCACGATTGATGTTGCGGGGCGTGAGACCATCACATGTTCTTTGGTGATAATTGAGGCGCGAGTCCCCGACTTGATACGCATCGCTAGTTATTGTAAAACCGTAGTTTGGTTATCATACACGTCTCCTTTATATATCATTATGATTTCATTTGCGTATTTTTAGTTTCCATACTGCATTCGCCAGATCGACCTCTCCTTCAAAGGCGTTTACGCCGCAGTTGAGGTACACCCGCCGGGTCCTAGCTCTCGTGGTCAGCCATTGCGTTGGAAGCTCCGCTTCCTCCGGAGGCTTATCATGAATTCGCGTAGTCCCCGTCGTAGTAGGCGCTTACATTCTGGTTTGGCGGCCCCGTCTGCCATTGTTATCATATCATTTCTTAGAAGTGGCCAGAAGTCTGTAGTAATCGCGGTGGTTTGTAAAAGGATTAAACTGTTTCTTTGTAAAAGAGGTTATTTATATACGCCGAAGGCAAGTTTTCGCTGCATTATTGTTTTATATTTCTCGTTATCTCATGTTGTTGTTTTATGTTAAGCTGAATTACTCTGGTGTTGCAATATACGACTTTCAAAGGTGCAAGGGTAAGCGTGATCCAGACCCGATTTGGTCGTGACCTACTTCTTGTTTTATTAGGACAATTGGGACACAGTGTTAAATGTATTCCTTGGTGCTTGTATCTGTAGGCGATGAGGAAGGTATTCGGGCACGATTGATGTTGTGGCGTGAGACCCGTAGATTACATTTGAGTGATGACTTTGGCGTGAGTCACGACTTGACATATTGCTTATTGTGAAGCGTAGTTTGGTTATATCATCGTATATACTCTGCTTTATAGACTATTATGATTTCATTTCACGATATTTTCGATTTCACATGCCGTTGCACATGTTATGCTTGACCTCGCCCGAAGGCTGCGTTAAATCTTGCGAGTAAAATCTGTGATCATTGATCCTCGCTCTTGGTCCACAGTTCGGCGTGTGGGAAAGCTCGTTTCTCGGGAGGCTTATCGGTGGTTATAGTCCACTGTTGTTGTAGGTGTTTACATTCGAGGGTATGGTGGGGCCACGTCCGCCACATTGTTGTAAATATCATTCTTAGAAGAGTGCATGTCTTGTTTGTGGCGGGGTTTGTAAAAAAGATTAAAGCTGTTCATGTTGGAAAAAGTTGTTATTTATATATATGCGAAAGGCAAGTTTTCTCAGTTATTGTTTCATATTTCATAATATGTCTTGTATTGTTTATGTTCGATTACTCAGATGTTGTATCACTAAGGGTGCGGGGTAAGGCACCCGATCCACGGGCGAGGAATCGGGAATTACGTGACAAAAAGTGGTATCGAGCGATTAATCCTCGGAAAGTGTCTCTGACCGTATCCGGATGAAGTCTTGATTATCGGTGTGTTGTGCACCGCCCAATGTCGAGGAGGCTATAGGATATTTAGGATTGGTTTCTATTCTTCTCACTCTGAGATCGTGCCTTAGAGGCACATGTTGTAAGTTGGACCCTCGTGAAATTCATTCCACTTGTCGTTATGCCTCGCGTAGGGAACTGGCAGGAGCCGGGAGGCAATAGGCGAGGCTGCAGTAGGATTCGGAGGGTTCACGTGGGCGCAGGCCCGATTATCACGCTTGGATGGTGCTTAGATTCGGGATTTACTGCGACGTCGCTAGCGAGCTGAGTTTGCTGCAATGGCGCGATTCTACTTTTGCGTCCATGATATTTGAACAACGCCCAGATTCCTTGGCAATGAGCGATGAATATAGATTGCTGGCGACCGCATTACTAGCCCATGGATTTGGCTACGGAAGATTATCACAGATGTACCACAGTCTTGATGACTACCTAGAGAGGTTGTGCAAAGTAATTCTTGATTGGAGCTTGAGCGTGGCACGTATGCGGGCTTATGCGGGTAGAAAAGCGCGTAGCTCGTCGGCGGGTTAACGAGGGCGGCGAAGAGGGCGAGCGGCGTCGCGGTAACTTTCGAGGTGAGTATACGCTTAAGTGCTATGTTACGATAGCGGTGTGTTAGTTGTGATTAGAAATCATGGTGGAGTTAGCAGGAAGTAAGATTTTGGGGATAGAGAGAAGGTGTGAGCCTTAGAGTGTTATGCGTCTGCCAGACGCAGAGGCAAGGCCGTCTCGAGTAAAGGTGTAGTGTTATGTTTGATCCTTGCTCGGATGCGTAGTGCGGCGTGAGCTATGTTTGGATAGGTCACTAAGTAGTATTAAATGAAAGAGGGTAGTTGAGCTAAGAAGACCAGCTGGGTTTTAGTAACATGTTTAGTAACAGATTGTTCGCCGGGAGATAGTATTTTTGCAGGAGTCGGGTTGAGGCCCGCGTTGCGGAGTCAACCAGCGGCATGTTTGGTGGTAAGTCTGGTTGTGGTGGTCACTTGTGGTAAGTCCACGGGTGTTAGGCCCGAAGTTTAGTTAACGACGTCTGAGTTCGTGGATCGTTAAGCCAGGTGGTGAGTCGATAGAGGCGGCTACCATTCGTGTGTTCTTGCCCGGATCGGGGCCGGTTCACTCGGCGATGTTGATTTATGAGAAAGGTTGTAAAGGCTGCGGGGTGCCTACGTGCACGCTATATGTGACGAGTGGAGCCAGTTCACGGTGTTTTTGTTTAAGGAAGTTTTACGAGGCGGGAGTTAAGGTTTCTGCGGTGAGTCTCGAGAATCGCGTCGCCCCTTGGGCGACATGTGGATTTCGGGGTAGTTGTGAAGATTGTTGTCTCTGTGGAGGAAGCGTTTAAGCTACCATTTCGGTGTTAGTCGCCTTATGAAGCCTTGTAGGAGGCGGAGTGTAAGATTGCGGATCGATTGGTTCGATGTTGGCAGGTTGGATAGTTGGATCGAGCTTGTTCCGGTAAGATGAGTAAGGCTTCGTAAGGAAAGTTACGGCACGGCTCGGAGAATCGTGCGGATAATCGGCAAGGCGCCCAGAGTTCGAGTTGTGGTCGGTCTTCTTGAAAGTACCACCGGACAGTGTAGCGAGTTTGAAAGCGTTACTTTGGGGCACTTTGGAGTTCAGTGAAGAATAGTTGCCTATAGCTTTGCGTCAGAGCTTAGGAAGCGGGGCGTCGATCTTTTATTATGTTGGAAAATCGATCAAAATCAACAAATCAAGGTAACAGAGTTTTAAAAATAAATAAAAAATAAACACAACAAAATAAAAACCAAAGTATACTTAAGAATAAATGGTTCGATATTAGAAGTACGTCAGTCCCCGGCAACGGCACCAAAAACTTGTTAGGCGATTTACAATTGCATAACGCAAGTGTACGTATCGTTACAGGTAATATAGTCTGGTAAGACTGAATATCGTCCAAAGAGACTGGTTTCTAATTACCGAACATCTATTCTAGGTTATCTATTTGGCAAACGATTGTTGATTTGGGTTTTTATCTAACACTACTAGAGTAATTGCAAGAATTAAACTAAATTACTTTTGTTTAATCGATTATTATGGAAATAGGGCTTCCAATATCATCAACTATCCACTATTTTCAATCATTAATGCAACTAGAATGACTTCTTCTTTTACGTTAAGATAGCGGTTAACTAGACTGTCTTATATTCTGGTTAGGATATATAATCGCTCAACCCCAGTGCAAAAACCTTCTATATTTCTATGATAGGTTTTACCACATAGTAGGATTAAGAACAATAACCTATAATGCTACACAAGTATCGGGGTACTTTCGTCCGCGATTTTAACTTATGTATATTCAATTACAGCATATCCAAATCTCTCCTCTCGGTTCTTGATTCGAAATCATATAGATTATGATAATTAGTGATCAATTAACTATCAAACATTCATACCAATATTGAATAAATCTTAATCAAGTGAAGAAGAAATCAAACTACTACATTAATTCATGAAATAGAGTTTCAAGCGATTCAACAGGAAAGCCTCAATAAAGTGTTTAGCTCCTGGCCATAGACATGCTAAGAACTAATACAAATCTCAACATGAACTGAATTGAAAACTAAATAAAGAAAAATTACTTAGAACTATGTCTCCAATTGTAGCCTCCAAGGTTGTGATGTCTTTTGTGTTATGAAATATGTGATAGGTGATACCCCAAAATCTGTCCCAAGGGTTTATTTATGTTGTCAAAAACATGTGCCTTGGATCCTTTTTCCCCTTGCCAATTCTATTTCGGATTGGAAATTCCGTGCTCGGCGCTGTCCTGCAGAATGGCACCGCGATCCGAAATCTGCGCTTCTCGATGGTGTAGCATCCTGCGATCCGGCATGATCCCGTGGTATTTCATCCTAATCTGTCAACTTTCATCGTTTTTGCTTCGGGGTCTCCTTTCCTGCCTTTTCTGCACACTTTTAGCTTCTTTTTGTCATTTAGAATCGCTGCGACTCAAAAGAAAGAAAAACAACCCTAACACTATACTAAACACAAACGAAATGAGTAAAATACTAACTAAAAATGACTCAAAAAGTGTATACAAAATATGCCTAACACCCCGCCCTACCCCCACCCCACCCTATTGCCCTACTCATCCTCAAATTTCTATTTCATATTTTTTGTTACTTTTATAAAAAAATATTTAAAAATATGAATTTTTTTCCCTACCCCCTCCCCCCGCCTTACCCTATTCTCAAATTTCTATTTTATATGGGGATATTATATGAGATTAAAAGGAATTTTGTGAAAAGAAAATGGTAAATGGGTCCAAAAAAAATTATTTAATGGGCATAAAGGGCTTCTCGAGAAGCACCAAATTGGTGTTTCTGCTTCTCTTCCTATCTAGAAACACTTTTTGGCTTTTTTAAAAAATGTTTCTACTTCTGAAAAGTACCTGTTTGACCTAAGAAGTAGAAGTTTGGCCAAACATGTACTTACATTTTAGCAAGATTGGGACAAACTTCATACATCTTGGTCACAGTTCTTCTTATTCATATTTCTTTACTTTCTTGGAATGACACATGAAGCTCAAGTTTAAATGCAATATCACTGCAAATCAATATGTAAATTACGAGGGGTTGTCATTTATTGTGGGAAATAATGTGTAGTAACAAAGAAATGAGAATGTAACAACAACAACAAGTATGTAAGAAATCTGAAAATAAATAAATAAGAGGTTTGCTGAGTCGACTGAATTCTCAATCTATCCTTAAGATAATATTGCCCCGTATATTCTTTCAACGGTGTAATGGAAACTTATCTCCCAAGATAAAACAACAATCAAACAAATGCGTACAGGGAACTAAAGTGTTCGCTTAGGAAGAAAGATCTTTGAGTGTTTTGTGATTGCAAGAGATGAAGACAATTTCAGAGAATTGTTAAGTGTCAATGTGTTTTTTGCAATTGTGCCAAAGGCATCAATTTATAGGTAGATGATTATGTCTTCTCAATTAACCAAATGAATGGCCATCAATGTCAAGTAATGACCATTGATATTGAGGTTAATTCAGCCTAGTAATGACTGAAATCAATAGCCAAGTAATGGAGATTAAATGCTCCAAAGTCAGCCCAAGAACCAGTTTCAATTCGCCTCCAGATCGAAAAGCATTGAAGCAGCGGCCGCTTCGAGAGAGCACGCAGTGTAGGTCGATAACTCACCGAACTAAATTGTCAATTAGAGTTGTGGTCCTTCGGGAAGGCACCGCGACGCTTCAATTCCAGTGAGCTACTGGAATTGAAACGACATTTAGAGTCGGGGTTCTAGGAGGAGGTACCGCGGCGCTCCAAGCACCGCGGTCCTGACTTTGTTGCACCGCTGCCCTTCTCGGCTCCGCAGCGATTTCTGATTCGTTTCATCTCTTACACATTTCTTCCTTTCATTTACCAACGTGAAACCATTTGTCATTTGGCCAATAACTGTCTATTCTCTTACGTCACAAATAATTCGTATACGTACCAATATCTCTTTCATTTAAGGAAATTACGATCCTTGACACTTTATGTGCACGTGTGTGGAAACCATGTTTCCGACGTGCGGGACCCCAATTGTTCGAGTCATAATTAATAGGATTAATTTTATTTCACGTTTAGTAAATTTCCAATATTTATATTTTAACTTAACTTAACTTATCATGGATGAAGCTCCTTACAAAATCAATATACTACCTCATTTTCTTGTAAAGACCTATGAATTTCGATTTTACATACTAATTTACAGTAGTTATTGCCTCAATACTGAATTTTAATCTTACATAACTTATTTGTCGTGTTGGAGGAAAGTGGGGAACTTTAAGTTTTAATTTAGAATTAGTCAATTTTATATTTCAGATCTTTGGGTGAGTTTTTGAACCGGCAAGTGTAACTTCAAAATCGACTAAACGTCGAATTATTATTTTAATTTCAGACTCGAAATTAAGTTTGGAACTTTATACATGAGAGCTGATATTTGATTTTGAGGTGGGTTAATTTAATTATATTATAAATTTCAACTATATATATTATATTGGTCCTTCAAACAGAAATTTGTGCACTTCTTTGGAGAGATACAAAAAATGAAGCGGACTTAAAGCATGTTTGGCTAAGCTGTAAAAAAGAAACTGCTACTTTTGAATAAAAAAGTGTGTTCGATCAACTCATTTAAGAAGTGCTTTTTTCAACAGATTTTATGGTTCGGCTCTTTCTTAGACCTTGCACATAGAATTATTTTAATGTACGGGATTATCCTTTTCGATAAGTAAATTGTATTTGACCAATTTTAAAAAAAAGTATTTTTGAGTGAAAAAATTACAAAAAAGATGAGTATCAAGAATAAGTGCGCATGTTCGTCTTGTTGTTGTTGACGAGTATCAAGGAACGTTCTACAACTAGGATTATTTAACTAGAAAAAATAATGTAAACATTATTGTGAAAGATTTTAAAATTATGTGAAAAAATATTATCTCGTAATTTTTCTAGCGAAGAGGAAAAATAAAAAAAAGTAAAAAATGACAGACAAGTAACTCGTATTTTAATTTACTATTCTAAACATTAAAGGGGAAAAAGATGGTAGAGCCCAAAAGCAAAAAGGGTATATTTTTTATATCTAGTTGAAAAAACATATATATTTTGGTAAAATATTTTTTTCTAAGTCAAGTAGTTTAAATTAAGGCTGGGTCAACGGGGCGGGGTATACCGACCCCGCACTTGACATCAGAGCGGTATCGGATACTGGTGGTATTTCCGATCTGATGCGGGATCGCGAAAAATCCGACCACAAACCAAACCGCCCAGGCCAGATCCTTCCACACCCTCCGGCCCTACTAGTAGTTGTACAACGACTTTGTCAAATTTGGCCGTTGTGCGGCCAAATACCCTCCTCCCCCCCAACCCTCGCCTCCCCTCCCCCTTAATATTTATTTTAACCCTTAAGTTATTATATTTATACTTTAACCCAATTTTTTCAACTATAAATACCTCATTTTCTCTTCATTCTTTCTCACAAATCTTCCTACAATCTCTCTATTATTCTCTAATAATCTCTGAATCTATCTCTCATTCTCTTTACATTGTCTTCTAAATATTCAATTTAATTTATTCATTTGCGAATTGGGAGTGAAATTGACAACTAGTTTGAGGATCATCCGTTGAGCAAAGCTTCAATTTTCAACATCTCTCGATTACACATCGACGTTACGTCGGCGTTTGGTACATTCGTTCCTTTATTAAATTATTATTCTTTCTTTATTTTAATTAGCGTACTTAATTTCATTATCTTTAACTATTTATTAGCATAAATTAAAATGAAAGGAATAAGAGGTATGTTGGGTATGTCTGGTTCTACTAGTAGGGGCAACAAGGGCAAGAGTACTTATTCTAGTCATCCTATTTCTCCTAGACATGATGATTTTATTGATACTGAACATTTTCCTGAAGTACCATTAGATTTAGACGATGAACTATTTTCTGAAAATCAACAAGAGTTTAATTTAGAAGATAATCTAGATGACACACCAACTAATCTAGATGGCACGCCCACTAATGCACCTCAAACTGGAACGCCTCCTATTCCCCCTAGTATGAGACGAGGCCCACCAGAACGAAAATTAACATCACATGTATGGGCTTTTTTTTATAAAGACGTACAAAATGAAGTTGCTATATGCAAAATTTGTAAAATTGTTTATAAATTTAAAATGGGAGAAGGTCAGAGCGGGACGGGAGGTTTAACTACGCATTTGAATATCAAACACAAAGCTAGGTGGGATGAATATAAGGCTAAAATCAAGGGTGACTCAATGTGTCACGCCCCGAACCCCGGGCCCGTGACTGGTGCCATACCTGGGCACCCTATTACCTTAACAACACAAGTAAACTGCGGAATTTAAATAACACCTCATTTTTTTTTTTCAAAACCAACATACGTGCAAGGGCAAAGCCGACAAGGCTACCATATAATATACATAATAAAAATACACTACACTATACATAAGTCCAATCCCACATATGAATACAGACCTCTAAGAGTTTTACTGAACTATGACGGGACAAGGCCCCGCCGTACCCATAACTGTACAATAGCATGTACTGGAGGATCTATACCAAAAATATAAACTCCTGAACAGATGGAGCTATCCAAAAACTCTGAGCAGGGTCCTACACCTGTAGATCACCAAACTGCGTACCTAAACCTGCGGCATGAACGCAGTCCGAGAGGTCGATGCGAAGAATGTACCAAGTATGTGAAACAGTAAAATACTGTAATGAAATCATAACAGTCTAACAAAACAGGAGACATGTATGATAGCTAACCTACAGTACACAATACCTAAGCAGTCATATCAAGTCAGGGACGCATGCCCTCAAAGTCATTACTCAAATATAACCATGGGTCTCACGCCCATAATATCAATCATGCCCGTGGAATCCTTCCTCACTGCCGGCAGTCCATGATATAATACAACATCAGTAAGCACACTGGACCTTACAATCATGAGAGTAATGCAATCCTTTTTATCTTTTAAGTTATGTCTTTAACAATGAGAATTATTGTTCCACTTTAATTCATAACCACATTGCACCCTTTCATTAATGAAATCAATACCGTTTCAAAATATGAAGGTCGTGTCAGTGCCAGGGTCAACCACCCTCTGTGTTATAATGCAACCTATCATAGGACTATTTCACCCGCAAGGGACTATTTCACCCGCTTAGGTCGTGAGGACCCGCAATGAGTCATCGGTACACGATACTCGCATCACGGATAGCTAATCCATGGCTTATATATATCCGGGAATTTAACCCGCCCGAGTCAAATACCGACCCGCCGTGAGTGTGTACCACTCACCCCCATGGGGAGCTAACCCATGGTATCCTTGAAACAAGTTGCCGGCCCTTTATGGAGGGATGCGGAGATGTGGAAATATGACACTTGCACGAATGTGTATATGAGTAACCCATATGCAAGCAAACCAAGGCAAAACCATGCCTTTAGACAAATCAAGACAATTACCATGCCTTTCTTTTTGTCATAAACCAAGACAATACCATGCCTTTCCTTTTTACACAAACCAAGACAATACCATGCCTTTACACAAACCAAGACAATTACCATGCCTTCTTTTTACATAAACCAAGACAATTACCATGCCTTCTTTTTACATAAACCAAGAGAAATACTTATTCAAGCAAGCCAAAATACTATCAAGGCGCAAATAGAATAGTTCTCATTTAACAAGTCAAAGTACTTATCAAGGCACAAATAGAAAAATTCTCATTCAACAAGCCAAAGTACTTATCAAGGCACAAATAGAATAATTCTCATTTAACAAGCCAAAGTACTACGTACGTACACTCTTTTCAAAAGACTCTTTTTTATGTAAAATCCCAAGATACTAACACCAGTAGTATCAAGACGTGTCTATTTTTCAAAGTAATTTACTATACTTTTAGAAACTCATTTCAAAGCTTGAAACCAAGTAACTTCAATTTTTCACAATCTAGGCAACTTATGCCCGTTAATCACAATAGACAACTTTCTTAACCTTCCATAAAGCCGTTATAACCAACTTCCCATAAAGCCGTTATAACCCTTTATGGTTTTAGACCAATTCATTCCTTTTTATATCCAAGAGACTTACACTTTTAAAACCAAGTATCACATACTTACAAATCAAGTTTCTTAACTTTCAAAATACTTCAAGTCTCTTAATCTTTAGAAATCAAGTTTCTTCTACTTTTAAATTCAAGTAACTCACACCTTTAAAACAAGTTACTTCTCTTTAAATCATGTAATTTCTTCTCTTTTAAATCACTTAAGTAAATCACTCCTTTGACTCCCCTAAAGTCATTATAACAACCTTTAGGTTTTGGAACTAAGGCACTAGCCAAAAGGTTTGGAAACCACTTCCTTTTCAAGACTCTATGTACTTTAAGTAAAATACTTTCACTCTTAAGAATCCAAACTTCACTAAGGAAATGGATTATACAACTTACAATTTAAACATCAAAGTACAATCAAGGAAGTACATAGAACAAATTCTATTTTAGGCAATACAAATACAACCAAGGAATGGATCATTTAAGGAGTAGGACATACTTTCTTTATCTTAAGGAACCATGCTAGAAGAGGAGATAGTTCACATACCTTTTCGGCTTAATCCACAAGCTAAGTCGAATACGCCGCACGTAGAAGTGTCAACCTATAATGGCCACAACATGACTATCAACTTCTAGTTTCTAACGTAGAATAATACTAAGTATACGGTTTATTATTCTACGGAAAATTGGGCAGCACCTCCTTTGTTTCTACATACTTTGCCACCTTTTTCAAGGCCGAATACAATAACCAAACATGCCACATTTAAGGCTCAACATACCAACCAATCAAAGGGGATTACACGTCTTACAATACGTGTAAAATTCTGCCCCACAATTCATACCAAGTAAGTCCATATTTAAAGCCATTCTCGGCTATATAAACAACAACTCAAAGTCTTTTCCAATTCTTTTCCAATCCAAGTTCTTAGGTCTAACATGTTATATAGTCATAGACAACTTTAACAACTATAATTCCTTCTTTATATAACATGTGACGACTTAAACTAATAATCAACTTGAATTGTAATCTTAGGGCTAAACATGCTAGTTTTCGGATTAGGGTTCCAATAGCCAATATACTTATCAAACTTCATACTAAACATCTCATGCTTGTTAATATCCATAGCTACAACAATAAGTAATCTTAATTACTAAAACGACAAGAATTATACCTTTACAAGCCCTTAAAAATTCCAAGATTCAAAGTCGCTCCTTAGAAATTCTTAGCTCCTTTCCTTTACGTTCCAATCCGCTATTTGAAGCCTTTAGAAGTTCACAAACAACTTCTCTTCCATTTCCAATCCAAAACTAGTAAAAAGACTTAGGTTTTCGCCTTGCGACTAACGTGAAAATGTCGTTTTTTCGAAATCTTTCTATTGAGATATCCTTACAATATCCTTAGGGACCTTGGGTTAAAGTCTTGTAAATAATGGATCAAAACTACAAAAATTTTGTGTGGAAGGGAGGGTGAACCCGAGAGCTACTACAATGAACAAGAATGTGTGAAATTTTTTTCTAAGTGTTGGAGACTTAGTCTTGCACTAGTGTAGTATTTATAACACAATGGATGGCTTAGATTAAAACACTTGTGGGCTAGGATGAAGAATAATTAATGTTAAGCCAAGTGGACAAGTTGACAAGTCAACAATCTCAAGCTAGCAAGACTTGATCTTCTACCATGGTCAATGACCATTATACCCTTGCATAATTTCTTCCAAGACCAAGTAGGGGAGGTGCCACGTGTCTCCCTCTCATTCGTCCATAAAATTCTGTAACCCTCGTGGATCCCACAAAACGTAAAATTCCTCGGGTGGGCCCCACGTGACCAAATCCGTAAAAATAAATTTCCATAATGATAATAAGTTCCATACTCTTAAAATAATGCATTTTGAGAATCCAATTCTCAACAACGAACATTTTTCCCTTTCCGACGTTCGAAAGATTTTCCGTCGGAAAAACAATTCTTCCTTTCGTACCAATTTCCAAGTCTTGATTCCTTACGTACATTCTCTTATACATGTCCTGGACTTACGGGGTGTAACATTCTTCCCCCCTTAGAAACATTCGTCAACGAATGTTCTTAGTCGGTTGTCAAGCTATACAAACTTCGGCACAGTCTCATTACTATTCCTATCAATCAATACTCCACAAGACTAACGATGCCACACATGGCCACCACATAACATACATAAACATATCAATGGACCTTCCTTCCGTGGTCCCTTCTCACAATACTCGAAGGTTATAGTCCTCTCAAACACGGGATCCTTAGAGGTTCCTTTATTTTCTTACTTGTCATACTTTCTCGTACTCCGAAATTACTTAGTATACGTACAAAATTTCAACTATTGGTTCTGTTCTCCAATCCTTGGAGTTACTATCCAAACTTGGCCATTATGCTACTAGAATTTCCGCTAAGGCTCTTCTCGGTCCTTACGACCTGATTCCGGTGGAACGCATCCACAAACTCGTACACAATTAACTAAACTTGGGTCTTGCATCCTCGTGACCCTATCACATTGCGGGACCATATCTAACTGACATCACCCCATTCCATACTACCGGTCGACCCGAAATGAGTCCATAACCCGACTCATCTTCACACTTAACTTCTCATTCTTAGTCTGAAATAAATCTTTCTCTTATATCAAGGTACTTCTCACCCTCTCCCCCTATTCACTAGAGGTTCGTCACATAAGCCAAAGTATTTCTACTGTACATTCTTCCCTATTGGTCTTACACTGTTATGGGGTACTACAACTTGTGAACTCTACACAACTATAGTCTCAGTTCACTTACTATTCTTGTCAACATTCTTAACTTTTCACTTTACTAATCAAAGTATTCCTACCTCTGGGGGTACTATCACTTACAACTGCTAGCAACAAAGGGAAAATATATATGCTAGGGCAAAATCTGAATCTAACAATGCACGTATGATTCAAAAGAATCGACATATACCTGTAACCTCATACGATGTCGCCTCCTGATCCTGCCCCGTAGTCCCGTCATCTATGCGGTTCGAAGGACCGCCAGAACTATAAACTCCACCCTTACCTCTACCACGGCTGGCTGACATCTGAACACCCTGCCCTGGGGGACGCACAACTGTGGAGGAAAGGGAATCAACCATCGGCCTCATAGGCTGAGCCAACTCACCTGTGCTCTTTCTAAAAGGACACACCCTCAGTATATGGCCCGGACAGCCACAATAAAAACAAACACCTGTGCCATAACGGCATTTCCCCATATGACGCTTACTACATCGAAAACACTGAGGAATAGGTGGCCTCGACTGAGAAAATCCTTTGCTCCTCTGAGAACCTCGACCCCTGGAGCTTGGACCGGCTCCTAAATACCTTGTGGGGTTAAATCTCCCACCTGTGGGCTGCGGGGGTATGTATTGGGTAGGCTGGGATGAATAACTCACTCGCTGCTGAGGCTGCTCGTTCAAAAACTCACCGGGATAACCAACCGGTCTGGCCCTCTTACGCTGATTTTCGCGTTGGCTCTCTACCCTCTGTACACCTGCCTGTACTGGCCGAATAACCTCCTGCTGATGAAACTGTAGCACCGCTATCTTGGTCAATAACATAACTGCTTCCCTTATGACCCTATAGTCTTCTCCTAACTGAGAAACTGGAGGCTCTGGTGCTGGGGCCTCAAAACATGGCGCAGAAGAACTCGCCGACTGCGGCGTAACATCCGTTATACCCTGGGCATAAGCCCTATCAACTCTCTGAGTCTGACTGGTAGCTCCTGCTACTCCTTTGCCCTCCTTGGAGGCATAGCTGTAACACAAAAATACGTCAGAGAGGAATTATCTTACTAACACAGCTCTATGGCACGATCTCAGAGTGAGAAGAATAGAAACCAACTCCTAAATGTCCTGTAGCCTCCTGTTTATGGGTGTGGCGCGCAACACACCGATAATCAAGACTCTACTAGAAACGGTCTGTAGACATTCCGAGGACTGGCTGCTCTGATACCACTCTGTCACGCCCCGAACCCCGGGCCCGTGACTGGTGCCCTACCTGGGCACCTACTACCTTAACAACACAAGTAAACTGCGGAATTTAAATAACACCTCATTTTTTTTTCCAAAACCAACATACGTGCAAGGGCAAAGCCGACAAGGCTGCCATATAATATACATAATAAAAATACACTACACTATACATAAGTCCAATCCCACATATGAATACAAACCTCTAAGAGTTTTACTGAACTATGACGGGACAAGGCCCCGCCGTACCCATAACTGTACAAAAGCCTGTACTGGAGGATCTAAACCAAAAAGATAAACTCCTGAACAGATGGAGCTATCCAAAACTACGGCGGTCCTACACTGCATATCACCAAAGCTGCGTACCTAAACTGCGGCATGAACGCGGCCCAGGAGGTCGATGCGAAAAATGTACCAAGTATGTGAAAGCGAAAAATCAGAATGAAATCATAACGATCTAACAAAAGCAGAGACATGTATGATATCCAACCTACGATTACACAATACCTAAGCGATCATATCAAGTCGTGGACGCGTGCCCTCAAAGTCATTACTAAAATATAACCACGGGTCTCACGCCCATAATATCAATCATGCGTGGAATCCTTCCTCACCGCCGGATCCATGATATAATACAACATCGATAAGCACTCGGACCTTACAATCATGAGTAATGCAATCCTTTTTATCTTTTAAGTTATGTCTTTAACAATGAGAATTATTGTTCCACTTTAATTCATAACCACCGCACTTTCATTAATGAAATCAATACCGCTTTCAAAACATGAAGGCGTCGCGGTGCGTGGTCAACCACCCTCTGTGTTATAATGCAACCTATCATAGGACTATTTCACCCGCAAGGGACTATTTCACCCGCTTAGGTCGTGAGGATCCGCAATGAGTCATCGGTACACGATACTCGCTTCACGGATAGCTAATCCATGGCTTATATATATCCGGGAATTTAACCCGCCCGAGTCAAATACCGACCCGCCGTGAGTGTGTACCACTCACCCCCATGGGGAGCTAACCCATGGTATCCTTGAAACAAGTTGCCGGCCCTTTATGGAGGGACGCGGAGATGTGGAAATATGACACTTGCACGAATGTCTATATGAGTAATCCATATGCAAGCAAACCAAGGCAAAACCATGCCTTTAGACAAATCAAGACAATTACCATGCCTTTCTTTTTGTCATAAACCAAGACAATACCATGCCTTTCCTTTTTACACAAACCAAGACAATACCATGCCTTTACACAAACCAAGACAATTACCATGCCTTCTTTTTACATAAACCAAGACAATTACCATGCCTTTTTTTTACATAAACCAAGCGAAATACTTATTCAAGCAAGCCAAAATACTATCAAGGCGCAAATAGAATAGTTCTCATTTAACAAGCCAAAGTACTTATCAAGGCACAAATAGAAAAATTCTCATTCAACAAGCCAAAGTACTTATCAAGGCACAAATAGAATAATTCTCATTTAACAAGCCAAAGTACTACGTACGTACACTCTTTTCAAAAGACTCATTTTTATGTAAAATCCCAAGATACTAACACCAGTAGTATCAAGGCGTGTCTATTTTTCAAAGTAATTTACTATACTTTTAGAAACTCATTTCAAAGCTTGAAACCAAGTAACTTCAATTTTTCACAATCTAGGCAACTTATGCCCGTTAATCACAATAGACAACTTTCTTAACCTTCCATAAAGCCGTTATAACCAACTTCCCATAAAGCCGTTATAACTCTTTATGGTTTTAGACCAATTCATTCCTTTTTATATCCAAGAGACTTACACTTTTAAAACCAAGTATCACATACTTACAAATCAAGTTTCTTAACTTTCAAAATACTTCAAGTCTCTTAATCTTTAGAAATCAAGTTTCTTCTACTTTTAAATTCAAGTAACTCACACCTTTAAAACAAGTTACTTCTCTTTAAATCATGTAATTTCTTCTCTTTTAAATCACTTAAGTAAATCACTCCTTTGACTCCCCTAAAGTCATTATAACAACCTTTAGGTTTTGGAACTAAGGCACTAGCCAAAAGGTTTGGAAACCACTTCCTTTTCAAGACTCTATGTACTTTAAGTAAAATACTTTCACTCTTAAGAATCCAAACTTCACTAAGGAAATGGATTATACAACTTACAATTTAAACATCAAAGTACAATCAAGGAAGTACATAGAACAAATTCTATTTTAGGCAATCCAAATACAACCAAGAAATGGATCATTTAAGGAGTAGGACATACTTTCTTTATCTTAAGGAATCATGCTAGAAGAGGATATAGTTCACATACCTTTTCGGCTTAATCCACAAGCTAAGTCGAATACGCCGCACGTAGAAGTGTCAACCTATAATGGACACAACATGACTATCAACTTCTAGTTTCTAACGTAGAATAATACTAAGTATACGGTCTCTTATTCTACGGAAAATTGGGCAGCACCTCCTTTGTTTCTACATACTTTGCCACCTTTTTCAAGGCCGAATACAATAACCAAACATGCCACATTTAAGGCTAAACATACCAACCAATCAAAGGGGATTACACGTCTTACAATACGTGTAAAATTCTGCCCCACAATTCATACCAAGTAAGTCCATATTTAAAGCCATTCTCGGCTATATAAACAACAACTCAAAGTCTTTTCCAATTCTTTTCCAATCCAAGTTCTTAGGTATAACATGTTATATAGTCATAGACAACTCTAACAACTATAATTCCTTCTTTATATAACATGTGACGACTTAAACTAATAATCAACTTGAATTGTAATCTTAAGGCTAAACATGCTAGTTTTCGGATTAGGGTTCCAATAGCCAATATACTTATCAAACTTCATACTAAACATCTCATGCTTGTTAATATCCATAGCTACAACAATAAGTAATCTTAATTACTAAAACGACAAGAATTATACCTTTACAAGCCCTTAAAAATTCCAAGATTCAAAGTCGCTCCTTAGCAATTCTTAGCTCCTTTCCTTTACGCTCCAATCCGCTATTTGAAGCCTTTAGAAGTTCACAAACAACTTCTCTTCCATTTCCAATCCAAAACTAGGAAAACGACTTAGGTTTTCGCCTTGCGACTAACGTGAAAACGTCGTTTTTCCGAAATCTTTCTATTGAGATATCCTTACAATATCCTTAGGGACCTTGGGTTAAAGTCTTGTGAATAATGGATCAAAACTACAAATTTTTTGTGTGGAAGGGAGGGTGAACCCGAGAGCTACTACAATGAACAAGAATGTGTGAAATTTTTTTCTAAGTGTTGGAGACTGAGTCTTGCACTAGTGTAGTATTTATAACACAATGGAGGGCTTAGATTAAAACACTTGTGGGCTAGGATGAAGAATAATTAATGTTAAGCCAAGTGGACAAGTTGACAAGTCAACAATCTCAAGATAGCAAGACTTGATCTTCTACCATGGTCAATGACCATTATACCCTTGCATAATTTAGTCCAATACCAAGTGGGGGGAGGTGCCATGTGTCGCCCTCTCATTCGTCCATAAAATTCCGTAACCCTCGTGGGTCCCACAAAACTTAAAATTCCTCGGGTGGGCCCCACGTGACCAAATCCGTAAAAATAAATTTCCATAATGATAATAAGTTCCATACTCTTCAAATAATGCATTTTGAGAATCCAATTCTAAACAACGAACATTTTCCCCTTTCCGACGTTCGAAAGATTTTCCGTCGGAAAAACAATTCTTTCTTTCGTACCAATTTCCAAGTCTTGATTCCTTACGTACATTCTCTTATACATGTCCTGGACTTACGGGGTGTAACACAATGCCTTCTCAGTCGGGACAAGCTTCACATACTGTCCCGCACCAGGTACAAGGTCAAATTGACCCTATGACGGGGGTAGTTGTAGGCCCTAAATACGATAAAATGAAAGATAAGGAAGAATTATCAAAATTAGTTGCAGTGGAGGTTTGCCTTTTTCATTTCCTGATTCTCCTGGTTTTATTCATTATATAATATCAATGTACAATCATGTTTATAACAGTTTTCCTAGATCAACTGTTAGGAGAGATATTTTTAAATTTGCACACTAATATCAAAAATAATTACGTTATTATTTATATCATTACCCTGGAAAAATATCTATCACATATGATATAGGCCGTAGTACTAACGACCATGATTATTTAACGGTAACATGTCGTTGGGTAGATTATAAATGGTGTATGCAAAAACGTATTTTAACATATAGATATATAGATAGTAGGCACACTGGTATTTTTATTCAAGAAAATATTTCTTCTGTTTGGGATTATTATGGCATAATTGATAAAGGCATGACTATTACATTAGATAATGTTTCTTCTAATATTTATGTTGTTAGATTATTAAAAAATGTCTTAACTTCATCTTTTTCAGATCATTTTCATATAAAATGTGCATGTCATATTTATAACTTAGTTGTAAAGGATGATATATCACTTTTTGAATACATTCTTGGAAAAAATCAATTTGCTATAAACTATATTTTTAAAAATAATAGAATACAACGACTAAAAGAATATAAAAAACTTGTCACGATTGTGGTCTACCTTACAGAAAAGTTCCCGAAGAAGTATGCACTATATGGAATTATTTATACAACCAACTACGTGTTGCTTATGAGTATAGACAACCTATAACCCAATTTTTTAACGCCCGTAATCGAAATCCTAATGATATGCTTATAGATTCCGATTGGGATACAATTTTAGAACTTAATACATTTTAGAGAAATTTTATCTAGCTACTAAAGAATTTTCCGGTATTTATTATCCTACTATTTCATCAATGTTATTTTATATAGCTCTAATATTTATATTACTTAGTGAATATATGGCAAAACCAGCTTATAAGGCACATATTAAAAAATATTTTTAAAAATGAAAAAATATTTTATTCCTATTCCCCAAATATTTTTTATTTGTGTTGTATTAAATCAGTCTATTAAATAGACGGTTGTAAAAATTTTATTGAAACTATTTATGATTGCATAGATACACTTCCACCTCCAACTCCTAAAAATCCAAATGACCCACCACATGTTGAAAAAACTAGAGAAGAAATGTTGTCTAGCATTCAAGATGAATGTAAAAAAGTATATACGCATTACCAACAAGAAAGTGCTAGCAATCAACCGGCTTTCATGTCATCTTCTTCTTCAACACAACCTCAAAAACGACATGTTGTTTCTGCGGCTAGTATTCAAAGCCTCAGACAGAGAATGTTTAGTGGTACCGTTTCTGTTATGTCCCGTAGTTCCGGAGTATGTATGTGAGAACGTACGTATAATGTATACGCCCTAATTAGGGTAAGATTGATAGAATTGTTTTCCGACGAAAATTATTTCGAACCTTGTGAAGGGAATTTTACGTTTTCAACAATATTTTTACGATTATGGAATTCTTCCGAGAGATAAAATATTTTGGACCAATAGGAGGGCGACAAGTGTCACCCCTAGATTGGGCCATGTGGGACGAAATTGAGTGGACAAGTAGGCAAGACAAGTGGCCAAAAGTCTTGCATGGCTAGTCTTGGCTTGGATGAATTTGGCTAAGTTTAGTGGGCAAGTCTTGCATGATCAAGGTCTTGCATGGCTTTAGTAAGACAAGTGTGGGAAGGAACCTTCACATATGATCTCTACCTTACACATGTGTTAATCTCAACCCTTGGTTGTGCTATATAAACCCCCTTAGTGGATGAAAATCAGTCACACTTAACATATTACAAGACTTGAAAAACATTTCCTCTCCCTCCTTCTCTATCTTGATTTCGTCCAACTCTCCCCTCCCCTAACCAAATGTTGTCCAAAAATTCTTAAACTTATAAGTGTTCTTCCTTAATGTGTTAGGAAGATTATTAACCAAGAGTTAGACAAGATTTCACACCCCTAGCCTCAAAAACCTTCCCTTGGCCGAGAGTAGGCAGATTTTCGAAACTGTTTTGGGCAGATTTTTTAGTCAAGTTTGGAAGGGAATATATCCTAGCATATAAGGAGTGTTTGGGTGTTTCAAAAGCCTAAAGTGAAGTTCGTCGAGTCTAGTTTCCAATACAATAAACCACTCGTCGATAGAATACTGGAGTAGATAGTAATCGACGTTGCAAGTTCAGCTGACGAAGCAGTAGCTAAAAATCTGGACAGTCACGTTTTTGGGCTATCTTGAGGTAATGAACCTTAACCTCTTTGTGAAGTTGATTTATTATGTATATATGGATATTATACATATGTTGGAGGTATATATTATGGACTATAAGATATAAAGAAAGATTTGGATCTTGCTAAGAAGTTAACAACAAAGAAACTATAACTTATATAAAGATTGGAATATAAGTTGAAGGACTAATGAAGTAATTGGATAAGTATTATTGTAAAAGATGGCCAAGGACCCGAACTTATGGACCGTATCTACTTTGGACTTTTACTTTGGACTTCTTTACTTATTGTTATTATGAAGGGAGATAGTAAACCGCGTTACCGTTTGGGCGTGTTATCCCCTTCTTTTACTTATTGTTATTATGAAGGGAGATAGTAAACCGCGTTACCGTTTGGGCGTGTTATCCCCTTCTTTTACTTATTGTTATTATGAAGGGAGATAGTAAACCACGTTACCGTTTGGGCGTATTATCCCCTTCTTTACTTATTATTATTATGAAGGAGAGATTGTTAATCGCGTTCCGTTTGGGCGTGTTATCCCCTTCTTTACTTATTATTATTATGAATGAGAGATTGTTAATCGCGTTCCGTTTGGGCATGTTATCCCCTTCTTTAGATTTCAGTATTATTGCACCTTAATTATAGTAGGTTAATCACGGTTATCGGGCCTTGGAAAAGGTGGGAAATTGAGTAGAAACGGGGGAGGTGTTGCCGAATTTTCCGTAGGATATGGAACTTGTTCTTAGAAATATCCTACGAAGAGATCTAGAGGTTAATAGACGTTTCGTGGCCATTATAGGTGGAAGTACTACGAGTAGCGTATTCTACTCGAAGGGTGGAAAAGGGCTAGCAAGGTTATAGTACTTTGGAGCATTTTGCTAATAGTCGATAATCGTCGCGAGGTATGTGAACCTCTCCCTATCTTTTCTAGCATGATATTTTGTAAAATATATATAGTACGGTAGACGTACGTGTGTAAAATGAATTTGGTTTATTTAAAACATAAAGTGATATAATGGCTTTATGGGAAGTTAATTATAACGACTTTATGTAGGTAAAGGAATGGTTTGTTGATTTTTAAAAAGATAAGAGACTTGACTTATATTTGCCTTGATTTAATATGTGAAGAACTTGAATTGTGTGGAAAGTTGTGAAACCTCATTCGTGAGTAATAAG
This sequence comes from Przewalskia tangutica, assembly GCA_029844215.1. Classification (NCBI taxonomy): domain Eukaryota; kingdom Viridiplantae; phylum Streptophyta; class Magnoliopsida; order Solanales; family Solanaceae; genus Przewalskia; species Przewalskia tangutica. Next base: position 93,552,295 of record CM056721.1, read on the forward strand.
TACTTGGTTTCGAATGATAATGTTATATTGATTTCGGAAATGAGAATAAGTATCGAACAAACCACTGCAGCGTTAATAAAAGAAACTATATTGACAAATAATTAATCTCCATCTGCATAGAAGCTAAGATAAGACAAAATTGTATTACATTTCCTAGATCATGGGTACTTTAATAAGATCATCATAAATAAGTACACATTTTCTTAAATTCCAAAGTAAGGAACTTGGCTCATAAAATGGGAGAACTTGAGTTATATAAATGGTAACTTGACTTTAAAAAGGAGAAGTGATTTGGTTTAAAAATAAAGTATGGAAATTGTTTGGTTTACTTAAAATGATACACTCTATTTTGATACTACGGGTATCGTGTGACCTTTGTAAAAGAAATGGATCTTTTGAAAGAATTTAACGTACGTAGTACTTTAGGGTTAAAACCCGGATTATTTGCATAAAATAGATGTACTTGAGTTTTCATAAATGGTGAATCGAATTACATGTTAATGAAAGTCTAAGCATATGTGGAACTTGCCTACGCTAGTTGTGATAACCTTTGTTGTGCGAGTATTGTATTTCTATACCACCGCGTCTCTCGATGGAGGGTCGGCTGACTTGTTGTGAACTTACTTGGACGTACCGGCAGTGACGGAGGATTCCACGGGTATGCTTCCATTGTTATTATCACATGGGCATGTCTACACCGATGAGAGATTCCGGGGGCATGTGACCATTATTGTTATTCCATGGACTAGCCCTCCATGAGGTTTTATTGATTCGGCCTTGGTATCTGGTAGTTGGCGAAGTTTCGTGACTTACGGTTGTGATCTGGTGGTTAGCCTAATTACTTGCCCCCGTCAGCTATATGGCGCATGTGGATTTGGTAGAGGCTATTACACTTGCCACGTGTCAGCTTTGCGAGTCAGTGTTTGGGCGAAGTCTCGTGACTTACGGTTGTGATCTGGTGGTTAGCCTAATTACTTGCCCCCGTCAGCTACATGGCGCAGGTGGATCTGGTAGAGGCTATTACACTTGCCACGTGTCAGCTTCGCGAGTCAGTGTTTGGGCGAAGTCTCGTGACTTACGGTTGTGATCTTGTGGTTAGCCTAATTACTTGCCCCCATCAGCTACGTGGCGCAGGTGGATCTGGTACAGGCTATCCCACTTGCCACGTGTCAGCTTCGCGTATCAGTATTTGGACGAAGTATCGTGACTTACGGTTGTGATCTGGTGGTTAGCCTAGTTACTTGCCCCCGTCAGCTACGTGGCGCAGGTGGATCTGGTCGAGGCTATCGCACTTGCCACGTGTCAGCTTCGTGATATAGTTATTTAGTATTATGGGTACGGTTTTATGACACAGGTGGGGACCTGGGATTCAGGTGTACTCCTTGGTGTTATTATACCATAGACTACCGGCAGTGAGGAAGGTATTCCACGGGCAGGGTTGTTATTATGGGCTTGAGACCCATGGTTATATTTGAGTGATGACTTTGAGGGCGTGAGTCCCTGACTTGACATGACTACTTACATATTGTGTACTGTAGTTGGTTATCATATATGTCTCCTGTTTCATATAGACTACTATGATTTTATTCTGATATTTTCGATTTCACATACTTGGTACACTGTCTTGACCTCGCCCGGAGCTGCGTTCATGCCGCGAGTTGAGTGCGTAACTGCCGATCTGCGCTCTTAGGATCACTGTTCAGTTCTGGGAAAGCTCCACTTCTCCGGAGGCTTTGTCTTTTGGTACGATTCCCTGAGGTCATATATTTGTGTACATTCAGGGGGTATGGCGGGGCCCTGTCCCATCATAGTTGATTTCATTCTTAGAGGTCTGTAGTACTGTTGTGGGTAAGTTTTGTAAAAAGGATTTAACTGTTCAAGTTTTTAGTTTGTATACAGAAAGGTAACCGTTTTGGTTAGCCTGTTCTTATGTTAATCTATTGTTTCATGTCTTTGATTTTATTTCCGCTGATTTTCTCTGATGTTGTATCACTAGGGTGCCCGGGGTAAGACACCAGTCGCGGGCCCGGGAACGGGTCGTGACAAAAGTGGTATCAGAGCAGTTAATCCTCGGAAAGTGTCTACAGACCGTGTCTAGTAGAGTCTTGATTATCGGTGTGTTGTGCACCACATCTATAATCAGGAGGCTGCAGGACATTTAGGATTGGTTTCCGTTCTTCTCACTCTGAGATCGTGCCTTAGAGCTATGTTATAAGTTGAACCCCTCTGACGAGTCTCTTTCGTTACCAGTTATGCCTCCACGTAAGGCAACCCGGGCCCAGAAGGGCAAGGCAGCCGAGGGAGCTGCGAATAGAACACGAGAATGCGAGGCACAGCCCGATCCTTACGGAGGAGGTGTTTCGGACGGCGAATTTTACGACGTCGCCACCCCCAGCAGAGTTTGGGGCGGCGGCGGCCATCGAGACGCGATACACGAGCCTCGATTACGGCTGGAGCGAGAGAGATGGGTTACAAGGAGATGGTCCAGTTATTATCCAGGATCGTGGCACGGCACGAGGATAGGTTGGATGCAGCAGTTCCAGTAGCACCCGTAGTTCACCCCAGATCGGATAGTTTGAGACTACGGGACTTCCTGAGTTGCAGCCCACCAGAGTTCTATGGGTCGAGGCCTGAGGATGATCCGCAGGAGTTCATCCGACAGTTGCAGCGGATCATGAGAGTGATCAAGGCTTCGGAGACCGAGTCGGTGGTCTTAGGTTCGCATCGGCTGCGTGATACCGCAGTCGACTGGTTTGATTCATGGGAGCTGTCCCGGGGGGAGCATGCGTCTCCAGCTGTTTGGGACGAGTTCTCAGAGGCATTTCTCAACCATTTCTTGCCTCCACAGATGAGGAGAGCGCGGGCGGATAGATTTTTGATGTTGAGGCAGAACGGGCGGACGGTCCGGGAGTACAATGTAGAGTTTGACTCGTTGGCTCGGTACGTCCCTGCGTTAGTGGCAGAAATGGAGGACAGAGTGCACCGCTACGTCACAGGGCTAGATGACTACTTGGCAGAGTCTTGCTCAGGTGTAGCTCTTCAGCCGGGCATGGACATTGCCCGCATGCAGGCTTATGCACTTGGATGTGAGGAACAGAGAGGCCGACAGATTGACCAATACCAGCAGAAGAAAGCCAGGACGGCAGGGTCCTTTGGTAACTTTCGAGGCGGACCGCCTCAGCAGACTAGTTATGCGCCTCCGCCAGTACTGAGTGGTCCTCCATAGTCTTGAGCGTCGAGGTATTCGGAGCGGGGCGAGCTCGTGTTTCAGATTTTTCGGGGAGTAGGAGTACTCGCCGGATGAGGCCACCCGTATCTCAGTGTGGCCGTTGTGGTAAAACCCATAGGGGGGAGTGTCGTACTAGTTTGGGAGATTGTTATGCTTACGGCCAACAGGGCCATTTTGCGAAGGATTGTCCGACCAGAGGTAGCACGGATGTAGAGACTCGGCCCTCGGGATCAGTGGTTGGTTCATCGCCTTCTTTTGCTATGCGCCGTACAGGGCAGAATCATGATTAGAACGACAAGGGGAAGTGGAGCAGTAGTTACAGGTATATCTTTAACCCTCTAGAGATTTGTATGCGTGAGATGATGATTTTATGATAAAATGTTATGTTTGGATAGCACTGTGTAAAATTATGATCCTTAGAATTTATAACAGTTGAGACCGAGACCTTAGATGTAAGGCCGTCTTGAGTAAAAGATTTTACGTTTTGATCCTTGTCGAGATACATTGTATACGTGGGGTGTACTCATGTGATAAGTCCATGAGTGGTGTGAAATGGAAGTGGGTAGCTGAGCTTAGAAGACGACTAGTTTCTCATGACCTAAATATTGAGATTGTTCCGGACCGGGAACAAGAGTTTAGAGCGATAATGGGTCGGGTTGAGGCAAGGTCGCGGGTCAACCTGCATCCCGGATTGAGGTGGGGTCAGTTTGAGGTGGTTCCGCCAGGTGATAGGGTCACGAATGTGTTAGGCCCGAGTGTAGGTAACCATCGTACGAGTTCGCGGATGTGTTCGACCAAAATCGGATCGTGAAGACCAGGAAGGGCCTTAAAGGAAATTGAGGCTAGTAAGATGACCAAGATGGAGATAGTAACCCCGAGATTTTGAAAACTGAAGTAATGACAGAAATGTGATACGTATATTAGGAAGAGTTCGAGTGTACGAGGAGGGTACGACGAGTAAGAAAAGAGGCGAAGATGTGTTAAGAAGATGGAAGTGTTCTTTTTATAAGTAAGGATGTGGAGAAAGTATCCTTTGGACCATGGGTGGAGCTAATAGTGTTGTATACGCTTTAGAGATGATTCTTCGTCGGCTCGAATATGAGTTTTTGCGCGTACGTTGTATTGTGGCCATGAGTGGCATAAATTGGTTTCGTTAGTATAGAGGGAAGACTATACCGGCACAGGTATGTTTTGAGACTTAAAAGGAACATTCGGGACGAATGTTTCTAAGGGGGGGAGAATGTTATGCCCCGTAGTTCCGGAGTATGTATGTGAGGATGTACGTACAATGTATACGCCCTAATTAGGGTAAGATTGATAGAATTGTTTTCCGACGAAAATTATTCCGAACCTTGTGAAGGGAATTTTACGTTTTCAACAATATTTTTACGATTATGGAATTCTTCCGAGAGATAAAATATTTTGGACCAATAGGAGGGCGACAAGTGTCACCCCTGGATTGGGCCATGTGGGACGAAATTGAGTGGACAAGTAGGCAAGACAAGTGGCCAAAAGTCTTGCATGGCTAGTCTTGGCTTGGATGAATTTGGCTAAGTTTAGTGGGCAAGTATTGCATGGTCAAGGTCTTGCATGGCTTTAGTAAGACAAGTGTGGGAAGGAACCTTCACATATGATCTCTACCTTACACATGTGTTAATCTCAACCCTTGGTTGTGCTATATAAACCCCCTTAGTGGATGAAAATCAGCCACACTTAACATATTACAAGACTTGAAAAACATTTCCTCTCCCTCCTTCTCTATCTTGATTTCGTCCAACCCTCCCCTTCCCTAACCAAATGTTGTCCAAAAATTCTTAAACTTATAAGTGTTCTTCCTTAATGTGTTAGGAAGATTATTAACCAAGAGTTAGACAAGATTTCACACCCCTAGCCTCAAAAACCTTCCCTTGGCCGAGAGTAGGCAGATTTTCGAAACTGTTTTGGGCAGATTTTTTAGTCAAGTTTGGAAGGGAATATCTCCTAAAATATAAGGAGTTTTTGGGTGTTTCAAAAGCCTAAAGTGAAGTTCGTCGAGTCTAGGTTCCAATGCAACAAACCACTCGTCGATAGAATACTGGAGTAGAGAGTTATCGACGTTGCAAGTTCAGCTGACGAAGCAGTAGCTAAAAATCTGGACAGTCACGTTTTTGGGCTATCTTGAGGTAATGAACCTTAACCTCTTTGTGAAGTTGATTTATTATGTATATATGGATATTATACATATGTTGGAGGTATATTATGGACTATAAGATATAAAGAAAGATTTGGATCTTGCTAAGAAGTTAACAACAAAGAAACTATAACTTATATAAAGATTGGAATATAAGTTGAAGGACTAATGAAGTAATTGGATAAGTATTATTGTAAAAGTTGGCCAAGGACCCGAACTTAAGGACCGTATCTACTTTGGACTTTTACTTTGGACTTCTTTACTTATTGTTATTATGAAGGGAGATAGTAAACCGCGTTACCGTTTGGGCGTGTTATCCCCTTTTTTTACTTATTGTTATTATGAAGGGAGATAGTAAACCGCGTTACCGTTTGGGCGTGTTATCCCCTTCTTTACTTATTATTATTATGAAGGAGAGATTGTTAATCACGTTCCGTTTGGGCGTGTTATCCCCTTCTTTACTTATTATTATTATGAAGGAGAGATTGTTAATCGCGTTCAGTTTGGGCGTGTTATCCCCTTCTTTAGATTTCAGTATTATTGCACCTTAATTATAGTAGGTTAATCACGGTTATCGAGCCTTGGAAAAGGTGGGAAATTGAGTAGAAACGGGGGAGGTGCTGCCGAATTTTCCGTAGGATATGGAACTTGTTCTTAGAAATATCCTACGAAGAGATCTAGAGGTTAATAGACGTTTCGTGGCCATTATAGGTGGAAGTACTACGAGTAGCGTATTCTACTCGAAGGGTGGAAAAGGGCTAGCAAGGTTATAGTACTTTGGAGCATTTTGCTAATAGTCGATAATCGTCGCGAGGTATGTGAACCTCTCCCTATCTTTTCTAGCATGATATTTTGTAAAATATATATAGTACGGTAGACGTACGTGTGTAAAATGAATTTGGTTTATTTAAAACATAAAGTGTTATAATGGCTTTATGGGAAGTTAATTATAACGACTTTATGTAGGTAAAGGAATGGTTTGTTGATTTTTAAAAAGATAAGAGACTTGACTTATATTTGACTTGATTTAATATGTGAAGAACTTGAATTGTGTGGAAAGTTGTGAAACCTCATTCGTGAGTAATAAGTACTTGGTTTCGAATGATAATGTTATATTGATTTCGGAAATGAGAATAAGTATCGAACAAACCACTGCAGCGTTAATAAAAGAAACTATATTGACAAATAATTAATCTCCATCTGCATAGAAGCTAAGATAAGACAAAATTGTATTACATTTCCTAGATCATGGGTACTTTAATAAGATCATCATAAATAAGTACACATTTTCTTAAATTCCAAAGTAAGGAACTTGGCTCATAAAATGGGAGAACTTGAGTTATATAAATGGTAACTTGACTTTAAAAAGGAGAAGTGATTTGGTTTAAAAATAAAGTATGGAAATTGTTTGGTTTACTTAAAATGATACACTCTATTTTGATACTACGGGTATCGTGTGACCTTTGTAAAAGAAATGGATCTTTTGAAAGAATTTAACGTACGTAGTACTTTAGGGTTAAAACCCGGATTGTTGGCATAAAATAGATGTACTTGAGTTTTCATAAATGGTGAATCGAATTACATGTTAATGAAAGTCTAAGCATATGTGGAACTTGCCTATGCTAGTTGTGATAACCTTTGTTGTGCGAGTATTGTATTTCTATACCACGCGTCTCTCGATGGAGGTTGGTGACTTGTTGTGAACTTACTTGGACGTACCGGCAGTGACGGAGGATTCCACGGGTATGCTTCATTGTTATTATCACATGGGCATGTCTACACCGATGAGAGATTCCGGGGGCATGTGACCATTATTGTTATTCCATGGACTAGCCCTCCATGAGGTTTTATTGATTCGGCCTTGGTATCTGGTAGTTGGCGAAGTTTCGTGACTTACGGTTGTGATCTGGTGGTTAGCCTAATTACTTGCCCCCGTCAGCTACGTGGCGCAGGTGGATCTGGTAGAGGCTATTACACTTGCCACGTGTCAGCTTCGCGAGTCAGTGTTTGGGCGAAGTCTCGTGACTTACGGTTGTGATCTGGTGGTTAGCCTAATTACTTGCCCCCGTCAGCTACATGGCGCAGGTGGATCTGGTAGAGGCTATTACACTTGCCACGTGTCAGCTTCGCGAGTCAGTGTTTGGGCGAAGTCTCGTGACTTACGGTTGTGATCTGGTGGTTAGCCTAGTTACTTGCCCCGCCTACGTGGCGCGGTGGATCCGTACAGGCTATCCCACTTGCCACGTGTCAGCTTCGCGTATCAGTATTTGGACGAAGTATCGTGACTTACGGTTGTGATCTGGTGGTTAGCCTAGTTACTTGTCCCCGTCAGCTACGTGGCGCAGGTGGATCTGGTCGAGTCTATCGCACTTTCCACGTGTCAGCTTCGTGATATAGTTATTTAGTATTATGGGTACGGTTTTATGACACAGGTGGGGACCTCGGATTCAGGTGTACTCCTTGGTGTTATTATACCATAGACTGCCGGCAGTGAGGAAGGTATTCCACGGGCAGGGTTGTTATTATGGGCATGAGACCCATGGTTATATTTGAGTGATGACTTAGAGGGCGTGAGTCCCTGACTTGACATGACTACTTACATATTGTGTACTGTAGTTGGTTATCATATATGTCTCCTGTTTCATATAGACTACTATGATTTTATTTCTGATATTTTGATTTCACATACTTGGTACTGTCGATCGACCTCGCCCGGGCTGCGTTCATGCTGCGCAGTTGAGTGCGTAACTGGCGATCCGCTCTTAGGATCACTGTTCAGTCCTGGAAAAGCTCCACTTCTCCGGAGGCTTTGTCTTTTGGTACGGTTCCCTAAGGTCATATATTTGTGTACATTCAGGGGGTATGGCGGGGCCCTGTCCCGTCATAGTTGATTTCATTCTTAGAGGTCTGTAGTACGGTTGTGGGTAAGTTTTGTAAAAAGGATTTAACTGTTCAAGTTTTTAGTTTGTATACAGAAAGGTAACCATTTTGGTTAGCCTGTTCTTATTTTAATCTATTGTTTCATGTCTTTGATTTTATTTCCGCTGATTTTCTCTGATGTTGTATCACTAGGGTGCCCGGGGTAAGGCACCAGTCGCGGGCCCGGGAACGGGTCGTGACAGTTTCTAACAAAATTAGCGAGTTTGATGTTTTTGTTTTGCAGAGTGTTGTACCGTACGAAGCAATTGAAAATGAAGAGGGACGTGAAGACTTGCTAAAATACTGGAGGGAGATTGAGAAATTTTTTCCAACACTAGCAAAGATGACCCGAAATGTGTTGAACATTCAAGCGTCATCAACAGCGCTGAAAGCGCATTTTCTTGCGGGAAGATTTCAAATAGGGGAGCACATACATTCATTGACAGGAGACTCATTAGAGATTGTAGTTCTATTCAGAGACTGGATTCGTGCGGAGCGTAGGAGGTGCGGCCAACCGGAGATCAGCGAAGAAGAAGACTACAACTACAATGAAAATCTGACGGATGTGCAAGCGACGTCAACCGATTTGACCAAGATATACCAACTCCAACCGAAGAACCAGACTACAACTACAATGAAAATCTGACGGATGTGCAAGCGACGTCAACCGATTTGACCAAGATATACCAATTCCAACCGAAGAACCACAAAAAATTATAAAAAAACTAGAAAATGTGTTTCTTAAAATGTAATTCTTTTAATTGTAATTTTACTATGTTATTTATTTGCAACTTTCAATATCACGAAGTTGCAATTTTGAAATTGTATTACAAAAAAAAAACCATACTTCTAGTCGAATAATATAAGAGGCACAAAAACAACATTTGGATCTTTTTATTAAATTATCTTGTTGTGTGTGTGTGTTATTTATTTATTTAATTTAAAGGCAAATAAAAAAATGAACCCACCCTATTACACCCCGTAGTTCCAGGACATGTGTTTAAGAGAATGTACGTGAGAAGGCACGACTTTAAAAATTGAAACGAAAGAAGGATTGTTTTTTCCTACGGAAAATGATTTCGAACCTCGGGAAAGAATAATGTTTGTAAATTGAGACTCGTAAAATTTAGCGGAATTATGAAAATGTCGGGAAACGAAGTATATGGACGAATGGGAGGGTGACACGTATCACCCCCCCCCCCCCCCCCTAATTAGGCTTGGACGAAATTGTCATGGAAAAATAGGTCAAGTCTTGAATCAAGCCAAGGCTTGACATTATTGACTTAGTCAACTAGCCAACTTGACATTAGATCTTTTAACCCCAATGAATCTAGGCCACACAAGTGTTCTAATCTTGACCATTGGAAGTAGTATATCATCACACTAGTAGCAAGACTTGTCTCTAACACTTAGAAAAAATTAGAAAATGTGGAGCTCTCGGCTTTGAGCTTCTTCCATACAAAAAAATTTGCAAATGTGGATCATAATTCCCAAGACTTTAACCCAAGGTTCCTAGGGGTATTGTAAGGATATCTCAATAGAAAGATCTCGGAAAAACGACGTTTTTACGTTAGTCGCAAGGCGAAACCCTAAGGTGTTATTCAACTTTGAAGATGGAACTTGAAGAGGAGTTCTTCATGAGCTTCTAAGGAGTGCTTGGAGCGGATTGGAACATAAGAAGAGGAGCTAAAAGTTGCTAAGGATCGACTTTTACGCTTGGACATTATTAGGGCTTATTGAGGTAAAATCTTCATCTTCTTAATGTAATTGAAGATTTCATGTTATAGTGGTTAAGAAATGAGCATGTGGTATATAGAATGAAGTTTGAAAAGATTTGGATCATGTCGACATGTTAAAAACGAAAATGGACAAGTTAGCCATTTATGTTGAAATCAATTTAATTGTTAGTTACGATCGTCGCATGTTATAGAAAGAATGGATTATAGTTGTTATAATCGATTGAGGCTATATAACATGTTAGAATAACAATTTGGATTGAAAAGGAATTGGAATGAACTTTATGTTGTTACACATTTTGAGCCAAGAATTGCCTTAATCTTTGGACAGTTTTGTATTAATTATGGGGCAGAATTTTACACGTCAAGTTAAGGCGTGTAATCCCCTTTGGTTAGCTGAATTGAATGAGCCTTAAATATGGTGTTTGGTTATTGATTTTCGGGCCTTGAAAAAGGTGGAAAAGTACGTAGAAACAAAGGAAGTGTTGTCCGATTTTCCGTAGAATTTGGTGACTTTACACTTAGAATATTCTACGTTTGAAGCTAGAGTTTAATGGACGTATTATGGCCATTATAGGTTGAAGTACTACGTATAGAGTATTCTACTTAAAGGATGGAATAACTATCAAAGTTAAGGTACTTTGGAGCATTTTGCTACTTATCGATAATCGTCGCGAGGTATGTGAACCTCTTCCTTCTTTTGACATAATTCTATGTATGGAATATACATGTGGTGCTATTTCATGATTCCTTCTACTCTTAGAAGTTAAGAGGTATGTATGTTGATTTACTCTATGTAAAAGTTACGTCTAAGTTATCCTAAGTTGTTACCAAGTCTTATGGGGGATGTTGGTAAGAGTCGTTAGGAAGTATTTGGAGTCGAGTTGACTTTGCTAAGTTACTGCACGAATGAAAATAAGTATCGAACAAGCCATTGCAGCGTTAATAAAAGAAAATGTATCGACAATCAATTAAATTAAAATGAGTAGATTCTCCATCTGCATAGAAGCTAAGATAAGACAAAATTGTATTACATTTTCTAGATCATGGCTGCTTTAATAAGATCGTTATAAACAAGTATAACCTATTCACAACGCACAAAAGTATATGTTACTTAATTTAAAGAGTTTACGTTATGAAGTTTTAAGACTATGAACCTTAAATTCTTAAAAGGTTAAGAGACTTTATTTTTCAAGTTATGAGACTTGATTCTTAAAGGAAGGAATGACTTGATTTAAAAGTATAGAATACTTGATTTGGAAAGTATTGATTTCTTGATATTCTAAAGATAAGAGACTTGATTTCTAAAGTTAAGAAACTTGATTTCTAAAGATAAGAGACTTGAAGTATTTTGAAAGCTATGTAACTTGATTTGAAAGTATAAGTCTCTTGGTTATAACAAGAATGAATTTGTCTAAGACATAAAGAGTTATAACGGCTTTATGAGAAGTTGGTTATAACAACTTTATGAAAGGTTAAAAGAATGGTGTTCTCTAGTAATGTAAACAAAGAAATGACTTGAAATAAAGAAGGGCAATTTGATTTAAAGGTACTAATTGCTTAAAGTTTTAAAGTAAGGGTCACATGATTTAGAAGCCTAGAAATGTATTTCTAAAAATATAGTGACTTGTTTGAAATGTAGACATGTCTTGATACTACGGGTGTTAGTATCTTGGGGTTTTATATGAAAAGGAGTCTTTTGAAAAGAATGGAAGTACGTAGTACTTTGGGTTAAATTCCCGGATTTCTAATAACATGTTAGTGCCTTAAGTTAACTAAAATGAGAGTACATGATAATTAAGGCTAATAAGAAGTTAGGGGATTTCTTAACTTGCTTATGTTATGTATGATAAGCCGGTGGTGTGTTACACCCCGTAGTTCCAGGGTATGTATGTGAGGACGTACGTACAAGAATACGACATTAAGATTGGAAAGGAAGAAAGATTTGATTTTCCGACGGAAAATTTTCCGGATTTTGTGAAGGAAAAAGGTTCGTAAATGGGAATTGGATTCCCAGATTTGGTATTTGGACTTCTTGGAATATTAGAGAATTATGGAATTTTATTTCCGAATTTGATCACGTGGGGCCCACGGGGAAAATTTACGGTTTTGTGGGGCCCACATTGTTTTTGAGATTTTGGCCATTATGGATGTTTTCGGGAGATGAAATATTTTGAACGAATAGGAGGGCGACAAGTGTCACCCCCTTAGGTGGCATGTAGCCGAATTGTTGTGGACAAGTGGCCTTGGCCGAAATGGTGAGACAAGTGGCAAGCCACTTGTCTCAAGTTTTTGTGGAACATGTGGTTTGTGGGGCCCACACACACATGTCCCCAATCTAGACCACACACTAGCTTGCATCCTAGCCCTTGATTTCCCTATAAATACCCCCTTTGTTGCAAGACTTCATCAAACACTTAGAAAATTTCCAAGGCAAATACTCCCTCTCCTTTAGGTGCTCTCGGCAATGGCCCTTAGCATTGACCAAATGTTGTCCAAAATTTTTTAAACTTTTAAGTATTCTTCCTTAAGGTGTTAGGAAGATTGTGAACCAAGTGTTAGACAAGATTTCACACCCCTAGCCTTTAAAGAACCCCTTGGCCGAAAGTTGCCATATCTAGAACCTAAGTGTTCTTCACTTTTTGGAGTTGGATCTTGAAGAGAAGTTGGTTAAGAACTTCTAAGGGTTGCTTGGATTGGATTGGAACGTAAGGAATTGGAGCTAAGATTCTTAAGGATCGACTTTTAATCATTGGAAAATTTTGGGCTTATCGAGGTAATGATCTTTGTCCTTCTATTATAATTGAAGATTACATGTTGTAGTAGTTTATAATTGAGTATATGATATGTGGATAGAAGGTTGAAAAGAAATGGACTGTTTAGTATATTGTGGGGCAGAATTTTACACGTCCAGTTAGACGTGTAATCCCCTTGAGTTGTTGTATTACTGCGCCTTAAATGTGGCATGTTGGCTATTGATATCGGGCCTTGAAAAAGGTGGAACAGTAAGTAGATACAGGGGAAGTGCTACCCAATTTTCCGTAGGATAAGGAACCTTATACTTAGGAATGTTCTACAAAGAGATCTAGACATTGATAGACATGTTTGGTTGTTATAGGTGGATATTCTACGCGCGGCATACTCGACTTGGCTAGTGGATTAAGCCGAAGAGGTATGTGATTCTTCCTATTCTCTTGAGCATGATTATTTGTGAAATATATAGTGCGGTAGACGCACGTGTGTTAAAGAAGTTTGATTTCCTTTTTGTGTCCTTGACTTGATTCTAAAGTTAAGTGACTTGATATGAAATGATAAGGACTTGAATTGTGTTAAAAAGTTGTGAAACCTCATTCGTGAGTAATGGGTACTTGGTCTTTAAAAGAATAAAGTTATCTTGATTTCGGAAATGTGAGTAGTTGTCCTTGGTTGGTTTAAAATGTAAAGTGTTATAATAGCTTTATGGGAAGTTAGTTATAACGACTTTATGAAAACGAAAGAATGGTTTTATCATTGGATTTAAAACGATAACTTGATATTTTTAAGAAGTTATGATGCTTAAACTATTTTGAAAAGTATATTGTTACTTGACTTTAAAAAGGAGAAGTGTTTTTGTTTAAAAGGAAGGCATGGTATTGTCTTGAGTTGGTTTTAAAGGAAGGCATGGTATTGTCTTGAGTTGGTTTTAAAGGAAGGCATGGTTTTGTCTTGGTTTATTTAAAAGGAAGGTATGGACATTGTTTTGGTTTACTTAAAATGATAGTTACTCTATTTTTGATACTACGGGTATTAGTAAGTGTGACTTTTGTGAAAGAAATGGATCTTTTTAAGGAGTTAAAATACGTAGTACTTTGGGGTTAAAACCCGAATTGTTGACATAAAATGAAAGTACCTTGAGTGTTAGTAACTTTCCTATGTTTGCTTGTGATAGCCTTGTTGTGCAAGTGTTGTATCCTTATGTTACCGCGTCTCTCGATGGAGGGCCGATCAAGTTATTTGTGATCATTTTGGACATACTGACTCGATGGGCGGCCCACGGGTATGCTTCCACTATGATAGTCCGTGGCATCTTGACTCGATGGATGGTCGCGGGTATGCGGCCATGATGAGGTTTGTTTCCTGTTGATAGTGTTATTCCATGGACTAGCTCTCCACGAGGTTTAGTGATGCGGTGGATCCGTAGCTAGCCCCGTATTTACCCCGATGCGTTCTTGATGCGGCTGGTTACGTAGTTGGCTTTCGTACTTGCCCCGGTTAGTTCTTTATAGTGTCATTCCACGGACTAGTTCCCCACGAAGTTTCGTGATGCAGGAGGTTCTGGTAGTTAGCCCCCGTACTTGCCCCGGTCAGCGACGTGATGCAAACTGGTTCTGGTTGTTGGCTTCCGTACTTGCCCCGGTCAACTTCGTGACGCAGGTGGAATGAGGTTGGTAGCCGACGGATCCGTAGTTGGATTCGTACTTGCCGGCCGGATGCGCGACGCCTTGGTTACGGTAGCTATGTTTCGTACTTGCCCGGTCGGTTTTATAGCATAGTTGGTACGGTAGGTTACGTAGGCGGCTTCGTACTTGCCCCGTCGGATGCGCGACGCAGTCGGTTCTGAAGCTATGCGCCGTACTTGCCGATCGATTTATAGCATAGTTGATACGGTAGGTTACGGTAGCCGGCTTTTCGTACTTGCCGATCGATTGATGATGCGGTAGTTACGGTAGCTATGCCTTCGTACTTGCCGTCACGGTTTTATGACACAGTGGGACACGGTGTTCATGTACTCCTTGGTGTTATTATATCATATCGCCGTGATGAGGAAGGAATTCCACGGGCATGATTGATATTGCGGGCGTGAGACCCATGGTTATATTTGAGTGATGACTTTAAGGGCGTGAGTCTCTGACTTGACATGACTGCTTATATATTGTGTATTGTAGTTTGGTTATCATACATGTCTCCTGTTTTATATAGACTGTTATGATTTCATTCTGATATTTTCGATTTCACATACTTGGTACCTGTTGTACTGACCTCCTTCGGGGGGCTGCGTTCATGCCGCAGGTAGAGGTACACCAGTTGTTGATCCTCGCTCATAGGATCACGGTTCTGCGTATTTGGGAAGCTCCGTTTCTCCGGAGGCTTATCTTTTGGTATGTTTCCCTGAGATTGTAGGTTCTTGTATATTCAGGGGTATGGCGGGGCCCTGTCCCGT
The DNA here is from genome assembly GCA_029844215.1 of Przewalskia tangutica. NCBI lineage: Eukaryota > Viridiplantae > Streptophyta > Magnoliopsida > Solanales > Solanaceae > Przewalskia > Przewalskia tangutica. Next base: position 93,567,549 of record CM056721.1, read on the forward strand.
CATAGTTGTTATAAAAAAAAACTCTTAGAGGTCTGTAGTACTGTTGTGAGTTGGGCTTGTAAAGGATGTAACTGTTCGGATTTTTATATATATGCAGAAAGGTGACCGTTTTGGTTAGCCTGTTTCTTATTTCATATTGTTTCATGTCTATAAGTTTTTATTTCCGCTGATTTTCTCTGATGTTTTATCACTAGGGTGCCTGGGGTAAGGCACCAGTCGCGAGCTTGAGTCGGTCGTGACAAAAGTGGTATCGAGCGATTAGTCCTCGGAAAGTGTCTACAGACCGTATCTAGTAGAGTCTTGATTATCGGCGTGTTGTGCACCACACCTATAATCAGGAGGCTGCAGGATATTTAGGATTGGTTTCCATTCTTCTCACTCTGAGATCGTGCCTTAGAGATGTGTTATAAGTTGGACACCCTCTGACGTATTCTTATGTACCAGTTATGCCTCTATGCAAGGCAACCAGGGCCCAGAAGGGCAAAGCGGCGAGAGGCTGAGTATAGCATAGAGGTTACGAGGGCACAGCCCGATCTTTACCGAGTAGTACTTCATACGGCGAGTTCTGCGCGCGCCGGCCAGCGAGTTTAGCGCAGCGGCAACAGTTTCTACTGAGGCCATGATATCTGAGCCTCCAGTTCCACGAACAGGAGCCGAGGATATGGATTACAAAGAGATGGCTCAGTTACTAGCTAGGATTATAGCGAGGCATGAGGACAGACAGGAGCCGGTGGTACCGGTGGTACACCCCAGAGCCAATAGTTTGAGGCTTCGGGACTTCTTGAGTTGCAGTCCACCAGAGTTCTATGGATCGAGAACTGAGAAAGATCCTCAGGAGTTTATTCGACAGTTGCAGCGGATCATGAGAGTGATCAAGGCCTCGGACACAGAGTCGGTGGTATTGGGTTTACATCGGCTGCGTGATACTGCAGTCGACTGGTTTGATTCATGGGAACTGTCCCGGGGGGAGCATGCGCTTCCAGCTGTTTGGGACAAGTTCTCAGAGGCGTTTTTTAGTCATTTCTTGCCTCCGTAGATAAGGAGAGCTCGGGCCGATAGATTTTTTATGTTGAGGCAGAACGGGCGGACGGTTCGGGAGTACAATGTAGAGTTTGATTCATTGGCTCGGTACGTCCCCACTCTAGTGGCAGACATGGAGGATAGAGTGCACCGATATGTCACAGGACTTGACGATTATCTAGCAGAGGGTTGTACAAGAGTAGCTCTTCAGCCAGGTATGGACATTGCCCGCATCCAGGCTTATGCGCAGCAGACGGAGGAACGTAGAGGTCAACGAAATGACCAAGATCAGCAGAAGAGGCGACAGAGGTCCTTTCGTAACTTTCGCGCGACGGCCTCGGCGTGAGATCGATATGTACCTCGGTAGATGCAGTGCCCTCCACGGTCTTGGGGCATTCGGGATGTTCGGGAAGCGGTCGAGCTCCAAGGTTTCAGTTTTTCGGAGGAACAGGGATGTTAGTCAGATGAGACCACCCCTACCTCGGTGTGGCCATTATGATAGGTTCCATACTGGGGAGTGTCATGTTATTCAGGGAACTTGCTTTACCTGCGGCCGGCAGGGCCATTTTGCGAAGAAGTGTCCGACTAGAGGTAGCGCGGATGTTACGACTCAGCTTTCGGGATCGATGGCTGGTTCATCACCTTCTATAGCTATGCGCCCAGCAGGGCAGGATTATGATTAGAGCGACAAAGGGAAAGTGAAGCAATAGTTACAGGTATATCCTTAACCCTCTAGAGACTAGTATGTGTGATAAGACGATTACATGTTGAGTGATATGTATGGGTAGTTTTGTGTAAATTGTGATTTAGAAGCCTGGTAAGTAGAAAAGGTAGGTTTGGGTGCATGGAGATTGTGAGCCTTAGAATACAGATAACCGTGGAGACCTTAGATGCAAGGTCGTCTTGAGTAAAAGATTTTACGTTTGATCTTTGTCAATGTTATACCCCGTATTTCCAGAGTATGTACGCGGGGACGTACGTAGAAAAGTTTGTGCCTTAAAGTGCTTGGCCGAATTTTATTTGTGCATAACACCCGGTTAGAGTCGTTTTTAGTGAAACGTTTTCCACTTTCGTAGGGAATTTCCGCTATGTCATTTTTAATTTTTGCGGATTTTTAGAGGCGAAACATTTTTGGCCAACGAGAGGGCGACACTTGTCACCCTCCCATTGGAGCACGTTGGGCGGTAAAAGAGGTGGACGAATTGGCCATTGTTGGTCAAGGGGTTGGTAGGATATTTTGTGGTAGATGGATAAGGTGCACTTGGCAAGATCTTGGCCCTACACTTGCCTTGCACTTGGCAAGATCTTGGCCATTGGTTGGCCTTTGCTAGGCCTATAAATACCACTTTGGAAGACTTATTCATCCTAAAATGTTCTAAGTCTTAGAAATCCTCCCTCCTCTTGTTTGACTCGTCCAATAGCCCACTCCCTAGATAGGCCCTTGTGGCGAGAGCCTCCCTCCCCCTTTGTGGTGTGGCCGTGGTACCCACTAACTAGTTGTTTTCGTATAATACCCCCCCCCCTCTTGATAGAAATACCCTCAAAAGTATTGTTATAATGCCCAAATTACCTTAGCCATATACCTTGTTGTATTCTAAGGTTATAACTATACGAAAAGCCCGTAAATACTATTATACTTACTGGAGTCACCAAACCGAAACCACAGGAAAATCTCCATGGTTAGTTGGAGTTGTATGTAGAAGTTGGTTAGAACTTCTAAGGGTAGTTTGGAGGCGGGTTGGAGCGCGGAGTTGGAGCTAAGCGATTGCCGGGATCGACTTTAACTCGGATAATTATGGGCTTATCGAGGTAAATATCTTGTCCTCTATTGTAATTGGAATTTGCATATTGTTAGAATATATAGTTGAAGTATACTATATATAGAATCGAAGCGTAGTTATCGGCGATGCCTGGCTTAAGCTCGAATAATACTTACGGCAATGTCTTGCGACTTAAGCCCGAATTTAAAGAAGAGTCTTGAATCAGTAATTACATAGGGGTATTCAGATGAGACTTGTGTAGTAGTACCGTGAAGTAGAATTGTACCGTTAGGGTTAAATGTATAACCCACTGGTTGGCTTGGTGGCGGCCTCGATAGAGGGAGATTTACGTGTTGTTGGAGGAGGTCTTCTTAATTTTCTAGAGAATGTGTTCTGAAGAGACCTTATGTTAATAAGCGCGTGGCCTTATAGGTGGAAGTACTATGCGTGGCGCGATCTACTTGGCTTAGGAGTAGCCGCGGTTTGAGGTACTTGGGCGTTTTGCTATTAGTCGATAATCGTCGCGAGGTATGTGAACCTCTTCCTATCTCTTCTAGCATGATATGTGTGAACTATGTAGTACGGTGAGCGTCATGTGCTAAATGTATGTGATTGGTTTAAAACATAAAGTGTTATAACGACTTTATGGGAAGTTGATTATAACAACTTTATGTGGGTAAGAAAATACATGTGGTTTTAAAAGGTACCGATTTGAACTATAAGCGGCTTGTTATGTGTTAATAAAGAACTTGACGTATTTCTAAAGATTTTTGAATCATTTTGAAAGAAGAAGTAATACTTGGTTTTGAAAACTTAAGAGTTATACTAGCTTTATGGGAAGTTAGGTATAACGGCTTAAGAATGTTTCTTGATTTGGAAATCGGAATGTGTATCGACAAACCAACTGCGGCGTTAATAAAAGGAAATGTTTTGAATAATTAAGTATTATTAAAACCAGAGAAACCTCCATTTGCATGAAGCTAAGATGAGACAAAATGATATTTCCTAGATCATGTCTTTGTAATAAGATTGTAATAAACAAGAATATCCTACTCACATATAAGGCTTAGGTTTCTCAGTTGTTTAAAGGAGAATTATATTCTTAAATGAATAAGACTATGAACTACGAAACCTTTCTAAAATGAGAAACTTGAACATTGGAAATTAGGCAAACTTGAACATTGGAAAAGAATGTTGCTACTTGATTTTACAAAGAGGAGTAATTGATTTACTTAAGAAAATAATCACTCTATTTTCATATACTACGTATTGTGTGACTTTTGTGAAAGTAACGATCTTTTAAAGAGTTAATGTATGAAGTACTTTGGGGATAAAACCCGATCTTGTTAATCATATAGTAGGAAGTACCTTGTGTGAACAACTTGATTGTATTGGTTTGTGATAGCCTTATAATACTTTCTTGTTGCTTTGATAAGTAAGCGTGTTAGGATGCTACGTGTGTTAGTATCTTGTGATGTTTGTGTAAAGGGTTTCCCTTGATTGTGCTTATTAACTATCGATCGTTATGATAGTATTGTGGCATTCATCTCTTGAGATGATTAGGGGTTAAGCGCCCTCCGTCACGGGGTAGACTCGAGGCGGGTCGATGGACCTATGATTCGAGAATACCTCATGCAGTCCGGGGCTATCTTGAGCTACGAGTTCGAGTTAGTATCGTCCTTTATGGGCATGCGGTCCTTGTGGCCACGCGGACTCGGAAGTCGGGGCGATGCCGGGAGTAGCTACCCTCGATGCGAGGAATGCCTCATGCGGGCGAAGATTGGCCTATGCGAGCTGCGGGAAGTTCGAGACTAGACGCGCGCGCATTAGATCTGCGGGCAAGTGGCGGCTTTGATCATGTGGCGGTGCAGACAGATCTTATAATCTGATTCATGACCTTGTTGATGCGTAGGTGTTAGTAGTCGGCTATGCCTTCGTACTTACCGTCACGGTGTTATTATAGCACAGTGGGACACCGTGTTCATGTGTGTTTCCTTGGTGCTTTTATATCATAAAGCTGCCATGGTGAGAATGTGTCCCACGAGCACGATTGATGTTGTGGGCGTGAGACCCATCATATGTTCTTTTGTGATGACTTGAGGTGTGAGTCCACGACTTGATATATCGCTTAGTTATTGTAAAGCGTAGCTTGGTTATCATACATGTCTCTGCTTTGTATAGACTACTATGATTTCATTTACAGATTTATTTTGATTTCACATACTCGGTACTGTTATCGACCTCCTTGGGCTGCGTTCATCCGCGAGTTGAGGTACACGATCGTTGATCCTAGCTCTCGTGTCCACGCCATTTGGCGTTTGGGAAGCTCCGTTTCTCGGAGGCTTATCGATGGTATAGTCTCTGTCGTAGTAAGTGTTTACATTCGGGGTTTGGCGGGGCCACTGTCCGTCGTGGTTGTCGATCATTCTTAGAAGTGCAGTAATCTTGTTGTGGGCGGGGTTTGTAAAAGGATTAAAGCTCATGTTAAAAGTTGTCATTTATACATATCTTGAAAAGGCAAGTTCTTCTCATATTATTGTTTCATATTTCATAATATGTCTTGTATCGTTTATGTTCGATTACTCGATGTTGTGTCACTAGGGTGTCCGGTAAGGCACGATCCACGGGCCCGGTTTGGTCGTGACAAAAGTGGTATCGAGCGATTAATCCTCGGAAAGTGTCTACTGACCGTATCCGATGAAGTCTTGATTATCGGTGTGTTGTGCACCACCAATAATCGTGAGGCTATAGGATATTTTAGGATTGGTTTCTATTCTTCTCACTCTGAGATCGTGCCTTAGAGCCGTGTTGCAAGTTGGACCTCTAACGTATTTCTTTCCTTACCGCTATGCCTCGCGTAGGGCAAACCGGGCCCGGGAGGGCAAAGCGGCGGAGGCTGCGAGTAGAGTCGAGAGGGTTGCGAGCACAGCCCAATCTTTACCTAGGGTAGTGCTTCATTCGGGATTTCTGCGGCGTCACTAGCCCAGAGTTTAACGCAGCGTGGCGATCCTACTGCGGCCATGATATATGAACCTTCGCGGCCGAACGAGCAGAATTTAGATTGCAAAGAGGCGACCACATTACTAGCTATAGATTTGGCTACCGAGTATACCGATGTCTGCGCGAGTCTTGAGGACTATCTAAAGAGGTTGTGCAAGAGTAATTCTTGATTAGGCTTGAGCATGGCACGTATGCGGGCTTATGCGCGGCCAGCGAGCGATGTAGAGATCGACAGTTAACGAAGGACACGAGAAGAGGCGAGCGGCAAGGTCCTTTAGTAACTTTTGGCGAGTCGCCTCACCGAATAGATTATGCACATCCACGGTGCGGCGAGGTCTCCACGAATTTCGGGGCGTTCGGGGTATGCGGGAGTTGGTCGAGCTCGAGCTTAGGTTCCGGCTACACGTAGGTTCCGGCCATCCGGATTCAGTTTTCTCGGTGTTCACAATGTGGCGTGCGTCGTCGAGGAATGTCGTCTTTTAGTTGGTACGTGTTGTACCTATGACCGTCGGTGCATTGTCGAAAGAGTGTCCTTGCGGGAGGACTTAGCCTTGAGATCGGTGGGTGGTTTGTCACCTCCTTAGCTATGCGCCTGCAGGCGAGTTTGATTAGAAACGACTAAGGGAGTGAAGCGAGATATAGATATATCTTTAACCTCTGTAGTTTTGTTTATGTGATAAGGTGAGTATACCTTAAGTGCTATGTTACGATAGCGGTGTGTTAGTTGTGATTAGAAATCTTGGTTAGTTAACCGAGTAAGATTTTGGGGATAGAGAAGGTGTGAGCCTTAGAATGTTTTACGTAAAGACCTTATAGGTAAGGCCATCTCGGGTAAAGGTGTAGTGTTATGTTTTACCCTTATAGGAGTGCATAGTGCACGTGAGCTATGTTAGGATAAGTCCACGAGTAGTGTGGCATGAAAGAGGATAGTTGAGCTAAGAAGACCGCTAGGTTTTCGTAACGTGATTAGTGAGAGTTTTCCTTGAGGAGCTAGCGTTTAGCGTTAGGGTCGGGTTGAGGCCACGTTGCGGGTCAACCGCGGCATGTTTGGTGGTGGGTCGGTTGTGGTGGTCACTTGTGATAAGTCACGAGGGTGTTAGGCGAGTTTAGTTAACCAACGTCACGATTTCATGAATCGTTCGACCGATGGTTGGGCGAGGAGGTCGGCCGTGTTGTCTTCTAGCAAAGCACCGTTTACTCGGCGGAGGTTATGCGAGATGATATATCGTAAAAGTTGTAAGTGCACGAGGTTCCTACCTTCACCTTATGACAGTGGAGCCCGAGGAACAGTGTTTTGTTTCGAAGTTTTGCCAAGCATGTGTTAAGAACTCGGTGAGTCTCGAATCGCATTCGCCTCGGGCGGTGTTTGGATTTCGAGGATGGTTGTGGGGATTGTTGTCTCTGTGGAGGTAGTGTTTAAGCTACCGTTTGGTGTTCGAGATGTCGCCTTTTTAAAGCCTTGTAGGGCGGAAGTGTAAATTGTCGGTCGATTGGTTCGATGTTGGCAAGGTTCGATTAGTTGGTTCAGCTTGTTCCAAGGTATGGATAGTCGCGGCTTGTCTAGAAGAAGTTACGGCGGCTCGGAGGAATTGTGCGGATAATCGCGGCAACGCTTAGAGTTCGGGGTGGTCGGTCTTCTTGAAGTACCACCGGGTTGGGTGTGACGAGTTTGGAATACGAGAGGAACTTAGCGAGTTACTTTGGGCCACGAGTTCATGTGAAGAATAGGCGGGTTGCCTATATGTTAGCTTTTGCCGTCCGACTTAGGAGGTCATGCGTCCGATCTTCGTATTGTTATGATCGGAAAAGTATCGGAGATCCATCGAGTGATCCCACTTAATGATGACCACGTTAGAAATAGTAGCCAGAGTTTTGGAACCAAGCGATGTCGTAAATGTGGAAAGAGTTCGAGTATCGACATCCTCGGGGATCGCGTGCGGCCGGTACCATTTGTTGGGTCGTCGGAGCAAGGCTCGCGACAAAGTGACAAAAGTGGTACCATTTGTTGGGTCGCCTGAGAAGGTTAATGCCTCAGGCAAAGTGACAAAGTGGTATCTACGATGAGTAAAGAGAGAAGCGAGCATGTATGGCGAGCATTGATGTGATCATTTCTTTTTGTAAAGAGAAGGTGCGAAGGAAGTATATTTGAGACCCCGGTGAGAAGTGTTTTGTGGTGATGATTAGAGGTGTTTTCCTCGTGGACTTAGATAGAAGTGTGTGCGCGGGTGTTTCTGTGGCCAGGTGTGGCAGGATTGTTCTCGTAAGTATAGTAGTGAAGACTATACTGGCGCGCGTTTATTTTGAGACTTAGAAGGAACATTCGGGACGAATGTTTCTAAGGAGGGGAAAATGTTATACCCCGTATTTCCAGAGTATGTACGCGGGGACGTACGTAGAAAAGTTTGTGCCTTAAAGTGCTTGGCCGAATTTTATTTGTGCATAACACCCGGTTAGAGTCGTTTTTAGTGAAAGCGTTTTCCACACTTTCGTAGGGAATTTCCGGCTATGTCATTTTTAATTTTTGCGGATTTTTCAGAGACGAAACATTTTTGGCCAAGAGGCGACACTTGTCACCTCCCATTGGAGCACGTTAGGCGGTAAAGAGGTGGGCGAATTGGCCATTGTTGGTCAAGGGTTGGTAGGATATTTTGTGGTAGATGGATAAGGTGCACTTGGCAAGATCTTGGCCTACACTTGCCTTGCACTTGGCAAGATCTTGGCCATTGGTTGGCCTTTGCTAGGCTATAAATACCCACCTTTGGAAGACTTATTCATCCTAAAATGTTCTAAGTCTTAGAAATCCTCCCTCCCCTCTTGTTTGACTCGCCCAAGAGCCCACTCCCTAGATAGGCCACTTGTGGCGAGCCTCCTCCACCTTTGTGGTGTGGCGTGGGTACCCCTAGCCTAGTTGTTTTCGTATAATACCCCTCTTGATAGAAATACCCTCAAAGTATTGTTATAATGCCCAAATTACCTTAGCCATATACCTTGTTGTATTCTAAGGTTATACCTATCTGAAAAGCCCGTAAATACTATTATACTTACCGTCGGTCACCAAACCGAAACCCTAGGAAAATCTCCATGGTTAGTTGGAGTTGTATGTAGAAGTTGGTTAGAACTTCTAAGGGTAGTTTGGAGGCGGGTTGGAGCCGCGGAGTTGGAGCTAAGCGATTGCCAGGATCGACTTTAACTCGGATAATTATGGGCTTATCGAGGTAAATATCTTGTCCTCTATTGTAATTGGAATTTGCATATTGTTAGAATATATAGTTGAAGTATACTATATATAGAATCGAAGCGTAGTTATCGGCAATGCCTCACGGCTTAAGCTGAATAATACTTACGCAATGTCTTTGCGACTTAAGCTGAATTTAAAGAAGAATCTTGAGCGTAATTACATAGTGTATTACATAGACTTGTGTAGTACTGCAGTGGAGTAGAATTGTACCCGTTAGGGTTAAATGTATAACCCACGGTTGGCTTGGTAGCGGCCTCGATAGAGGAGGAGATTTCTGTTGTTGCGGGGAGGAGAGTCTTTGCCAATTTTACGTAGAATGTTCTCTGAAGAGACCTTATGTTAATAAGCGCCTTGTGGCCTTATAGGTGGAAGTACTATGCGTGGCGCGATCTACTTGGCTTAGGGAGTAGCGGCGGTTTGAGGTACTTGGAGCGTTTTGCTATTAGTCGATAATCGTCGCGAGGTATGTGAACCTCTTCCTATCTCTTCTAGCATGATATGTGTGAACTATGTAAATGAGCGTACGTGTGCTAAATGTATGTGATTGGTTTAAAACATAAAGTGTTATAACGACTTTATGGGAAGTTGATTATAACGACTTTATGTGGGTAAGAAAATACATGTGGTTTTAAAAGTCTTGATTTGAACTATAAGCGGCTTGTTATGTGTTAATAAAGAACTTGAAGTATTTCAAAAGATTTTTGAATCATTTTGAAAGAAGAAGTAATACTTGGTTTTGAAAACTTAAGAGTTATACTAGCTTTATGGGAAGTTAGGTATAACGGCTTAAGAATGTTTTACTGATTTCGGAAATCAGAATGTGTATCGACAAACCACTGCAGCGTTAATAAAAGGAAATGTTTTGAATAATTAAGTATTATTAAAACCAGTAGAAACCTCCATTTGCATAGAAGCTAAGATGAGACAAAATGATATTTCCTAGATCATGGCTGCTGTAATAAGATTGTAATAAACAAGAATATCCTACTCACATATAAGGCTTAGGTTTCTCAGATTGTTTAAAGGAGAATTATATTCTTAAATGAATAAGACTATGAACTACGAAACCTTTCTAAAATGAGAAACTTGAACATTGGAAATTAGGCAAACTTGAACATTGGAAAAGAATGTTGCTACTTGATTTTACAAAGAGGAGTAATTGATTTACTTAAGAAAATAATCACTCTATTTTCATATACTACGGGTATTGTGTGACTTTTGTGAAATAACGTATCTTTTAAAGAGTTAATGTATGAAGTACTTTGGGGATAAAAACCCGATCTTGTTAATCATATAGTAGGAAGTACCTTGTGTGAACAACTTGATTGTATTGGTTTGTGATAGCCTTATAATACTTTCTTGTTGCTTTGATAAGTAAACGTGTTAGGATGCTACGTGTGTTAGTATCTTGTGATGTTTGTGTAAAGGGGTTTACCTTGATTGTGCTTATTAACTATCAGTCGTTATGATAGTATTGTGGCATTCATCTCTTGAGATGATTCCGGTTAAGTCGCCTCCGTGCGGGGTAGACTCGGTAGTCGATGGACTATGATTCGAGAATACCTCATGCAGTCCGGGGGCTATGCGAGCTACGAGAGTTCGAGTTAGTATCGTCTTTTATGGGCATGCGGTCCGTGGCCATGCGGACTCGGAAGTCGGGGCGATGCGGAGTAGCTACCCTCGATGCGGGAATGCCTCATGCGGCCAAGAGATTGGCCTATGCGGAGTCTGCGGGAAGTTCGTGACTAGACGCGCGCATTAGATCTGCGGGCAAGTGGCGGCTTTGATCATGTGATGCAGACGAATCTTATGTCTGATTCATGACCTTGTTGATGCGTAGGTGTTAGTAATCGGCTATGCCTTCGTACTTACCCGTGCGGTGTTATTATGGCACGCAGTGGGACACGGTGTTCATGTGTTTCCTTGGTGCTTTTATATCATAAAGCGCGGCGGTGAGAATGTGTCCACGCACGATTGATGTTGTGGCGTGAGACCCACTGTTATGTTCTTTTGTGATGACTTGAGGGTGTGAGTCCCTGACTTGATATGACTGCTTAGTTATTGTAAAACTGTAGCTTGGTTATCATACATGTCCCTGCTTTGTATAGACTACTATGATTTCATTTACGATATTTATTTTGATTTCACATACTCGGTACTGTTATCGACCTCCTTGGGCTGCGTTCATCCGCAGTTGAGGTACACCGATCGTTGATCCTAGCTCTCGAGTCACAGTTTGAGCGTTTGGGAAGCTCCGTTTCTCGGAGGCTTATCGATGGTATAGTCCCTGTCGTAGTAAGTGTTTACATTCGGGGTTTGGCGGGCCACTGCCATGGTTGTCGTATCATTCTTAGAAGTGCATGTAATCTTGTTGTGGCGGGGTTTGTAAAAAGGATTAAACTGTTCATGTTAAAAGTTGTCATTTATACATATGCCGAAAGGCAAGTTCTTCTCATATTATTGTTTCATATTTCATAATATGTCTTGTATCGTTTTATGTTCCGCTGATTACTCTGATGTTGTGTCACTAGGGTGCCCGGGGTAAGGCACCAGTCACGGGCCCAGTTTCGGGTCGTGACAATCAAGATACATAGAATACGTGGGGTATGATTGTGTGATAAGTCCATGAGTGGTGTGAAATGAAAGTGGGTAATTAAGCTAAGAAGACCACTAGGTTTTCATGACTTGAATAGTGAGATTGTTCCGAACCGGGAACAAGAGTTTGGTACGAAATGGGTCGGGTTGAGGCCAGATCGCGGGTCAACCCGCAGCCCGGAATGAGGTGGGGTCAGTTTGAGGTGGTCTCTCTAGGTGATTGGGTCACGAGGGTGCTAGGCCCAAGTTTAGGTAATCATCATACGAGTTCGTAGACGCGTTCGACCAGGATCGGGTCGTGAAGGCCGAGAATGGCCCTAAAGGAAATTGAAGCTAGTAATGACCAAGTTGGTGGTAGTTGTCACGACCCGTCCCCGGGCCCGCGACTGGTGCCCTACCTGGGCACCCTTACAGGTATACATCAGAGATAATCAGCGGAACATACAAAAACTTAATAATGAAATAAATATCAGGTCAGCCGATAAGGCTACCTCCATGGATATAAACAAATCCAAAAGCAGTTACCTCAAAAAAAAAATTATAAAGTGACCCACAAGATATGACTACAGACCTCTAAGAGTTTATATAACAACTGTGACGGGACAGGGCCCCGCCATACCCCTGAATGTACAAAAGTCAACCACTTCAGGGAACCATACCAAAGACAAAGCCTCCGGAGGAAATGGAGCTTTCGAGAATCGATCGTGATCCTAGGAGTGCGGATCAACAAGCTATATACCTCGACTGCGGCATGAACGCGGCCCCGGAAGGTCGATACAAAATATGTACCAAGTATGCAAATCGAAAATCGTAATTTAAATCATAATAGTCAAAAATACGGTTGAAGACATATATGATAACCCGATTAACGATAATCGTGCCTTCTTGAAGTAGAAGTAATGAAAGTCAATTTTACCTTATGCGATCTGTTTCCACATATGAGCGATAGTCACACGGGCTATGAACACGACCCTCAAATATCAAAGCGCGCCGTGGGATTCCCGTCATCGACCGCTAGGTGTAAAATCTAACCATGTGACGCGCCCGTGGCACCCTACCTCACTGTCGGCGTACACACACACAACACATAAATCTATATCCTCTGCCCGTGGAATTCCCCCGTCACTGCCGACAGCCGTAAGAGTAAAATACAACCATGTGACGCGCCCGTGGCATCCTACCTCACTGTCGGCGTACACATACACAATACATACATATATATATCTCATGCCCGTGGAATCCCTCATCTCGGGTACATGACTTCATGAGGTATTCCTCGCATCGTGGGTAGCAAATCCACGGAAACAGGTGGTATAACTATCTTGGGGGTTTACCCCTTAATTATACTCTTACCCTGAAGAAGGTGGTATAACTATCTTGGGGATTTACCCCTCAGATATACTCTTACCCTGGAGAATGTGGTATAACTATCTTGGGGATTTACCCCTCAGATATACTCTTACCCCTCAAACTACATGCCTCGGAATCCCTTATCGTAAGCATATCCACGGTGCATACCCGTGGAATCCCACATCACTGACGGTATGTCCCAGTAAACTCATACTAAGACCATGGAAGCATACCCGTGGAATCCCACATCACTGTCGGTACGTCCCGGTAGACTCATAATAAGGTAATGGAAGCATACCCGTGGAATCCTCCATCACTGACGGTACGTCCAAGTAAGTTCATAACTTCTTTAGACTTTCATTAACATACAAAATGGATCTCATTTTTATGACCTTAAGGCACTTTCCACATCACTTAACAAGTCCGGGGAATTTCAACCCAAAGTACTATGTATTTCTATTCTTTCCAAGATCCCTTTTCCATATAAGACCCCAAGATACTAACACCCGTAGTATCAAGGCTTATCTACATTTCAAACAAGTCACTATACTATTAGAAACATGCTTCGGGCTTCTAAATCAAGTGACCCTCATTTAAAACTTTAAGCAATTGATGCCTTTAAATCAAATTGCCTTTCTTAGCATCCATTCTTTTATCATTGTTTATCTACTCGAGAAAAACCGTTCCTTTAACCTTCCATAAAGTTATTATAACCAACTTCCCATAAAGCCGTTATACTAACTTTATGCATTAGAAACTAAGACATCCTTACCCTCTCATAAAGTCGTCATAACTAACTTCCCATAAAGTCGTTATAACTCTTTATGTCTTAGACAACTTTGTTCTCTCTATAACCAAGAGGCTTATACTTCAATTCAAGTTACACTACTTTCAAAATACCTCAAATATCTTAACTTTAGAAAACAAGTTTCTTAACTTAGGAATCAGGTCTCTTATCTTTGGAATAGTTCAAGAATCAATACTTCCCAAATCCAGTATTCTATACTTATTCATGTCAAGAAATTCTTGTCTACCTTATTAGGATAAACCATACTTATAACTCTTCCTTAAGGACACGTGAGTTAACTCTCTAACTCAACCAACTAGACATCCTTAAAACAAGTCAAATATATCAAATGACTTCACTTCATTTAAATCACGTACGTCTACCGTACCATACAGTTATAGCTACTCATGCTCAAGAGATAAGAAAGTTTCCACATAACTTTTCTGTTTAATCTACTTGCCAAGTCCAATATGTCGTCCGTGGTTGTTAACCTATAATGACCATAATACGTCTATTAGCTTCTAGCTTCAACGTAGAATATTCTAATGTAAAGTCCCTTGTTCTACGGGAAAAATTGGACAGCACTTCCTTTGTTTCTACGCACTTTTCCACCTTTTTCAAAGTCCGAATTCAATAACCAAACGCCACATTTAAGGCACAACAATTCAGCTAACCAAAAGGGGATTACACGCATTTACAGGACGCGTAAAATTCTGCCCCACAATAATACCAAACAATCCAATAATTCCAAGCCACATTCGGCTATAATATCACAACAATTATCAATTTCCTTTTAACCCAACTCGTTATCCCAACATGTTATATAAATCATAACCACTTATATACCCCCCCTATTTGTAACATGCAACGATTTTTAGCTAGCAACCGAATTGATTACAACATGAGTGGCTAACATGCCCATTTTCGGTTTTCAACAAGTCGACATGACCCCAATCTTTTCAAACTTTAATATAACAGCCTCAGGCTCAGTTCTTAACTATTATAACTTGAAATCTTCAATTACACAAGAAGGTGGAGATTTTACCTCAAGAAGCCCTCTTTCCGAAATCTTCTTCACTTCAAAATTACCCACACGAACCCTCTACAAGCTTGCCAACACTTCTCCTTCTTGAAGCCTTTCCAAAAATCTCACTGGGTTCACCAATTTGAGAGAGAGGAGAGGGATTTTTCTTTAGGGAAACCCTTGCAAATGGCCAAGTCTTCAAGACTTGGCCCTAAAATAAGACCCTCACTTGGTCAAAAGATGGGAGGGACACTTGTTACCCTCCCATAGGCCTTCTATCAAAATATCCCCTGTTTTTCGCCCCTTTCCGCGTAAAAATCCGCCTTAGCGCCAACTGCCGCGGCGCCTCAACCTCAGAGGACTTTCAGAATTATCGGCGCCGCGGCCCTGCTGATGGCGCCGCGGCGCTGCGACGCCTGCTGGGAAAATCGTTCTGCCTCGCTACCACATAACTTCTAACGCCCGTAACTTCCTACCCCGATGTCCAATCGACGAGTGGTTTGTTGCGTTGGAAACTAGACTCAACAACCTTCATACTAGTCTTTTAAAACTCGCCAAAACTCCTAAGGAACTAGGAGATATACCGCTCAAAGTTGGTGAAAGTCCGCACAACCTTTTGCCAACCCAACTTTCCAAATTCAAATCTTATCTCCTTTCGTACGTTCTTGACTTAACCTCTTGAATTTACGGGGTGTAACAGTAGTAACCCCAAGATTTTGAAAGCTGAAGCAATGACTGAAATGTGGTACGTGTACTAGAAAGAGTTCGGGTGTACGAGAAGGGTACGACGAGAAAGAAAAGAAGCGAACATGTGTTAAGAGAATGAAAGTGATCATTTTGTAAAGTACAGATGTGAAGAGAGTATCCTTTAGACCATGGGTGAGAGCTAATAGTGTTGTTATACGCTTTAGAGGTGATTCCTCGTTGGCTTGGATTTGAGTTTTGCGCATGTGTTATATTGTGGTCATGTGTGGCATAATTAGTTTCGTAAGTATAGTAGTGAAGACTATATCGGCGCATGTATGTTTGGAGACTTAGAAGGAACATTCGGGACGAATGTTTCTAAGGGGGGAAGAATGTTATACCACGTAGTTCCAGGGTATGTATGTGAGGACGTACGTACGAGAATACGACATTAAGATTGGAAAGGAAGAAAGATTTGATTTTCCGACGGAAATTTTTTCGGATTTTGTGAAGGAAAAAGGTTCGTAAATGGGAATTGGATTCCCAGATTTGGTATTTGGACTTCTTGGAATATTAGAGAATTATGGAATTTTATTTCCGCATTTGGTCACGTGGGGCCCACGGGGAAAATTTACGGTTTTGTGGGGCCCACATTATTTTCGAGATTTTGGCCATTATGGATATTTTCGGAAGATGAAATATTTTGGACGAATAGGAGGGCGACACGTGTCACCCCCTTAGGTGGCATGTAGCCGAATTGTTGTGGACAAGTGGCCTTGGCCGAAATACCCCCCTTGTTGTGGAACATGTGGTTTGTGGGGCCCACACACACATGTCCCCAATCTATACCACACACTTGCTTGCATCCTAGCCCTTTATTTCCCTATAAATACCCCCCTTGTTGCAAGACTTCATCAAACACTTAGAAAATTTCCAAGGCAAATACTCCCTCTCCATTAGGTGCTCTCGGCAATGGCCCTTAGCATTGACCAAATGTTGTCCAAAAATTCTTAAACTTTTAAGTGTTCTTCCTTAAGGTGTTGGGAAGATTGTGAACCAAGTGTTAGACAAGATTTCACACCCCTAGCCTTTAAAGAACCCCTTGGCCGAAAGTTGCCATATTTAGAACCTAAGTGTTCTTCACTTTTTGGAGTTGGATCTTGAAGAGAAGTTGGTTAGGAACTTCTAAGGGTTGCTTGGAGTGGATTGGAACGTAAGGAATTGGAGCTAAGATTCCTAAGGATCGACTTTTAATCATTGGAAAATTTTGGGCTTATCGAGGTAATGATCTTTGTCCTTCTATTGTAATTGGAGATTACATGTTGTAGTAGTTTATAATTATATGATATGTGGATAGAAGGTTGAAAATAAATGGACTGTTTAGTATATTGTGGGGCAGAATTTTACACGTCCAGTTAGGCGTGTAATCCCCTTGAGTTGTTGTATTACTGCGCCTTAAATGTGGCATATTGGCTATTGATATCGGGCCTTGAAAAAGGTGGAACAGTAAGTAGATACAGGGGAAGTGCTACCCAATTTTCCGTAGGATAAGGAACCTTATACTTAGGAATGTTCTACGAAGAGATCTAGACGTTGATAGACGTGTTTGGTTGTTATAGGTGGATATTCTACGCGCGGCATACTCGACTTGGCTAGTGGATTAAGCTGAAGAGGTATGTGATTCTTCCTATTCTCTTGAGCATGATTATTTGTGAAATATATAGTGCGGTAGACGCACGTGTGTTAAAGAAGTTTGATTTCCTTTTTGTGTCCTTGACTTGATTCTAAAGTTAAGTGACTTGATATGAAATGATAAGGACTTGAATTGTGTTAAAAAGTTGTGAAACCTCATTCGTGAGTAATGGGTACTTGGTCTTTAAAAGAATAAAGTTATCTTGATTTCGGAAATGTGAGTAGTTGTCCTTGGTTGGTTTAAAATGTAAAGTGTTATAATAGCTTTATGGGAAGTTAGTTATAACGACTTTATGAAAACGAAAGAATGGTTTTATCATTGGATTTAAAACGGTAACTTGATATTTGTAAGAAGTTATGAGGCTTAAACTATTTTGAAAAGTATATTGTTACTTGACTTTAAAAAGGAGAAATGTTTTTGTTTAAAAGGAAGGCATGGTATTGTCTTGAGTTGGTTTTAAAGAAAGGCATGGTATTGTCTTGAGTTGGTTTTAAAGGAAGGCATGGTTTTGTCTTGGTTTATTTAAAAGGAAGGTATGGACATTGTTTTGGTTTACTTAAAATGATAGTTACTATATTTTTGATACTACGGGTATTAGTATCGTGTGACTTTTGTGAAAGAAATGGATCTTTTTAAGGAGTTAAAATACGTAGTACTTTGGGGTTAAAACCCGAATTATTGACATAAAATGAAAGTACCTTGAGTGTGAGTAACTTGCCTATGTTTGCTTGTGATAGCCTTGTTGTGCAAGTGTTGTATCCTTATGTTACCGCGTCTCTCGATGGAGGGCCGGTCAAGTTATTTGTGATCATTTTGGATATACTGACTCGATGGGCGGCCCACGGGTATACTTCCACTATGATAATCCATGGGCATACTGACTCGATGGATGGTCCACTGTATCACGGCCATGAGGTTCGCTTCCTGTTGATAGTGTTATTCCATGGACTAGCTCTCCATGAGGTTTAGTGATCGCAGGTGGATCCGTAGCTAGCCCCGTGATTGCCTTTGGCCGATGCAGTAGTTCGTAGTTGGCTTTCGCCTTGGCCGATTCTTTATAGTGTCATTCCACGGACTAGTTCCCACGAAGTTTCGTGATGCAGAGGTTCTCGTAGTTAACCCCGTGCCGGCCACGACGTGACGCAGCCGTTACGGTAGTTGGGTTCCAGATTGCCGTGGCCACCGTGACGCAGTGGAATGAGGTTGCGACGCAGCGGATCCGTAGTTAGCTTTCGTGCCCGGCCGGATTCGCGGCGCAGTTAGTTCGTAGATATGTCTTCGTACTTGCCGGCCGGTTTATAGCATAGTTGCACGGTAGGTTACGTAGCCGGCTTTCGATTGCCCCGGCCGGATCGCGACGCAGTCGGTTCTCGTAGCTATGCCTTCGTACTTGCCGGCCGGTTTATAGCATAGTTGTACGGTAGGTTCGTAGCCGGCCAGATTGCCTTGGCCACGATGCAGCCGGTTCTCGTAGCTATGTCTTCGTACTTGCCTCAGATGGTTTTATGACACAGTGGGACACGGTGTTCATGTGTACTCGCTGGTGTTATTATATCATGCATCGCCGGTGAGGAAGGAATTCCACGCATGATTGATATTGCGCGTGAGACCCACGGTTATATTTGAGTGATGACTTTGAGGCGTGAGTCCACGACTTGACACGATCGCTTATATATTGTGTAATCGTAGTTTGGTTATCATACATGTCTCTGCTTTATATAAGATCGTTATGATTTCATTCTGATTTTCGCCACATACTGTACTGTTATCGACCTCCTTCGGCCGCGTTCATGCCGCGGGTAGGTACACCGATTGTTGATCCTCGCTCATGGGATCACGTTACAGATTTGGGAAGCTCCGTTTCTCCGGAGGCTTATCTTTTGGTATGTTTCCCTGAGATTGTTGGTTCTTGTATATTCAGGGGTATGGCGGGGCCCTGTCCCGTCATAGTTGTTATAATTAAAAACTCTTAGAGGTCTGTAGTACTGTTGTGAGTTGGGCTTGTAAAGGATGTAACTGTTCGGATTTTTATATATATGCAGAAAGGTGACCGTTTTGGTTAGCCTGTTTCTTATTTCATATTGTTTCATGTCTATAAGTTTTTATTTCCACTGATTTTCTCTGATGTTTTATGACTAGGGTGCCCGGGGTAAGACACCAGTCGCGGGCCCGAGGTCGGTCGTGACATGCTGCTTATGTTATGTATGATAAGCCGGTGGTTCTTATGTTATGTATGATAAGCCGGTAGTGCCTATGTTATGTATGATAAGCCGGTAGTTCTTATGTTATGTATGATAAGCCGGTAGTGCTTATGTTATGTATGATAAGCCGGTAGTGCTTATGTTATGTATGATAGCCGGTTGTGCTAGTGATATATTGTATATTACGGGGTCATTCCCCGGGTTTGTGGCATTTGCATATTCCGTGGATTTGCTACCCATGATGCGAGGAATACCTCATGCGAGTCCGTAGGGCTTATGTGGGTGAAATAGTCCTATGCGGGGCGGACTAGTCCTATGCGAGGAGATTACCTCATGCGGGTCTATACGACCTATGCGGGCGGATACATTCTATGCGAGGAAATTACCTCATGCGGGTCCATACGGCCTATGCGGGTGAAATAGTCCCAGGAGTAGGATTGCCAAATGATACTATGGGCAGGTGGCCCTAAGTTGATCATAAGCTTCCTATTTTTATGCAGTATACCTTACGGGCATTATGTGACTTTATCGCGTCCCAGTTGGGCGCAAGATACCTTATGGGCGACTTATGTGACTTTATCGCCCCGTTAGTGGGCGAGATACCTTTACGTGCGCACTTATGTGACTTTATCGCGTCCCGTGATTGTGTCGCAAGATACCTTTATGGGCGACTTATGTGACTTTATCGCCCCGTAACGGGCCGGCAAGATAGGCGTCCTCCATAAAGGGTCGGATTATGTTATGCAAGATAAGTAAGTTATATGCTTATGAACTTGATGATTTTTCCTAAGTATGTACGTAAGAATTTGACTATAACTCTTATTGAAAAATGGGAAAAGATAATGATGTACGATTAAGTTCATGAGTTGTAATGGCATGGTAGGATCTGGTATTTACTTTTATACTTGCCCCTGTCATTATTTTGTACAGTTATGATCTGTTTATTGTACCTTATTTCCGTTCCATATTCGGTGCACTGTATCGACTTTCGGCCGCGTTCATGTCCGCAGGTTTAGGTACACAATTGTGGATCCGCGGGCTTAGGATCCTGGTTCAGCATTTTGAGATGACTCCAATGTTTCGGAGCTTGTCATGGCTATGTATATTCAGGGGTACGGCGGGGTCTTGTCCCGTCATAGTATTTGTCCAAAAATCTTAGAGGTTTGTAGTCATATCTTATGGATTGGGTTGTGTAAAGAAAAAAGAAAAAAGATGTAACTGCTTTTGGCTATATATGTATATATATGTCCAGGGAGGTAGCCTTATCGGCTAACCTGTTGTTTATGTCTTGTTGAATTATTTTATAAGTTTGATGTATGTTCACGATTATCTCTCGATGTATACTGTAGGGTGCCTGTGTAGGCACCGCCGCGCCCGGCCTGGTCGGTCGTGACAAAGTGGTATCGAGCGATTAGTCCTCGGAAAGTGTCTACAGACCGTGTCTAGTAGAGTCTTGGTTATCGGTGTGTTGTGCACCACATCTATAACCAGGAGGCTGCAGGACATTTATGATTGGTTTCCCTTCTTCTCACTCTGAGATCGTGCAATAGAGCTGTGTCGTTAGGGTAGTCCCTCCCTAACGTATTTTGTTGATTGCGGTAGAAAGCGTGATGACCAGAAGGACTATGTGGATTGCGTATCCAGGTTGGTAATAATTGTAGTATAGTTGGCATAATGACATACAGCTGTACGGAGTTATGTATGAGGGTCAGATGCATGTTGCCTAGAATGATTTTAGATTACCAAGAATTGGTAAGGACTAATTAGATACCGGGAAGGTATGTAACAGTTTAATAAATTCTCATCAAGGTTTTACGTACTAATTTGAGATAATTAGGAGATGATGAGCGGTCTGAGAAGGTATTGAACCCTTGAGAAATCATGATAAGAGACTTAATGGGAGACTATGTAATAGAATAAGCTATGTAGCAGGCTCAAGTGTTATGTACAGATAATATTGGGTTGTTGTGATCAAGACAACATGGTTATGGTATTATGAGGAGTTATTGTACCCGTTACAGGGGGACTGGTAAGGTAGGCTTGGAGCATGGAAATTGCAAGCCTAAGAATATTGATAATCGCCTAGACCTTAGGTATATAAGGCCTTCTCGGGCAATAGGATTTAATGCAGACAAAGGGTAAGAGTTAAGTGCGACGGTGGATCGGGTTGATGACCTAGTACGGGTCGCCCCATAGCCTGAAATGGAGTGGGATCAGTTGGTAGTAGTCCCGCTACGTGACAGGGTCACGAGGGTACAAGGCCCAAGTCTAGTTAATTGTTTTACGGGTTCGTGGACGCTGCCCACCGTGTCGTGAGAGCCGGAAATGGCCTTATATTGTTTAATAGAGTGACTCCAAAGATTGGAGGCCAGAATCGGTATGGAGGTTATGTAAGTATGTTAGTATAAGTTGGAGGTACGGAAAGAATACAACCAGTAAGAAAGTGTAGAATCGCCGATTGGTTGGTTCCACGTAGGCGAAGTTCAGATGATTGGCCCAAACTTGATTCAGCGGGCTGTGGATAAGGCGAAGCTTATCCATGAAAGATTTTTAGTAAGCTTGGAGTTCAGGTTGACGTTTTAGTATGAGTATTGTTAAGTGGCCGTGGGTGGCATATGTTGTATGAAGGGTGTAGTAAAAAGAAGACTATATCGCTATCTATTAGAGTGGACTCCGAAAGAACATTCGGGGATGAATGTTTCTAAGGGGGGAAGAATGTTACACCCCGTAGTTCCAGGACATGTGTTTAAGAGAATGTACGTGAGAAGGCACGACTTTAAAAATTAAAACGAAAGAAGGATTGCTTTTTCCTACGGAAAATGATTTCGAACCTCGGGAAAGAATAATGTTTGTAAATTGAGACTCGTAAAATTTAGCGGAATTATGAAAATGTCGGGAAACGAAGTATATGGACGAATGGAAGGGCGACACGTGTCACCCCCCCCCCCCCCCCCTTAATTAGGCTTGGACGAAATTGTCATGGAAAAATTGGTCAAGTCTTGAAACAAGCCAAGGCTTGACATTATTGACTTAGTCAACTAGCCAACTTGACATTAGATCTTTTAACCCCAATGAATCTAGGCCACACAGGTGTTCTAATCTTGACCATTGGAAGTAGTATATCATCACACTAGTAGCAAGACTTGTCTCTAACACTTAGAAAAAATTAGAAAAGTTTGAAGACTTGTTGAGGAGCTCTCGGCTTTGAGCTTCTTCCATACAAAAAAATTTGCAAATGTGGATCATAATTCACAAGACTTTAACTCAAGGTTCCTAGGGGTATTGTAAGGATATCTGCATAGAAAGATCTCGGAAAAACGACGTTTTTACGTTAGTCGCAAGGTGAAACCCTAAGGTGTTCTTCAACTTTGAAGATGGAACTTGAAGAGGAGTTCTTCATGAGCTTCTAAGGAGTGCTTGGAGCGGATTGGAACATAAGAAGAGGAGCTAAAAGTTGCTAAGGATCGACTTTTACGCTTGAACATTATTAGGGCTTATTGAGGTAAAATCTTCATCTTCTTAATGTAATTGAATATTTCATGTTATAGTAGTTAAGAAATGAGCATGTGGTATATAGAATGAACTTTGAAAAGATTTGGATCATGTCGACATGTTAAAACCGAAAATGGACAAGTTAGCCATTTATGTTGAAATCAATTTAATTGTTAGTTACGATCGTCGCATGTTATAGAAAGAAGGGATTATAGTTGTTATAATCGATTGAGGCTATATAACATGTTAGAATAACAATTTGGATTGAAAAGGAATTGGAATGAACTTTATGTTGTTACATATTTTGAGCCGAGAATTGCCTTAATCTTTGGACAGTTTTGTATTAATTGTGGGGCAGAATTTTACACGTCCTGTTAAGGCGTGTAATCCCCTTTGGTTAGCTGAATTGATTGAGCCTTAAATGTGGCGTTTGGTTATTGTTTTTCGGGCCTTGAAAAAGGTGGAAAAATACGTAGAAACAAAGGAAGTGCTGTCCGATTTTCCGTAGAATTTGGTGACTTTACACTTAGAATATTCTACGTTTGAAGCTAGAGGTTAATGGACGTATTATGGCCATTATAGGTTGAAGTACTACGTATAGCGTATTCTACTTAAATGATGGAATAGCTATCAAAGTTAAGGTACTTTGGAGCATTTTGCTACTTGTCGATAATCGTCGCGAGGTATGTGAATCTCTTCCTTCTTTTGACATGATTCTATGTATGGAATATACATGTGGTGCTATTTCATGATTCCTTCTACTCTTAGAAGTTAAGAGGTATGTATGTTGATTTACTCTATGTAAAAGTTACGTCTAAGTTATCATAAGTTCTTACCAAGTCTTATGGGGGATGTTGGTAAGAGTCGTTAAGAAGTATTTGGAGTCGAGTTGACTTTGCTAAGTTACTGCACGAATGAGAATAAGTATCGAACAAGCCATTGCAGCGTTAATAAAAGAAAATGTATCGACAATCAATTAAATTAAAATGAGTAGAATTCTCCATCTGCATAGAAGCTAAGATAAGACAAAATTGTATTACATTTTCTAGATCATGGTTGCTTTAATAAGATCGTTATAAACAAGTATAACCTATTCACAACGCACAAAAGTATATGTTACTTAATTTAAAGAGTTTACGTTATGAAGTTTTAAGACTATGAACCTTAAATTCTTAAAAGGTTAAGAGACTTTATTTTTCAAGTTATGAGACTTGATTCTTAAAGGAAGGAATGACTTGATTTAAAAGTATAGAATACTTGATTTGAAAAGTATTGATTTCTTGATATTCTAAAGATAAGAGACTTGATTTCTAAAGTTAAGAAACTTGATTTCTAAAGATAAGAGACTTGAAGTATTTTGAAAGCTATGCAACTTGATTTGAAAGTATAAGTCTCTTGGTTATAACAAGAATGAATTTGTCTAAGACATAAAGAGTTATAACGACTTTATGGGAAGTTGGTTATAACAACTTTATGAAAGGTTAAAAGAATGGTTTTCTCTAGTAATGTAAACAAAGAAATGACTTGAAATAAAGAAGGGCAATTTGATTTAAAGGTACCAATTGCTTAAAGTTTTAAAGTAAGGGTCACTTGATTTAGAAGCCTAGAAATGTATTTCTAAAAATATAGTGACTTGTTTGAAATGTAGACATGTCTTGATACTACGGGTGTTAGTATCTTGGGGTTTTATATGAAAAAGAGTCTTTTGAAAAGAATGGAAGTACGTAGTACTTTGGGTTAAATTCCCGGATTTCTAATAACATGTTAGTGCCTTAAGTTAACTAAAATGAGAGTACATAATAATTAAGGCTAAGAAGTTAGGGGATTTCTTAACTTGCTTATGTTATGTATGATAAGCCGGTGGTGCTTATGTTATGTATGATAAGCCGGTGGTGCTTATGTTATGTATGATGTTCTAGAAGCGTTTATGCATGTTATAAAGATAAGACGGTAGTGCTTATGTTATGTATGATAAGCCGGTAGTGTTTATGTTATGTATAATAGCCGGTTGTGCTAGTGATATACTGTACATTACGGGGTCATTCCCCGGGTTTGTGGCATTTGCATATTCAGTGGATTTGCTACCCATGATGCGAGGAATACCTCATGCGAGTCCGTAGGGCTTATGCGGGTGAAATAGTCCTATGCGGGGCGGACCAGTCCTATGCGATGAGATTAACTCATGCGGGTCTATACGACTTATGCGGGCGGATACAGTCTATGCGAGGAAATAACCTCATGCGGGTCCATATAGCCTATGCGGGTGAAATAGTCCTAGGAGTTTGCCAAATGATACTATGGGCAGGTGGCCCTAAGTTGATCATAAGCTTCTTATTTTTATGCAGTATACCTTTATGTGCAGACTTATGTGACTTTATCGCGTCCCAGATTGGGTCGCAAGATACCTTTATGGCGCACTTATCTCGACTTTATCGCGTCCCAGATTGGGTAGGCGATACCTTTATGGGCGCACTTATGTGACTTTATCGCCCCCGTAACGGGTCGGCAAGATAGGCGTCCCTCCATAAAGGGTCGGATTATGTTATGCAAGATAAGTAAGTTATATGCTTAAGAACTTGATGATTTTTCCTAAGTATGTACGTAAGAATTTGACTATAACTCTTATTGAAAACGGGAAAAGATAATGATGTATTAAGTTCATGAGTTGTAATGTCATGGTAGGATCCGTATTTACTTTTATACTTTCCTGTCATTCTTTTGTACGATTATGATCCGCTTATTGTACCTTATTTCCGCTCCATATTCGGTGCACTAATCGACTTTTCGCCGGCCGCGTTAAATGTCCGCAGGTTTAGGTACACAATTGTGGATCCGCGGGCTTAGGATCCTGGTTCAGCATTTTGAGATGGCTCCAATGTTTCGGAGCTTGTCATGGCTATGTATATTCAGGGGTACGGCGGTGCCTTGTCCCGTCATAGTATTTGTCCAAAAATCTTAGATGTCTGTAGTCATATCTTGTGGATTGGGTTGTGTAAAGAAAAAAGAAAAAGGATGTGACTGCTTTTGGTTATATATGTATATATATGTCCAGGGAGGTAGCCTTATCGGCTAACCTGTTGTTTATGTCTTGTTGAATTATTTTATAAGTTTGATGTATGTTCCGCTGATTATCTCTGATGTATACATGTAAGTGGTGCCGGGTAGGGCACCAGTCGGTCGTGACACACCGACCCCTCTGGATTGGGGCGGGCGGCGAACTCATGACCCCGACCCGCCCTACCCAGCCACTTCGACCCGCCAGCCGAGCCACCGCCACGACCCGATCCCGCACCGTCCCGTTGGCCAGCCATAATTTAAATTTAAAAAGTTACTCTACCAAAAAATATTTTTACCTTTTGAGAAAATAAACAATTAACCTAAGGAAGGAGCCAAAGAAATGAATACACAAAGGGCTCGTTTGGTACGTCGCACTGGACTGTACTAATTTTATTGAACTGTACTGTATTAATATATAATGGACGATATTAGAGTATTAATATATAATGAATTGTATTTTTTTTATTTTTAATACAGTCCAGAGGAGACCCACCTGTTAGATGGGTCTCAAAACGATAATGATTAGTCATACAATAAAACGCTCACCAAATCAGTATTATTTTTGTCAGATACGTCAAATTTTAATACCAAAAGTAATATGTCAACAGCATAACTCCAGATTCCCCCGTCAGGCGCAAATCACGTGACCTCCAAAATCATAAGAAAAATGAAACCATCTGCATAGCTACCCTGAAGAACGAAGCTGCTTCTCTATTCCACACAGAAATCTACGATATGGCTATCGTCAACGATGAACGAGTGTTCGAGGAAGCACCAACTCATGATGAGGAAGTGGACGCCGAAGATGATGATGATGAGGAGGAGGAGGATAAAGAGGTGATACAGAGCTCCGGTAGTGGTCCACAAGTTCACTCTGTATATGGCGACGAGGATGATGACGACGATGAAGGTGATAGTGACGAAGATCAAGATGAAGAAGACGAGGTAATAAATCGAAATTACCTCTTTCTAATTTTGCCAGAATTACGATTTTACTCTTTTCATATGATATGGTTAATGTATATGTTGGTATATATGTGTTTTTCAATTGTTCCTGTTGAAATTTCCCAGATCTGCTCTACTTCACCAGTTTTAGTTGTTTGTTTAAGGTAAATAACATTTTTCTTGTATTAGCTTTAGTTTTAATATTGAAATTGCTCAGATCTGTGGTTGTTTTGATAGTTCTAGGGTTATTGTTCAACTTTTGAGTTTATTTGGCAATCTGCTGTTTGAAGGGAAGAAAAATACGCTCTGAATTTGAATTCACAGTTTTTTTATATAACATTCTAATATGGAATAAAGCTGCTAGTTTTATGAATATTCACAAATATATGGACCTTCAAATAAAATTTCTGTTATCTTTTTCTTCGAAGCTACTTTTGCCCTAGACAAAAGGCTCTCCCTTTGTATGTGCGCTTTTTGTATTGTATTGTATTGTATTGTATGGTGGGTTTTTGCATCCTGCACGATATCTGCAACCACTGAGATGACTAGAGTGGTATGGTGCTGTGACCTAGCGGTTTGAGGTTGTGATTTCCTTTTTGGGCTAAATCTATGTTTGCGTATCAGGTTGTTGTTTACCTAATACTTGATTACTATTCCCTTTGCTGTCAATTGAACGGATTTTCTACAAATGAAATTTGTGAACCTTGCATAGAATTTCACCTTTAACCACTCCAATCTTGTAAAAGCCTTTTAACTCATTTCCTTTTATGTCTTTCTGGCACTGATATATTATTCTGAACTGTATGTTAGGGGGATCTTGGGACGGAGTATCTTGTTAGGCCAGTGGCGCGTCCCGAGGATGAATTAGATGCTAGTGATTTTGAACCAGAAGAAAATGGTGAGGAAGATGCTTTCGAGGAGGAAGAGGACGACGATGAAGACACTAGGGGGAAGGTGGAGGCCCCACCAAAGAGGAAGAGATCAGGCAAAGATGACCCTGATGACTGATGGCGGTGGAGAGGATGATGAAAGACCATCTAAACGATAGGGCTTGGCCCATCTGGCTGACCCTTGGTATAGAGGTCAATCCCCCTCTTTTCCTATCTTTTGTTTAATTAAAACAAATACCTCTATAGAAAGACTTCATGTATGATGATGGTTCTTGTAGTTTAGATTTAATCACTGCTGGAGCTTACATAGTGAAGTTGGGATTGTGACATCAGTTTAATTTAGTTTTGCTAAGAACTTTGATTCTAGTTTAGCTGCAAGTGCAAGTTTTTATGTGTTGTGTTCTTAGTCGTTAAGGTCTGTTTAGTCTGCCGGATGCTATTTTGGTGCAAATATATATGGTGGGCTTAGTTTAATTGTTCAGTTTTATTACATATTATCAATGCATTTTTGGTGCTCGCACGCTTCTCTTGATCCTACAAAAGATAAGGGTAGAAATAGCGCGATAGCGCCACGTTCGATCCTGCGTAAACCTTCTTGGCGCACACTGGAATGCCACAATGTAGTTAATCGGTGGCGTGGTTTGCGCTATCATCACCCGGGAGTTCACTTGTACTGAAAGAGTAGCACGCGGCCTTCGCCGTAAAAAACAAAAAAAAAAAAAAAAAAAAGGGTTTAACATAGTTGTGAAGTCTTGTAAGTTGTGTTGGATCTTAAAATATTTGGGCGGCCTGACCTTAGGCTTATTGGACTAAAAAGGAGCCTTTGGGCCTCCATTGCAAATAAATTGACTTTAACGAGTCACGTAAAAAGGTTATCAGTGGCTGTTGGATGCGACACAAATGTTAAAATTAATAAATAAGAAATCCATGAGAGAGAGAATTGCATGTGGACAACATAGCGGGGTTTTTTCAACTTTCTTTTTACAATCTTCACCCTGTGATTGCATTTGCACTCAATAGACGTGCGGGTGGCTTTTTAGAGATTTCAGTAGTTCATCAACTGTTCTTTTTTGATAGACTAGTCAAGCATGTTAATGGAATACATCTATCTATATCTGGAACACTATTGTATCTAGGGCGGTTAGCGGTCCGGATACTCCTAGTAATTATCCGAGAATCGGATTGATACTCGGACCGGTAAATCTGGACCGATACTCGGACCGAAAAGTTAACGGTCCGGATATGAGTACCAAAATATTACCTGGACTGATAAGGAGCCGGACCGATAAGGTTCGGTCCGGTCCCGGATCTGGACTCAGGACTATTCATACTTTTGTTCTAGAAATGAAAAATTATTAATTCTTCCACATCTTTTTAGTGCATGTTTGGATTGACTTTTGGGTACCCAGATTCTTTCGTGAAAATCAGAAAATTGACATGTTTGGATTGTTATAATCAATTTTGTCATTTATTTCAATTTGAATTTTATCCTTTCCTTTATTACCCTTTTTAATTTTCATCAACAACTCTATCCACTTTCATTACTCTATTTAAATATCTAGAAATAATTACTAATTTTTTTTTTAATATACAACTTTCATTATCCTCTTTAAATATCTAGAAATAATTACTAAAAAAAATTAAATATACTACTCATGTTCTGTTTTAATTAAAAAAATCAAATATACTACTAAAGTTAACATTTGTGTCATGTGTAATTGCAGATTGGAATTTTAAATTCTTCAAACATCTTAACGTTGTCCGATTATACGAGGATTATTCATCTCTTTTTCCTATTGTCTTCTTTCAAATACTCCGAATATTATTATTATAATATATTATGTTATATTTTGAACAAACAAGAAATAAATATACCCAAGTTGAAGTATCGAAATTTTTTATTATTTTTGAAGAATTGCACAGCGCGACGCCTCCTCCCAAGGCGCGACTGTGGCGTGAAAAATCATGGAACTTAGCGCCGCGGCTCGCTAGATGGTCACGCATAGGCTCCAGTGATTTTTCACGATTTGTAATAATATTTAAATACTATTTGAACTTTAAATTAGTATTGTAATAATATTCTACTAATATTTAAGTACTATATTGCACTTTAATTTCTATTATCTATTTGTAATTTTTATTTACATACTTCCATTTTTTAGTAATTTTTATTTATATATATTGACTAAATGTCAATTTTGGTAATTCTACGTTCAAAAACAATTTTGATCAAAACTATCCAAACATAAATCAATTATAACAATCACTTTTACATTGTTGCATCCAAACATAAATCAATTCTATCAGAATCAATTATGTCCACCGCTAATCCAAACACACCCTTAGATTTGTTTTTAACTATAGGTTGTATCACAAAATTAATTCCAAAAAGTGGAGGTGTAAGGTGTGTTCGGTATGGAGGAAAATATTTTTAAAATTTTCATGTTCATTTGATAAAAAAAATGGAAAAATATTTTCTTTAGAAAAATAACTTTCTTAAAAATAAGAAAAATAACTTTCTAATAAAGGTATGGAGAACAAGTTTCAAAAGTAGCATTCAATCAACTTTCATCGACCATGAAAGAAGTACAAGATGATTTTGAACCACTGAGTCCCATCTCAACAATCAGCTATAGAGAACAAATCTACTGCACAAGGAGTTAGAGAGAAGTTTCTCTCACTAAGAAAACGCTCTCAACGTTTCCCTTAGTTGCTCCTTAGGTTTCTTCCTCTTCTTCCCCCCCCTTAGATTTTCGTTTGATTCATTATGGTTTGATTGTTATTGTCCACAATATGAAAAAGTCTAAACGTTACACACGTTCTAGCAATGATTCAGGAGGTTCAGGCAGTTCGGCTAAAGCTAGAACAAAGAAGAAAAAAGAATGGCGAGAGTCCAACAATTGCAGGAAAATCTTATTCCGCAATCTCGGACCCTTCCGTGTTGGTTCATATTACTCGGACTCGCTTTCCTTTAGAAAATGTAGTAGATGATTCTATGCTACAAAGGATACATGAATGGGGCAAAAATATCGAAATTGAAAGCTTGGATATTAGTGAGTTTGAAGCGCGAACTTAGCGGGACCATTGACGCCACAATGCTACTATGGTGGTTGATCATTCCACGGGCCAATTTGTTGGTAAAGGGATCATTTCGGAAGAACTAGACGATCGCTCCAGAATTAGTACCGACACTACACGGAAATTATCTCGGGTTAGCGGAAAAGGGATAAAATCTAGGCGGACATTGCAATTGGTGAAGCGAACACGATGGCATTCTCGGGTCCAAACCGGTCGGGCGTGGGTCAAAAGTTCTTGGCGGGTCGTGCGGTGTTCATGGGTCCAAGAGTAATCATGTCTTGTTTGATTCGAAGTCGGTTGAAAGCATTGATGGTACTTATCCCCGAAGTTCAACGCGGGTGTCGAGAGCAAACTTCAATGCCGGAAGCGATGTGACTACTCTATTACGGATCGGGTCTTGGGTCGGAAGGCTAAGGCGGGTCACGAAGATAACAATGATACTAGGAATATGCACTCTGCAAGGATCAAGATCGGATGTGGAATACGAAGGGTTTATCCCCAAGAACTCTAACGCCATTATTGAGGTGCCGAGGCGTCACATTAACGCCGGGTATCAACATGTCACTCCAACCACGGGCCTTTATGATGGTCCGATTTCCAGCGGGCGGGGATAACCTAGGGACATTAACTACCCCCGTTTTACAAGGAGCTAAGTCGGTGGTGTGTTCTAACGTTCTTATTGAGGGTCTTGGCGTCGCGCATTTATGAGGCGGTATCAATGACTCTCAATAACTCGGGACTTTATGATGGTCTTGGTTCCAAGGCGGATCGAGAGGACAATCTAGGGGCATTGACTACTCACGTTACACGAAGAGCAAGTCAATTGTGAGAAACAAAGCTATTTCTATGTCCAAGAGCCTAGGAACTCCATAACCATCAATGATGCAAGAGCGAGGCGTCGCACATTTATGGCGGGTATCAATGACTCTCTAATAACTCGGGACTTTATGATGGTCTTGGTTCCAAGGCGGATCGTGGACAATCTAGGGGCATTGACTACTCACGTTACGAAGAGCAAGTCAATTGTGAGAAACAAAGCTATTTCTATGTCGAGCCTAGGAACTCCATAACCATCAATGATGCAAGAGCCGAAGTCAACATTGAATGAGGCGGGATTGAAGTGCCTTCTCGTGATTCAAGTCAACAACCCAGTTTCTTTAAGTGTCACCAATGAAGCCTTCCTACTTTAGCTAGTTTGCTAAGTGGAGCCAATCTCAAGAATCACAACACTCATTTCGTCTTTAACACTTCCTGATTCGGTAGAGTCCTAAACATCCCCTCTCTCATCTAATACCACTTCACTACTTCACGAATTTCACAACACCACACCCTTCTATCTCATCTTCCTTCTATTCCTTACGAAAACCAACACAAATTCCTACTCCTCCCAAATGGCACGCAAATCATCTCTTCTATTGCGGGCTGACTCACTCCACTACCCTTCCCCTCTGCCTATACCTCCGGATATACCTCCCAATTATTTACACACTAATGCACTTCTAAACCACATCATATCCCTACCACGGCCACAACTCACAACAATCTTCCCACAAACCATGGCAAAGGTCCCTTCCTCAAAAAGACTTATCTTTGAGTCTTTGCGGGAACTAGGATTGAGGCAAAAGGTATGAAGTTACAATTTATTGAACAACAAGGGAGGAAGTAAAAATAGATCTTGAGGATGAAGTTCCTTTCATAGAAACTTGGGGCTATTGCCTAATAGGTTGCTTCACTGTCCTTTCGGGAAGAGAAGCGTGAATACGATTGTGAAAGGATGGGAGTTAAATGCGTATTATACCATATGGCAAAGGTGGGCGATGTTCAAATTCATGACGGAGGAAGAGCGCACTAATGTACTTCACGGAGGCCCTTATATGGTCTACGGAAAACCATGATGCTCAAGGCTATCAATAAAGGAGTTCTTATAACGGATGATTTGTTTATGGACATTCCTATTTGGGTCACTTTCGGACATTCCCCTTTCTATTTGGAGTGCAACGGGCCTTAGTAAGATTGCTTCACGTGTAGGAAAACCTCTTTACAGACCAATATACTAAGGAAAGGTCTAAAATGAACTATGCAAGAGTTACAGTGGAAGTGGATGTTAGCAAGTAACGATAATGGATTTTGTCGTCAATCTCCCGATAACGTAAAGTATACTCAAAGGGTAAACTATGAGAATTACCGGACTTTTGCTATCATTGTGCGGCTTTTGGACACAACCACTTGAAGTGTAGGAAGGCGAGGATGATGTCAACATTGAAGAAGCTCTAAAACACGTAATCTTGAGGTACCCCAACAAGGATGATTCTATTCGTTTGAAGGTCAACAAAGTGCAGGTGGAACCAACCCTCCTCATCCACCAACTTCTCAACATCCGTAGATGCCGATAACTTGATGGACATTGAAGAAAGCGTGCACACAACACCTCCGGTGCGGAAGCTTGGGAGAAGTATCACGTACGCGGGTCCTCCGGTTTTGGGTCATTCTCGCCCATCATGTTTGCGGGATTCTCTAGCAAAGTCCTCACCGCCTAATTCTCACATTGGCGTTACACAACATGTTAGGATGAGGGTGAGTCAAAACATTCGATTACGAGATGCCTATGAACCCGCGCCGTTGGATGAAGTTACATACAACGGTGCTCTACGGAAAAGGCTCGGCTTGTGTCAAATGCGTTAACTTTGAACGCATGGAACATAGCTTGGCTGGTACACAAGTTATGGCTTCCAAGAACAAAGATGATGGATGGCAAGAGGTTTTGTCCAAAAGAATGGGCCAAAGCGATGGGAAGCGAAAGCGACTAAGCGCGGAGTGCTAATAAAACCTCCTTTGTTTCCTTATGAAAATACTTTGTTGGAATGTCCGTGGTCTTTGCGGACAAAGGGATAGGGCTGCCACGCAAGCTCTAGTGTGTAGTATCACAAAACAGCATGACGCGCTATGATTTGTCTTTTGGAAACCAAGCTATCACAACCAAGGACGAGTCTTTCTACTCAAAGATTCAAAGCGGAAGTTTTGCTCAAACTTGGAATTCATCGAGGCGGTAGAATGCTATTACTTTGGGATCCATCCAGGTTTGTTGCGAAGTGCTTGGTATGGACTCTCGATATCCATGTCCGGCAAGTTGCAATATAACACAAGTGTCCTTCCTGCCACATTTGTGTACCCGGTTTATAGCATCTCGGATAGAAGGATGCTTTGGCATCACCTTTCTCACTGGGCGTTGGCATCAATAAGCCTTGGATGATTATGGGAGATTTCAACACTTCATCGCAACCCTAATGATAAGGTGGGGTCCTCCTCTCACGCTTACGCACTTAGGGATCTTGAGATTTCGGGAATTCTAACGACTGTAAGACGCCCTTCAACCTGGTTCCTTCTACACTTGGACGAATGGTTCGATTTGGTCTAAGCTTGATAGAGTGTTGATGAATCAAAATTGGAGTGATTTGACCTTAGAATGCAAGGCCAATTTCATGCCTATGGAGCCTGTCTCGGACCACTGTCCTGTGATAGCCACGATTATTGCATCCTATAATGTTGGGAAACGCCCTTTCAAGTTCATGAATATGTGGCTTTCTCACCCAGCCTTTGAGAACATTATGACTTCATGTTGGAGACAAGACATATGGGTAATCGCTCAATTGTCCTTGCCTTCCAAATTGAAAGCCTCAA
Organism: Przewalskia tangutica; assembly: GCA_029844215.1. Taxonomy (NCBI): domain Eukaryota; kingdom Viridiplantae; phylum Streptophyta; class Magnoliopsida; order Solanales; family Solanaceae; genus Przewalskia; species Przewalskia tangutica. The sequence continues at coordinate 93,602,041 of CM056721.1, forward strand.
GCAACCTTTAAGGGCTTTGAACATAAGTGACTTTGGAGGTATCGAACAAAGAGCAAAAGGCAAACATAGAGTTCAAGGAGGCTATCAATGCACACATGGAAAATCCCTTTGATGAGGAGCTTAAAGCCAAGGTTAAGTCCTCAAGAGCTAGAGCAAACACTCCATGGAAGTGAAAGACACTTCATAAGGCAGAAGTCAAGACAGAAGCACTTGATTGGAAGTGATAGATGTTCCAAATACTTTCATAGTTTGATCAAAAGGAGTAATGTCAGGAACTCCATTAACTTTCTTGTTAAAGCTAATGGTACTATCACTACATCACCAGAAGAAGTCAGGAAGTTGCTTGTTGAATTTTACAAAGATCTATTAGGTACTTCCGACCCACTACCAACTTTGATCCTGATGTGTTCAACTATGGCCCAAAGTCGAGTGAAGAAGAGAGACTACGCTTTTGCATTTCATCACCCCAAAGGAGATTTGGGAAGCACTCTCGATATAGGCAATGACAAGGCACTGGACCGGATGGTTATACTCACGCTTCTTCTTCAAGAATAGATGGAAAGCCGTGATGTTGTAAGATGTGTCCAAGAGTTCTTCTCATGGAGTTCTTTTGAAGCGGGTTAATCATACCATCATTACCTCGCTACCAAAACTGACCATGATCCCAAGGTAAATGATTTCGAGCCCATCGATTGACTAATGTGATCTATAAGATCATCACAAAGATTCTAGCTAACAGAATGGCATTGATCCTTCCTTCTCTCATTGACAAATCCCGGGGCTTTTGTGAAAGGAAGAAACATGATGGACAACGTATATGTGGCACAAGAGCTTGTGAGAGGATTTAATAGAGCCGAGTCTCACCAAGATGTATGCTTATGGTGGACCTTCAGAAAGCATTCGATCATACTTGGAGCTTCCTCGACCGTACTAAGAAGTCTAAAATTTCCGCAGATTTACAAGATGGATCATGGAATGTGTTAGCTCAACCTCCTTCTCCCTTTCTATCAATGGTGAGCTACATGGATACTTCAAAGGAAAGCGCCTAAGACAAGGTGATCCTATGTCCCCTACTCTCTTTATCTTGTGCATGGAATACCTCTCAAGGTCGCTTAAAATGAAGGCGTGAGGCAAGAGCTTTCATATTTTCCAAAGTGTAAGAAATTAGGCATTACTCATCTAGCATTCGCGGATGACCTCATGCTTTTTGCCAAAGGAGATATATCTTGATTGGGATTCTTATGGATTGTCCGGAAGAGTTGGAGGTCGCCTCAGATTAACTCTAACCCCGCTAAATCCTCTGTCTACTTAGCGGGAATGCATACTACGTCGGGACTTGATATTGACGAGTGGGTTTCGCCATTGGAAGCTTTCCCAGACGATACTGGGGATCCCTTTGTCCCAATTTCGTCTCGGTGGATCAATTTGCCCCATTCACTAGTGCTATTTCGAATTACATTCGTAAATGGGGCATCACACCCTTTCTTACGCCGTGTGGAACTAATCAGTCGGCCGCCCGAGGTTGAGAGCTTTGGTTCCGGGCACTTCCTATCCCGGCCACTATTATCAACAAGGTACGGTCTGCTTGTATTCAATTCTTATGGGGGGGGGAAACCACCAAGAGTTGCTCGATATCATTTGCTCGCCTCAAACCGGGCGTGGCTTGGGTCTTATGAACATCAAGGAATGGAATCATGCCCTGCTATCCGGGACGATTTGGCAAACTCACACTAAGCCGATTCTCATGGGTCCAATGGATCAATAGCCACTATTTGAGAGATATTACAATTTGGGACTATGAGGTGCGCCCTAGGGACTCCCTTTATTCAAAAGATTTGGGATTAGCGACAAATTTATTTCTATCTTTGGTAGCCATGGTGATGCTATTGACGGCTTTACAAAATGTTGTGCCAACGGTATATTTGATTCAAGCCTCGTATATGATATCTTGCGCACTCCGCAAGCTAAAAAGCCTTGGATGTCACAAATTTGGAAAGGATTCATTCCTCCTAAATTCTCTTTTACTATGTGGCTAAATTGCAGAAAGCGGTTAGCTACAAAGGATACTCTATCATTTCTCAACTTGGAGGATAAATCTTGCGGATTCTGCAAGCAAGCTAATGAAACAAGGGAACACCTCTTCTTTGCCTGCCCCTATACACACATGAGTTGGAAGAGCATAAAAGATTGGTTGGGTATTAGAAGAGAGATGACAATCATGAAAGCTCCCTTAAATGGATTAAGAAAGAACACCGCGGGACAAGCATCCAAGCCAAAGCTATTTTGCTTACTTTTTGCATAATGGTTTATGAGATTTGGAGGGCAAGAAACACAATGCTCTTTGAAGGCACAAGCTTGCCGGCAGAAGAGGTCATTGCAAGAATCAAAACAACATCTTATAGAGTTCTCTATGATTTTATCCCCTCTTGTAGTGACACCTTTTGAGTGACCACCCCTCCCCTCTATCTCTTCTTGTTTGCATTACGTTGAGGCTTGAGATACCTCAACGACTGATTGTAGCCACTTCCTTTTCGTTATTAGTAATAATATTTGCATTTACTTAAAAAAAAAAAAAAACTTTCATCGACCATCCAACCCACCCCACAAATGACAAAACCCCAACCACTCCCACATTCCATGCATGCCTCCACCCCCTCACCCCAAACCCTGCCGCCTCCCTACCCCTCCAATTTTTATTTTATTTTTTTATTTTCTACACCACTCCCTCCCACCACCCAATTCACTCACCCTCCAACCCCTCCAATTTGTTTTTTCTAAAAAACGTTTTCAATTATTTTTTTGATTTTCTACACCATCCATCACCGCCAGCTGCGAACCCCTTCCCAAAAAAAAAGATTTTTTTTTTTCTATACCCCCACCCCGACCACCCTTTCAAAAAAATTAATTAAAAACAAAGTTTTAATTTTTTTTGGCTTTCTACACCCCCATCCGAAATTTTTATTTTTTTCTAAAATAAAGTTTTATATTTTTTTTTTGGTTTTTTACATCCCCTACCCGCGACCCCACCACCCCCTCAAAAAAAAATTATTTTTTACACCACTCACCAATCCCCCCGGTGTTTCGCACCCCTATCTCCTCCCGAATTTTTTAATTCATATATTTTATATTATTTTATTTTTATATAAAAAAATGTGATTAAATTTGGTGTGTGGGTTTAGTTGGGGGTGGGGCAAGGGGTGGGATGCGGGTAAGAATAATTTCTCATTTTTTATAAATATTTTATAAAAATAAAATTTATGAAATAAAAATTGAGAGGGAGAGGGGTGAGGTGGATGTAGGGTTGGGTGGAACAGTTGGGTGTGGGTGAAGATGAAGTGCATTTGAGGATGGTGGTTGGGTGGGGTGAAATTGATTGGGTGGTGGAGGATGGGTGGGGGGGTGTTGGTGGGTGTGGGGTGACGGGATTGGGGGAGCTTAGGTGCGTATTTTCCAAAAAATATTTTCTATTAACCAACTTAACATGAGAAAATAAATAAGAAATTCACTTATTTTCTATAAAATATTTTTCAGAAAAACATTTTTCGTACAAAACATTTTCCTTCCTTCCAAATACAGCCACAGTGTTTTAAAAGCAAAGGTACACACGGGGTGCAGTAAGCCCAGTGACTTTTTGAAATAAAATAAAATTTAAAAAAAGATTAAAAATGAAAACTTATAGAGTATACTCTAAAAATTATATTAGAATATTGAAAGGAAAATAATTTTGCTACTTGTTAACTATCTAGGGATAATGATAATATGATATACTCCCTCCAGAATGATTTATAAGCAAAAATAAGCTAATTTTTTGGAATGGAATATAAGCAAAAGTAATTTGTTATGACTAAAATAGTTTTTATTTTTATTTTTAACAACTTATTTATGCCTCTTCTGAAACAAGGTGATTTTTAATTTCCAATGATCCTAATTTACTCCAACTTAATTCAATGTTTGTTTTTAAGTTCATGTTGAAAATATTTATTAAACGTGAAATAAAGTTAATCCTATTAATTATGACTCGAACAATTGGGGCCCCGCACGTAGGAAATTTTGTTTCCACACACGTGCACACATAGTGTCAAGGATCGTAATTTCCTTAATGGAAGAGATATTGGTACGTATACGAATTGTTTTGAGACGTAAGGTAATAGACGGTTATTCGCCAAATGACGTTGGTTTCACGTTGGTAAATGAAGGAAGAAGTGTACAATGTGTTAAAAGATGAAACGAGTCATGAATCGGGCCGCGGCGGCAAGTGACCGCGGGCCGAGCGCCGCGCGCAAGGAGTCTTTGGAGGCCAGCCGCTTTCACGCAGGCTACGACGCCAAATATCTGAAGTTTCGGCGTCACGGCGCCACTCTGCAGGGCCGCGACGCTGTGCCTCTGAAGTTTTGGAGCCGCGGCGCCTCCCTGCAGGCTCACGGCGCTGTGACCATTTTCAGTCCGTTGGAGAAGAATAAAAACTGACGTTTGAGCTGACTTTGGATGATTAACTCCTCATTATTCTTCTCTTGAATTCAGCCATTACTTGGCTGAATTGTAACTCCATACTAATGATCATTACTTGTGTCACGACCCGAACCCCCGGGCATGCGACTGGTGCCCTACCTGGGCACCCTTATACCCTCCCAACACATATACCAATAGCGGAAGCATTAAATAACTCAAAATACCTCATGATAAAACCGTCAAGCCAACAAGGCCTCCACTGTACATATATTAAACCATAACTTATTACAACTACCTGAGTCCAGCCCACATATGAATACAAACCTCTAAGAGTTTGGACCCTATCTATGACGGGACAGTGCCCCGCCATACCCCTGAATGTACAAAAACTTACAATACAATAGATCTGTACTAAAAAGATAAGCCTCCGGAGTGAATGGAGCTTTTTCCCAAAAACTGAATAGAGATCCTAAGAGCGAGGATCAACAAACCGTGTACATACGCCTGCGGCATTAAACGCAGCCCCCCGAGGAAAGGGGGTCAGTACGAAAGATGTACCAAGTATGTGAAATTGTAAGTACTGTAAATGAAATCATAATAGTCCAAAACATAACAGGAATCAAGTATGATAATCAAAATATCAGTACAACTATGCCTTGTAAAAAGTGATAGAAATGAGAGTCGACGTACCTTTTAAAATATGCCTTTTAAAATTAAGATCAACTGTGTCATTTTAAATCATGAAATCATTTCCATTTTAAAGTGTGAAATCCATGTAAAGCCTGCCCATTAAGGTATACTGCCCGGCCCATTCTGGGACGTGGTAAAATCATATAAAGTCTTCTCACAAGGTATACTGCCCGGCCCATTCAGGGACGCGATAAAGTCATATAAAGTCTGCCCGCCAAGGTATACTGCCCGACCCATTCTGGGACGCGGTAAAGTCATATAAAGTCTGCCCTCAAAGGTATACTGCCCGACCCATTCTTGGATGCGGTAAAGTCATATAAAGTCTGTCCTCAAAGGTATACTGCCCGGCCCATTCAGGGACGCGGTAAAGTCATATAAAGTCTGCTCACCAAGGTATACTGTCCGACCCATTCTGGGACGCGATAAAGTCATATAAAGTCTGCCCACCAAGGTATACTGCTGTCACGACCCGACCCCGGGCCCGCGACTGGTGCCCTACCTGGGCACCCTTACAGGTATACATCAGAGATAATTAACGGAACATACATGAAACTTATACAAAAAATCAACAGAAATAAAATCAACAGGTTAGCCGATGAGGCTACCTCCCTGAATAAAAAAAACATAACCGAAGCAGTTGCCTCCCTTCCTTTACAAAATGACCCACAACATGTGACTACAGACCTCTAAGAGTTTTTAACATAACAACTGTGGCGGGACAGGGCCACGCCATACCCCTGAATATACATGAATCTACAACCTCAGGGGAAACCGTACCAAAAGATAAGCCTCCGGAGCAAATGGAGCTTTCCAAGAACTGAACAGTGATCCAAAGAGTGTGGATCAGCAAGCTATGTACCTCAACCTGCGGCATGAATGCAGCCCCCCGAAGGAGGTCAGTACGAAATATGTACCAAGTATGTGAAATCAAAATATCAGAATGAAATCATAACGATCATAAAAAGTGGAGACATGTATGATAACCAAAATAACGATAATCGTGCCTTACCAAAGTGAAAGTAATGAAAGTCAGTTTTACCTTTTAAAGACTATTTCAACACATGAACAATAGTCACACAGGGCTACCGACACAAGCCCTCAAATATCATCACATAGTCCAGTACGGGTCTCAAGCCCACAATATCAAAGCATGCCCGTGGAATCCCCCATCACTGCCGGCGGCTATAAGTGAAGAATATAACCATGTGACGCGCCCGTGGCATCCTACCTCACCGCTTCGCACACACCTACAATACATATATGTATCTATACCCCGCCGTGGAATCCCCATCATGCCGATCGTGCGTGTAACATATAACCACGTGACGCGTGGCATCCTACCTCACTGTGCGTACATATACAATACATATATATATATATATCTCATGCCCGTGGAATCCTCATCTCGTACATGGCTTCATGGAGATCTAATCCATGGGTAATAATCGTATATAACATGCGTGGAATCCTCATCTCGTACATGTTTTCATGGGAGCTAGTCCACGAGTAATAGTCGTCATAACATGGTCGCATGCCGGAATCCCTCATCGTATAAGCATGTCCATGGGTAATAAAACACATCCGGGAATCTAACCCGCCTCCTGGTCGCATGCCCCGGAATCCCTCATCGTATAAGCATGTCCAAGGAGTAATAAAGACAATCCGGGAATCTAACCCGCATCCTGGTCGCATGCCCCGGAATTCCACATCGTATAAGCATGTCCAAGGATCAATCACAATGGAAGCATACCCGTGGAAGCCTCCACACCGCTGTGACGCCCAAGTAGGTTCACAACAAGACATCCGGCCCTCCAACTGAGAGTCACGGCAACGTAAACATATAATACTTGCACTCAAGGCTATCACAAGCAAGCATATGCAAGTTCATTAAATCTTTAGACTTTCATTTTTATATACTCAAGACACTTTTCGTTTCACATAAAAATCCGGGAATTTAACCCAAAGTACTACGTACTTCTATTCTTTTAAAATGACACTTTTTCATATAAAACTTCCAAGATACTAATGACCGTAGTATCAAGTAATATCTACTTTTCAAGACAAGTCACAATACCTTTTAGAAATACATTTATAGGCTTCTAAATCAAGTGACTTCTTTCCTTTAAAACCTTAAGCAATTGACGCCTTAAAATCAATTTGCCTTTCATTATTTCAAGTCATTTATCATACTTACATTACTTAGAGTAAACCACTCTTATAACTTTCCATAAAGCTATTATAACCAACTTCCCATAAAGTTGTTATACTAACTTTATACATTAGGCAACTACATTCTTTTTATAACCAAGAGACTTATACTTTCGAAACACCAAGTATCACATACTTACAAAATACTTCAAGTCTCTTATCTTTTAGAATGTCAAGTAATCAATACTTTCCAAATCAAGTATCCTATATTTTTAAATCAATTCATTTCTTACTTTAAGAATCAAGTCCCATAACTTGAAAAATAAAGTCTCTTAACCTTTTAAGAATTCATAGTTCATAGTCTTAACACTTCATAACGTAAATTCTTTAAGTTAAGCAACATATGACTTATGTGTGTGAGTAGGTTATACTTATTTATAACAATCTTATTAAAGCAGTCATGATCTAGAAAATGTAATACAATTTTATCTTATCTTAGCTTATATGCAGATGGAGAATTCTACTCATTTTAATATAATCAATTGTCATTACATTTTCCTTTATTAACGCTGCAATGACTTGTTTGATTCGTATTCTCATTCGTGCCGTAAATTAGCCAAGTCAACTTGGCTCCAATATACCTCCTAACGACTCTTACCAACATCCCCCATAAGACTTGGTAAGAACTTAGGATAACTTAGACATAACCTTTACATAGAGTAAATCAACATACATACCTCTTAACTTCTAAGAGTAGAAAGGAACATGAAATAATACCACATGTATATTCCATACATAGAATCATGCCAAAGGAAGGAAGAGGTTCACATACCTTGCGACGATTATCGACAAGTAGCAAAATGCTCCAAAGTACTTCAACCTTGATAGCTATTCCATCCTTCACGTAGATTATGCTATACTTAGTACTTCAACCTATAATGGTCATAATACGTCCATTAACTCCTTACTTCAAACGTAGAATATTCTAAGTGCAAAGTCACTAAATTCTACGGAAAATCGGACATCACTTCCTTTGTTTCTACATACTTTGCCATATTTTTCAAGGCCGAATTCAATAACCAAACATGCCACATTTAAGGCTCAACATACCAACCAATCAAAGGGGATTACACGCCTACAAGACGTGTAAAATTCCGCCCCACAAATGATACAAAACAATCCAATAATACAATGTCATTCTCGGCTAAGGTGCAACAACATATCATTTTTTCCAAATCCTTTTCAATCCAAGTTGTTTAGTATAACTTGTTACAAAGCCGCAATCGATTATAACAACTATAATCTTCAAGTAGATTACATGCGACGATTCTAATTAACGACCAAATTGTATTTCAATTTCAAAGGGCTCACAATGCCAATTCGGCTAAAGGTTTCCACAATCCATATCACTTATCAAACCTTACTACATATACCTGATGCTAGTTAAAATGTAAGGCTACAACAATATGAAATCTTATAACACTAAGAGAACAAGATTGTTACCTTAACGAGCCTTAATCCAACTTCAAGATCCGAAGTCGCTCCCTAGAAACTTAGAGTCTCTCCTTGACACTCCAATCCGCCACTTGAAGCCCTTGGAAGATCACAAACAACTTCCCTTAAGTTTCCAATCCAAACCTAGGAAAGTGACTAGGTTTTCACCTTGCGACTAACGTGAAAACGTCGTTTTTCCGAAATCTTTCTATTGAGATATCCTTACAATACCCTTAGGGACCTTGGGTTAAAGTCTTGTGAATAATGGATCAAAACTACAAATTTTTTTGTGTGGAACCTAGCCAAACCCGAGAGCCTCTTTTCTTGGCACAAATGTTCTCTAATTTTTCTAAGTGTTGAAGACAAGTCTTGCACTAGTGTAGTGAATATAGAACATAATGGAGGGCTTAGATTGCAACAAATGTGTGGCTAGGATGAAGAACACTTGGATAATTAGCCAAGTGGACAAGTTGACAAGTCAACAATCTCAAGCTTGAAGACTTATCATCCACAATGGTCAAATGACCATTCTACCCTTGCATTAAATTGTTATACCCCGTAGTTCTGGCCATACGTGTGAGAGCGTACGAAAGGAGTAAGACTTAAAATTTTCGAAAGATAGGTTGACGGATTGTTTCGGACGGGTTTTTGGTCAACTTTGGGGCGGGTTATGACCTGGTACATTGAGAATTACTAGGTGTTTCAAAGGCCTAATGCGTAGTTCGTTGAGTCTAGTTTGCAACGCAACCAACCGTTCATCGATAGGACATCGGAGTAGGAAGTTATGTGAGTTACAAGTTCAGTGCGCAGACGGACAGAAGGGTGTTTCGGGCAGGAGCCACAGGGCCGCGGCGCCGAAAAGATCTGAGGGTTCGCTGAAGTTGTAGCGCGGAATCGGAGTCTGCGCGCCGGAATGTTCAGGAGTCGGCAGTTTATTGCGCGGCAGCGCCGAGGCGGGTTCTGCGAAGTTAAGTGGGAAATTCTGCACTGTTTTGTTTTAAAAGAGGCCATGGGTGGGTGACAAGTGTCCCCCCCATCTGATTTTTGCATGTCTTATATATTGACCAAGTCTTGAAGACTTGGTCATCTTTCAAGTCCTTCTCTCTCTCTAAAGCTAAAGCTCTCACTTCTCTCTAGAATTCCAAGAGAAATTCAAAGCTTGAGGAAAATCTGAAAAAGTGTGGCAAGAAGGGAGCTTGTGGCTAGCTTGTAGGAGTTATTGTGGTGGTGTTCTTGGAAAGGAGGCTAGCAAAGTTGTTGGAATAATTTTGGCTAAAGCTCTAAGGTAACAATTCTTCTCTTGTAGCTAGTTACTTGTGTTGCATGTGAAGAAGAAGGAATTTGTAGTAATAAATAATGCTCTTAGATTCTTTGCATGTAAGAAATGTGGTTTGGGTATGAAGTCGAATGAAACTACTAAATACTAAATGTAGGAATTCAAGCTGGATTGGTTAAGAAGGTTATGTGAGCAGGTTGTAGCCTAAAAATTACCTTAAACTTGTTAAGTTAGTTGCTATACATTGTGGGGCAGAATTTTACACACCCAAGTGTAGTTGTGTAATCCCCTTTGAAATGTTTGGATTGTTGGGCCTTAAATGTGGCGTTTGGATGTTGAATTCGGCCTTGAAAAAGGTGGCAAAGTATGTAGTAACAAAGGAAATGCTGCCCAATTTTCCATAGAAATTAGTAACTTTGAACTTGGATTATTCTACATTGAACTAGAGGTTAATAAGCGTATTATGGTCATTATAGGTTGACATATTACGTGCGGTATTTTGGAATTAGCAAGTGGATTGACCGAAGAGGTATGTGGAGCTTTCTTATCTCTTGAGCATGAGTAGTTGTACCTATGTAGTACGGTAGACGTACAAGATTTGACATTCTTCACTTGTTTTAAGTATATGATACTTGTTTCGTTTAAAAGTATAAGTTCCTTGGATATAGGGAGATGTGTTTGACTAGTGTATAATGGTAATATAACAACTTTATGGGAAGTTGGTTGTATTGGCTTTATGAAAGATTAATAAGGAAAGGTTTACTCCAAGTAGAATAAGTACAGATAAAGGATTTGAATTTGTGGAAGACAAATTGTTTTTAGGGCATTAATTGCCTAAGGTTTTAAAAGAGATGAAGTCACTTGATTTTAGAATCCTATTGTATTTTTTAAAGGTAAACGTGACTTGTTTTGAAAAGTTGTCATGACTTGATACTACGGTTATTAGTATCTTCGGAGTTTTACATAAAAGGGAGTCATTTTCTTAAAAGGTTTAAGGAACGCGGTACTTGGGTTAAATTCCCGGATTTTCTTTTAAAATGACATGTAGTGCCTTAAGTAACTAAAATGAGAGGATGTACTAGAAATGTTATTAAGAAGTTAGGAGATATTCTTAACTTGCTTACGTTATGATAAGCCGGTAGCGCTTATGTTATGTATGATAGCCGGTTGTGCTGATTTATGTATATTTATTATTATTACTATTTATGCCATGGATTTGCTACCCATGATGCAAGTGCGGCGCTTGTACTCATGCGGGCCCACTGGGTCCATGCGGGTGAAATAGTCCCATGCGAGGCGGATGACCTCATGCGGGTGAAATAGTCCCATGCGGGTGAAATAGTCCCATGCGAGGTGATGACCTTATGCAGGTCCACAGGACCCATGCAGGTGAAATAGTCTCAGGAGTAGGACTGCTTAATGATACTACGGGCGGGAGACCCTGTTTTGATCACGAGCCTCCTATTTTTATGCAGTAAAGTTTATACTTGTTACTCTCATTGTTAGTAAGGCACAGTGTACTGTATTTTTGACTCTCTCTCTTCCATGACTCCGGTTTATTTTAAACTTATGATATTATTACAGTATTTTCCAGTTTTACATACTTGGTACATATTGTATACTGACCCCCTTCCTCGGGGGCTGCGTTCATGCCGCAGGAAAGGGAAAGAAGGTGGTGGATCCTCATTCTTAGGATCTTTACTCAGGTGTCAGGAGCTCCATTTCTCCGGAGGCTCGACTTTTGGTACGGTTCTCCCCGGTGTTGTAGATATTTGTACATTCAGGGGCATGACGGGGCCCTGTCCCGTCATAGTGTTTACTCATTCTTAGAGGCCTGTAGTCCTGCTATAGCTTGGGTTGTTAAGGATGTAACTGTTCAGCTTTGTTGTATTAGAGGTAGCCATTTTGGGTTAGCCTGCTTATTTTATATATGGGTTCTTGTTGTGAGTTTATTTTCCGCTGGTTTTCTCTGATGTTGTATCACAAGGGTGCCCGGGGTAAGGCACCAGTCACGGGTCCGTGGTCGGGTCGTGACAAAAGTGGTATCAGAGCAGTTAATCCTCGGAAAGGGTCTACAGGCCGTATCTAGTAGAGTCTTGATTATCGGTGTGTCGTGCACCACATCTATAATCAGGAGGCTACAGGATATTTAGGATTGGTTTCCATTCTTTCACTCTAAGATCGTGCAATAGAGCTGTGTTATAGGTTGAACTCCCTCTGACATATTTTCCTGTATCAGTTATGCCTCCACGCAAGGCAACCGCGGCCCAGAAGGGCAAGGCAGCAGAGGGAACTACTAGTAGGACACCGAGGGTTACCAGGGCACAGGCCCAGTCTTTACCAGAGGAGATGTTTCGGACGGCGAGTTCCACGACGTCGCCAACCCCAGCAGAGTTCAGGGCAGCAGCCATCGAGACCGCGATACACGAACCTCCGCCATACGGCTGGAGCAGAGGATATGGGTTACAAGGAGATGGCCCAGTTATTGGCCAGGATCGTGTCTAGGCAGGAGGATAGACGGGAGGCAGCGGTTCCGGTTGTATCCGTAGTCCACCACAGAGCTGATAGCTTGAGGTCGCGGACTTTTGAGTTGCACCACCGAGTTCTGGTCGAGACACGAGGATGACCCTCGTGAGTTTATCCGGCGATTCTGACGGATCATGAGAGTGATCAGGGATTCGGAGACAGAGTCGGTATTATTGGGCTCACATCGGCTGCGGGATACTGCGGTTGACTGGTATGATTCATGGGAACTATCCCGGGGGGAGCATGCGCTTCCAGCTATTTGGGACGAGTTCTCAGAGGCGTTCCTTGGCCATTTCTTGCCTCCGCAGATGAGGAGGGCTCGGGCCGATATATTTTTGACACTGAGACAGGGTGGGCGGACGGTCCGGGAGTACAACGTAGAGTTTGACTCGTTGGCTCGGTATGTACCCGCTTTGGTAGCAGACATGGAGGACAGGGTGCACCGCTATGTCACAGGGCTCGATGATTACTTGGCCGAGAGTTGCACGAGAGTAGATCTTCAGCCGGGTATGGATATTGCCCGCATGCAGGCATATGCACTTGAGTGTGAGGAACGCAGGGGCCTACGGATTTACAGGTATCAGCAAAAGAGGGACAGGACAGCAGGGTCCTCTGGTAGTTTTTGAGGAAGACAATCTCAGCAGCAGACCGGATTTGCACCTCAGCCGGTTCAGAGCGCTCCTCCACCATCTTCCGGACGTACAGGGCATTCAGGAGCAGGACAGGGTTCTAGGGCTTCGGGTTCCCAGAGGGACCAGGGTTCCAGTCAGATGAGGCCACCTATACCTCGGTGTGGTCGATGTGGCGATTGCCATTATGGAGGGTGTCGTGTTACTCCAGGAGCTTGTTACTCTTGTGGCCAGCAGGGCCATTTGAGGAGAGATTGTCCGACTAGAGGCGGCGGGAATGTTATGGCTCAACCGACAGGGTCAGTGGCTGAATCTTCATCTTCAGTGGCGATGCGCCCCGGAGGGCAGAGTGTTCACGGACCAGTAGGCCGCGGCAGAGGTCATGGTAGGGGTACCAGTTCTAGCGGTCCTCAGAACCGCATCTATGCTATGTCCAGCCGTCAGGACCAGGAGGCGTCACCAGATGTCGTCACAGGTGCATTATTGATTGCATGTTGTGATGTATATGCTTTGATAGATCCAGGTTCTACCTTGTCCTATATATCTTCTCATATTGCTGGTAGAATAGGGATAGAGCCCGAGTCCATAAGACCTTTTGAGGTGGCTACGCCAGTAGGTGATTCGGTGGTAGCTGAGCGGGTATATAAGTCTTGCTCAGTGACTATAGACAGTCATCAGACTCTAGCCGACTTGATAGAGTTGGATATGACGGACTTTGATGTGATTATGGGTATGGATTGGCTAGCGTCTTGCTATGACAATGTGGACTGTAGAGAGAGGCTGGTACGGTTCCAGTTTCCTGGTGAGCCGGTTATCGAGTGGAAGGGGAACACTGCGTCGCCGAGGGGTAAGTTTATTTCTTACCTCAAGGCTAGGAAGATGGTGCGGAAGGGGTATATCTACCATATGGTTCGAGTATTCGATACTGAAGCTGAGATACCGGACCTTCAGTCAGTTCCGGTCGTTAGGGAGTTTCCAGACGTATTTCCAGACAAGCTTCCGGGTATCCCTCCTGAGAGGGAGATTGAGTTTTATATCAATTTGGCGCCAGAAACTCGACCGATATCTATTCCGCCATACAGGATGGCACCTGCCGAGTTGAAGGAATTAAAGGACCAGCTGAAGGACTTGCTGGAGAAAGGCTTTATCAGGCCAAGTGTTTCTCCCTGGGGAGCGCCAGTGTTATTTGTAAAGAAGAAGGATGGGACGCTGCGTATGTGTGTTGATTACAGGCAGCTGAATAAGGTAACTATCAAAAACAGATATCCCCTCCCCAGGATTGATGATTTGTTTGACCAGTTGCAGGGTGCGAGATGTTTCTCCAAGATAGACCTGCGATCTGGTTATCATCAGGTGCGAGTTAGAGAGGCAGATATCCCGAAAACTGCATTCAGGACCCGGTATGGGCACTATGAGTTCAGGATGATGTCTTTCAGGTTGACCAACGCCCCAGCAATATTCATGGATTTGATGAACAGGGTGTTCAAGCCATTCTTGGATATGTTCGTTATAGTATTCATTGATGATATCCTGGTTTATTCGCGCACAGAGCAGGAGCATGCAGATCATTTGAGGACGGTATTGGGAGTCCTCCGGGACCGGCAGTTGTATGCCAAGTTCTCGAAATGCGAATTTTGGTTGTCTTCAGTGGCTTTCTTAGGGCATGTTATCGGGGCCGATGGTATTCGGGTTGATACAGCGAAGATTGAGGCAGTCAAGACTTGGCCCAGACCCACTACACCAACGGAGGTGCGTAGCTTTTTGGGCCTTGCGGGTTATTATCGGAGGTTTGTGGAGACGTTTGCTTCCATTTCAGCACCTTTGACTAAGCTGACTCAGAAGGCAGCTACGTTCCGGTGGACGGATGCTTGTGAGGGAAGTTTCCAGTTGCTAAAGGAGAAGTTGACGACCACCCCAGTTCTTACTCTTCCAGAGGGTTTAGATGGATATGTGGTTTATTGTGACGCGTCGGGTGTCGGGCTTGGGTGCGTGCTGATGCAACACGACAGAGTTATAGCTTACGCATCTCGACAACTTAGGAAGCATGAGAAGAACTATCCCACACATGACTTGGAGTTGGCAGCAGTGATTCATGCCTTGAAGATCTGAAGACATTATCTATATGGAGTTCATGTGGATATTTACACAGACCACAAGAGTCTCCAGTACATCTTCAGCCAGAGGGAGCTGAACTTACGGCAGAGACGGTGGTTGGAGCTACTTAAGGATTATGATGTCGACATTCTATACCACCCAGGGAAGGCCAATGTAGTTGCAGATGCCCTTAGTCGCAGATCGATGGGTAGTCTGTCTGATGTACCTCCAGAAAGAAGGGATCCGCGAGTTACATCAGCTAGCGAGCCTTGGGGTTCGTTTGATTGATTCTGATAGTAATGGAGTTCGGGTTCGAGAGGTTGCGGAGTCTTCCATCGTCGAGGAGGTGAAGAGGCGACAGTATGAGGATCCGATTATGGTACGATATCGAGATGCAGCTCTCCAGGAGTAGAAGAGTCTATTTGAGGTAGCACCTGATGGGGTGCTAAGATTCGAGGGCCGGTTGTGTGTTCCCGATGTGACAGGACTTCGTCAGCAGATTCTGGGGGAGGCACACAGTGCTCGCTATTCTATTCACCCGGGGTCAACTAAGATGTACCATGACCTCAGGTGTATCTATTGGTGGGATGGCCTGAAGAGGGACGTTGCGGAGTGTCACGACCCGAACCCGGGCCCGTGACTGGTGCCTTACCCGGGCACCCAAGTAGACATACATCAGAGTAACCAGCGGAATATAAAACAAGACATGAAACAATATGAAGAGAGAAACAGTTTATCTGAGAAAAAAATCGCCCTTCGGCATATATATAATAAAACTTGAACAGTTACATCCCCATTTACAAAACCTGCCCACAACAAGATTACATGCACTTAAGAATGTAACAACAACTATGACGGACAGTGGCCCCGCCATACCACGAATGTAAAAGAACCTACAACTCGAAACATACCAAAAGATAAGCTTCCGAGAAACGGAGCTTCCTAATACGAATCGTGATCCTATGAGCGAGGATCAACAACCAGGTGTACCTCTACTGCGGATGAACGCAGCCCGAAGGAGGTAAGTACAACAGTACCAAGTATGTGAAATCGAAAAATCAGAACGAAATCATAACGATCTAAAATAAAGCAGAGACATGTATGATAACAAAACTACGATTCACAACATAAAACAAATATGTCAAGTCAGGACTCATTGTCACGACCCGTTAAGGCGTGGATCGTGCCTTACCCGCACCCAAGTAGTCATACATCGAGTAATCGAATATAAAACAAGACATGAAACAGCTTGTAAAATGAGACACGCTTTATGTGAGAAAATGTCGCCTTTCGCATATATATATAAACATAGTTTTGCGTTACATCCCAACTGCATAATAGGACTACTGCACCTCTAAGAAGATAACAACTATGGCGGACAGTGGCCCGCCATACCCTGAATGTACAAAACTATATACAACAACAGGGAGATCATACCCAAAAGTCGAGCCTCCGGAGAAGATGAAGCTCCTGACACCAAAGCAAAAAGATCCTAAGGATGTGGATCTAGCACTGCTGCCCTTACCATGCATGAAACGCGGCCGAAGGAGGTCAGTACAACAGGTACCAAGTATGTGAAACTGTAAAGTACTTAAATGAAATCAAAGTATTTAAAACCATTTGTAAATACAATCAGTTCAATTGCACATAGTGCCATATCACAAACAAGAACAATAATAGGTAAATCAGAATGTGTCTTTTCTAGGCCGCGAATGATCGAAGCAAGGCCAATCGTCCATAGTATCATTATGCGTGCCTAGTCCTGGACTTTCCGCAGTCCGCATAGGTCACACACAGACCCGCATGAGGTATTCCTCGCATCGGGGGTAGCTAACCCCTGCATTCTCCTCGACTCCCGCGATCCGCATAGTCTCAATAGACCGCGTAGTCACACGCACCGCATAGGCATCCCGCGTCGGGCTAAAACACCCGGAATGATCAATCATGGAACTCCGCAGATTCGCGTCGTCTCACTGACCGCATAGGCCGTATAGACCGCATCGCGGTGGCAAGCCCTCGGTATAACAAGTCGAGGGTAGGTGATATAATAACAAGATAACCGACTTACCGTTTAGCAACGTAAGCACAACAAGAATGACCCCCTTTCACAACATCACAAGACACTATAACACGTAGCATCATAATATGTCTATTTATCAATCAATCTTACTATACCTTACAGAAATCAATACAAGGTTTTTATAAGCAAATAAGTAAACAGTTCTTTTTATCCTTCTTAAGTTGTTATACCTAACTTCCCATAAAGCTAGTATAACTCTTAAGCTTTTAAAAACCAAATGTTTCTCTTCCATTAAAAAAATGATTCGAGATTCTTTTGAAATGCTTCAAGATCTTTTATTATTCGTGCTTAAGTCAAAAGACATTGCCGTAGTTATTATTCAGGCTTAAGTCAAAAGACATTGCCGTAAGTATTATTCAGTTAACACTCGTACGTCTACCGTACTATATATATATTTAAAATATCATGCTCAAGAGTATAGGAAGAATCACATACCTTCTCGGCGAAATCCTCCTGCCAAGTCGAATATGTCGCTACAGAGAATCACCTATAATAGTCAATTACGTCTATCAACGCTAGACTATTCTCAGAACAGATTCTAAGTAGAGGTTCTCTATTCTACGGAAAATTGGGCAAGACTTCCTACCCGCCAAGCTACTCAAGTCTCATCAGAAAACAAATTCTATGTAAGTATAGTTCAATTATTCTTCTTTTAAACCCTTCTACTGTGATAACAGTTCAATTCTATTCTTTAATATTCTTTCATATCTTATACTCAAGTCTTAACTATTCTTATATGTAATATCCAATTACAATAGAAGGACAAGAGTATTTACCTCGATAAGCCCAAAATTATCCAAGTTAAAAGTCGCTCCTGAGCAAGGTTTAGCTCCTAATTTGTACGCTCCGATAGCTCCAAGAACCCTTAGAAGTTCCCAACAACTTCTACTAAAATACTATAAGGGATTTGAGCTAGGGTATTTTGGAATAGTAACTTAAACTTGGAAGACAACTTTTCTACCAAGGGAGGGGTAGGTTTCGGCTAAGCTTCACTCAAGGGGGGGAGAGGAGGCTTTGGACGAAAACACAACAAGAGAGGGGAGGGATTTTTCAAGACTTGGAAAGTGATTTGTGGATGAAGAACTCTTCATCTTAAGGGGGGTATTTATAGGTCAAGAAATGGCCAACCAATGGCCAAGATGAAGCCAAGTGCAAGGCAAGTGTAAGGTGAGGATTTAGGCAAGTGTCCTTATCCATCTACTACACAAATATCCTACCAACTCCTTGACTTGTGCAAGGGCACAAAAAACGTGCCAACAATGCCCCATTTTGTCGTCCAATGAGGGTGACAAGTGTCACCCTCCCGTTGGTCCAAAATGTTTCGTCTCTCGGAAAAATCCGCAAAAATAATAAATGTCATAGCCGGAATTTACTCTACGCGAGTTTAGTAAAACGTTTCGTCGAAAAACGATTCTTTTAGTGAGTTGTGCACAAACTTTTTCGTCCATAATGCCTAACTAAGGCTAAACTTTTCAGACGCACGCCTACGTACATACTGGAAATACGGTATAACATTCTCCTCCTTAGAAACATTCGTCCGAATGTTCCTTCCCAAGACGATTAACGATAAAGCTTAAACAATAGCAAATGCCGATACGGCCACAAAACAACACTTAGGCATATATGGCAATGAAAATTTACAAGTAGTAAAGTGAATTACCCGGAGGTGTGGGAATAGGTGAGGATACTGCCTCATGTCCTCCTCGCCTTCCCACGTCATCTCCTCCTAAGCTCGTTCGCCACAAAACTTTGACTAAGCCACGCCCTGGTCCGCAGACGCCTAACCCGACGATCGACTATCGCTATGGGAATCTCCTCATACGATAACCCCTGGCCACCGGACATCGTCAATCGGATGCACTCTAGATGGATCCGATACATCTCCTCAAAGATAGAAACATGAAACACCGGATGCATCGCCTCCGGACGGACGGCAGATCCAACTCATAGGCAACCTTGCCTACCTCGCGACAATGATACGCCCAATGTACCTTGGCCGAGTTTCCTTCTTCCCGAATCTCATCACACCCTTCATGGGTGACACCTTCAGAAAACCCAATCATCAACCTCGAACTCGGATGCCGACGACGATGATCCGTGATATGACTTCGGCCGACTCGAGCTATCAAGAACCTCTCTGGATAAGCTTCACCTTATCCATCGCCGCTGCACCAAATCGGTCCCACTAATCGCACTCGCCTACATCAAACTATCCTATCGGCGATCCGCACTTCCTCCCATACAAGGCCTCATAAGGCGCCATCCGAATCTTGGAGTGGTAGCTATTATTATATGCAAACTCAACTAGAGGCAAATGATCCTCCCACTACCCTCGGTCGATAACACAGCTCGCAAAGATATCCTCGGAGTCCGGATAGTGCGCTTCTGCTGTCCGTCTGCTCGTGGATGGAATGCGGACTGTGCTCACTGCGTCCCTAAACCCTTCCGGAAGGACTCCGAAGTTAGCCAGAACCGATCCTGCATGCGATATGATCGAAATAGGGACTCCATGCACCGACGATCTCTGATGTAAAGTCTGGCATAATCCTCAGCCGAAAAAGTCGTCCTGACGGGAAGAAAGTGGGCTGATTTCGTCAGCATGTCGACGATAACCCATATAGAATCATGTCTCCTCTGAGTGCGAGGTAATCCTGTGATAAAGTCCATGTTGATCACCTCCCACTTCCAGGTCGGGATCTCTATCATCTGCAACAAACCACCAGGCCTATGGTGCTCTACCTTCACCGCTCGACAACACGCACCGAGCTACGAACTCGCAACGCCCCTCTTCAAGCCATCCCACCAATACACGATCTAAGGTCGTGGTACATCTTGGTCGACCGACGGATGAGTAACGCCGCTACGCAGTGCTTCCCCAAGAACTCCGCCGAAGTCCTCAAACATCCGGAACACACAACTCGCCTCAAACCTTAGCACCCCATCGTGCTACTCGTGCGACCCTTCCTCCCAAGAGCCGCGTCACAATACCGAATCAAAACCGGATCCTCAAACTGTTGCCTCTTCACCTCCTCGACGATGGAAGACTCGGCAACCTCTCGAACTCGAACCCCACTGCTATCAGAATCAATCAAACGGACACCAAGGCTCGCTAACTGATGCAAATCGCGAACCAGGCCCCTCCTCTCCTATTGCACATCTGATAGACTCCCCATCGACCTACGACTAAGAGCATCTGCCACAACATTGGCCTTCCCCGGGTGGTACAGATATCAACATCGTAATCCTTGTAACTCTAACCACCGCCTCGCCGTAAGTTCACTCCTCTGCCGAAGATATACCTGAGGCTCTTGTGGTGCGTATAAATATCCACGAACCCCATACAAATAGTGCCTCCATATCTTCAAGGCGTGAATCACCGCCGCCAACTCCAAATCATGGGTGGGTAGTTCTCTCGTGTTTCTTAAGTCCGGGATGCATACGCTATAACCTTGCCCCTGCTGCATCAACACACATCCCAACCCGATGCCCGATGCATCACAATACACAACATAGCCGTCGACCTCTCGGAAGAGTAAGAACGGGCGGTCGTCGCCTCTTTCAAGAATCGAAACCTCGCCACACGCATCAGTCCATCAAACTTAGCCGCCTCGAGTCACCTAGTCAATGGTGCGTAGATAGAAGCAAACTTCTACGAACCGCCGATAATAACTGCAAGGCCCGAAATCGCGAACCTCTGCCGGAGTAAGAGTTCAGGCCAAGTCTCGATCGCCGATCTTGGCGATTCACACGAATACCATCGCCCCGACAATATGCCCAAGAAAAGCCACCGGCTAACCAAAACTCACATTTGGAAAACTTGGCGTATAATCGCTGGTCTCGAGAATCACAAGACGCCTCAAATGCTCGCGTGCTCTCGCTCTGGCGAGAATAAACCAAGATATCATCAATGAACACTATCACAAACGTGTCCAAAATGGTTTGAACACTCGGTTCATCAAATCCATGAATACCGCCGAGCATTGGTCAACCCAAAAGACATGACCTGAACTCATAATGCCCGCATCGTCCGAATGCGATCTAGGGACATCCGCCTCTCGACTGCACTGATGATAGCCCGATCGCAGATCAATCTTGAGAAACATCTCGCACCGCAATCGTCGAACAAATCATCAATCACGGGAGGGTATTCGTTTAATGGTCACCTTGTTCACCGCCAGAATCAACACACATGCGCGGCCCCGCCCTTTTTCTTCACGAACAATACCGGCGCTCCCCAGGGAGAAACACTAGGTCTGATGAAGCCCTTCTCTAGCAAATCTCTCAGCTGGTCCTTCAACTCTCTCAACTCGGCAGGTGCCATCCTGTATGGCGGAATGGAAATAAGCCGAGTGTCTGGCAGCACATCAATACAAAACTCTATCTCCCTCTCAGGAGGGATACCGAGGTCATCCGAAACACGCCCGGGAACTCTTCACCATCGAATCGATCAAAATCGCACTGCAGCCTCGAGATCAAACACCCGAACGAGATGGTAGATGTATTCTTCGCACCATCTTCATAGCCTCGAGGTAGGAAATAAACCTACCCTCGGCGATACAAATGTTCCTCCCACTCAACAACCGCTCCTCAGAAAATGGAACCGCACCACTCTCTCTCTCGCTACATTGGCATAGCAGAAGCTAACCAATCCATACCCGTGATCACGCCGAAATCGGTCATGTCCAACTCTATCAAGTCGGCTAGGGTCGACGATCGCATAAGGTCACCGGACAAGCTCTATATACCCGCCGAGCTACAACCGAATCACCCATCGCGTAGCTACCTCGAAAGGTCTATGGACTCGTGCTCTATCCCTATCCTACTAGCAACAAGGGAGATATATAGACAGAGTAGAACCCGGATCTATCAAGGCATACACATCATAATCGGAGATCGATAAGGTACCGTGGACGACATCAGTGAGGCCTCCCGTCCCGCCTACCGACAAGGCATAAATGCGATTCGAGGACCGCTAGAATCGGGACCCGCGCCACGACTCGCCGCGACACTGGCCGCCCACGAGTACCTCCCCGGGCGAGTAATCAGAGGAGACGATGAACCGCAAGAACAGATCTCGTAGGTGAGCCCTACCACCCACGCCCGGCCGGACAAGCCCTCGCAAATGACCTGCCGCCACAAGTATAGCAAGCTCCCGAGTAGTACTACAGCTCCCTGAATGGAATCTACCACAACGGACACACTGAGCAGACCTCGATCGGTTAGCACCGCTACTCGAAATCAAGTCCCGGGCCCGACCGCCCCAATACTCGTCAGACCGACAATGATGCTGGAGTGCTCGAGCTGGCCGTGCAAATCTAGATCGCCGAGGCCGCCCACCCCGAGAACTACCAAAAGAACCGCCGCTCGCCTTCTTCTCGATGTCGATATCGCCGACCCGCTTGCCTCTCTACGCCTCGCATCCGAGCGCATGAGCTCGCATACGGTAATGTCCATGCTCGTCAAGAGCCACACCCGCACAAGACTCGGCCATATAATCATCTAGTCCGGTGACGTAGCGATGCACCCTGTCCTCCATATCCGCTACCAATGCAGGGACATATCGAGCCAAAGAATCGAACTCGACATTATACTCCCTAACCGCGCGCCTCTGTCTCAAAGAATAAAAATTGCAAGACGCGCCTCCTCATCCGCGAGGCAAGAAGTGAGTGAGGAAAGCCTCCGAGAACTCATCCCAAGTAGCTGGGGACGCGTGCTCTCCCCGGGATAACTCCCACGAATCAAACCAATCGACTGCGGTATCACGCAGCCGATGCGAACCGAAGATCACGGACTCGGTCTCCGACGCCCTGATCACCCTCATAATCCTCTCAGAATCGACGGATGAACTCCTCGCGATCATCCTCCCGCCGACCAGTAAAACTCAAGGGCTACAACTCAGAAATCTCGTAGCCTCAAACTATTCGCCTCGTGAACCACGGTACTATCGGGTGGAACTGAATCGCCGTGATCCGTCACTGCCTCATGTTCGCCACGATCCCGCCAATAGTCGGGCCATCTCCTTGTACCCTAACTCTTCGCCTCAGCCGTGGAATGCGAGGTGCGGTATCGTGGTCTCGCTGGGCCGCGGCGTCATGGAACTCGCCGCCTGTATAGATCGGGCTCGAGCCCTCGTAACTCTCGGTGTCCTACTAGCGCCTCCTACGCTTTGCCTCTTCTGCCCGGGTTGCCTTACGCGAGGCATAATCATATCTAAAAGGAATACGTTAGAGGGTCCAACTTATAACACGCCTCTAAGGCACGATCTCGAGTGAGAAGAATGGAAACCAATCCTAAATATCCTATAGCCTCCTCGATTATTGGTGCGCAACACACCGATAATCAAGACTTACTAGATACGGCTCGTAGACACTTTCCGAGATTAATCGCTCGATACCACTTTTGTCACGACTGCCCGGCTCGTGGATCGTGCCTTACCCGCACCCAAGTAGTCATACATCGAGTAATCACGGAATATAAAAGAAGACATGAAACAGCTTGTAAATGAGACACGCTTTATGTGAGAAAATGTCGCTTTCGTATATATATAAACATAGTTTTGCGATTACATCCCAACTGCATAATAGACTACAAATCTCTAAGAAGATAACAACTATGGCGGGACAGGGCCGCCATACCTCGAATGTACAAAACTATATACAACAACAGGAGATCATACCTAAAAGTCGAGCCTCCTAGAAGATGGAGCTCCCGACACCAAAGCAAAGAGATCCTGGGATGTGGATCTAGCACTGCTGCCCTTACTCGCGGCATGAACGCAGCCTCAAGGGAGGTCGATAACAGTACCAAGTATGTGAAATCAGAAAGTACTTAAATGAAATCAAAGTATTTAAAACCATTTGTAAATACAAGCGGTTCAATTGCACATAGTGCCATATCACAAACAAGAACAATAATAGGTAAATCTGAATGTGTCTTTTCTAGCCGCGAATGATCAAGCAAGGCCAATCGCCCATAGTATCATTATGCGTTTAGTCTCGACTTCCCGCACCGCATAGGTCACACACGCACCGCATGAGGTATTCCTCGACGGTAGCTAACCCCGGCATTCTCCTCGACTCCCGCACCGCATAGTCTCAATAGACCGCATAGTCACACGCATCGCATGGGCATCCCCGTGATCGCTAAAACACCCGAATGATCAATATCGAATGTTATACCCGTAGTTCCGTGGTATGTATGCGAGGACGCACGCATTTAGAATAATGGCAGAAAGATTGGAAAAAGTGAAAGCTTCTTCCTTCCCTAGCGTATGGTCTCGCCGAGAAGCCCTCCCCTTGGCCGAGTCTTGGCCCCAGCCTCCCGGTGGCATGGGCGGCCTCCCCCCCTCCTTCGGCGTGCCCCGCCAGGTACCCCAGCCTAGGTTGCTTTCGTGATATACCCCTCAGGTAGGAATACTTCCATGGTATCACACGTCAACCTTCTGCTTATACCTTGTTCGTAACCCTAGAAAATCTCCATACCCAGTTTGAGGCATCAGGTGTGTTTGGTTAACTTGGTTTACATTCCGCGGAGAGTTGATGGTTATATATAAAGGCTTATTGTTTTATATATTTCGCTTAGCAACGTAAGCACAACAATGACCCCTTTCACAACATCACAAGACACTAACACACGTAGCATCATAATATGTCTATTTATCAATCAATCTTACTATACCTTACAGAAATCAATACAAGGTTTTTATAAGCAAATAAGTAAACAGTTCTTTTTATCCTTCTTAAGTTGTTATACCTAACTTCCCATAAAGCTAGTATAACTCTTAAGTTTTTAAAAACCAACTGTTTCTCTTCTGTTAAAAAAATGATTCAGTATTCTTTTGAAATGCTTCAAGATCTTTTATTATTCAGGCTTAAGTCAAAAGACATTGCCGTAGTTATTATTCAGGCTTAAGTCAAAAGACATTGCCGTAAGTATTATTCAGTTAACACTCGTACGTCTACCGTACTATATATATATTTAAAATATCATGCTCAAGAGTATAGGAAGAATCACATACCTTCTCGGCGAAATCCTCCTGCCAAGTCGAATATGTCGCGCGCAGAGAATCAGCCTATAATAGTCAATTACGTCTATCAACGTCTAGACTATTCTGTAAACAGTTCTAAGTAGAGGGTTCTCTATTCTACGGAAAATTGGGCAGCACTTCCCTACCCGCCAAGCTACTCAAGTCTACTGTGAAAACAGTCCTATGTAAGTATAGTTCAATTATTCTTCTTTTAAACCCTTCTACTGTGATAACAGTTCAATTCTATTCTTTAATATTCTTTCATATCTTATACTCAAGTCTTAACTATGTTTATATATATATGCCGAAAGGCGACATTTTCTCACATAAAATTGTGTCTCATTTTACAATTGTTTCATGTCTTGTTTTTATATTCCGCTGATTACTCTGATGTATGACTACTTGGGTGCCCGGGTAAGGCACCAGTCACGGGCCCCGGAACGGGTCGTGACACTCATGCCCTCAAAGTCATCCCTCATGCCCGTGGAACTCCTTCCTCACTGCCGGCAGTCTAGGTATAAATCGTGTGATACGTGTAACATGTCTCGGCCCATCTCATGGACTCGAGGTGGAATCGTATGGAATACATTCCCGGTCCATCTCATGGACTCGGTATCAAATCAGGTGGTATACATTCCCGGTTCATCCCATGAACTCGGTATCGTGTGGAATACATTCCCGGTTCATCCCATGAACTCGGTATCGCATGAAATACATTCCCGGTCCATCTCATGGACTCGGTATCATGTGGAATACATTCCCGGTTCATCCCATGAACGCGGTGTCGTGTGAAATACATTCCCGGTTCATCCCATGAACGCGGTGTCGTGTGAAATACATTCCCGGTTCATCCCATGAACGCGGTGTCGTGTGAAATACATTCCCGGTTCATACCATGAACTCGGTATCGCATGAAATACATTCCCGGTCCATCTCATGGACTCGGTATCGTGTGGAATACATTCCCGGTTCATCCCATGAACGCGGTGTCGTGTGAAATACATTCTCGGTTCATCCCATGAACGCGGTGTCGTGTGGCCATAACATTTAAACGCTCTTTTAAGACAGATTAAGATAATACCATGCTTTCCTTTTAAATCAACTAAGACAATATTATGCCCTTCTTTTTAAACCAAAACACTTTCCGTCTTAAATTCAAGTATCAACATTCTTTTCCAAAAGTTCAAGTTTGCCTAATTTCAAATACTCAAGTCTCTCATTTTCGAAAGGTTTCGTAGCTCATAGTCTTAATCGATTAATAACATAATTCTTTTTTAAAACAATTTGAGTAACATATGCCTTATGTGTGAGTAGGTTATTCTTGTTTATAATAATCTTATTAAAGCAGCCATGATCTAGGAAATGTAATACAATTTTGTCTTATCTTAGCTTCTATGCAGATGGAGGTTTCTACTGGTTTTAATATAATTACTTATTTGTCAATACATTTTCCTTTATTAACGCTGCAGTGGTTCGTTCGATACTTATCCTCATTTCCGAAATCAGTAAAACATTATTCTTTAGAAAACCAAGTACTCATTACTTACGAATGAGGTTTCACACTTTTTAACAAAATTCATGTCAATTCAATTAAGTCAAGTCTCTTATCTTTTAAGATCAAGTCTCTTATCTTCTAAAATCAATAAACCATTCTTTTTATCTCTCTTAAGTCGTTATACCTAACTTTCCATAAAGCTAGTATAACTCTTAAGCTTTCAAAACCAAGTATTACTCTTCTTTCAAAAACGATTCTTAATTCTTTTGAAATACTTCAAGATTCTTTATTATTTAAAACTCAAGTCAAAAGACATCGAAGTAAAACCACGCTCGCTTAACACACGACGCTCACCGTACTATATATATTCTTTTAAAATATCATGCTCAAGAGGATAGGAAGAATCACATACCTCGCGACGATTATCGACTATTAACAAAACGCTCCAAAGTATTGTAATCCTGCTAGCCTTTTCCACCATTCGAGTAGAATATGCTACTTGCAGTACTTCAACCTATAACGGTCATACAAGTCTATCAACGTCTAGACTACTCTGTAAAATAATTCTAGATACAGATTCCTTATTCTACGGAAAGTTGGGCAACACTTCCCTACCCGTCAAACTACACAAGTTCATCAGAAATACAAATCTATGTAAGTACAGTTCAATTCTCTTCTTTTATACCATCCTTATATATATCTTATACTCATTCCTATACTACTATAGTATGTAATTTCCAATTACAATAGAAGGACAAGAGTATTTACCTCGATAAGCCCAAAATTATCCAAGTTTATATGTCGATCCTGAGCAACGTTTAGCTCCTAATCAACGCCCAATTCGCCTCCAAGAACCCTTAGAAGTTCTACACAACTTCTACTTAACACTTCAACCGACTATGAAGATTTTCCTTAGGGTTTCGTTTTTGGATCAAGGAAGTATAATAGTATTTCTGGCTTTTAGTATAGTGGTAACCTGGAATACTACAAGGTATTTGGGCCAAGGTATTTTGGAATAGTAACAATACTTGGAGAATACTTTTCTACCAAGGGGGTATTTCACGAGAACAACTTATGGGGGTTTCACGAGGGCCTCTCAAAGGGAGGGGAGCTGGACGAGAACTACACTAAGGGAGAGGATTTTTGCCTTGAAATTTCACAAGTGTGGATGAAGAATAAGTCTTGCATTTGAGGGTATTTATAGGGAAACCAATGGCCAAGATTAAGGCAAGTGGAGGGCAAGTGGAGGTGGAGATTTGGACAAGTGTTGTGTGGGTCGACCTCATCCATCTACTACACAAATATCACAAAAATATCCTACCTAATCCTTGACCAAAAATAAAGGCCAAAAACGTGCCAAGAAGTCCCCTCCATTGCCGTCCACTTGAGGGACAAGTGTCGCCCTCCCGTTGGTCCAAAATATTTCATCTCTCAGAAAAATCCGTAAAACTTATAAATGTTGCAACTGTAATTTTCCTTCGCAAAGTCCGGAAAACGTTTCGCTGAAAAACAATTCTTTCGCTAGTTGTGCACAAATTTCGCCCCTTTGCCTACTTAAGGCTAAAACTTTGTGACGCACGCCTCACGCATATACTGAAATACGGGGTATAACATTCTCCCCTCCTTAGAAACATTCGTCCCGAATGTTCCTTCTCAAGACGGATAACGATAAAGTTCCTCTTAACTTAAACAAGTTGCCAATGCCACACCTGGCCACAAAATAACACACGCGCAAATACTTAAATCCAAGTCCACGAGAAATCACCTCTAGCATTACAAAAGCTCCCACCCAAGGTCTAAAAGATATTCCCTTCGCACCTTTACTTCACAAAAGTAATGATCATTTCTATTCTCTCAGCACATGTTCACTTCTTTCCTTACTCGTCGTACTCTTCTCGAACACTTGAACTCTTCTAGTATACGTACCATACTTCAGTCATCACTTCAGTTTCCAAAATCTCTGGAGTTACTACCTCAAAACTTGGTCATCTTACTAGCCTCGAATTTCTTCAAGGCCCTTCCCGGCCTTCACGATCCGATTCTGGTCGAACATATCCACGAACTCGTACAACGGTCATCTAAACTTGGGCCTGGCGCCCTCGTGACCCTACCACCTGGCAGGACCACCTCGAACTGACCCCACCACATTACAGGCCGCGGGTTGACCCGCGATCGGTCCTCAACCCGACCCGCTATCGCGCCAAACTCTTGTTCCCCCGATCCGGAATAATCTCACTAATCAAGTTACGAAAACCTAGTGGCCTCCTACCCTCTTTCATTTCATACCACACAGGGACTTATCACACAAATATATCCCACGTATACTATGCACTCCGATAAAGGTCAACATAAACATAAATCTTTTACTCAAGATGGCCTCGCATCTAAGGTCTCTACGTGTAAAACTCTAAGGCTCACACTTTCCCTGTCCCCAAACTTACCCTTCTAACTAACCATGTTTTCTAAACACAATTTTAACATAATGCTATCTGAACATAATATTTAGCATTTCATCATATCATCAACACATACTAGAGGGGTAAAAATATACCTGTATCATCTGCTTCACTCTAATCATAGGCCTGCCCTGCAGGGCGCATAGCTGTAGAAGGCGATGAACCTGCCACTGACCCGGTAGGATGCGTCATTCTGCCTGTACCCCTCCTATAAGCACAATCTCTCGTCACATGGCCTTGACGGCCGCAGGTGAAACAAGCACCAGTAAGAAGACGACATTCCCCGGGATGACGCCTGCCACATCGTGCACACTGAGGGGGACATGAATCCTGCTGGCTAGAACCCATGTATATCAGAAACTAAGCCCCGAGCTCGACCAGCTCCCGAATACCCCGAACGCCCCAAGATCGTGGAGGACCACTCAGATCGGGCGGAGGTACATAACTAGCTCGGCCGAGGCGGTCCGCCTCGAAAGTTACCAAAGGACCTTGTCCCGCCCTCTTCTCGCTGATCTCGGCCATTCCGCCGACCTCTCCGCCTCACATCCAAGTGCATAAGCTCGCATGCGGCAATGTCCATGCCGGCCAAGAGCTACACCAACAAGCCTCGCCAAGTAGTCATCGAGCCCGTGACGTAGCGCACTCGCCCTCCATGTCGGCTACCAATGCGGGACGCATCGAGCTAATGAGTCAAACTCACATTGTACTCCGAACCAGACGCCGGCCCGCCTCAACGCTATAAATCATGCGCCGAGCCCTTCTCATCCGCGAGGCAAGAAATGTGCAAGAAATGACCACGAGAACTCGCCCCATACGGCCGAAGTGCATACTTCCCGACAGCTCCCACGAATCAAACCAACGATCGCAGATCACGCAGCCGATGCGAACCTAAGACCACCGACTCGGTCTCCAAGCTCGATCACTTCACGATCCGTCAGAATCGCTTGATAAACTCCGTGGATCATCCTCGTGCCTCGACCAGAACTGGAGGGCTACAACCGTAAAGTCCCGTAGCCTCAAACTATCCGATCTTGGGTGAACCATGGGTACTATCGAACTGAATCGCCAGATCCAAATTTATCCTCATGTTCGCCACGATCCCGCCAGAATCGCCATCTCTTTGTACCCCAACCTCTCGCCCTAGGCCGTGGACCGAGGCTCAGTATCGTGGTCTCAGCAGCCACCGCTGCGCCCTATACTCGTTGGGCCGGGCGCGCAAAACTCGCCGTCAAGCACTATCTCGTAATGACCGGGCTCGCGCTCGCATCTTCCTCAGATCCTACTAGCAGCTCCTCGGCTGCTTGCCCATCTGGGCCCGGTTGCTCACGCGAGGCATAATCGTAAAATGAAATACGCCGAGGGGTACAACTTATAACACAGCTCTAAGGCACGATCTCAGAATGAGAAGAATGGAAACCAATCCTAAATGTCCTGCAGCCTCCTGATTATAGATGTGGTGCACAATACATCGATAATCAAGACTCTACTAGACACGGTCTGTAGACACTTTCCGAGGATTAACTGCTCTGATACCACTTTTGTCACGACTCGAACGTGGGCCCGTGACTGGTGCCTTACCCGGGCACCCAAGTAGACATACATCAGAGTAACCAGCGGAATATAAAACAAGACATGAAACAATATGAAGAGAGAAACAGTTTATCTGAGAAAAAAATTGCCCTTCGGCATATATATAATAAAACTTGAACAGTTACATCCCCATTTACTAAACCTGCCCACAACAAGATTTCATGCACTCTAAGAATGTAACAACAACTATGATGGACAGGGCTCGCCATACCCCGAATGTACAAGAACCTACAACTCGTGGAAACATACTAAAAGATAAGCCTCCGAGAAACGGAGCTTCCTAATACGTGAATCGTGATCCTATGAGCGAGGATCAACAACCGTGTACTTACCTGCAGATGAACGCACTTCAAGGAGGTCAAGACAACAGTACCAAGTATGTGAAATCAAAATATCAGAACGAAATCATAATGCTAAAATAAAATAGAGACATGTATGATAACAAAACTACGATTCACAACATAAAAACAAATATGTCAAGTCGTGACTCATGCCATCCTCACGCGTGGAACTCCTTCCTCACCGCCAGCCTAGGTATAAATCGTGTGATACGTGTAACATGTCTCGCCATCTCATGGACTCGAGGTGGAATCGTATGGAATACATTCCCGTCCATCTCATGGACTCTGTATCAAATCGTGGTATACATTCCTGCTCATCCCATGAACTCGGTATCGTATGGAATACATTCCCGCTCATCCCATGAACTCGTATCGCATGAAATACATTCCCGGCCCATCTCATGGACTCGGTATCGTGGAATACATTCCTGTTCATCCCATGAACGCGTGTCGTGAAATACATTCCCGGCTCATCCCATGAACGCGGTGTCGTGTGAAATACATTCCTGCTCATCCCATGAATGCGTGTCGTGTGAAATACATTCCCTGCTCATCCCATGAACTCGGTATCGCATGAAATACATTCCTGCTCATCCCATGAACTCGGATCGCATGAATGCATTCCCGCCCATCTCATGGACTCGGTATCATGTGGAATACATTCGGTTCATCCCATGAACGCGATGTCGTGTGAAATACATTCCCGCTCATCCTACGAACGCGTGTCGTGGCCATAACATTTAAACGCTCTTTTAAGACAGATTAAGATAATACCATGCTTTCCTTTTAAATCAACTAAGGCAATATTATGCCCTTCTTTTTAAACCAAAACACTTTCCGTCTTAAATTCAAGTATCAACATTCTTTTCCAAAAGTTCAAGTTTGCCTAATTTCAAATAATCAAGTCTCTCATTTTCGAAAGGTTTCGTAGCTCATAGTCTTAATCGATTAATAACATAATTCTCTTTTAAAACAATTTGAGTAACATATGCCTTATGTGTGAGTAGGTTATTCTTGTTTATAATAATCTTATTAAAGCAGCCATGATCTAGGAAATGTAATACAATTTTGTCTTATCTTAGCTTCTATGCAGATGGAGGTTTCTACTGGTTTTAATATAATTACTTATTTGTCAATACATTTTCCTTTATTAACGCTGCAGTGGTTCGTTCGATACTTATCCTCATTTCCGAAATCAGTAAAACATTATTCTTTAGAAAACCAAGTACTCATTACTTACGAATGAGGTTTCACACTTTTTAACAAAATTCATGTCAATTCAATTAAGTCAAGTCTCTTATCTTTTAAGATCAAGTCTCTTATCTTCTAAAATCAATAAACCATTCTTTTTATCTCTCTTAAGTCGTTATACCTAACTTTCCATAAAGCTAGTATAACTCTTAAGCTTTCAAAACCAAGTATTACTCTTCTTTCAAAAACGATTCTTAATTCTTTTGAAATACTTCAAGATTCTTTATTATTTAAAACTCAAGTCAAAAGACATCGAAGTAAAACCACGTTCAGTTAACACACGTACGTCTACCCTACTATATATATTCTTTTAAAATATCATGCTCAAGAGGATAGGAAGAATCACATACCTCGCGACGATTATCGACTATTAGCAAAATGCTCCAAAGTACTGTAATCCTGCTAGCCTTTTCCACCCTTCGAGTAGAATATGCTACTTGCAGTACTTCAACCTATAACGGTCATACAAGTCTATCAACGTCTAGACTACTCTGTAAAATAATTCTAGATACAGATTCCTTATTCTACGGAAAGTTGGGCAACACTTCCCTACCACAAACTACACAAGTCTCATCAGAATACAAATTCTATGTAATTACAGTTCAATTCTCTTCTTTTATACCATCCTTATATATATCTTATACTCATTCCTATACTACTATAGTATGTAATTTCCAATTACAATAGAAGGACAAGAGTATTTACCTCGATAAGCCCAAAATTATTCAAGTTTATATGTCGATCCTGAGCAACGTTTAGCTCCTAATCTGAACGCTCCAATTCGCTCCAAGAACCCTTAGAAGTTCTACACAACTTCTACTTAACACTTCAACCGACTATGAAGATTTTCCTTAGGGTTTCGTTTTTGGATCAAGGGAAGTATAATAGTATTTCGGCTTTTAGTATAGGGGTAACCTTGGAATACTACAAGGTATTTGGGCCAAGGTATTTTGGAATAGTAACAATACTGGAGAATACTTTTCTACTAAGGGGTATTTCACGAGAACAACTTAGGAAGGGGTTTCGCCGAGGCCTCTCAAAGGGAGGGAGCTTTGGACGAGAACTACATTAAGGGGGAGAGGGATTTTTGCTTTGAAATTTCACAAGTGTGGATGAAGAATAAGTCTTGCATTTGAGGGGTATTTATAGGGAAACCAATGGCCAAGATTAAGGAAAGTGGAGGGCAAGTGGAGGGTGGAGATTTGGACAAGTGATGTGTGGGTCCCACCTCATCCATCTACTACACAAATATCACAAAAATATCCTACCTAATCCTTGACCAAAAATAAAGGCCAAAAACGTGCCAAGAAGTCCTCCATTGCCGCCCACTGAGGACAAGTGTCGCCTCCCGTTGGTCCAAAATATTTCATCTCTCGTAAAAATCTGTAAAATTATAAATGTTGCAACCGTAATTTTCCTTCGCAAAGTCCGAAAACGCTTCGCCTGAAAAACAATTCTTTTCGCTAGTTGTGCACAAATTTCGTCCCTTTTCCTACTTAAGGCTAAAACTTTTGTACGTACGCCCTCACGTACATACTCTGGAAATATGGGGTATAACACGGAGTTTGTGGCGCAGTGTCCTAATTGTCAGCAGGTTAAGGTTGAGCCCCAGAAGCCCGGTGGGCTGTTGCAGGCTATTGATATTCCGATGTGGAAGTGAGATGTGATCAATATGGACTTTATTACAGGACTACCTACCACTCAGAGGAAGCATGATTCCATTTGGGTTATTGTCGACAGGCTGACGAAATCAGCCCATTTTCTTCCAGTCAGGACGACTTTTTCGGCCGAGGATTATGCTAGATCAGATATCGAGAGATTGTGAGACCGCACGAGTTCCTATATCGATTATTTCGCATGTGGAGCCGCCACTTCGCTAATTTCGGAGGTCTTTCTAGAAGGATTAGGGACACAGTGAGTCTCAAGATCGCGTTTCATCCTCAGACCGACGGACAGGCCGAGCGCACTATCCAGACACTTGAGGATATGATGCAGGCTTGTGTTATTGATTTCAGGGGTAGCTGGGAGGATCATTTACCTCTGGTGGAGTTTGCTTATAACAACAGCTACCATTCTAGTATCCAGATGGCACCTTATGAGGCCTTATATGGGAGGAAGTGCAGGTCACTGATAGGCTGGTTTGAGGTGGGAGAAATGCAGTTACTCAGGACAGACTTGGTTCAGCAGGTAGTAGATAAGGTGAAGCTTATCCAGGAGCGGTTATTGTCAGCTCAGAGTCGACAGAAGTCGTATGCGGATCATCGACGTCGACACTTGGAGTTTGAGGTAGATGATTGGGTCTTTCTGAAGGTGTCACCCATGAAGGGTGTGATGAGGTTTGGGAAGAAAGGGAAACTCAACCCAAGGTACATTGGGCCTTATCAGATTGTCCGTAGGGTAGGCAAGGTTGCCTATGAGTTGGATCTGTCGTCCGATCTGGAGGCAGTACATCCAGTGTTTCACGTATCTATGTTGCGGAAATGTATTGGGGATCCATCTAGAGTGCACCCAATTCATGATGTCCAGGTGACAAAGGGGTTATCGTATGAGGAGAGTCCCATAGCGATACTCGATCGTCAGGTTAGGCGACTTCGGACAAAGGACGTGGCTTCCGTCAAGGTATTATGGCGAAACGAGAACAGGGAGGAGATGACGTGGGAAGCAGAGGATGACATGATGAAGAAGTATCCTCACTTATTTCGTATACCTCTAGGTAACCCACTTTCCTGCTTATTAGTTTAATTTGACAATTATGCTTAAGTATGTTGTGTGGAACGTCTTTTGCAAAAAGAATAGTTAAGTGGGTCTATGTCGAGATTATGAATTGAGTAAGCCTAGAAGGAACATTCGGGACGAATGTTTCTAAGGGGGGGGAGAATGTTATACCCTGTAGTTCTGGCCATACGTGTGAGAGCGTACGAAAGGAGTAAGACTTAAAATTTTCGAAAGATAGGTTGACGGATTGTTTCAGACGGGTTTTTGGTTAACTTTGGGGCGGGTTATGACCCGGTACATTGAGAATTCCTAGGTGTTTCAAAGGCCTAATGCGTAGTTCGTTGAGTCTAGTTTCCAACGCAACCAACCGTTCGTCGATAGGACATCGGAGTAGGAAGTTATGGGAGTTACAAGTTCAGTGCGCAGACGGACAGAAGGGTGTTTCGGGCAGGAGCCACAGGGCCGCGGCGCCGGAAAGATCTGAGGGTTCGCTGAAGTTGCAGCGCCGCGGCGCCGGGAAGAAGGGCCGCGGCGCCGTAATGTTCTGGGAGTCGGCAGAAGTTTCAGCGCCGCGGCGCCGGCTGCAGGGCCGCGGCGCCGAGGCGAGTTCTGCGAAGTTAAGTGGGAAATTCTGCATTGTTTTGTTTTAAAAGAGGCCATGGGTGGGTGACAAGTGTCCCCCCCCATCTGATTTTTGCATGTATTATATATTGACCAAGTCTTGAAGACTTGGTCATCTTTCAAGTCCTCCTCTCTCTCTAAAGCTAAAGCTCTCACTTCTCTCTAGAATTCCAAGAGAAATTCAAAGCTTGAGGAAAATCTGAAAAAGTGTGGCAATAAGGAAGCTTGTGGCTAGCTTGTAGGAGTTATTGTGGTGGTGTTCTTGGAAAGGAGGCTAGCAAAGTTGTTGGAATAACTTTGGCTAAAGCTCTAAGGTAACAATTCTTCTCTTGTAGCTAGTTACTTGTGTTGCATGTGAAGAAGAAGGAATTTGTAATAATAAATAATGCTCTTAGATTCTTTGCATGTAAGAAATGTGGTTTGGGTATGAAAGGATTGGTTAAGAAGGTTATGTGAGCAGGTTGTAGCCTAAAAACTACCTTAAACTTGTTAAGTTAGTTGCTATACATTGTGGGGCAGAATTTTACACACCCAAGTGTAGTTGTGTAATCCCCTTTGAAATGTTTGGATTGTTGGGCCTTAAATGTGGTGTTTGGATGTTGAATTCGGCCTTGAAAAATGTGGCAAAATATGTAGAAACAAAGGAAATGCTGCCCAATTTTCCATAGAAATTAGTAACTTTGAACTTGGATTATTCTACATTGAACTAGAGGTTAATAAGCGTATTATGGTCATTATAGGTTGACATACTACGTGCGGTATTTTGGAATTAGCAAGTGGATTGACCGAAGAGGTATGTGGAGCTTTCTTATCTATTGAGCATGAGTAGTTGTACCTATGTAGTACGGTAGACGTACAAGATTTGACATTCTTCACTTGTTTTAAGTATATGATACTTGTTTCGTTTAAAAGTATAAGTCCCTTGGATATAGGGAGATGTGTTTGACTAGTGTATAATGGTAATATAACAACTTTATGGGAAGTTGGTTGTATTGACTTTATGAAAGATTAATAAGGAAAGGTTTACTCCAAGTAGAATAAGTACGGATAAAGGATTTGAATTTGTGGAAGGCAAATTGTTTTTAGGGCATTAATTGCCTAAGGTTTTAAAAGAGATGAAGTCACTTGATTTTAGAATCCTATTGTATTTTTTAAAGGTAAACGTGACTTGTTTTGAAAAGTTGTCGTGACTTGATACTACGGTTATTAGTATCTTGGGAGTTTTACATAAAAGGGAGTCATTTTCTTAAAAGGTTTAAGGAACGTGGTACTTGGGTTAAATTCCCGGATTTTCTTTTAAAATGACATGTAGTGCCTTAAGTAACTAAAATGAGAGGATGTACTAGAAATGTTATTAAGAAGTTAGGAGATATTCTTAACTTGCTTACGTTATGATAAGCCGGTAGCGCTTATGTTATGTATGATAGCCGGTTGTGCTGATTTATGTATATTTATTATTATTACTATTATGCCATGGATTTACTACCCATGATGCGAGTGCGGCGCTTGTACGCATGCGGGCCCACTGGGTCCATGCGGGTGAAATAGTCCCATGCGGGTGAAATAGTCCCATGCGAGGCGGATGACCTCATGCGGGTGAAATAGTCTCATGCGGGTGAAATAGTCCCATGCGAGGTGATGACCTTATGCGGGTCCACAGGACCCATGCGGGTGAAATAGTCCCAGGAGTAGGACTGCTTAATGATACTACGGGCGGGATACCCTGTTTTGATCATGAGCCTCCTTTTTTTATGCAATAAAGTTTATACTTGTTACTCTTATTGTTAGTAAGGCACAGTGTACTGTATTTTTGACTCTCTCTCTTCCATGACTCCGGTTTATTTTAAACTTATGATATTATTACAGTATTTTCCAGTTTTACATACTTGGTACATATTGTGTACTGACCCCCTTCCTCGGGGGCTGCGTTCATGCCGCAGGTAAGGGAAAGCAGGTGGTGGATCCTCATTCTTAGGATCTTTACTCAGGTGTCAGGAGCTCCATTTCTCCGGAGGCTCGACTTTTGGTACGGTTCTCCCCGATGTTGTAGATATTTGTACATTCAGGGGCATGACGGGGCCCTGTCCCGTCATAGTGTTTACTCATTCTTAGAGGCCTGTAGTCCTGCTATAGCTTGGGTTGTTAAGGGTGTAACTGTTCAGCTTTGTTGTATTAGAGGTAGCCATTTTGGGTTAGCCTGCTTATTTTATATATGGGTTCTTGTTGTGAGTTTATTTTCCGCTGGTTTTCTCTGATGTTGTATCACAAGGGTGCCCGGGGTAAGGCACCAGTCACGGGTCCGTGGTCGGGTCATGACATAAATCGTCCAAGACCATGGGGGGTGCCACGTGTCGCCCTCCCATTCGTCCATAAAATTCCGTAACCCTCGTGGCCCCCACAAAACGTAAATTTTCTCGGGTGGGCCCCACGTGACCAAATCCGTAAAAATAAATTTCCATAATGATAATAAGTTCCATACTCTTCCATTAATGCATTTTGAGAATCTAATTCTCACCAACGAACATTTATCCTTTCCGACGTTCGGAAGATTTTCCGTCGGAAGAACAATTCTTCCTTTCGTACCCTTTTCAAGTCTTGTGTTCTCGCGTCTAATCTCGTATTCATTTCCTAGAATTACGGGGTGTAACATTCTTCCCCCCTTAGAAACATTCGTCCTCGAATGTTCTTTCGGAGCTGAATCTATCGTTTCTCGGCATAGTCTCATAAAACTACACTTAATGAAACCTAATTATGCCATATATGGCCCTAATATATTGCACACACATATCCATCCATCATAAGCCCAAAAAGGATTATCTTTTCGTACTTCCAAGTTACTATAGCATACATACATAGTATCAATATTATCCGTTCATGACACTTAAACTTACAACAACCTTAACATGCATACAAGTCTCTAAAGGGTCAAAGACATACCTGAAATCATATAGGCGGTTCAAAGGACCGCTAAAACTTGGAACTTCCACCACGACCTCTGTCACGGCCTGCCGGTGCATAAATGTTACACCCCGTAAGTCCAGGACATGTATAAGAGAATGTACGTAAGGAATCAAGACTTGAAAATTGATACGAAAGGAAGAATTGTTTTTCCGACGAAAAATCTTTCGAACGTCGGAAGGGAAAAATGTTCGTTGATGAGAATTGGATTCTCAAAATGCATTATTTGAAGAATATGGAACTTATTAACATTATGGAAATTTATTTTTACGGATTTGGTCACGTGGGGCCCACCCGAGGAATTTTACGTTTTGCGGGGCCCACGAGGGTTACATAATTTTATGGACGAATGAGAGGGCGACATGTGGCACCTCCCCCACATGGTCTTGCACGAAAATGCAAGGGTTAGAATGGTCATTTGACCATTGTGGATGATAAGTCTTCAAGCTTGAGATTGTTGACTTGTCAACTTGTCCACTTGGCTATTATCCAAGTGTTCTTCATCCTAGCCACTCAAGTGTTGCAATCTTGACCCTCCATTGTGTTATATATACACACTAGTAGCAAGACAAGGTCTTCCAACACTTAGAAAAAAATCACAACATTTCTTGTTCTTCATTGAGCTCTCGGGTTCACCTATTTTGCCACAAGAAAATTTTGTAGTTTTGATCCATTATTCACAAGACTTTAACCCTAGGTCCCTAAGGGTATTGTAAGGATATCTCAATAGGAAGATTTCGGAAAAATGACGTTTTCACGTTAGTCGCAAGGCGAAAACCTAAGTCATTTTCACAAGTTTGGATTGGAAATGGAAGAGAAGTTGGTTCTGAACTTCTAAAGGCTTCAAATAGCGGATTGGAGCGTAAAGGAAAGGAGCTAAGAATTGCTAAGGAGCGACTTTGAATCTTGGAAATTTTAAGGGTTTGTAAAGGTATAAATCTTGTCGTTTTAGCAATTAAAGTTTACTTATAATTGTAGTTATGGATATTAGCAAGCATGAGATGTTTAGTATGAAGTTTGATAAGTGTATTGGCTATTGGAACCCTAATCCGAAAACTAGCATGTTTAGCCTTAAGATTACAATTCAAGTTGATTATTAGTTTAAGTCGTCGCATGTTGTATAAAGAAGGAAATTGTAGTTGTTGAAGTTGTTTATGACTATATAATATGTTAGACCTTGGAATTGGAAAAGGATTGGAAAAGACTTTGAGTTGTTGTTTATATAGCTGAGAATGGCTTTAAATATGGAACTACTTCGTATGAATTGTGGGGCGGAATTTTACACGTATTGTAAGGCGTGTAATCCCCTTTGATTGGTTGGTATGTTGAGCCTTAAATGTGGCATGTTTGGTTATTGTATTCGGCCTTTAAAAAGGTGGCAAAGTATGTAGAAACAAAGGAAGTGCTGCCCGATTTTCCGTAGAATAAGAGACCGTATACTTAGTATTATTCTACGTTAGAGACTAGAAGTTGATAGTCATGTTGTGGCCATTATAGGTTGACACTTTTACGTGCGGCGTATTCGGCTTAGCTTGTGGATTTAGCCGAAAAGGTATGTGAACTATCTCCTCTTCTAGCATGATTCCTTAAGATAAAGAAAGTATGTCCTACTCCTTAAATGATCCATTCCTTGGTTGTATTTGGATTGCCTAAAATAGAATTTGTTCTATGTACTTCCTTGATTGTACTTTGATGTTTAAATTGTAAGTTGTATAATCCATTGCCTTAGTGAAGTTTGGATTCTTAAGAGTGAAAGTATTTTACTTAAAGTACATAGAGTCTTGAAAAGGAAGTGGTTTCCAAACCTTTTGGCTAGTGCCTTAGTTCCAAAACCTAAGGGTTGTTATAATGACTTTAGGGGAGTTAAAGGAGTGATTTACTTAATTGGTTTAAAAGAGGAGAAATGACATGATTTAAGAGAAGTAACTTGTTTTAAAGGTGTGAGTTACTTGAGGTTTATAAGTAGAAGAAACTTGTTTTCTAAATATTAAGAGACTTGAAGTATTTTGAAAGTTAAGAAACTTGATTTGTAAGTATGTGATACTTGGTTTTAAGTATAAGTCTCTTGGTTATAAAAGGAATGAATATGTCTAAAAACATAAAGGGTTATAACGGCTTTATGGGAAGTTGGTTATAACGACTTTATGGAAGGTTAAGAAAGTTCTCTATTTTGATTAATGGGCATAAGTTGCCTAGATTGTGAAAATTTGAAGTTACTTGATTTCAAGCTTTGAAATGAGTTTTCTAAAAGTGTAGTAACTTACTTTGAAAAATAGACACACCTTGATACTACGGGTGTTAGTATCTTGGGGTTTTACATAAAAAGGAGTCTTTTGAAAAGAATTTACGTACGTAGTACTTTGGCTTGTTTAATTGAGAATTATTCTATGTGTGCCTTGATAAGTACTTTGGCTTGTTTAATAGAGAATTATTCTATGTGTGCCTTGATAAGTACTTTGACTTGTTTAATTGAGAATTATTCTATAAGTGCCTTGTGTTTATAAAATGAAAGTCTAAAGATTTTATGAACTTGCCTATGTGTGCTGGTGATAGCCTTTGAGTGCAAGTATTATATTTTTACGCTGCCGCGACTTACCGAGTGGTCACTGTCTTGTGTAAGTTTACTTGGACGTACCGACAGTGATGTGGGATTCCACGGGTATGCTTCCATTATTTGTATTACTCCTTGGACATGCTTATATGATGTGGGATTCCGGGGCATGTGACCAGGAGGCGGGTTGGATTCCCGGATTTGTTTGTATTAACCCATGGTCATGGTTATACGATGTGGGATTCCGGGGCATGCGACCACGTGGGATATTGTTATTCCATGGATTAGCCCTCCATGAGATTTAGTGACGTAGGATGGATCTGGTAGTTAGCTTTCGTACTTTCCCCGGTCAGTTGATGACGCAGGCTGGATCTGGTAGATAGCTTTCGTACTTGCCCCCGTCAGTTCTATTGCACAGTTTGGTACGATAGGCTCCGGTAGATAGCTTTCGCACTTGCCCCGGTCATATCTCGTGACGACAGGCTGGATCTGGTAGTTAGCTTTCGTACTTGCCCCGCTCAGTTGATGACGCAGGCTGGATCTGGTAGATAGCTTTCGTACTTGCCCCCGTCAGTTTTATGATGCAGGCTGGATCTGGTTCGTTTTCCTACTGCCCGCATGCTTTTAGGACACAGTGGGACTTGGTGTTCATGTATGCTTATTGGTGTTATATTATATCATGGATCGCCAGTGAGGAAGGATTCCACGCATGATTTGTTATACCTCGTATTTCAGTATGTGCGTAAGGAATACGTCAAAGTTTGGCCTTAAAGTTTAGGCCTTGGACGATTTTTGGGCACAACTCACAAAACGAATAGTTTTCCGGCGAAACGCTTCACAACTTTCGTAGGGTAAATTCCGCTATGCCATTTCTAATTTTTGCGGATTTTTCCGAGAGACGAACATTTGGACCAACGAGAGGCGACTTGTCACCCTCTCATTGGTGGACTTGTCACGCAATAGGCCGAATGGATGGCCATCTTTGTCATGTAGTTGGTAGGATATTTTGTGTGCAAGTTGGCAAGGACACTTGCCCTAATCTTGGCCTTACACTTGCCTAGCACTTGGCTAAATCTGGCCCTTGGTTGCCGTGTCTTGACCTATAAATACCCCCTTAAGATGAAGAGTTCTTCATCCACAAATTCCTTTCCAAGTCTTGAAAATCCTTCCTCTCCTCAGTAGCCTTTTCGTCCAACACCCCCTTGAGCGAGCTTGGCCGAGGCAACCCTCCCTAGCCTAGCCGAAATCTACCCCCCCCTCCCTTGGTAGAAAAGTTGCTTTCTAGTATTGTTATAATGCCCAAAATACCCTAGCCCAAATCCCTTAGTCCTTTGTAGAAGTTGTGAAGAACTTCTAAGGTTTTCTTTGAGCTACTGAGCGTCTAACTTAGGAGCAAAACCTTGCTCAGCGACTTTTATCTAGGATATTATTGGGCTTACCGAGGTAAATAATCCTAACCTCTTTTGTATTAGAGAATGCATCTTTGTAGAAGTATAAGAATAAGTATTAAATACTTAGAAGAATATTACGAGAATAGAATTGAATTATCACAGTAGAAGGGTTTAAAAGAAGAATAATTGAACTATGCTTATATAGACTTTTCTGATGAGACTTATATAGCTCACGTAGGGAAGTCTTTGTCGACTTTCCGTAGAATTGTGAACCCTCTGTTTAGAATGACCTTCGAGTAGTCTAGACTTTGATAGATGTCAGTGACTATTATAGGTGATTCTCTCGCGACATATTCAACTTGGCAGGAGGTTTTCAGTAAGGTATGTGATTCTTCCTAAAGCATGATATTTTAAATATATATATAGTACGGTAGACGTATATGTGTTAATCGAATAATAACTACGGCAATGTCTTTCGACTTAAGCTCGAATAATACTTACGGCAATGTCTTGCGACTTAAGCCCGAATAATAAAGATCTTAAAAAGTCTTTCAAAAGAATTATAAACACGCTTTGAAAGAAGAAGAATAGTTGTTTTTAAAACAAGAAGCTTAAGGGTTATACTAGCTTTATGGGAAGTTAAGTATAACGGCTTAAGTTTTATAAAAGGAACAGTTTACTTACGTGTTTTATAAAAGACTTGTATTGATTTCAAAGGTATAATAAGATGGTTTTGGTGAGTAGACATATTGTGATGCTATGTGTTAGTATCTTGTAACGTTTGTGTAAAGAGGTCGCTTACTTATGCTTATGTTGTTTGAACTATAATTCGTTGTGTTAATACTATATCACTCACCTCTTGAGATGATACCGGGTTAAGGCGCCTCCGTCGCGGGTAGACTCGGCGATGCAGGACCATGATTCGAGAATACCTCATGCGGGTCCGGGGGCCTATCGGAGCTACGAGTTCCGGTTAGTATGCGGGGCTATGCCTCATGCGATGCATGTGGCCATGCGCGACAACGAGTCGGGGCGCCGAGGAGTAGCTACCTCGATGCGGGTTATACCCACGGGCCTATGTGAGTGGCCTATGCGGACTCCGGGAGTCCAGGATTAGGCTTGCAGAATGATAATATGGGCGAGTGGCCCTGCTTCGATCATTCGCAGCCTAGAAAAGACCTATTACAGTTACCTATTGTTGCTCTTGTTTATGATGTGGCACTATGTGCGGTTACATTTGTTGTTTCGTGCATATTTGTAAAACTGGTTTTTAAAGTGATATGATTTCATTTAAGTACTTTACAGTTTCACATACTTAGTACCTGTTGTACTGACCTCCTTCGGCTGCGTCATGCCGCGGTAAGGCAACAGTGCTAGATCCACATCCTTAGGATCTCTTTTGCATTGGTGTCAGGAGCTCCATCTTCTCCGGAGGCTCTACTGTTGGGTATGCTCTCCCTGTTGTAATTAGTTTTGTACAGTCAGGGTATGGCGGGGCCCTGTCCCGCCATAGTTGTTTATTTCCTTAGAGGTCTGTAGTCATGTTGTACAGTTGGGATGTAACTGCAAAACTTGGTTTATGTATATATGCCGAAAGGCAAGCTTTTCATCAGAAATCGTATCATTTACAATTATTTCATGTCTTGTTTTATATTCCGCTGATTTTCTCGATGTATGACTACTGGGTGCCGGGTAAGGCACGATCCACGAACCGAACGGTCGTGACAAAAGTGGTATCGAGCGCTTAATCTCGGAAAGTGTCTGAGCATCGTATCTAGTAGAGTCTTGATTATCGGTGTGTTGTGCACCACACCAATAATCAGGAGGCTATAGGATATTTAGGATTGGTTTCCATTCTTCTCATTCTGAGATCGTGCCTTAGAGCTGTGTTATAAGTCGGACCCTTCTAACGAATCCCTTTTTCTCAGAATGATTATGCCTCACGTAAGGCAACCCGCCCGGCGGCAAGGCGCCGAGGAGCTGCTAGTGGACACCTAGAGTCACGAGGGCTCGCCCGGCCTATACGAGACGGCGAGTTCCACGACGCCGCCGCCCCAAAGAGACTACAGACCGCACCTCCTGTCCCACAGCCTGTGGCGGAGGAGATAGGGTACAAGGAGATGGCCCGATCGC
This sequence comes from Przewalskia tangutica, assembly GCA_029844215.1. Classification (NCBI taxonomy): domain Eukaryota; kingdom Viridiplantae; phylum Streptophyta; class Magnoliopsida; order Solanales; family Solanaceae; genus Przewalskia; species Przewalskia tangutica. Next base: position 93,646,955 of record CM056721.1, read on the forward strand.
CGTGATCGTGGGCCGAACACGAGGACAGCCGATGCGGCGATCAGCCCCAGCCCAGTCGTACCGTGGTTCACCCGAGGCGAGAGTTTGAGGCTACGAGACTTCGAGTCAGAGCCCGCCGTAGTTTTACTGGTCGAGGCCGAGGATGATCCGCAGGAGTTCATCCGCTACCATGAGGATTTTGAGAGTGATCGGGCGTCGAGACCGAGTCCGTGATCTTTGGTTCACATAGGCTGCGTGATACCGCGATCGATTGGTTTGATTCGGGAGTTATCCCGGGAGAGCACGCGTCCCCGCCTACTGGGATGAGTTCTCGAGGCTTTCTCATCACTTCTTGCCTCGCGGATGAGGAGGGCGCGGCTGATAGATTTTTACTGCCGAGGCGAGAGGACGACCTTGTCGGGAGTACAATGTCGAGTTTGATTCATGGCTCGATATGTCCCGCGTTGGTAGCAGATATGGAGGATAGGGTGCACCGCTACGCCACCGCTAGATGATTATATGGCCGAGTCATGTGCGGTGTTTCTTCACCGTATGGACATTACCCGCGTGCGAGCTCATGCCCTGGATGCGAAGCGCAGAGGTCGACGGCGATGACAAAGCAGCAGGAAGGCCAGGCGGGAGGGTCTTCGGTGGCTATCGTGGGCGGCCTCGCGGCTAGATTTGCACCACAGCCACCAGAGCACTCTGCACCGCCCTCGGCACCGAGTATTCGAGGCGCACCCGGGCCCAGTGGCTTCGACGCCCGTAGTAGCAGGCATCGCCGATCGACCACCCCGGTGGCCGATGCGGTAGATCCCATTACGAAGTGTGGTACTACTTTGGAGCTTATTACGATTGTAGCCAGCAGGTCACTTGCGAGGATCGTCCGACCGGGGCGCTACTGTGGTAGGCTCACCTTCAGTTCATTGCCGCTTCATCATCTCCTACGATTACTCGCCGAGGCGTGGTACTCGTGGGTCGCCAGGTCGCGCAGGTCGTGGCTCGGGTCGATTCTAGCGGTCCTCGAACCGCATTTATGCTTTGTCCACCGACAGATCGTGAGGCCTCACCGATGTCGCCACGTACCTTATCGCACGGGTTTGATGTGTATGCTTTGATAGATCCTGTTCTACTGCTCTATATATCTCCCTTGTTGCTAGTAGGATAGGGATAGAGCACGAGTCCATAGACCCTTTCGAGGTAGCTACGCCCGGGGTGATTCGGTGGTAGCTCGGGGTATATAGAGCTTGTCCTGTGACCATTTACGATCGCCGACCACAGCCGACTTGATAGAGTTGGAGATGATTGACTTCGACGTGATCATGGGGATGGATTGGCTAGCTTCTGCTACGCCAATGTAGACTGCAGAGAGAGTAATGCAGTTCCAGCTCTGAGAGCCGTTGTTGAGTGGGAGCACGGTGACGCCAGAGGTAGGTTTATTTCCTACCTCAAGGCTAGGAAGATGGTGCAAAAGGGTATATCTACCATCTCGTTCGTGTTTGATCTGAAGCTGCGGTACCAGATTTTCCGTCGCCCAAAGTGGTCGAGAAGTTCCCAGACGTGTTTCCGCACGACCTCGGGTATCCTCACGAGAGGAGATTGAGTTTTGTATAGACATATTGCGGACACTCGGCCTATTTCCATTCCGCCATACGAATGGCACCGCCGAGTTGAGAGAGTTGAAGGATCGGCTTAGGATTTGCTAGAAGGGCTTCATCAGCCTAGTGTTTCTCCCCGGGAGCGCGGTATTGTTCGTGAAGAAGGGCGGGACATCGCGCATGTGTTGATTACAGCAATCGAACAAGGTGACCATTAAGAACGAATACCCCTTCCTGTGATTGATGATTTGTTCGACCAGTTGCAAGGTGCGAGATGTTTTTTCCAAGATTGATCTGCGATCGGGCTATCATCAGGTGCGAGTCAGAGAGGCGGATGTCCCTGGATCGCATTCCGACCGCAGAGCATTATGAGTTCGTGGTCATGTCTTTTGGTTGACGATGCTCGCAGATTCATGGATTTGATGAACCGAGTGTTCAAACCATTTTGGACACGTTTGTGATAGTGTTCATTGATGATATCTTGGTTTATTCTCGCCAGAGCAGAGCATGCGAGCATTTGGCGATCTTGATAGCTTCTCCACGACCAGCGGTTACGCCAAGTTTTCCAAATGTGAGTTTTGGTTGACTTCGTGGCTTTTCTTGGGCATATTGCCGGGTGATGGCATTCGTGGATACGCCAAGATCGAAGCGATCAGACTTGCCTGGACCTACTACTCCGAGAGGTTCGCAGCTTAGGCCTCGAGTTATTATCGCGTTCGTGGAGAAGTTTGCTTTATCTTCGCACCATTGACTAGGTGACTCGTAAGGCGCAAGTTTGATGGATGATGCTTGTGGCGTGGTTTCCGATTCTTTGAAAGAAAGACTGACGACCGCCCCCGTTCTTACTCTTCCAGAGGGTCCAGACGGTTATGTTGTGTATTGCGATGCGTCAGACATCGGGTTGGGATGCGTGTTGATGTAGCATGGCAAGGTTATAGCGTACGCATCCCGACAGCTTAAGAAACACGAGAGGAACTACCCCACCCATGATTTGGAGTTAGCAGCTGTGATTCACGCTTTGAAGATCTGGAGGCACTATTTGTATGGGGTTCACGTGGATATTTATACAGACCACAAGAGCCTCCAGTATATCTTCAGCCAGAGGGAGCTGAACTTACGACAGAGACGGTGGTTAGAGTTGCTTAAGGATTACGATGTTGATATCCTGTACCACCCGGGAAAGCCAATGTTGTGGCGTATGCCTTAGTCGTAGGTCGATGGGGAGCCTATCGATGTGCGGCTAGAGAGGAGGACATGGTTCGTGATTTGCACCGCTTAGCGAGCCTTGGTGTCCGCTTGATTGATTACGATAGCGGTGGGGTTCGAGTTCGTGAGGTTGCCGAGTCTTCCATCGCCGAGGAGGTGAAGAGGCAACACCGAGGATCCGCTTTGACACGTTATCGTGATACATCTCTTCGAGGGCAAGGGTCGCTTTGAGGTAGCACGATGGGGTGCTAAGGTTTGAGGGCGGTTGTGTGTTCCGGATGTTTCGTGACTTGGCAGTTGGTTCTTGGGAAGCACACACAAGCGTTACTTATCCATCCGTGGTCGACCAAGATGTACCACGACCTTAGATCGTGTATTGGTGGGATGGCTTGAAGAGGACATTGCGAGTTCGTAGCTCGCCCGCGTGTTGTCGCAGTAAGGTAGAGCACCGGAGGCACGGTGGTTTATTCTGAGCGATAGAGATCCCGACACGGAAGTGGGAGGTGATCAACATGGACTTCATCGCGGGATTACCTCGCACTCGGAGGAGACATGATTCTATATGGGTTATCGTCGACGGTGACGAAATCAGCCCACTTTCTTCCCGTCGGGGCGACTTTTTCACCGAGGATTATGCGAACTTTACATCCGAGAGATCGTCGGTCGCATGGAGTCCCTATTTCGATCATATCGCAGCAGGAGCCCGGTTTACGGCTAACTGAGGTCTTTCCAGAGAGGTTTAGGACGCGGTGAGCACGATCGCATTCCATCCACGCATGACGGACAGCAGAGCGCACCATCCGCACTGCGAGGATATGCCGCGAGCCCGTGTTATTGACCGAGGGTAGCCGTGGAGGATCCTTTGCCTCTAGTTGAGTTTGCATACAATAATAGCTACCACTCCGGATTCGATGGCGCCTTATGAGGCCTTGTATGGGAGGAAGTGCATATCGCCTATAGGCTGGTTCGATGTGGCGAGGTACGATTAGTGGGACCAGACTTGGTGCGCAGCGATGGATAAGGTGAAGCTTATCCGAGCGGCTATCGACACCGTAGTCGACAAGTCATATCGCAGATCATCGCCGTCGGCATATGGAGTTCGAGGTTCATGATTGGTTTTCCTAAAGGTGTCACCCATGAAGGGTGTGATGAGATTCGAAGAAGGAAACTCACCAAGGTATATTGGGCCGTTCGATTGTCCGCGAGGTAGGCAAGGTTGCCTATGAGTTGAATCTGCCGTCCGATCCGGAAGCGCGCATCCGGTTTTTCACGTATCTATCTTTGAGAGATGAGGATCTGTAACGCCCCAACCGGGCGATCGTGCCTTACCCGCACCCTAGTGATACAACATCGAGAAAACCAGCGGAAATAAAAACTTTAACAATATAACAATAGTTATGACAAAACAAAGCAACCAAAACGGTTGCCTTCATGCATATATAAAAACATTTTTTCAATCAATAAAGATAATCCTTTTACAACCGCCCACAACAAAGGCTGCACTAAGAAGGAATAATAACCTATGACGGACAGGGGCCGCCATACCCTCAATGTACAAGAACTTACAACTCAGAAACCTACAAGATAAGCCTCCAAGGAACGGGCTTCCCAAAACGCTGAAACGTGATCCTATAAGCGGATCGGCTAATGTACTTCTACTGCGGATGAACGCAGCCCCAAGGAGGTCGATAACAGTACCAAGTATGTGAAATCAGAATACGTAAATGAAATCATAATAGTCTATATAAAGCGGAGACATGTATGATGACCAAACTACGATATATAACATATAACCGATATCAAGACAGGACTCACGCTCCAAATTATCACTCGTGCGTGGAATTTCTTCCTCATCGCTGAGCTATGATATAACCATACCAAGGATTATACATGAACACCATGTCCCACCTGTGTTATAAAAACCGTACAGACAAGTATAACTACCAGATCCGACCGTACCAATAATACAATGCAACCAAAACACGGAATACGGGCAAGTGCGAGAGCCGACAGATACCAGGCCGGCCACGCGGTGACCGGGCAAGTACGAGGGTGACCACCGGGACCAAGGTCAGTATCACGAAACTTCACATCAGACCGAACAGGGCAAGTGCGGTGACTACCGATACCAAGGCCGAATCACCACGAGACGGCAAGACGCAGAGCCGACCACCGATACCCAGCCGAACAAGAAGAAACCTCATGGAGAGCTAGTCCGTGGAATAACACTATCAAGCGAGCATACCCGTGGAATTCTCCATCACCGCCCGATGTCCAAGTAAGTTCTCAACAAGTCGGCCGCCTCTGTCGAGACAGCGGTATACTGAAATACCACACTTGCACAACAAAGGCTATCATCACAAGCATAGGCAAGTTTCACAACAACAAGCATAGGCAAGTTTCACAACAACAAGCATAGGCAAGTTTCATACAACTCAAAGTACTTTCATTTTATGCCAAAGTCGGGTTTTAACTCCAAAGTACTACATCGTTAAGTTCTTTTAAAAGAGATCCATTACTTTTATAAAAGTCACCCGATACGTAGTATTAGAATGACCAACCCACATTCCTTTTCAAAATCAAGTAACAACATTCTTTTCCTAAGTTCGGTTTGCCTAGTTTCAATTACTCAAGCTTCTCATTTTCAAATGGTTTCATAGTTCATAAACTTAATCACTTGATTCCTTTTAGAACAATTGAGTAATATATGTCTCACGCGAGTAGGTTATTCTTGTTTACAACATTCTTATTACAGCGACCATGATCTAGAAAATGTATATCATTTTGTCTCATCTTAGTTTCTATGCAGATGGAGGTTTCTACCGTTATAATACAATTCATCATTATTCAATACATTTTCCTTTATTAACGCTGCAGTGGTCTGTCGATACACATTCTGATTTCCGAAATCAGTAAAACATTATCCCTTTAAATAAAACCACGTACTCATTACTCACGAATGAGGTTTCACACAAACATTCACATTAAAACAAATAAGTTAAGTCTCTTATCTTATAAGATTAAGTCTCTTAACTTCTAACATCAGTAAACCATTTCCTTTACCTCTTAGACATTATACCTAACTCCCCATAAAGCTAGTATAACTCTTTTTAAAACCTTTAAAACCAAGTGTTACTCTTCCTTCAAAACGATTTATGAATCTTTTGAAATACATCAAGTTCTTTATTATAACAAGCCAGTTATAATTCACATCAGTTACCTTTTAAAACCACAAAGTATTTTCTTACCTACATAAAGCTGTTATAACCAACCTCCCATAAAGCCGTTATAACACTTTATGTTTTAACAACAATCAAACACAGTTAACACATGTACGTCTACCGTACTACATAGTTCACACATATCATGCTAGAAGAGATAGGAAGAGGTTCACATACCTCGCGACGAGTATCGACTAATAGCAAAACGCTCCAAACAGTCGGCTACTCCTTAAGCCAAGTAAATCGCGCCACACGTAGTACTCAACCTATAAGGCCCCACGGCGCTTATTATCATCTAGACCACAACGTAGAATATTCTACGAAAATTCGGCATCTCCCCGCCACAACAGAATCTCCTTCTCTATCGAGGCCGGCGACCCAGCCAACCAGAGGGGGGGGTTGTCCCCGCCTAACCGGACGTGTACAATTCTACTACACAAGAAACTACACAAGTCTCATCAGAATTCGCTTCTTAATTCTTCAGCTTAAGTCAAAAGACATTGCCACAAGATTAAGTATAGTTCTATATATAGTATACTTCAACTATATATTCTACAACATGTAATTTCCAATTACAATAGAAGGACAGTAGTGTTTACCTCGATAAGCCCAAAATTATCCGAGTTATAATGTCGATCCTGAGCAAGGTTTAGCTCCACTCCGAGCGCTACAAACCACTCCAAACAACCCTTAGAATTTCTAACCAACTTCTACACACATAAATCAACCAAATATGAAGATTTCATTAGGGTTTCGGTTTGAGACTAAAAGGACAAAGGTAGTATTTCCGACTCTACGCAAAGAGGTATCTTTGGAATACTACAAGGTACAAGGCTAAGGTATTTTGGGCATTATAACAATACTAGGGAGTATTTCTATACCACAACAAGGGGTATTATACGAAACAACTAGGCTGGGGGTACCCCACTAGACCTCACAAGGGAGTGGACACCTCACGGCCAAAGGCCACTTTCAAGGGGGGAGAGGAGCTCTTGGACGAGAGTCAACAAGAGGGAGGGGAGGGATTCAAGACTTGGAAACATTTGTGGATGAATGAAGTCTTCACAAAGGGGGGGGGTATTTATAGCAAACCCAAATGCCAACCAATGGCCAAGATCAAGCCATGTGCAAGGCAAGTGTAAGGCCTTGATCAAGCCAAGTGCACCCTAACCCCTACTCCACAAAACATTGCACCAAACAAGCCACAAAACAAGGCCAAAACAAGGCACAAAACAAGGAACCAATAGGCACAAAACGTGAGCCAAAGATCGCCAAAACGTGAACCAATCGTTCACTGACGCCCACTGCTTCGATGAGGGTGACACATGTCACCCTCCCGTTGGTCCAAAATGTTTCGCCTCTCGGAAAAATCCGCAAAAATACAAAACGACATAGCCGGAATTTTCCCTACGAAAGTCGTGGAAACGCTTTCGAAACGACTTAGTCAGACTGTGCCCAAATGTAACTTTAGCGCCACTTAGGCGGGGTGACACGTGTCACCTCCTATTGGCCCTCAAAAACGCTCTTCAAAAAAATAACCACAATGGCCAAAATCTCAAAACAAAGTGGGCCCCACAAAAGCAGAATTTCTCCCGTGGGCCCACGTGACCATTTCCAAAATAAAATTCCATAATTCTCTAATATTCCAGAAGTCCGATACCAAATGGGAATCCAATTCCCATTAACGAACCTTTTTCCTTCACAAAACCGGAAACTTTTCCGTGGAAAATCACCTCTTTCTTCCTTTCCAATCTTTCTGTCAGATTCTCGCACGCACGCCCCACGCATATACTCGGAAATACGGGGTATAACATTCTTCCCCCCTTAGAAACATTCGCCCCGAATGTTCCTTCTAGGTCTCAAAACAAACAGGTACCAGTATAGTCTTCACTGCTATACGCAAAAACAATCATGCCACACCGCCACAAAACACACGCTCACTTCTCCCCTCTCGTAGTACTGCCACGAACACTCGAACTCGTTCTAGTATCCGTACCACACTTCTTTCAACGCTCGCTTCCAACCCTTGAGTCACTACCTCCAAACTTGGTCATCTCACTAACCTCGACTCCCTAAGGCCATTCCCGCCTTCACGAACAGATTCTCGATCGAGCGTATCCACGAACTCATACGATGGTCATCTAAACTTGGGCCTAGCACCCTCGTGACCCTACCACCGCGGACCACCAGAACCGACCCCACCCCAAACCGGGTTACTGTTGACCCGCAAATGGTCCTCAACCCGACCCCAATCAGCGCAACTCTTGTTCCCGATCCGAACAATCTTACTATTTCACATCATTAAAGCTACCACTTCCATCTCACACTACCTGTGGACTTACCCTTTTCACTAACTGTGTTTCTAAATCACATTTTAGCACAAAGCTATCCAAACATAACATTAAACACATCAGCAACATCAATACAAACAAAACTCTGAGGTTAAGGATATACTCAAACTAGGCGGTTCAAGGACCGCTAAAAGAACTCCCATCGCGACCTCTACCGGCCTTCCGGTACAAACATCTGCTCAAGCTGAAGGTGAAGAACCCGCAATCGCTTCTAGTAGTCCATGCTATCCTACCAAGCTACCTGGTCAGTGGACAATCTCTTGCCGATAGCCCCGCTGGCCGCAAAATAACAATCTCCAGTTAGTACGACACCCTCCCTTATGAAGCTTTCCACAACGGCCACATCGAGACAAGGGCAACTCATCCGCGAGCACTCGCTTCTCCCGAAAATCAAACCCGAGCCCCGACTGCTCCTGAATATCCCGAAGGTCCCGAAAGCCGGGAGGACCACTCATCGACGGAGGTACATAACTAGTTCGCCGAGGCGGTCCGCCTCGAAAGTCACCAGGACCCCGCTGTTCGCCCTCTTCTCACGACTTTGGTCATTCCGTCGATTTATCCGCCTCACATCCAAGTGTATACGCTGCACGCGGCAATGTCCATGCCCTACAAGAGCTACACCAACAACTCTGCAAGGCAATCATCGAGCCACCAGAACATATCGGTGCACTCGATCCTCCATACTAGCTACTAACGCGGACGCACGCCAATGAGTCGAACTCACATTGTACTCCCGAACCGCACGCTCGCTCAGAACACCAAAAATCGTCGCCCGAGCCCTCCTCATCCGTGAGGCAAGAAATGTGCAAGAAAAGCCTCGAGAACTCGTTCCATACCATTGAAGTGCATGCACTCCCCTGGACAGCTCCCAAGAATCAAACCAGTCGACTGCGGTATCACGCAGTTGATGTGAACCTAGGGCCACCGACTCGACCTCCGATGCCTTGATCACTCTCATGATCCGTCAGAATCGCTTGATGAACTCCTGCGGATCATCCTCGGACCTCGACCCATAAAACTCGGGCGCCTACAACTCGTAAAATCCGAAGCCTCGAACTATCGATCTAGGGTGAGCCATCGGTGCTATCGGAATCGCCGGCCCACTTATCCTCAAGTCTGCCACAACCCCGCCATTAACCGGGCCCACTCAGTAACTCATCTCCTCTCGCCTGCATCGCGGATCGAGGCTCAGTGCATCGTGGTCTCGCCACGCTTTACTCGCAGATCCTCTCACGCCTTGCCCTTCTCGCCGGGTTGCCTTCGCAGGCATAATCGTAAAAACGAACACGCCGAGGGTCCATCTTATCACTCACTCTAAGGCACGATCTCGAATGAGAAGAATGGAAACCAATCCTAAATGTCCTATAGCCTCACGATTATAGATGTGGTGCACAACACATCGATAATCAAGACTTACTAGACACGGTGCAGACAATTTCCGAGGATTAATCGCTCGATACCACTTTGTAACGCCCAACCGGGCTCATATCGTGCCTTACCCCGCACCCTAGTGATACAACATCGAGAAAACCAATGAAATAAAAACTTTAACAATATAACAATAGTTATGACAAAACAAAGCAACCAAAACGGTTGCCTTCATGCATATATAAAAACATTTTTTCAATCGAATAAGATAATCCTTTTACAACCCCGCCCACAACAAAGGCTGCACTTAAGAAGGAATAACAACCTATGACGGACAGGCTCGCCATACCCCGAATGTACAAGAACTTACAACTCAGAAACCTACTAAAGATAAGCCTCAAGGAACGGAGCTTCCCAAAACGCTCAAACGTGATCCTATAAGCGGGGATCGGCGGCCAATGTACTTCTACCGCGGATGAACGCAGCCTCGAGGAGGTCAATACAACAGTACCAAGTATGTGAAATCAGAATATCAGAATGAAATCATAATAGTCTATATAAAGCAGAGACATGTATGATGACCAAACTACGAGATATAACATATAACCATATCAAGACAGTGGACTCACGCTCCAAATTATCACTGTGCGTGGAATTTCTTCCTCATCACGGCAGCTTTATGATATAACCATACCAAGGATTATACATGAACACCATGTCCCACCTGTGTTATAAAAACCGTGCAGACAAGTATAACTACCGATCCGACCGTACTAATAATACAATGCAACCAAAACACGGCCGACACGGCAAGTGCGAGAGCCGACCATCGGATACTCAAGGCCGGTCACGCACTGGCCGGGCAAGTCGGTGACCACCGGGGACCAAGGTCAGATCACGAAACTTCGCCATCAGACCGAACGGCAAGTGCGGTGACTACCGATACCAAGGCCGAATCACCACGACGGCAAGTACGAGAGCCACCACCGATACCCGGGCGAGCAAGAAGAAACCTCAGGGAGAGCGAGTCCAAGGAATACCACGAGCAACCGGAGCGTACCCGGGGCATTCTCCGTCACTGCCGGTACGTCCAAGTACGTTCTCAACAAGTCGACCGCCCTCTATCGAGACGCCAGAATACGTAAATACCACACTTGCACAACAAAGGCTATCATCACAAGCATAGGCAAGTTTCACAACAACAAGCATAGGCAAGTTTCACAACAACAAGCATAGGCAAGTTTCATACAACTCAAAGTACTTTCATTTTATGCCAAAGTCCGGTTTTTAACTCCAAAGTACTACATACGTTAAGTTCTTTTAAAAGAGATCCATTACTTTTATAAAAGTCACCCGATACGTAGTATTAGAATGACCAACCCACATTCCTTTTCAAAATCAAGTAACAACATTCTTTCCTAAGTTCCAGGTTGCCTAGTTTCAATTACTCAAGCTTCTCATTTTCAAATGGTTTCATAGTTCATAAACTTAATCACTTGATTCCTTTTAGAACAATTGAGTAATATATGTCTCACGAGAGTAGGTTATTCTTGTTTACAACATTCTTATTACAAAGAAATCATGATCTAGAAAATGTATATCATTTTGTCTCATCTTAGTTTCTATGCAGATGGAGGTTTCTAATGGTTTTAATACAATTCGTCATTATTCAATACATTTTCCTTTATTAACGCTGCAGTTGGTCCTGTCGATACACATTCGATTTCAAATCAAGAAACATTATCCCTTTAAATAAAACCACGTACTCATTACTCACGAATGAGGTTTCACACAAACATTCACATTAAAACAAATAAGTTAAGTCTCTTATCTTATAAGATTAAGTCTCTTAACTTCTAACATCAGTAAACCATTTCCTTTACCTCTCTTAGACATTATACCTAACTCCCATAAAGCTAGTATAACTCTTTTAAAACCTTTTAAAACTAAGTGTTACTCTTCCTTCAAAACGATTTATGAATCTTTTGAAATACATCAAGTTCTTTATTATAACAAGCCAGTTATAATTCACATCAGTTACCTTTTAAAACCACAAAGTATTTTCTTACCTACATAAAGCTGTTATAACCAACCTCCCATAAAGCCGTTATAACACTTTATGTTTTAACAACAATCAAACACGATTAACACACGTACGCTCACCGTACTACATAGTTCACACATATCATGCTAGAAGAGATAGGAAGAGGTTCACATACCGCGACGAGTATCGACTAATAGCAAAACGCCCAAACAATCGGCTACTCCTAAGCCAAGTAAATCGCGCCACACGTAGTACTTCAACCTATAAGGCCACAAGCGCGCTTATTATCATCTAGACCACAACGAGAATATTCTACGAAAATTCAAGATCTCCCGCCACAACAGAATCTCCTTCTCTATCGAGGCTACCAAGCCAACCAGAGGGGGGGGTTTTACACGCCTAACCGGACGTGTACAATTCTACTACACAGTAAAACTACACAAGTCTACTGTAATACAGTTCAGTTCTTAATTCTTCAGGCTTAAGTCAAAAGACATTGCCACAAGATTAAGTATAGTTCTATATATAGTATACTTCAACTATATATTCTACAACATGTAATTTCCAATTACAATAAGGACAGTAGTGTTTACCTCGATAAGCCCAAAATTATCCGAGTTATAATGTCGATCCTGAGCAAGGTTTAGCTCCACTCCGAGCGCTCCAAACCACTCCAAACAACCCTTAGAAGTTCTAACCAACTTCTACTCACATACTTCAACCAACTATGAAGATTTCCTTGGGGTTTCTGGTTTGAGACTAAAAGGACAAAAGGTAGTATTTCCGACTCTACGCAAAGAGGTATCTTTGGAATACTACAAGGTACAAGGCTAAGGTATTTTGGGCATTATAACAATACTGGGAGTATTTCTATACCACAACAAGGGTATTATACTAAAACAACTAGGCTGTGGGTACCCTACTGGCTAGACCTCATGAGGAGGAGACCTCACGGCCAAAGGCCACTTTCTGGGGAGAGGAGCTCTTGGACGAGAGTCAACAAGAGGAGGAGGGATTCAAGACTTGGAAACATTTGTGGATGAATGAAGTCTTCACAAAGGGGTATTTATAGCAAACCCAAATGCCAACCAATGGCCAAGATCAAGCCACGTGCAAGGCAAGTGTAAGGCCTTGATCAAGCCAAGTGCACCCTAACCCCTACTCCACAAAACATTGCACCAAACAAGCCACAAAACAAGGCCAAAACAAGGCACAAAACAAGGAACCAATAGGCACAAAACGTGAGCCAAAGATCGAGCCAAAACGTGAACCAATCGCTCACTGACGCCCACTTGCTTCGATGTGAGGTGACACATGCCACCTCCCGTTGGTCCAAAATGTTTCGCCTCGGAAAAATCCGCAAAATACAAAACGACATAGCGGAATTTTCCTACGAAAGGCGTGGAAACGTTTCGTCGAAAACGACTTACGCACTGTGCTAAATGTAACTTTGGCCAAGCCACCAGCGGGTGACACGTGTCACCCTCCTATTGGCCCTCAAAACGCTCTTCGAAAAAATAACCACAATGGCCAAAATCTCAAAACAAAGTGGGCCCACAAAACCAGAATTTCTCCCGTGGCCCCACGTGACCATTTCCAAAATAAAATTCCATAATTCTCTAATATTCCAGAAGTCCGAATACCAAACTGGGAATCCAATTCCCATTAACGAACCTTTTTCCTTCACAAAACCGAAACTTTTCCGTGGAAAATCACCTCTTTCTTCCTTTCCAATCTTTCTGTCAGATTCTCGCACGCACGCCCCACGCATATACTCCGGAAATACGGTATAACAGATCCATCTAGGTACACCCGATTGACGATGTCCAGTGATCAGGGGTTATCGTATGTGGAGATTCCCATAGCGATAGTCGATCGTCAGTTAGGCGTCTGACCAGGACGTGGCTTCCACAAAGTCTTGTGGCGAACGAGCTCGGGAGGAGATGACGTGGGAAGCCGAGAGGACATGAGGCGAAGTATCCTCACCTATTCCCACACCTCCGTAATTCACTTTCCTACTTGTAAATTTTCGTTATCGCTTTTGCCTAAGTGTTGTTTTGTGGCCGTGTGTGGCTTTGCAAACCGTTTAAGTTATGAAGAACCTTATCGTTATCCTTGGGAAGGAACATTCGACGAATGTTTCTAAGGAGGAGAATGTTATACCCGTATTTCAGTATGTACGTAAGGGAATACGCATAAAAGTTTGGCCTTAAAGTTTAGGCCTTGGATGATTTTTTGGGCACAACTCACAAAACGAATAGTTTTCCGACGAAACGTTTCCACAGCTTTCGTAGGGTAAATTCCGGCTATGCCATTTCTAATTTTTGCGGATTTTTCCGAGAGACGAACCACGTTGGACCAACGAGAGGGCGACCCTTGTCACCCTCTCATTGGTGGACTTGTCACGCAATAGGCCGAATGGATGGCCATCTTTGTCATGTAGTTGGTAGGATATTTTGTGTGCAAGTTGGCCAAGGACACTTGCCCTAATCTTGGCCTTACACTTGCCTAGCACTTGGCTAAATCTTGACCCTTGGTTGGCCATGTCTTGACCTATAAATACCCCCTTAAGATGAAGAGTTCTTCATCCACAAATTCCTTTCCAAGTCTTGAAAATCCTTCCTCTCCCTTGTAGCCTTTTTCATCCAACACCCCCTTTGAGTGAGCTTGGCCGAGGCAACCCTCCCCTAGCCTAGCCGAAATCTACCCCCCCTCCCTTGGTAGAAAAGTTGCTTTCTAGTATTGTTATAATGCCCAAAATACCCTAGCCCAAATCCCTTAGTCCTTTGTAGAAGTTGTGAAGAACTTCTAAGGTTTTCGAGCTACCTGAGCGCATACAACTTAGAGCAAAACCTGCTCAGCGCGACTTTATCTAGGATATTATTGGGCTTACCGAGGTAAATAATCCTAACCTCTTTTGTATTAGAGAATGCATATTGTAGAAGTATAAGAATAAGTATTAAATACTTAGAAGAATATTACGTATAGAATTGAATGTTATCACAAAGAAGGGTTTAAAAGAAGAATAATTGAACTATGCTTATATAGACTGTTTTCACAATGAGACTTATATAGCTCACCTGCAGGGAAGTGCTGCCCGACTTTCCGTAGAATTGTGAACCCTCTGCTTAGAATGACCTTGAGTAGTCTAGACTTTGATAGATGTCGTGACTATTATAGTGATTCTCTGCGCGACATATTCAACTCAAGGAGGTTTTCGCAGAAGGTATGTGATTCTTCCTAAAGCATGATATTTTAAATATATATATAGTACGATAGACGCATACGTGTTAATCGAATAATAACTACGGCAATGTCTTTCGACTTAAGCTTTGAATAATACTTACGGCAATGTCTTGCAACTTAAGCCCGAATAATAAAGATCTTAAAAAGTCTTTCAAAAGAATTATAACACGCTTTGAAAGAAGAAGAATAGTTGTTTTTAAAACAAGAAGCTTAAGGGTTATACTAGCTTTATGGGAAGTTAAGTATAACGGCTTAAGTTTTATAAAAGGAACATTTACTTACGTGTTTTATAAAAGACTTGTATTGATTTCAAAGGTATAATAAGATGGTTTTGGTGAGTAGACATATTGTGATGCTATGTGTTAGTATCTTGTAACGTTTGTGTAAAGAGGTCATTCTTACTTATGCTTATGTTGTTTGAACTATAAGCTGTTGTGTTAGTACTATATCACTCACCTCTTGAGATGATACCGGGGTTAAGGCGCCTCCGACGCGGTAGACTCAGCGATGCAGGACCATGATTCGAGAATACCATGCGGGTCCAGGGGCCTATGCGAGCTACGAGAGTTCCGTGTTAGTATGCGGGTTATGCCTCACGCGGTCTATGTGGCCACGCGACAACGAGTCCAGGACGCCGCCGGAGAGTACCCTCGATGTGGGTTATACCCACGCGCCTATGTGAGTGGCCTATGCGCGACTCGAGTCGAGGATTAGGCTTGCGTAATGATAATATGGGAGAGTGGCCCTGCTTCGATCATTCGCAACCTAGAAAAGACCTATTACGATTCTATTGTTGCTCTTGTTTATGATGGCACTATGCGTTACATTTGTTGTTTCGCATATTTGTAAACTGGTTTTAAAGTGATATGATTTCATTTAAGTACTTTACGCTTTCACATACTTAGTACTGTATCGACTCTTCTGGGCCGCTCACGCCGCAGTAAAGGCAAGCGTGCTAGATCCACATCCTTAGGATCTCTTTTGCATTGGTGTCGAGCTCCATCTTCTCCGAGGCTCTACCGCTGGGTATGCTCTCGTTGTAATTAGTTTTGAGCATCGAGGTATGGCGGCCCGCCCCGCCATAGTTGTTTTTTTCCTAGAGGTTCAGTCATGTTGCATACTGGGATGTAATCGCAAAACTTGGTTTATGTATATATGCCAAAGGCAAGCTTTTCATCGAAATCGTATCATTTACAATTATTTCATGTCTTGTTTTATATTCCGCTGATTTTCTCTGATGTATGACTACTTGGGTGCCCGGGTAAGGCACCAGTCACGGGCCCCAGAACGGGTCGTGACATGATTGATATTATGGGCGTGTGACCGATAGTTATATTTGAGTAGTGTCTTTGAGGGCATGCGTCCCTGCCTTGATATGACTGCTTAAGTATTGTGTACTGTAGTTGGCTATCATACATGTCTCCTATTTTTTTTAGACTGTCATGATTTCATTACAGTATTTTCAGTTTCGAATACTTGGTCATTCTTCGTACTGACCTCCTTCGGGGGGCTGCGTTCATGCCACAGGTTTAGGTACGCAGTTTGGTGATCTGCAGGTGTAGGACCGCCGTAGTTTTGGATAGCTCCATTTGTTCAGGAGTTTATCATTTTGGTATAGTTCCTTCAATACAGGCTTTTGTACAGTTGTGGGTACGGCGGGGCCTTGTCCCGTCATAGTTCAAGAAACTCTTAGAGGTGCAGTATTCATATGTGGGATTGGACTCATGTACAGTGTAGTGTCTTTTGATTATGTATATTATATGGCAGCCTTGTCGGCTTTGCCCTTGCACGTACGTTGGAAAAAAAAAGAGGTGTTATTTAATTTCCGCAGTTTACTTAGTTGTTAAGGTAGAAGGGTGCCTGTAGGGGACGATCCACGCCCGGGTTCGGGCGTGACAGTGGTATCGTGAGCAACAAGACTTAATGTTTACAGACTGTGTCTAGTAGAGTCTTGATTATCGGTGTGTTGCGCGCCACATCCATAAACAGGAGGCTACAGGACATTTAGGAGTTGGTTTATATTCTTCTCACTCTAAGATCGTGCCATAGGGCTGTGTTAGTAAGATAATTCCTCTCTGACGTATTATTATGTTACAGCTATGCCTCCAAGGAGGGCAACAGTCGCCCAGAAGGGTAAAAGAGTAGCAGGAGCTACCAGTCAGACTCAGAGAGTTGATAGGGCTTATGCCCAAGGTATGCCGGATGTTGTGCCGCAGTCGGCGAGTTCTTCTGCACCAGGTTTTGAGGCCCCAGCACCAGAGCCTCCAGTTTCTTAGTTAGGAGAAGACTATAGGGTCATGAGGGAAGAAGTTATGTTATTGACCAAGATAGCGGTGCTACAGTTCCATCAGCAGGTGTACAGAGGGTAGAGGGCCAACGCGGGAATCAGCGTAAGAGGGCTAGACCGGTTGGTTATCCCGGTGAGTTTTTGGACGAGCAGCCTCAGCAGCGAGTGAGATATTCATCCCAGCCTACCCAGTACATACCCCCGCAGCTCACAGGTGGGAGATTGGACTCCACAAGGTATTTAGGAGCCGGTCCGAGCTCCAGGGGTCGAGGTTCTCAGAGGAGCAGAAGATTTTCTCAGTCGAGGCTACTTATTCCTCAGTGTTTCCGATGTAGTAAGCGTCATATGGGGAAATGCCGTCATGGCACATGTGTTTGTTATTATTGTGACTGGCCACAAGCGATGGGAATGTCTGTTAGAAAGAGCACCAGAAGGTGGCTCACCTATGAGGCCTGAGTTGGTTCCTTCTCCACAACAAGGCCCCGAGCAAGGTGGTGTTCAAATGTCAACCAGCCGTGGTAGAGGTCAGGGTGGAGTTTATAGTTCTGGCGGTCCTTCGAACCGCGTAGATGACGTGACTACTGGGCAGGATCAAGAGGCGACATCGCATGGGGTTACAGGTATATTTCGATTCTTTTGAATCATACGTGCATTGTTAGATTCAGATTTTGCCCTAGCGTATATGTTTTCCCTGTGTTGCTAGCAGTTGTAAGTGATAGTACCCCCAGAGGTAGGAATACTTTGATTAGTAAAGTGAAAAGTTAAGAATGTTGACAAGAATGGTAAGTGAACTGAGACTATAGTTATGTAGAGTTCACAAGTTGTAATTATCATGTAACAGTGTAAAGACTGATAGGGAAGAATGTACAGTAGAAATACTTTGGCTTATGTGACGAACCTCTAGTGAATAGGGGGATAGGGTGAGAAGTACCTTGAGATAAGAGAAAGATTTATTTCAGACTTAGAATGAGAAGTTAAGTGTGACGATGGGTCGGGTTATGGACTCATTTCGGGTCATCCGGTAGTATGGAATGGGGTGATGTCAGTTGGCAGTGGTCCCGCTATGTGATAGGGTCTCGAGGATGCAAGGCCCAAGTTTAGTTAATTGTTGTACGAGTTTGTGGACGCGTTCCACCGGAATCAGGTTGTAAGGGCCGAGAAGAGCCTTAGCGGAAATTCAAGTAGCATAATGGCCAAGATTGGATAGTAACTCCAAGGATTGGAGAACAGAAACAATATTTGAAATGTTGTACGTATATTAAATAAGTTTGGGAGTACGAGAAAGTATGACAAGTAAGAAAAGGAAGGAACAAAGGTTAAAAGAACTATAGGGATTATAGTTATGAGTAATAAAAGTGCGTAGAGAAAATTTCTTTTCGGCCATGAGTGAAGGTTATTTATGATGATACACACGCCTTAGGTTCAGTAACCTCTAAAGATCTTGTTTTTGATAATACAGTAACCTTCGAGTTTTGTGAGAAGTGGCCGCGGACGGAAGGTCCATTGATATGTTTACGTATGTTATGTGGTGGCCATGTGTGTCATCGTTGGTCTTGTGCAGTTTTGATTGATAGGCATAGTATAGAGATTATGCCGGTGTTCGGGGCATGACAATAAACATCCTGCCTAGCTATTGAAGGCGAAGAACCCGCCACTGATCCAAAGAGATCGGCTATCCCACCGCGCCTCCGCCTGGACAATCTCACCAAATGGCCTCGCTGCCGCAGCATAACAAGTTGTCGGGCGAGTACGACACTCCCAAAATGGAATCTACCACGGTGACCACACCGGGCAAATGTGGCTTCCTCGCTACTACCTTTCGGACATCTCAGAACTCGCACTCGAGCCCTCGACTGCCCCGAATATCCCCGCGATCAACCTCCGCCGTAAGACCGAATGAGCACTCGTGGTTTCTGAAATGTAGACCTAGCTCATTGCTGAGGCTATCCGCCTCGAAAGTTACCTCAAATCTCGCCCCTGCCTTTCGGGTCAGATCGCTGGCCGGGTCTCTTCTCTGCCTCGATCCCTTATGCATAAGCTCGCATCTCGAAATATCCATACCGGGCCAAGGGCTACTCCTGTGCATGCAATAAGCATATAACGGTCTAGCCCCATCACATAGCGGTGAACTCATCCGCCATATCGCCCACAATAGTGTGCGATACCGCCCAACGAGTCAAACTCGTGTTGTACTCTCGATAGTCCTCCCATTCTCGCCTCAATGATAAGAACCTATCAACACGGGCTCTCCTCATCTCGTGAGGCAAAAGTGATCAAGAAAGGCCTCGTGAACTCATCTCAAATCACTGGAAGAGCACCCACACCCTCGACAGCCTCCCAAGACTCAAACCGTTCAACGCAATATCGCAGAATCCGGTAAGAATCTAACACAATCGGCTCGCTCTCGAGTCCCTAAGCACTGCATAGTCTGTCAGATTCGCCGAACGAACTCCCGAGGTCATCCTCGATCTCGAACCATAGAACTCGGGTGGATTACAACCTGAAAATCCCGAATCCTCAAACCGCTTCGGCCTAGGTTAGCTACTCGCTTCCGCTACGCTCTATGACTATGCTAGTCAATAACCTGATCTGCTCTCCATAATCTCTAAACTCCGCCCTTGGCTGCGAATCGAGGCTCGTATTGGGACCTTCGAGCCGCACGTTTTCGCCATTTAACACCGTCACAGAATCAACTCGCCGCTCGAGCCACAACCTCAGGCATGATTTGGGCCTGAGTACTGGTAACCCTCTGTGGACCACTAGCGCCTCGCCGTTGCCTTGCCCTTCGCCCCGGCCGCTTCCGCGAGGAATAACTGATACATAAGAATAGGTCAGAGAGGATTTAACCTACTATGACAGCTCTACTGCACGATCTCAGATAGAGAAGAATGGAAACCAATCCTAAATGTTCTGCAGCCTCCTGATTATAGATGTGGTGCACAACACACCGATAATCAAGACTCTACTAGACACGGTCTGTAGACACTTTTCGAGGACTAACTGCTCTGATACCACTTTTGTCACGACTGCACTCGCTCGCGATCGTGCCCTACCCGCACCCTTACAGGTATACATCAGAGATAATCAGCGGAACATACATGAAACTTATACAAAAAATCAACAGAAATAAAATCAACAGGTTAGCCGATGAGGCTACCTCCCTGAATAAAAAAAACATAACCGAAGCAGTTGCCTCCCTTCCTTTACAAAATGACCCACAACATGTGATTACAGACCTCTAAGAGTTTTTAACATAACAACTGTGGCAGGACAGGGCCCCAACATACCCCTGAATATACATGAATTTACAACCTCAGGGGAAACCGTACCAAAAGATAAGCCTCCGGAGCAAATGGAGCTTTCCAAGAACTGAACAGTGATCCAAATAGTGTGGATCAGCAAGCTATGTACCTCAACCTGCGGCATGAATGCAGCCCCCCGAAGGAGGTCAGTATGAAATATGTACCAAGTATGTGAAATCAAAATATCAGAATGAAATCATAACACTATAAAAGCCGGAGACATGTATGATAACCAAAATAATAAAGATAACGTGCCTTACCAAAGTGAAAGTAATGAAAGTCAGTTTTACCTTTTAAAGACTATTTCAACACATGAACAATAGTCACACAGGGCTACCGACACAAGCCCTTAAATATCATCACATAGTCCAGTACGGGTCTCAAGCCCACAATATCAAAGCGTGCCCGTGGAATCCCCCATCACTGCCGGCGGCTATAAGTGAATAATATAACCATGTGACGCGCCCGTGGCATCCTACCTCACTGTCGGCGTACACACCTACAATACATATATGTATCTATACCCCCTGCCCGTGGAATCCCCCATCACTGCCGACAGTCGTACGTGTAACATATAACCATGTGACGCGCCCGTGGCATCCTACCTCATTGTCGGCGTACACATATACAATACATATATATATATATATCTCATGCCCGTGGAATCCCTCATCTCGGGTACATGACTTCATGGAGAGCTAATCCATGGGGTAATAATCGTATATAACATGCCCGTGGAATCCCTCATCTCGGGTACATGTCTTCATGTGGAGCTATTCCATGGAGTAATAGTCGTACATAACATGGTTGCATGCCCCGGAATCTCTCATCGTATAAGCATGGCCATGGGTAATAAAACACATCCGGGAATCTAACCCGCCTCCTGGTCGCATGCCCCGGAATCCCTCATCGTATAAGCATGTCCAAGGAGTAATAAAGACAATCCGGGAATCTAACCCGCATCCTGGTCGCATTCCCCGGAATCCCACATCGTATAAGCATGTCCAAGGATCAATCACAATGGAAGCATACCCGTGGAAGCCTCCGTCACTGTCGGTACGTCCAAGTAGGTTCACAACAAGACAACCGGCCCTCCAACTGAGAGTCACGGCAACGTAAACATATAATACTTGCACTCAAGGCTATCACAAGCAAGCATATGCAAGTTCATTAAATCTTTAGACTTTCATTTTTATATACTCAAGACACTTTTCGTTTCACATAAAAATCCGGGAATTTAACCCAAAGTACTTCGTACTTCTATTCTTTTAAAATGACTCTTTTTCATATAAAACTAACAAGATACTAATGACCGTAGTATCAAGTCATATCTACTTTTCAAGACAAGTCACAATACCTTTTAGAAATACATTTATAGGCTTCTAAATCAAGTGACTTCTTTCCTTTAAAACCTTAAGCAATTGACGCTTTAAAATCAATTTGCCTTTCATTATTTCAAGTCATTTATCATACTTACATTACTTAGAGTAAACCACTCTTATAACTTTCCATAAAACTATTATAATCAACTTCCCATAAAGTCGTTATACTAACTTTACACATTAGGCAACTACATTCTTTTTATAACCAAGAGACTTATACTTTCGAAACACCAAGTATCGCATACTTACAAAATACTTCAAGTCTCTTATCTTTTAGAATGTCAAGTAATCAATACTTTCCAAATCAAGTATCCTATACTTTTAAATCAATTCATTTCTTACTTTAAGAATCAAGTCCTATAACTTGAAAAATAAAGTCTCTTAACCTTTTAAGAATTCATAGTTCATAGTCTTAACACTTCATAACGTAAATTCTTTAAGTTAAGCAACATATGACTTATGTGTGTGAGTAGGTTATACTTATTTATAACAATCTTATTAAAGCAGCCATGATCTAGAAAATGTAATACAATTTTGTCTTATCTTAGCTTCTATGCAGATGGAGAATTCTACTCATTTTAATATAATCAATTGTCATTACATTTTCCTTTATTAACGCTGCAATGGCTTGTTCGATTCTTATTCTCATTCGTGACGTAAATTAGCCAAGTCAACTAGGCTCCAATATACCTCATAACGACTCTTACTAACATCCCCCATAAGACTTGGTAAGAACTTAGGATAACTTAGACATAACCTTTACATAGAGTAAATCAACATACATACCTCTTAACTTCTAAGAGTAGAAAGGAACATGAAATAATACCGCATGTATATTCCATACATAGAATCATGCCAAAGGAAGGAAGAGGTTCACATACCTCGCGACGATTATCGACAAGTAGCAAAATGCTCCAAAGTACTTCAACCTTGATAGCTATTCCATCCTTCACGTAGAATATGCTATACTTAGTACTTCAACCTATAATGGTC
The DNA here is from genome assembly GCA_029844215.1 of Przewalskia tangutica. Classification (NCBI taxonomy): domain Eukaryota; kingdom Viridiplantae; phylum Streptophyta; class Magnoliopsida; order Solanales; family Solanaceae; genus Przewalskia; species Przewalskia tangutica. The sequence continues at coordinate 93,669,932 of CM056721.1, forward strand.
ATAATACGTCCATTAACTCCTTACTTCAAACGTAGAATATTCTAAGTGCAAAGTCACTAAATTCTACGAAAAATCGGACATCACTTCCTTTGTTTCTACATACTTTGCCACCTTTTTCAAGGCCGAATTCAATAACCAAACATGCCACATTTAAGGCTCAACATACCAACCAATCAAAGGGGATTATACGCCTACAAGACGTGTAAAATTCCGCCCCACAAATGATACAAAACAATCCAATAATACAATGTCATTCTCGGCTAAGGTGCAACAACATATCATTTTTTCCAAATCCTTTTCAATCCAAGTTGTTTAGTATAACTTGTTACAAAGCCGCAATCGATTATAACAACTATAATCTTCAAGTAGATTACATGCGACGATTCTAATTAACGACCAAATTGTATTTCAATTTCAAAGGGCTCACAATGCCAATTCGGCTAAAGGTTTCCACAATCCAATCACTTATCAAACCTTACTACATATACCTCATGCTAGTTAAAATGTAAGGCTACAACAATATGAAATCTTATAACACTAAGAGAACAAGATTGTTACCTTAACGAGCCTTAATCCAACTTCAAGATCCGAAGTCGCTCCCTAGAAACTTAGAACCTCTCCATGAAACTTCAATCCGCCACTTGAAGCCCTTGGAAGATCACAAACAACTTCCCTTAAGTTTCCAATCCAAACCTAGGAAAGTGACTAGGTTTTCACCTTGCTACTAACGTGAAAACGTCGTTTTTCCGAAATCTTTCTATTGAGATATCCTTACAATACCCTTAGGGACCTTGGGTTAAAGTCTTGTGAATAATGGATCAGAACTACAAATTTTTTTGTGTGGAACCTAGCCAAACCCGAGAGCCTCTTTTCTTGGCACAAATGTTCTCTAATTTTTCTAAGTGTTGAAGACAAGTCTTGCACTAGTGTAGTGAATATATAACACAATGGAGGGCTTAGATTGCAACAAATGTGTGGCTAGGATGAAGAACACTTGGATAATTAGCCAAGTGGACAAGTTGACAAGCCAACAATCTCAAGCTTGAAGACTTATCATCCACAATGGTCAAATGACCATTCTACCCTTGCATTAAATCGTCCAAGACCATGGGGGGTGTGTTCCACGTGTTGCCCTCCCATTCGTCCATAAAATTCTGTAACCCTCGTGGGCCCTACAAAACGTAATATTCCTCGGGTGGGCCCCACGTGACCAAATCCGTAAAAATAAATTTCCATAATGATAATAAGTTCCATACTCTTCAATTAATGCATTTTGAGAATCTAATTCTCACCAACGAACATTTATCCTTTCCGACGTTCGGAAGATTTTCCGTCGGAAGAACAATTCTTCCTTTCGTACCCTTTTCAAGTCTTGTGTTCTCGCGTCTAATCTCGTATTCATGTCCTGGAATTACGGGGTGTAACAACTGCCCGGCCCATTCTGGGACGCGGTAAACTCATATAAAGTCTTCCCTCAAAGGTATACTGCCCGGTCCATTCAGGGACGCGGTAAAGTCATATAAAGTCTGCCCACCAAGATATACTGTCCGACCCATTCTGGGACGCGATAAAGTCATATAAAATCTGCCTTCAAAGGTATACTGCCCGACCCATTCTGGGACGCGGTAAAGTCATATAAAGTCTGCCCTCAAAGGTATACTGCCCGGCCCATTCTGGGACGCGGTAAAGTCATATAAAGTCTGCCCTCAAAGGTATACTGCCCGGCCCATTCTGGGACGCGGTAAAGTCATATAATATATATATACTGCCCTTCCCATTAAGGTATACTGCACGGCCCTTCCTAGGACACGGTCCACACATAAATGATTGTACACCTATAGCTATCATCAGCAAACATGTACACTTTAAATCATCTTTGACTCTCATTAGAATAAAATGAATAACTATCATTTTAGAAAAACTCAAGGCATTTTCAAGTCATGTAATATTAAGGACTAAATCATGGACACTCTCACATGATTTCCATATAACATTTTAAACCATATCTTGACTTTCCATAAAATTGTTATAACAACTTCCCATAAAGCCGTTATAACAAACTTTCATTTTAGAAAACTAAAGCACTACCACATCTTTCCTTTTAATAGAACCACTTTTTTTTTTTGAAATCAAGTAACTTATACTCTTTAAATCAAGGCACTTCACATATAAAATCAAGTCATCTATACTTTTAACATCAAGTAACTTCCACTTTCAACATTAAGGCAATTATTCTTTAAGATCAAGTAAGCTTGTACTTTTCAAATCAAGTGTCATAATGAATCCGATTTCATTTAAAACATGTACGTCCACCGTACTATACATTTTATAAGGTTCATGCTCAAAGAAAGATAGGAAGAGTTCCACATACATCTTAAGCTATTCCACACGCCAAGTAGAATACGCCGCACATAGAATGTCAACCTATAATGACCATAATACGTCTATCAACTTCTAGCTTTCTAAGGTAGAATAATACTAAGTAAAAGGTCTCTTATTCTACGGAAAATTGGGCAGCACTTCCCCTTGTTTCTACGTACTTTTTCATCTTTTCTAAGGCCAGAATTCATCAACCAACAAGCCACATTTAAGGCACAATCAACAGTTAGCCAAAGGGGATTACACGCTCATCTTGACGTGTAAAATTCTGCCCCACAATCTATACAAAACAGTCAACTATTCTACAATATTAAGGGTACAATGTGAAGCCTTTAACACCCTTATTCCTTAGGACTTTCATTAGCCATTTTACCACATTAATCATGCATATTAGGGGCTGATTTTTCAGCACATATACACGTCCAAAACAGTCCATAAAACGACACGACGGCGTCTAACAGTTTTGGGCAGTTTTCGGCCAACAACAACTACAACAATTCAAAGTCTTTTTCCATAATCCATTTTATTCCAATTCAAGTTCCAACACTTATATACAAGTCTCATCAACTTATCAACAACATTATTACTTCATTAAGACATGCAATAGGTGGTGATAACAACGACAATAACCAACGAAAATCCGATAACACCAAATTCTGCCCAACCCTACAAAAATTGGCCAAGCCCTTTTTAATCTTCATTCTTTTTAGTACAAGCTCATCCATCCATATCAACAATAAGTAATATCTAATTACTTTTAAAGAAGAAGAATCATTACCTCATTTTAGGCCCAAAAACGTTCAAAACATCCCGGGGAAGATTGGCTCGCAGTTTTCATTTCGCTCCACTTCTTCAAGTTCCAATCACATATTTGTGACCCCTACAACCTTAGGAGCAACTTCCCTTCACGGTTCACTTTCAAAAGGTCGACGGAACCCCTAGGGTTCCAAACCCTCTTCTCGGCCCAATGAAGATTTGAGGTTAGTGGTGTGTTATCTTGGCTAATCACTAGGTTAGGAACCTTAATATTGTATCAATGGACAAAGCTTGGAAGTTTAAGGATTTTTGTTCAAGAAAAAGGGCCAAAGTCGTGAGCCCTTAAGAGAGGGAAATATATTTTGCTCTTGAAATAATTCTAAGTGTGGATGATCTTGCAAGCCCTCTAGGTGTGTATATATAAAGTATTACAAGGCATGGGATGATGACAAGTGTAGGGCAAGATGGTGGACAAGTGTGGGTGGGACCCACTTGTCCACTTGTCTTCATTTTCATGAAAATATCTAAGTCCAAGTCAACGACAAGTGGCGGGGTGACACGTGTCACCCTCCTATTGGTCCAAAATTATTTCTTCACCAAAAACGTCTATATTTGGTCAAAATATCTCGAAACTTTGTGGGCCCCACAAAACCATAAAATTTTCCCGTGGGCCCCACATGACCAAATCCGGAACTTAAAAATCCAAAATTCCAATATAATCTATAAGTCCCAAATACCAAATTTGAGAACCAAATTCCAATTAATAACCCTTTTCCTTCACAAATCCCGATATTTTTCCTTAAGAAAAAATAGTCTTTCTTTCTTTCCAAAATTCAAATCTTATTTCCATACGTATGTTCTCATATCATTCCCTTGGAATTACGGGGTGTAACAACTTGGTCATTCAAAGCCATAAATTGGCTAGTTGGAGGGTCTTCTTCTCAACACTATAAAATGACGCATTTGGCTCATTTGCAAAAAAACACTTGACACAAAATACATTTCTGAAAGTATTCTTCCTATCTTGCAATCACAAACACTCAAAGATCTTTCTTCCAAAGCAAACACTTGAGTTACCTTTTGTTATACCCCGTATTTCCTGAGTATGTACGTAAGGACGTACGTAGAAAATTTGAAACTTGTACTAAGGCTTGGCCGAATTAATTTTGTTCACAACACCCGTTTAGAGTCGTTTTTCGACGAAACGTTTTCACAGCTTTCGTAGGGGAATTTCCGGCTATGTCATTTTTAATTTTTGCGGATTTTTCCGAGAGACGAAACGTGTTGGGCCAACAAGAGGGCGCCACTTGGCACCCTCCCATTGGCGGACGTAAGAGCTCGGATTGGACGAAATGGAGAGGTGTAGTTGGTAGGATATTTTGTGTGTTAGTTGGTCAAGGACACATGGGTGAATCTTGGCCCTACACTTGCCTTGCACTTGGCAAGATCTTGGCCATTGGTTGGCCTTCACTTGACCTATAAATACCCCTTCCCTTTGAAGACTTCTTCATCCAAAATAATCTCTAAGTCTTGAGAGCTCCCCCTCCCCATTTCGTGAGGCCCCTCCGAGTAGCGCCCCTCCTAGTAGTGTGGCCGGGTACCCCACTAGCCTAGTTGCTGTATAATACCCCTTTGTGGTGTAGAAATACTCTCAAAAGTATTGTTATAATGCCCAAATTACCTTAGCCGTATACCTTGTTGTATTCTAAGGTTATACCTATACGAAAATGCCCAGAAATACTATTATACTTCCGTCAGTCACAAAACCGAAACCCTAGGAAAAATTCCATAGTCCGTTGGAGTATTGTGTAGAAGTTGGTTAGAACTTCTAAGGGTGGTTTAGAGCGGTTGAGCGCTGAGTCGAGCTAAACGATTGCCCAGATCGACTTTAACTAGGATAATTATGGGCTTATCGAGGTAATTATCTTGTCCCTCTATTGTAATTGGAAATTACATATTGTTAGAATATATAGTTGAAGTATACTATATATAGAACTGAACGTAGTTATCGGCAATGTCTTTTGACTTAAGCCTGAATAATACTTACGGCAATGTCTTGCGACTTAAGCTGAATTTAAAGAAGACTACCGAATCGTAATTACATAGGGTCAGTATTAGAGACTTGTGTAGTAGTACCGTGGAGTAGAATTGTACCGTTAGGGTTAGACGATAACCCCCCGGTTGGCTTGCAGCCTACCGATAGAGAGAGATTTACGCTGTTGCGGGAGGTGTCACGAATTTTCTCGTAGAATGTTCTACGAGGATCTAAATGTTAATAAGCGCCTTGTGGCCTTATAGGTCAAGTACTACGTGTGGCGCGATCTACTGGCTTAGGAGTAGCCGACGGTTGGAAGTACTTGAGCGTTTTGCTATTAGTCGATACTGCCGCGAGGTATGTGAACCTCTTCCTATCTCTTCTAGCATGATATGTGTGAACTATGTAGTACCGGTAGACGCATACGTGCTAAACGCTTTTGATTGGTTTAAAACATAAAGTGTTATAACGGCTTTATGGGAAGTTGGTTATAACAGCTTTATGTTGGTAAGAAAATACTTGTGGTCTTTAAAAGGTAACTGATTTGAACTATAACTGGCTTGTTATGTGTTAATAAAGAACTTGAAGTATTTCAAAAGATTTTTGAATCATTTTGAAAGAAGAAGTAATACTTGAAAAACTTAAGAGTTATACTAGCTTTATGGGAAGTTAGGTATAACGGCTTAAGAATGTTTTACTGATTTCGGAAATCAGAATGTGTATCGACAAACCACTGCAGCGTTAATAAAAGGAAATGTTTTGACTAATTAAGTATTATTAAAACCAAGAGAAACTTCCATCCGCATGAAGCTAAGATGAGACAAAATGATATTTCCTAGATCACGGCTGCTGTAATAAGATTGTTATAAACAAGAATATCCTACTCACATATAAGACTTATGTTTCTCAGATTGTTTAAAAGAGAATTATATTCTTAAATGAATAAGACTATGAACTACGAAACCTTTCTAAAATAAGAAACGTGAACATTTGAAATTAGACAAACTTGGACGTTTGGAAAATAATGTTGTTACTTGATTTTACAAAGGTAAGTGTTTTGGTTTACTTAAAAGACAAATACTCTATTTTATACTACGGGTATTGTGTGACTTATGTGAAAGCAACGGATCTTTTAAAAGATTTAATGTATGAAGTACTTTAGGGGTAGATACCCGAACTTGTTAGCTTAAAGTACCTTGTGTGTATAACTTGATTGTGTTGGTTTGTGATAGCCTTGTAATACCTTCTTGTTGATTTATAAGTAAACATGCTAGGATGCTACGTGTGTTAGTATCTTGTGATGTTGTGTAAAGGGGTTTTCCTTTGTTGTGCTTATGTTGCTTAACGATAAGCTGTTGTGTTAGTATTTTACATCACTCATCTCTTGAGATGATTCCGGGGGTTAAGCTGCCCTCCGATGCGGGGTAGACTCAGGCGGGTCGATGGACCTATGATTCGAGAATACCTACGCAGTCCTGTGGCCTATGCGAGCTACGAGTTCGTGTTAGTGTCGTCATTTATGGGCATGCGGTCCATGTGGCCACGCGATCGCGAAGTCGTGGCGACGCCGGAGTAGCTACCCTCGATGCGGGAATACCTCATGCGGGCCGATGAGATTGGCCTATGCGAGTCGCGGAGTTCCAGGTTAGACGCGTACATCGATATCGCGGGCAAGTGGCGGCTTTGATCATGTGACGGTCTAGACAGATCTTATGATACGATTCATGACCTTGTTGGTACCGTGGTTTTTAGTAGTCGGCTATGCCTTCGCACTTACCCCGCATGGTGTTATTATGGCACAGTGGGACCCGTGTTCATGTGTGTTCCTTGGTGCTTTTATATCATAGATCACGGCGGAAGGTATTCCACGGGCATGATTGATGTTGTGGGCCCGAGACCCATTGTTATACTTGAGTGATGACTGAGGCGTGAGTCCCCGACTGACATACGATCGCTGTTGTAAATCAGTAGTTTGGTTATCATACATGTCTCTCGCTTTATATGATCGCTATGATTTCATTTACTGATTTATTTTTAGTTTCACATACTGCACTGTTGCATCGACCTCGCCGGGCCGCGTCATGCCGCAGTAAAGGTACACCGCCGTTGATCCTCGCTCTTAGGGTCACATTTGGGAAAGCTCCGTTTCTCCGAGGCTTATCGTGGTATAGTCCCCGTTGTTGTAGGTGCCATACATTCAGGTATGGCGGCCCCGTCCGTCGTTCTTTGCCGTATCTTTTCTTAGAGGTCTTGTTGTGGGCAGGGTTTGTAAAGAAAGTATTAAACACTTCATTTTGAAAGAGTTTTTATTATTAAATATTCCGAAAGGCAAGAATTCTAAAGATAACTGTTGTACGCTTCTTGTTATTTCATGCTGTTGTGTTATGTTCGCTGATTTCTCTCGATGTTGTATCCCTAGGGTGCCCGGTAGGCACGACCACGCCCGGTTCGGTCGTGACAAAAGTGGTATCGAGCGATTAATCCTCGGAAAGTGTCTACGCATCAGATTCAGCAGAGTCTTGATTATCGGTGTTGTGTACCACATCAATAATCGTGAGGCTATAGGATATTTAGGATTGGTTTCTATTCTTCTCACTCGAGATCGTGCCTTAGAGCCGTGTTGTAAGTTGGACCTCTAACGTATTTCTTTCCTTACCGCTATACTCCGCGTAGGCAACCCGCCAGAGGCGCGCACCGCGGAGCCGCGAGTAGAGTTCGTGAGGGTTACGAGGCACAGCCCAATCATCACCGAGTTAGGTGCTTCATTCGGGATTTCGCGACATCACTAGCCCCAAAGATTTAGCACGGCGGCAGCCTCCATCGCGCCATGATATTTGAACCTTCGCCCACGACCAGAACAGAGAATATGGATTGCAAAGAGACAACCTCACATTAGCTATGGATTTGGCTACCGCAGAGAGTGTACCGATGTATCGCGAGTCTTGATGAATATCAACGAGAAGGTTGTGCAAGAGTAAGTTCTTCAGTTAGGCTTGAGCATGGCCTGTGTACGGGCTTATGCACAGCAGGCCGAGAAACGTAGAGATCGACGGGTTAACCAAGGACAGCAGAAGAGGGCCAGAGTAGCAAGGTCCTTTAGTAACTTTCGAGTCAAGTCACCTCACCAGCAGATTAGATTATGCACACCCACCAGTGCAGAAAGGTCCTCCACAGGGTTCAGGACGTTCGAGGTATGCAGGAGTTGGTCGTAGCTCCGAGCTTCCGCTCACGCCACACGAAGGTTCCAGCCATCTGGATTCAGTTTTTCTCAGTGTTCACAGTGTGGCAGGCGTCATCTCAGGGAATGTCGTCTTTTTAGTTGGTACTTGTTGTACCGACCGCCGTGGTCTGATGTCGAAAGAGTGTCCTTGCGGGAGGACTTAGCCTTCAGGATCGGTGGGTAGTTTGTCATCTTCCTTAGCTATGCGCCCTACGGGGCAGGTTTGATTAGAACGACTAAGGGGAGTGAAGCAGTAGATATAGATATATCCTTAACCCTCTAGAGATCTGTATGTGTGATAAGATGGGTATGTTATAAGTGCTATGTTTTGATAGCAGTGTGTTATTATCGTGATTAGAAATCTTGGTTAGTTAACCAAGTAAGATTTGGGGGATAGAGAAGGTGTGAGCCTTAGAGTTTTATACGTAGAGACCTTAGAGGTGATGCCATCTCGAGAAAAGGTGTAATGTTTATGTTTGACCCTTATAGGAGTGCATAGTGCACGTAAGTTATGTTTGTGGGATTAGTCCCTGAGTAGTGTGGAATGAAAGAGGGTAGTTGAGCTAAGAAGACCGCTAGGTTTTCGAAACGTGATTAGTGAGATTGTTCCGGATCGGGGAGCTAGTATTGTGCGCGTTGCCGGGTCGGGTTGAGGCCACGTTGCGGGTCAACCCGCGGCATGTTTGGTGGTGGGGTCAGTTTGTGGTGGTCCCGCCTTGTGGTAGGGTCACGAGGGTGTTAGGCCCATGTTCGCTAACGTCAGACGAGTTCGTGGATGCATTCGACCAGTAGTCGGGCCAATGGGGTCAGCCCATCGTGTCTTTCAGTCAGGACCGTTGCTCGGCAGTGATGTTAGGTCAGAAAGGTTGAAAGGCTGCACGGGGTGCCTACCTTCACCTTATGTCAGACAGTGAAGCCCAGGTTGTGACTATTTTCGTTTTCTAAAAGTTTACGTGCAGGTTAGGAACTCAGGTGAGTCTCAGAATCGCATTCGCCCTCGGGCCAGTGGTTGGATTTCAGGGGTAGTTGTGGAGATTGTTGTCTCCTGTGGAGGGAGTGTTTAAGCTACCATTTCAGTGTTCGGATGTCACCTTTTGAGGCCTCGTAGGGGCGGATGTGTAAGTCGCCGATCGAATGGTTCGATGTTGGCAAGATTCAGATAGTTGGTTCAGGCTTGTTCCAGCAGACTGTGGTTAGAGTAAAGCTTGTCTAGAAGAGGTTCTGGCAGCTCAGAGAAATCGTGCGGATAATCGGCGACGACGCTTAGAGTTCAGGTTGACGGTCGGTCTTCTTGAAAGTACCACCCCGGGGTGGGTGTGGCGAGTTTTGGAATACAGAGGGAACTTAGCCCGTGTTACTTTGGGCCCTTTTGAGTTCATGTGAAGGATAGGCCAGGTTGCCTATATGACAGCTTTTGTCGTCCGACTTAGGAGGCAGTACGTCCGGTCTTTCGTATTGTTATGATCGGGAAAGTATCGGAGAATCCATCCAGAGTGTTCCCAGTTAATGATGACCACGTTAGAGATAGTAACCCCGAGTCTTGGAAATTGAAGCCGTATCAAAATGTGGTAAGAGTTCGAGTGTACGACAGCCTCAGGGGTCGTCGGAGCAAGGCTCGCGACAAGGTGACAAAAGTGGTACCATTTGTTGAGTCGCCTGAGAAGGTTAATGCCTCAGGCAAAGTGACAAAGTGGTATCTACGACGAGTAAGGAGAGAAGCGAGCATGTATGGCGGGCATAGATGTGATCATTTCTTTTGTAAAGAGAAGGTGCGAAGGAAGTATATTTTAGACCCCGGTGAGGAGTGTTTTGTGGTGATGATTAGAGGTGATTCCTCGTGGACTTGGATGTAAGTATTTTGCGCAGTTGTTTCTGTGGCCATTATGGCAGGATTGTTTCGTAAGTATGGTAGTGAAGACTATACTGGCGCACGTTTGTTTTGAGACTTAGAAGGAACATTCGGGACGAATGTTTCTAAGGAGGGGAGAATGTTATACCGTATTTCCGAGTATGCGTAAGGGCGACGTAGAAAATTTGAAACTTGTACTAAGGCTTGGCCGAATTAATTTTGTTCACAACACCCGTTTAGAGTCGTTTTTCGACGAAACGTTTTCACAGCTTTCGTAGGGGAATTTCCGGCTATGTCATTTTTAATTTTTGCGGATTTTTCCGAGAGACGAAACGTGTTGGGCCAACAAGAGGGCGCCACTTGGCACCCTCCCATTGGCGGACGTAAGGGCTCGGATTGGACGAAATGGAGAGGTGTAGTTGGTAGGATATTTTGTGTGTTAGTTGGTCAAGGACACATGGGTGAATCTTGGCCCTACACTTGCCTTGCACTTGGCAAGATCTTGGCCATTGGTTGGCCTTCACTTGACCTATAAATACCCCTTCCCTTTGAAGACTTCTTCATCCAAAATAATCTCTAAGTCTTGAGAGCTCCTCCCATTTCGTGAGGCCCCTTGGCGCAGTAGCGCCTCCTAGTAGTGTGGGTACCCCTGCCTAGTTGCTTTCGTAGAATACCCCCTTTGTGGTGTAGAAATACTCTCAAAAGTATTGTTATAATGCCCAAATTATCTTAGCCGTATACCTTGTTGTATTCTAAGGTTATACCTATACGAAAATGCCCAGAAATACTATTATACTTCCGTCAGTCACAAAACCGAAACCCTAGGAAAAATTCCATAGTCCGTTGGAGTATTGTGTAGAAGTTGGTTAGAACTTCTAAGGGTGGTTTAGAGCGGGTTGAGCGCCGAGTGGAGCTAAACGATTGCCCAGATCGACATTAACTAGGATAATTATGGGCTTATCGAGGTAATTATCTTGTCCTCTATTGTAATTGGAAATTACATATTGTTAGAATATATAGTTGAAGTATACTATATATAGAATCAACGTAGTTATCGGCAATGTCTTTTGACTTAAGCTGAATAATACTTACAGCGATGTCTTAAGACTTAAGCTGAATTTAAAGAAGACTTACCGAATCAGAATTACATATCAGACATGAGACTTGTGTAGTAGTATCGTGGAGTAGAATTGTACCGTTAGGGTTAGACGATAACCCCGTTGGCTTGGTAGGCCTCGATAGAGGAGATTTACGCCATGTTGCGGGGAGTCTTGCGAATTTTACGTAGAATGTTCTACGAGGGGATCTAAATATTAATAAGCGCCTTGTGGCCTTATAGGTTGAAGTACTACGTGTGGCGCGATCTACTTGGCTTAAGGAGTAGCCGACGGTTGGACGTACTTGAGCGTTTTGCTATTAGTCGATACTGCCGCGAGGTATGTGAACCTCTTCCTATCTCTTCTAGCATGATATGTGTGAACTATGTAGTGCGGTGACGCGTACGTGCTAAACGCTTTTGATTGGTTTAAAACATAAAGTGTTATAACGGCTTTATGGGAAGTTGGTTATAACAGCTTTATGTTGGTAAGAAAATACTTGTGGTCTTTAAAAGGTAACTGATTTGAACTATAACTGGCTTGTTATGTGTTAATAAAGAACTTGAAGTATTTCAAAAGATTTTTGAATCATTTTGAAAGAAGAAGTAATACTTGAAAAACTTAAGAGTTATACTAGCTTTATGGGAAGTTAGGTATAACGGCTTAAGAATGTTTTACTGATTTCGGAAATCAGAATGTGTATCGACAAACCACTGCAGCGTTAATAAAAGGAAATGTTTTGACTAATTAAGTATTATTAAAACCAGAGAAACTTCCATCCGCATAGAAGCTAAGATGAGACAAAATGATATTTCCTAGATCACTACGTAATAAGATTGTTATAAACAAGAATATCCTACTCACATATAAGACTTATGTTTCTCAGATTGTTTAAAAGAGAATTATATTCTTAAATGAATAAGACTATGAACTACGAAACCTTTCTAAAATAAGAAACGTGAACATTTGAAATTAGGCAAACTTGGACGTTTGGAAAATAATGTTGTTACTTGATTTTACAAAGGTAAGTGTTTTGGTTTACTTAAAAGACAAATACTCTATTTTATACTACGTATTGTGTGACTTATGTGAAAGCAACGGATCTTTTAAAAGATTTAATGTATGAAGTACTTTAGGGGTAGATACCCGAACTTGTTAGCTTAAAGTACCTTGTGTGTATAACTTGATTGTGTTGGTTTGTGATAGCCTTGTAATACCTTCTTGTTGATTGATAAGTAAACATGCTAGGATGCTACGTGTGTTAGTATCTTGTGATGTTGTGTAAAGGGGTTTTCCTTTGTTGTGCTTATGTTGCTTAACGATAAGCTGTTGTGTTAGTATTTTACATCACTCATCTCTTGAGATGATTCCGGTTAAGTCGCCTCCGACGCGGGTAGACTCAGCGGTCGATGGACCTATGATTCGAGAATACCTCACGCAGTCCCGGGCCTGCGCGAGCTACGAGTTCCGTGTTAGTGTCGTCCTTTATGGGCACGCGTCCATGCGGGCTACGCGACGCGTCGGGACGACGCCGGGAGTAGCTACCGATGCGGGAATACCTCATGCGGGCCGATGAGATTGGCCTATGCGGAGTGCGGAGTTCCAGGTTAGACGCAGCATCGATATCTGCGGGCAAGTGGCGGCTTTGATCATGTGGCGGTCAGACAGATCTTATGATACGATTCATGACCTTGTTGGTATGCGTGGTTTTTAGTAATCGGCTATGCCTTCGTACTTACCCGCACGGTGTTATTATGGCACAGTGGGACCCGTGTTCATGTGTTCCTTGGTGCTTTTATATCATGATCGGCGGTGAGGAAGGTATTCCACGCATGATTGATGTTGTGGGCCCGAGACCCATTGTTATACTTGAGTGATGACTTGAGGCGTGAGTCACGACTTGACATGATCGCTTTGTTGTAAATCGTAGTTTGGTTATCATACATGTCTCCCGCTTTATATGATCGCTATGATTTCATTTACGATTTATTTTTAGTTTCACATACTTGCACTGTTAGATCGACCTCCTTGAAGTGCGTTCACGCCGCAGTAAAGGTACACGATCGTTGATCCTCGCTCTTAGGGTCACGGTTGCGTTGGGAAAGCTCCGTTTCTCCGAGGCTTATCGTGGTATAGTCCCTGTTGTTGTAGGTGCTACATTCGGGGTATGACGGCCCCGTCGCTGCCGCCGTATCTTTCTTAGGTCTGTAGTAATCTTGTGGCGGGTTTGTAAAGAAAGGATTAAACTGTTCATTTTGAAAGAGTTGTTATTATTATTTATGCCGAAGGGCAAGTTTTCTAAAGATAATTGTTGTACGCTTCTTGTTATTTCATGTTGTTGTGTTATGTTCCGCTGATTTCTCTGATGTTGTATCCCTAGGGTGCCCGGGGTAAGGCACCAGTCACGGGCCCGGGTTCGGGTCGTGACACCTTTGCTCATTTGTTTGATTGCTGTTTTATCTTGGGAGATAAGTTGTCATTACAACCGTTGAAAGGATATACGGGGCAATATTATCTTAAGGATATATCAAGAATTTGGTCGACTCAGCAAACCCTCATAATTGATCATTTTCAGATTTCTAACAAATAGTTGTTGTTGTTATTTTCCCGTTTTTCACATCACCACTCACAGTTCAATGGGTATTAATCTTAATTAATGCACTTCAAGTGGTTCTCAACAATTTTTATTTTACTTTTATGATGGATATATGAAAATGCTCCTTCAACTTACATGGAGTATTACTTTTTAATTAATGTCAAACTTTATTAAACATTGATTCAATAAATGATAATTTTTTTAAATAAAATTAAATCAAGGGCAATTTGGGTAATGCATAAAATTATGTGATTGACTACTTTTCTTAATTTGCGTAATTTAACTTATTTTTGCTTATAAATCATACCGGAGGGAGTTTATACATAGTAATAATGTAAATTTAATCTTCAAATCTTAAACATAGAATAACGTGTTATATGGAGTTATATTTCTTGAAGTTTTAAAATAAATCTTGAGGCATACAAAGAGTTCATCATTCTAAGGGTTAAGGAGGTCCCTTATTAAGAGCTCAAGACATACAATATACATAAAACAAATATTCAACTCATCCAGGCATTCACCGTACTGACATATTGTACCGTCGCTGCATTCCTTCGCAACTATCAGCTATCACCAATAATTACTATCCTCAATTCTAATCATTATTATCGTCAGTGACAACATGGAGGTCAGAGATGGTACGGGTCATGTGGTTGTTCCAGGGTCGATGGCGGGTCGGGTCGGTGGTCATGGGTCAGTGTTCATGTCCACGAGGCATCAGTCAAAGGTTGGTGAAGCCATTGGGACTTCTTTTCCCAAGGACATTGAGAATGCAATTGTTGCGGTTTCCGAAACTCCACCCCTTCTCGAGGAAATGACGGGTCGCATGGGTGGGCTTCGGTTGATGGAGGATCAAGAGGATGGTTACGGGTCGAAGGAGGGTCAGATGGGTAGTCATGGGTCGCGATTGGTCACGCAGTGGTCGTGGGTCATGGCTGCAGCCTAAGAGTCTTCGGTTAAAGATTGTAGAGCCCGATGTTGGTTCATTTCCCATGGTTCTTGGTAGTTCAAAAAGTGTGGAAGTCGAACAACCTACCCTACTAACGAGACTTGGTAATTTGGGGCATTTAATGGCTGAAAGAACCAAGGAAACATCTCATTCAACGGGCCTCAAAATTGATAAGTGAGAACCAAGAGTCACCTATCCTAACGAATTCAAATGTTGCGGAAAACATAGGGCAACTCGTCAAAAGAGACTTGGAAAGTTGATGGCTACGAATTCGAGGGACTTCTTCAATCAAGTCTTGAAAGATCAACTTATGTGGAAATCGGCGGTCACTCCTTTCCAAATCGCCTAAGAACTCTCATTTGATCTCTACGATGGAGCATTTATTGCCAAAAGACTTGAGCCATTTATGGCAACCTTTTCCAATAGTGCACTACTCTTGAATTCCCAACAATGATCTAATGCACGTACTAAACGCAAAGGAGAGTTTTAATTCAACATAGGAAACTTAGGCAGAATCTTTACAAGTCCTTGTCTAGAACCAAAAGGACTTAAATCTATTATGATCTCATCCTCTTGTAATGGCACCTTTGGTGACCACCGCCCTCCCCCATTTCTTGTTTGCATAACGTTGAGGATTGAGAACCCTCAATGACTGATTGTAGTCATCCTTATTTCCGTTATTAGTAATAATATTTGCATTTACCTAAAAAAAAAAAAGCAATCACAATCCATCACTAATTATTCATAATATCATCAGTAATAGATAGAGTGGCAAACAGACGGTCTGGTCGAAGGTCGAAAATGAGTCCAAAAACGGATTAAATATCCAATCCATCCATATTTATGACGGATAAAAATGAATTAACCCGACGAATAATATAAATATCCATATTACCCATATTATCTGGAGCTACTCCAAAGATGTTGGTTTCATAGCTGAAGCATTTCTAGCTGCTTAAATGTAATTTACACATGCTAAATCAAACTCAAAATCAGTCTAATATAAACTTGTAACACCATCCAATTAAAACAAAATCGGAATCATCCCAAAGATTACACATGGTAAACCAGATTTAAAATCAACTAATCTGCTTGGAATAAGATGTCTTTCAGTGAGACATGCTTAAGCAACAAAACGGACGATAAAGTAAAGCAATGTAGATACAATAAACTGGAAACAGGCAAACAATGTTGGGTTTTGATATTGGTGAATGAGAAATGATAGGATGAAAATTAAAGGGAGTAAAAGGCTCTTTTGTCCCACATCGAAAAAAGAGAAGGAAAGAGAGGTGTATATATTACATTACACCTTCTCTAGTTGCTAAAAGGGTTGAGAGGGCAAGGACCCCTCGCGCCGTCGTCGCCGCTCGGCTTCGGATTCAGATTTAATCTTCAACTCGAAATTTCATTCTGTGTGATATACTGCCGTTGAGTGGTTCGCTGATACCGGAATTTGGAGTACTACTATTCTGGTAAGATAATCGTTCTATCCTGGGAGACGATATTCCGTTAACCTCGAGTACTGTGAGGGGAATAATTTCTTAAGGATACACTTTGAACTAAGTGGGCTCGATTATATTCTGAAATTATTTTTCAAAACAGATTTTGTTTTCGTTTATTGTTTCATGATCAATTTACTGTTAAGTAATGTTTATATCGTGTAATCTGTTTCACTAACTGATTAACAGATTGTGTTGAAACATTATTTAGCCAAATACAGATTATTATACCAACATTCTCAATCATTGCAGCCACTTGGAATGCTTCATTCACTACCATACCTTCAGCAATAAGGTCATGGAAGATAAGTTGAAGCTCTTGAACTTGGGTTCCAACGGTTTTCCCATCAACCATTTTATAGTCTAGGAATTTGGCAACCAAAAACTTCATCAAGTATACAACATACAATCTACTGCACTTCGTTTCAAGCAATTTTGATTCGGTTTGAAGAAATAAAATCTTCACCGTTGTGTATTATATTTGTTGCTATCAAAATTGATTCGGTTTGAAAAAATAAAATCTTCACCGTTGTGTATGATATTTGTTGCAACGATTTGAAGAACATAAAAACTTCATCGCTCTGTTTAAGGAGATTAAAACTTGTGTAGTTTTCTACTCCATATGAATATTAGTATTCTGACTTGAAGATATAAAAACTTCGTTGGAATACTAAAGTTTCATAATTATCCTACGATTTGAAGAAATAAAATCTTCATCGTTTAAGTTTATAATTCGACTGCGATTTGAAGAAATAAAATATTCATCGTTGAAGTCTGTGAATTAATTGCTATTTTGGTTTTATTAATTAAAGCAGTTTGTCGATTTGACAGTGACAAACAATGGCAATTGAAATTGGAACTACCTCTGCAAATACCGCACGTTACATTACTACAACCCGCATCGCAGCATCACCTACCGAGAACCTGTGAAGTTCACCTGTGCCAAATTTAAAGGATGGCAGCAAAGAATGTTCTTTTGGCTTACCACCCTTGGTTTGCAAAGGTTCACCAGTGAGGACCCTCCCGTGCCTGCCGCCGACATGCCTGACAACCAGCAATTCATGGTTACTGAGGCTTGGAAACAGACTGATTTTTTGTGAAAAGGCTACATTTTAAGTGCCTTAGAAGACGACTTGTACAATGTCTACAGTGCAGTAGAGACTTCCAAAGAACTATGGAGTGCACTTGAAAAGAAGTACAAGATGTAAGATGCTTGTCAGAAGTTTGTGGTTGTCAAATTCCTAGACTATAAAATGGTTGATGGGAAAACCGTTGGAACCCAAGTTCAAGAGTTTCAACTTATCTTCCATGACCTTATTGCTGAAGGTATGGTAGTGAATGAAGCATTCCAAGTGGCTGCAATGATTGAGAAATTGCCGTCTTCATGGAAAGACTTCAAGAATTATCTTAAGCACAAAAGAAAGGAAATAAAGTTGGAGGATCTTGTGATTCGTCTCAAGATCGAGGAAGATAACAAAACCGCTGAGAAGAGGTATCGTAAGAGTTCACCAATCAAGGGCCAACATCGTTGAAGATGTTGCTCCGAACATGACCAAGAAAAGAAAGAGGCCTTCTGGAAAAGAGAAGTGTTCGAACAAGAAAAAGTTCAAGGGAAACTGTTTTAATTGTGGGAAAGCTGGCCACAAAAGCCCATATTGTCGTCTCCCGAAAAAGGACAAGGGGAAAGGACAAGCCAATATGGTGGAAATGAATGATGATCTGAATGATCGTGCAATCTTTGTCGAGTGCAATTTGGTTGGAAACCCAAAGGAGTGGTGGCTGAATTCTGGTGCCACTCGACATGTTTGCGCTGCAAAAGAAGCATTTGCAATATATGCTCCCGCTGGACCCGAAGAGGTATTGTTTATGGGAAATACTGCAACAGCCAAGGTTGAAGGATATGGGAAGATACTTCTGAAGATGACTTCCGGCAAGGTCCTGACTCTCAACAATGTTCTGCACGTTCCAACAATTCGGAAGAATTTAGTTTCAGCCGGACTACTCGTCAAAAACGGGTTTAAGTGCGTGTTGGTTAGTGAGAAAATTATAATAAGTAAGAATGATATGTTCATAGGAAAGGGCTACCTCACCGAGGGCCTTTTCAAACTCAATGTAATGGTTGTTGACAGTATTAATGAAAATTCAGCTTCGTCTTACTTATTGGAGTCAAATGATTTATGGCATGTTCGTTTAGGACATGTCAATTACAAAACCTTGCGAAAATTGATCAATTTAGAAGTATTGCCTAAATTCGAGTGTAACAAATCAAAATGTGAAATTTGAGTTGAATCTAAGTTTGTTAAACATCCATATAAGTCTATTGATAGGAATTCAAATCCTTTAGACTTAATTCACACAAATATATGTGATATGAAGTCAATACCATCTCGTGGTGGGAAAAAATATTTTATAACTTTCATTGACGATTGCACTCGATACTGTTATATGTATTTGCTTAATAGTAAGAATGAAATAATTAATGCATTTAAGCAATACAAGAACGAAGTGGAAAATCAATTGAATAAAAAGATCAAAATGATTAGAAGTGATAGGGGTGGAGAGTACGAATCTCCCTTTGCAGAGACATGTTTGGAATATGGAATTATTCATCAAACTACTGCCCCTTACACGCCACAATCAAATGGAATTGCGGAAAGGAAAAACCGAACATTAAAGAAAATGATGAATGCCGTACTAATTAGTTCCGGTTTACCGCAGAGCTTGTGGGGGGAAGCTATCCTTACAGCTAATCGAATACTCAACAGAGTACCCCACAGCAAAATACAATCTATTCCATATGATCTATGGAAAGGAAGAAATTCAACTTGAAATATTGAAATATTACAAAGTATGGGGGTGTTTAGCGAAGGTCCAAGATCCTTTGCCCAAAAAGGTAAAAATCGGACCAAAAACTGTGGATTGTGTTTTTATTAGCTATGCTACAAACATCAAAGCTTGTCGGTTTTTGGTTCACAAATCGGACAATCCCGAAATTCATGTTAATACGGTAATTAAATCAGATAATGATGAATTCTTTGAAAACATCTATCCGTATAAAACTGAATGTGAGTCGTCAAGTGAAAGATCTAAACGACCGCGGGAAGAACCAAAGGAAAGTATACCAAGCAAAGAGGATCCAAGGCGTAGCAAACGTCAAAAGACATCTACTTCCTTTGGACCAGATTTTGTAACATTCTTGCTTGAAAATGAGCCTCAAACATTTAAAGCAGCAATGTCATCTTCTGATTCAACATTTTGGAAAGAAGCAGTCAATAGTGAGATTGAATCAATTTTAAACAACCATACATGAGAATTAGTTGATCTTCCTCCTGGAAATAAACCTTTAGGATCAAAATGGATCTTTAAAAGGAAAATGAAAGCTGATGACACTATTGACAAATATAAGACAAGACTTGTGGTCAAAGGTTATAGACAAAAGGAAGGTCTTGATTACCTTGACACATACTCGCCGGTAACAAGAATAACATCTATTCGGGTGTTAGTGGCACTGGCAGCCGTATATGGTCTTGAAATCCATCAAATGGATGTCAAGACAGCTTTCTTAAATGGAGAATTGGAGGAAACAATTTACATGGAACAACCTGAGGGTTTTGTGGTTCCTGGTAAAGAAAGGAAAGTGTGCAGACTTGTTAAGTCACTTTATGGACTTAAACAAGAACCCAAACAATGGCATGCAAAATTTGACCAAACAATGTTGGCAAATGGATTTAAGATTAATGAGTGTGACAAATGTGTTTACATTAAAAATACTCCAAATGATGAAGTCATTGTTTGTTTGTATGTTGATGACATGTTGATAATGAGTAAAGATATTGTCGATGTAAATGCTACGAAGCGTATGCTCGCTAGCAAATTTGACATGAAAGACTTAGGGGTTGCTGATTTGATCTTAGGAATTAGGATCCATAAAACTCCACAAGGTCTAGCATTATCACAGTCACATTATATTGAAAAAGTACTTGACAAGTTCAAGTATTTAAATTTCAATGTTGCAAAGACTCCAATTGATGTAAGTTTTGCACTTCAAAAGAATGAAGGTGAAAGTGACTCACAATTGGACTTTGCACGAATTTTGGGAAGTTTGATGTATATTATGAATTGTACATGACCAGATATAGCATGTGCTATAAGCAAGCTGAGTCGATTCACGAGTAATCCCAATCAAAATCATTGGATGACAATGAAACGAGTCTTGAGATATTTACAACACACCCAAAACTATGCTTTGCATTATAATAAATATCCCGCAGTCTTGAGGGATATAGTGATGCAAATTGGATCACCAGATCGTTTGAAGTTAAATCCACGAGTGGATATGTTTTCACCGTTGGCGGAGGAGCAGTGTCTTGGAAATCATCAAAACAGACATGCATCGCCCGCTCTACAATGGAATCAGAATTTATAGCTTTAGACAAGGCCGGTGAAGAAGCTGAATGGCTCCGAAATTTCTTAGAAGATATTCCATTCTGGCCCAAACCTTTGGCTCCTATATGTATACATTGTGACAGTCAAGCAGCAATAGGTAGGGCAGGGAGCGTAATGTATAACGGAAAATCTCGTCACATACGACGGAGACACAATACCGTTAGACAACTCCTCTCTAGTGGCGTTATCACAATTGATTATGTAAAGTCAAGAGATAACGTGACGGATCCGCTTACAAAAGGCTTATCTAGAGAGGGAGTTAGTAGATCATCAATGGGAATGGGGTTAAGGCCAAGGACAAGTCATCATGGCGGTAACTCTACCTAGCAGACTGGAGATCCCAAGAGCTAGGTTCAAGGAGATCAAACAAAGTTGTGACTGACGGTTCAACATTGTCAAATAACTCAACCCATTCTCGGATGAAGACAATGTTCAGAAATAAGGATAAGACTTTATGGCTTGTTAATGAGTTAATAAAGCATTAAGGTTTTTTAATGGTTATCTAAATCTGGCAATGTATGACCAGATAATGTGGCTATAGGACCACATGTTTAGAAATCACCTATGTGAGTGTTAAGTGTAAGCCGCTTTAAAGGGGAATGACAATAAAGGCCCATTCTCTATGCACTCATGACACCAGGCGGTGTTCATGGCTGAAACGAACACAACCGTGAGAACCATAAACGGTTGAGGGTTGATTGTGTGTCTTATGTTGTCTAGGTATACAACAAAGTTAGACGGTTCAAAGATATCAAATCTACCGATTGATCGAGTATATCCGATATAAGTTCACTACGGAAAGTTCAAAGGGAAACCTACTTATCCAGATGCAGTCAATTCTCGCTTGTATATCACACTCGTCCGTACATTATTTTATCTTATAGCCATTCCCCATTTATGTGGGGGATTTGTCACGACCCGACCTCGGGCTCGCGACTGGTGCCTTACCCCGGCCACCCTAGTGATACAACATCAGAGAAAATCAGCGGAAATAAAAACTTACATATATGAAATAAGAAAACAGGATAACCCAAAATGCCTTATCAGATATATACAGAAATTTGAACGCTACATCCTTTACAACCCCGCCACAACAAAGCATTTCATGCACTTAAAAATATAACAACAACTATGACGACAGTGGCTCGCCATACCCCTGAATGTAGAAGAACCTACAACTCAGGGAAACATACCAAAAGATAAGCCTCCGGAGAAACGGAGCTTCCCAATACGTTGAACTGTGATCCTATGAGCGAGGATCAACAACCGATGTACTCTACTCATGATGAACGCAGCCCCGGCGAGGTCGATAACAGTACCAAGTATGTGAAATCAAAATATCAGAAATGAAATCATGATAGTCTATATAAAACAGGAGACATGTATGATAACTAAACTACAATTCACTACATAAAAGCAGTCATGTCAAGTCAGGGACTCACGCCCTCAAAGTCATCCCTCATGCCCGTGGAACTCCTTCCTCACCGGCAGTCTAGGTATAAATCGTGGTGATACGTATAACATGTCTCGCCCATCCTACGGGACTCAAGGTGGAATCGCATGGTCACATTCCCGGCCCATCTCATGGACTCGGTGTCGGATCGTATGGAATACATTCCCGGTCCATCTCATGGACTCGGTGTCAAATCGTGTGGAATACATTCCCGGTCCATCCCATGGACTCGGTGTCAAATCGTGTGGAATACATTCCCGGTCCATCCCATGGACTCGGTGTCAAATCGTGTGGATTACATTCCCGGTCCATCCCATGGACTCGGTGTCAAATCGTGTGGAATACATTCCCGGTCCATCCCATGGACTCGGTGTCAAATCGTGTGGAATACATTCCCGGTCCATCCCATGGACTCGGGGTAGAATCAGCCATAACATTTAAACTCTCTTTTAAGACAGATTAAGATAATACCATACTTTCCTTTTAAATCAAAACACTTTCCTTTTTAAAATCAAGTAACAACATTCTTTTCCAAAAGTTCAAGTTGCCTAATTTCAAATACTCAAGTCTTTTATTTTCGAAAGATGGCATAGTTCATAGTCTTAATCAAATAATGTAATCTCTTTTTAAAACAATTGAGTAACATATGCCTTATGTGTGAGTAGTTTTTCTTGTTTATAACAATCTTATTAAAGCAGCCATGATCTAGAAAATGTAATACAATTTTGTCTTATCTTAGCTTCTATGCAGATGGAGGTTTCTACTGGTTTTAATATAATTAATTATTTGTCAATACATTTTCCTTTATTAACGCTGAAGTGGTTTGTTCGCTACTTATTCTCATTTTCGAAATCAGTAAAACCTTATTCTTTAAAAACCAAGTACTCATTACTCACGAATGAGGTTTCACAACTTTTTAACAAAATTCAAGTCCTTAACATTTCACAAAACGTCATTTATAAGTTAAGTCTCTTATCTTTTAAGATCAAGTCTCTTAACTTCTAAAATCAATAAACCATTCTTTTACCTACATAAAGTCGTTATAACTAACTTCCCCTAAAGCTATTTTAACACCTTATGTTTTAAACCAACCAAAACTCGTTAGCACACGTACGTCTACCGTACTACATAGTTCACAACAATCATGCTAGAAAATATAGGAAGAGGTTCACATACCTCGCGACGATTATCGACAATTAGCAAATAGCTCCAAAGTACTGTAACCCTGCTAGCCTTTTCCACCCTTCAAGTAGAATACGCTACTCGTAGTATCTCAACCTATAAAGGCCACAAAACGTCTATCAATTTCTCGAATTTCGGCAGAACCTCCCCCCCCCTGTAACGCCCCGAACCCGGGCCCGTCACTGGTGCCTTACCCCGGGCACCCTAGCGATACAACATCAGAGAAAACCAGCGGAAATAAAAACTTTAAACATGAAATGAGAGACATGATAAATAAACAGGCCAACCAAAAATGCCTTCATCATACATACATAAATACCCGAAGTTATCCTTTTACAAACCTCGCCCACAACAGCTTCTGCACTTAAGATTTACAACAACTATGACGACAGGCCCCGCCATACCCCTCGAATGTACAAGAACCTACAACTCGTGGAACACATACTAATAAGATAAGCCTCCGAGAAACGGAGCTTCCCAACACGCTGAATGTGATCCTATGAGCGGATCGGCCGATGTACCTTTACTCATGCAGATGAACGCAGAGGTCAAGATAACAGTACCAAGTATGTGAAATCAGAATTATCAGAAATGAAATCATACTAGTCTATATAAAGCAGAGACACGTATGATAACCAAACTACGCTCACAACATGGCCAAGTCGTGACTCACGCCTCAAAGTCACCACTAAATATAACTATGGGTCTCACGCCCACAACATCCATCATGTTCGCATCATGGCCGCGTGCCCCGGAATATCGTGACGGTGTAGACATGTCCATGATGCAACAATAATAAACAAGATAACAATCCAAATGGACGATACTCGCGCGCTACGACGGTCAAGATGTCCAAAGAGAAACAATAAGGCAACATTCCAAATGGACGATACTCGCGCGCTACGATCGGTCGATGTCCAAAGGGAAACAATATGCCACCATTCCAAATGGACGCATACTCGTGCGCTACGCATCGGGTCAGTATGTCCAAATGGAAATCACAAGACGATAATCAAATGGAAACATACCCGCGCGCTACGATCGTGTCGGATGTCCAAAGCGATTAACAACAATAATATTATCAACAGAACGCACTGCGGAATTTCTCCACAATGCCGACACGCCCAAGTAAGTTCTCAACTACCAACCGACTTCTCCATCGAGAGACGCGATAACACGTAAATACAACGCTTTGCACAACAAGGCTATCACAACAAGCATAGGCACGCTTCACAATAACAAGCATAGGCAAGTTTCACAACAACAAGCATAGGCAAGTATCACACAACTCAAGGTACTTTCATTTTATGCCAAAGTCCGGGTTTTTAACCCCAAAGTACTACATACGTTAAGTTCTTTTAAAAGAGATCCATCACTTTTATAAAAGTCACCCGATACCCGTAGTATTAGAATGACCAACCCACATTCCTTTTCAAAATCAAGTAACAATATTTTTCCTAAGTTCCAGTTTGTCTAGTTTCAATTACTCAAGCTTCTCATTTTCAAATGGTTTCATAGTTCATAAACTTAATCACTGATTCCTTTTAGAACAATCGAGTAATATATGTCTTACGAGAGTAGGTTATTCTTGTTTACAACATTCTTTTACACATGATCTAGAAAATGTAATATCATTTTGTCTCATCTTAGTTTCTATGCGCAGATGAGGTTTCTACTGGTTTTAATACGATACATCATTATTCAATACATTTTCCTTTATTAACGCCGCAGGGTCCTGTCGATACACATTCGATTTCAAATCAAGAAACATTATCCCATTAAATAAAACCAAGTACTCATTACTCACGAATGAGGTTTCACACAAACATTCACATTTACAACAAATAAGTTAAGTCTCTATCTTATAAGATCAAGTCTCTTAACTTCTAACATCAAGAAACCATTTACTTTACCTCTCTTAAGACATTATACCTAACTCCCATAAAGCTAGTATAACTCTTTTTAAAACCTTTAAAACTAAGTGTTACTCTTTCTTTCAAAACGATTTATAAATCTTTGAAATACATCAAGTTCTTTATTATAACAAGTCGTTATAATTCACATCAATTACCTTTTAAAACCACAAAGTATTTTCTTACCTACATAAAGTCATATAACCAACTTCCCATAAAGCCGTTATAACCCTTTATGTTTCAAACCAATCAAATACATTAAACACATGACGTCACCGCACTACATAGTTACACACATATCATGCCGAAGAGATAGGAAGAGGTTCACATACCTCGCGACGAGTATCGACTAATAGCAAAACGCTCCAAACAAATGCTACTCCTTAAGCCAAGTAAATCGCGCCACACGTAGTACTTCAACCTATAAGGCCACAAGGCGCCTATTATCATCTAGACCACAACGTAGAATATTCTACGTAAAATTCGTAAGACTTCCCGCAACATAATCTCCTCCTCTAACGAGGCCGCCATCAAGCCAACCAGTGGGTTATACATCTAACCCTAACTGTACAATTCTACTCCACTGTACTACTACACAAGTCTATGTAATACCCCATGTAATTACAGCTCGCCATTTAATTCTTCAGGCTTAAGTCAAAAGACATTGCCACAGTACTAAGTATAGTTCTATATATAGTATACTACAACTATATATTCAACACTTATGTAATTTCCAATTACAATAGGGGGACAAGATATTTACCTCGATAAGCCCAAAATTATCCGAGTTTAATGTCGCGCCTGAGCAAGGTTTAGCTCCAACTCCGTGCGCCCAACCCGCTCCAAACTACCCTTAGAAGTTCTAACCAACTTCTACTTACAACTTCAACAACTGTGAAGATTTCCTTAGTGGTTTCGCTTTTAGTGACCGAGGGAAAGTATAACGGTATTTTCTGGGCTTGTATAAGTGTAACTTGGGAATACTACAAGGTATTTGGGCCAAGGTATTTGGACATTATAACAACACTAGAGAGTATTTCTATACCACAACAAGGGGTATTTATACGAAACAACTAGGCAGTGGGGTACCCTACCTGCCAGGCACCACAAAGTGGGTGGCTCTCGCCAAAGCTTCTGGGGTAGAGGCTCTAGGACGAACTCTTCAAGAGGAGGAGGATTTCAAGACTTAGGCAATTTTGTGGATGAAAGAACTCATCAACTAACGGGTATTTATAGGTCAAGAAATGGCCAACCAATGGCCAAGATTCTTCCAAGTGTTAGGCAAGTGTAAGGCCAAGACGGCCATGTGCAACCTTATCCATCTACCCAAAATATCCTACCAACTCCTTGACCACAAATTCAACACAAAAACGTACAACCACCACCTTCTCGCCCGCTAACCTTCACCAATTGTAGGTGACAAGTGTCGCCTCTTGTTGGTCTAAAATGTTACGCCTCTAAAAATCCGCAAAATTATAAATGACATAGCCGGAAATTCCCTACGAAAGTCAGGAAAACGCTTTCGAAAAATGACTCTAAACGTGTCAGAACAAAATAATTCCCAAGCCACTTTACACTTCAAAATTTTCTACGCACGCCCCACGCATATACTCTGAAATACGGTATAACATTCTTCCTTAGAAACATTCGTCCCAATGTTCCTTCTCAAGTCTCAACACAACCATGCGCCGATAGTCTTCACCGCTATACGCATTTAAAACAATCATGCCACACCGCCACAAAACACACGCTCACCTCTCCTTTCTCGTAGTACTCGTCACTAACACTGAACTCGCTCTAGTATCCGCACTCACACTTCACAATGCTTCGCTTTCCAACCCTTGGAGTCACTACCTCCAAACTTGGTCATCTGACTAACTTCGATCTTCTCTAAGGCCGTTCCCGGCCTCCACGATCCACTTCTGGTCGAACATATCCACCAACTCATACGATGGTCATACAAACTTGGGCCTAGCATCCTCGTGACCCTACCACCTGGCGGGACCACCCAGAGCTGACCCCACCTCAATCCGCACGGGTTGACCCGCAAATGGTCCTCAACCCGACCCCCAATCGCGCCAAACTCTTGTTCCCGATCCGAACAATCTTACCAATTCCCATCATGAAAGCTACCACTCCCATCTCACACTACCCACGGACTTATCACACAAATAAATCCCACGTATACTACTACTCTGATAAGGGTCAAACATAAAATAAATCTTTAACTCAAGACGACCTTACCCCCTAAGGTCTCAGTCGTGACATAGTTTAAGGTTCACACTTACCATGTATTCTAACTCATAATATCACAACGCTATCCGTACATAGCACACAATAATGAGATCATTAAAACAAGCATACCAAAACTCTAGAGGTTAAGGATATACTCAATCAACCGCCCACTCTAATCATAGGCTCGCAGGCGCATAATCAGAAGGCGATGAACCAGCCATCGATCCAGAGGTCGAAGTCAGAACATCCGTATACCTCGCCTGAGCCTCGCAAATGGCCTCGCCGCCGCATGCAAAACAAACTCCCACCTAGCACGCACTTCCAAAATGGAGTCTACCACAATGGTCACAACGAGGTGGTGGCTTCACCGTTAACACCCTCGCCTCCCGAAAATTGAACCTCGAGCCCCGACTGCCTCAAGACGGTGGAGGTACATAACTAGTCTGGCTGCCGAGGCGCGCGCCTAAAGTCGCCAAAATATCCGCCGCCTGGCCTTCTTCTCGAAAGCCGTCCACCTGCCGACCGCGCCTCGCACTCCAAGTGTACGAGCTCAACGCGGCAACGCCCATGCCCTACCAAGGAAACACCAACAACTCTTCGCTAGGTAATCATCGAGCCTCGTAATATATCGGCACTCGATCCTCCATACTAGCTACTAATGCGAACATACCGCCAATGAGTCGAACTCACATTGTACTCCCGAATCAGACGCCTGCTTCGCCAACATCAAAAACTGCTTACCGAGCCTCCTCATTTGCGAGGCAAGAAATGCGAAGGCCCCCTCAAAACTCGCCCCAAACGGCCGGAAGTGCATGCTCTCCCGAAAGCTCCCACGAGTCAAACCAATCGATCGCGGTGTCACGCAGCCGATGCGAACTAAATGTCACGCATCGCCTCAAGCTTGATCACCCGCATGATCCTTCAGAATCGACGGATGAACTCGCGGATCATCCTCCGCCTCGACCAGAAACTCAAAGTGCTACAACTAAGGAAATCTCGTAGCCTCAAATCGTCGCCTCGTGCACTACAGCCGCTGAATCGAATCGCGCCCACTTATCTCTCATATCTCGCCACAACTCGCCAATAATCGCTATCTCGCAGGACTCCATCTCCCGCCTGCATCGCGACCGAGGCTCGTATCAGAGTCTCAGCAGCCATCGCCGCGCTCTAAACTCACTGGCCGGGCGCGCCGCAAAACTCGCCGCTCAAGCACTACTCATCGACGCTCGCGCTCGCATTTCTTCAATCCCACTAGCAGCCTCCTCGCTGCCTTGCCCTTCGGGCCTCGGTTGCCTTTCGCAGGCATAATCGTAAAAACGAAACACGCTGAGGGGTCCAACTTACAACACACTAAGGCACGATCTCGTAATGAGAAGAATGGAAACCAATCCTAAATGTCCTATAGCCTCGACATAGATGGTGCACAACACACCGATAATCAAGACTCTACTAGACACGGTTCAGAGACACTTTCCGAGGATTAATCGCTCGATACCACTTTTGTAACGCCGAACTCGCCCACATCGTGCCTTACCCTGCACCTAGCGATACAACATCGAGAAAACCATGAAATAAAAACTTTAAACATGAAATGAGAGACATGATAAATAAACAAAGCAACCAAAACAGCTTGCCTTCATCATACATACATAAATACCCGAACAGCTTATCCTTTTACAAACCCCGCCACAACTTCTATGCACTTAAGATTTACAACAACTATGACGGACAGTGGCCCCGCCATACCTCAATGTACAAGAACCTACAACTCGTGGAACACATACTAATAAGATAAGCCTCCGAGAAACGGAGCTTCCCAACACGCCAATGTGATCCTATGAGCGGATCGATACGATGACCTTTACTCGCAGATGAACGCAGCCTCCAGCGAGGTCGATAACAGTACCAAGTATGTGAAATCAGAATTATCAGAATGAAATCATACTAGTCTATATAAAGCAGAGACACGTATGATAACCAAACTACGCTCACAACATGTATAGCCAAGTCGTGACTCACGCCTCAAAGTCACCACTCAAATATAACTATGGGTCTCACGCCCACAACATCCATCATGTTCGCATCACGGCCGCATGCCTAATATCGTGACGGTGTAGACATGTCCATGATGCAACAATAATAAACAAGATAACAATCCAAATGGACGATACTCGCGCGCTACGACGGGTGATGTCCAAAGAGAAACAATAAGGCAACATTCCAAATGGACGATACTCGCGCGCTACGACGGGTCGAGATGTCCAAAGGGAAACAATAAGGCAACATTCCAAATGGACGATACTGCGGCGCTACGACGGGTCAAGATGTCCAAAAGGAAATCACAAGACGATAATCAAATGGAAACATACCCGCAGCGCTACGCATCGTGTCGATGTCCAAAGCGATTAACAACAATAATATTATCAACAGAACGCATTCGCGGAATTTCTCCGCCAATGCCGACACGCCCAAGTAAGTTCTCAACCACCAACCGACTTCTCCATCGAGACGCGATAACACGTAAATACAACGCTTTGCACAACAAGGCTATCACAACAAGCATAGGCACGCTTTCACAATAACAAGCATAGGCAAGTTTCACAACAACAAGCATAGGCAAGTATCACACAACTCAAGGTACTTTCATTTTATGCCAAAGTCCGGGTTTTTAACCCCAAAGTACTACATACGTTAAGTTCTTTTAAAAGAGATCCATCACTTTTATAAAAGTCACCCGATACCGTAGTATTAGAATGACCAACCCACATTCCTTTTCAAAATCAAGTAACAATATTCTTTCCTAAGTTCCAGCTTGCCTAGTTTCAATTACTCAAGCTTCTCATTTTCAAATGGTTTCATAGTTCATAAACTTAATCACTTGATTCCTTTTAGAACAATCGAGTAATATATGTCTTACGTGAGAGTAGGTTATTCTTGTTTACAACATTCTTTTTACAAAGAAACATGATCTAGAAAATGTAATATCATTTTGTCTCATCTTAGTTTCTATGCAGATGAGGTTTCTACCGGTTTTAATACGATACATCATTATTCAATACATTTTCCTTTATTAACGCCAGTTGGTCCTGTCGATACACATTCGATTTCCAAATCAAGAAACATTATCCCATTAAATAAAACCAAGTACTCATTACTCACGAATGAGGTTTCACACAAACATTCACATTTACAACAAATAAGTTAAGTCTCTTATCTTATAAGATCAAGTCTCTTAACTTCTAACATCAAGAAACCATTTACTTTACCTCTCTTAAGACATTATACCTAACTCCCCATAAAGCTAGTATAACTCTTTTTAAAACCTTTTAAAACCAAGTGTTACTCTTTCTTTCAAAACGATTTATAAATCTTTGAAATACATCAAGTTCTTTATTATAACAAGTCGCTATAATTCACATCAATTACCTTTTAAAACCACAAAGTATTTTCTTACCTACATAAAGTCATATAACCAACTTCCCATAAAGCCGTTATAACCATTTATGTTTCAAACAAATCAAATACATTAAACACATGTACGCCTCACCGCACTACATAGTTACACACATATCACGGAAGAGATAGGAAGAGGTTCACATACCGCGACGAGTATCGACTAATAGCAAAACGCTCCAAACAAATGGCTACTCCTAAGCCAAGTAAATCGCGCCACACGTAGTACTTCAACCTATAAGGCCACAAGGCGCCTATTATCATCTAGACCACAACGAGAATATTCTACGTAAAATTCAAGAAGACCTCCCCGCAACAGTTAATCTCCTCCTCTAACGAGGCCGCCATCAAGCCAACCAGGGGTTATACATCTAACCCTAACTGTACAATTCTACTCCACTACTACTACACAAGTCTATCAGAATACACCCCATGTAATTACAGCCTGGGCTTAATTCTTCAGGCTTAAGTCAAAAGACATTGCCACAGTACTAAGTATAGTTCTATATATAGTATACTACAACTATATATTCAACACTTATGTAATTTCCAATTACAACAGGACAAGATATTTACCTCGATAAGCCCAAAATTATCCGAGTTTAATGTCGCTACCGAGCAAGGTTTAGCTCCAACTCCGCGCGCCCAACCCGCTCCAAACTACCCTTAAGTTCTAACTAACTTCTACTTACAACTTCAACAACGGTGAAGATTTCTTGGTTTCGCTTTTAGTGACCGAGGGAAAGTATAACGGTATTTTCTGGCTTGATAAGTGTAACTCGGGAATACTACAAGGTATTCGGGGCCAAGGTATTTGGACATTATAACAACACTCAGAGAGTATTTCTATACCACAACAAGTGGTATTTATACGAAACAACTAGGCTAGTGGGTACCCTACTACCAGGCACCACAAAGGGAGGGTGGCTCTCGCCAAAGCTTCTCAGGGGGTAGAGGCTCTAGGACGAGAACTCTTCAAGAGGGAGGGAGGATTTCAAGACTTAGGCAATTTTGTGGATGAAAGAACTCATCAACTAACGGGTATTTATAGGTCAAGAAATGGCCAACCAACGGCCAAGATTCTTCCAAGTGTTAGGCAAGTGTAAGGCCAAGATGGCCATGTGCAACCTTATCCATCTACCCAAAATATCCTACCAACTCCTTGACCACAAATTCAACACAAAAACGTACAACCACCACCTTCTCGTCCGCCAACCTTCACTAATTGCAGGTGACAAGTGTCGCCTCTTGTTGGTCTAAAATGTTACGCCTCTCTAAAAATCCGCAAAAATTATAAATGACATAGCCGAAATTCCCTACGAAAGTCGTGGAAAACGCTTCATTTAAAAATGACTCTAAACGCGTGTTGTGAACAAAATAATTCGCCAAGCCACTTTACACTTCAAAATTTTCACGCACGCCCCACGCATACTGGAAATACGGTATAACACCCCCGCAACCACATAAATATCCTCCTCTAACGAGGCTGCTACTAAACCAACCATCCTGTGGTTACACGCCTAACCTGGACGGTACAATTCTACTCCACAATAATACTACAAGTTTCATCAGAATACAAATTCCTATGTAAATACAGTTCAATTCTTATCCATATTCATTCTACATATAGTATACTTCAACTATACATTACTACAACATGTAATTTCCAATTACAATAGGGGGATAAAGACCATTACCTCGATAAGACCAAAATTATCCAAGTTTATAAGTCGATCCTGAGCAACGTTTAGCTCCTATTCTGTACGCTCCAATCCGCTCCAAGAAACCCTTAGAAGTTTCTACAAAACTTCTACTTAATACTTCAACCAACTATGAAGATTTTCCTAGGGTTTCTTTTTGTGACTAAAGGAAATAAAGTAGTATTTCCGGGCTCTTAGTGTAGAGGTAACTTAGGAAAATTACAAGGGATTTAGGCTAAGGTATTTTGGAATAGTAACTATACTTGAAGACAATTTCTCTACCAAGGGGTGGGGGGCTTTCGGACGAAACAACTAGGAAAGAGGGGGAGGGGTATTTCGACGGGAGCTAGGGAAAAGGGGGGAGGGAGTTGGGACGAGAACTACAACAAGGGAGAGGGAGTTTTTGGAGACTTGGAAATTGTTTTTGTGGATGAATAAGTCTTGCACTTGAGGGGGGTATTTATAGAACCTTCAATGGCCAAGATTAAAACAAATGGAGGGTGTAGATTAAGTAGTTTGTGTGAGTGGAGTCTTCCACCAAGTGTCCACCACAATATTGGGACATATGTCCACCACAACAATGGAACATATGTCCACCACAACAAAGAGCCATGTGGCCATCCACTTGCCCCTCCAAAACCGTCCACTACCTACCCCCACTATCCCAAAAAAATATCTTGCAAGACTTGACTATTTGACTTGTCCACTAGCCCACCATTTTCGTCCAACCATGCCACCTAAGGGTGACACATGTCGCCCTCCTATTGGTCCAAAATATTTCGTCTCTCGAAAAATCCGTAATCGGTTAAAATATTAAAAACGTAAAATTTCCTTCACAAGGTTCAGAATCTTTTCCGTCGAAAGTTCACAATTTCATCCTAAACCTAATTAGGGCTTAAACAATCAGACGACGTCTCACATACATACTGGAAATACGGTATAACATTCTTCCTTAGAAACATTCGTCCCGAATGCTCCTTCTAAGTCTCCAACGCATACGCACCTGCAGATAGTCTTCACTACTATACTTACGAAACCAACTATGCCACATGTTGCCATAACATAACATACGCCAAAACCCAATTCCAAGCCAACGAGGAATCACTTCAAGATGTAAAACAACACCAACTTCGCCTCCCGGTCCAAAGGATACTCCTTCGCACCTTCTCTTCACAAAAATGATCACTTCCATCTCTCAAAGACATGTTTACTTCCTTCCTTACTGCTGCACTTTCTCGAACACCCGAACTCTTTCTAGCACACGCATTCACACTTCGCCATCACTTCAGCTTCCAAAACCCGTGAGTCACTACCTCCAACTCGTCATCTTACAAGCCTCAAATTCCTTCAAGGCCATTCCCGGTCTTCACGATCTGACTCGTTGAACACATCCGCGAACTCGCACGATGGCTACCTAAGCTCGGCCTAGCACCCTCGTGACCCCACCACCAAAGTGACCACCTCAAACCGACCACCTCTCCTTTCGGCCGCGGGTTGACCCGCGAACGGTCCTTAACCCAACCCAAAATCGCGCTAAACCTTGTTCCCGATCCGAACAATCTTACCTATTCAAGTCCCGAAGCTACCACCTTTATCTTACACAACCCAAGGAATTATCCCACGATGCATTTCACGATACCAAGTATTTCGACAAAACTAACCGTAAAATCTTTTACTCAAGATGCCTTTACATCTAAGGTCTCAACGTATAATGTTCTAAGGTTCACACCTTCCGTGTCCCCATACTTATCTATATCATAAATTATACAATGCTATCCAATCATATCATTTAAACATAAGATCAACATATCATGCATACTAGTCTCTAGAGGGTTAAGGATATACCGCATTACCGCTTCTCTTCCCATTGTCGCCTAATCATAATCTTGACTGCCGCGCATAGCTATGGGTGATGAACTCCGCCATCGAACCTAGTCAGGTCATTCGCCTGCACTCTCCTACTAGATACCTTCGTCACATGGCCTCGACGGCCGTAGTGAAACAAGCACCAAAAAGACGACATTCCCGACGACGCCGCCACATCGCGCACACCGAGGGGACATGAATCCGGGCTAGAACCCGTATATTCGTGGAACTAAGCCCCGAGCTCGACCAGCCCGAATACCCCGAACGCCCCAAGATCGCGGAGGACCACTGCATCGGGCGGAGGCGCATAACTAGCTCGCCGCCGAGGCGATCCGCCCCAAAGTCGCCAGCGACCTCGCTGCTCGCTCGCCTTCGCCGATCTCGCCATTCCGTCGACCTCTCCGCTCTCACACCTGCGCATAGGCATGATGCTGGCAATGTCCATGCCCTACAAGAGCCACACCCGAGCAACTCTCGCCAAATAATCGCCGAGCCCGTGACATAGCGGTGCACTCTATCCTCCATGTCCGCCACTAAAGCGGACGCATCGAGCTAATGAGTCAAACTCACATTGTACTCCGAACCGCACGCCCGACCGCCTTTAACGCTAAAAACTGTTACCCGAGCCCTCTCATCCGCGAGGCAAGAAATGTAAGAAATGCCTCGAGAACTCGCCCCATACGGCCGAAGTGCATACTCTCCCGACAGCTCCCACGATCAAACCACGACGAAGATCACGCACCGATGCGAACCTAAGACCACCGACTCGTCTCCAAGCCTTGATCACTTCACGATCCCAGAATCGCCGGATGAACTCATGCGATCATCCTCGTGCCTCGACCCATAAAACTCGCGGCTACAACTCAGAAAATCGTAGTCTCAAATCGCCCGATTCGCGAGCCATGGGCGCATCGAATCGGCCAGATCCACTTATCTCGTCCGCCACGATCTCGCTAGTAATCGCCATCTCCTCAGAATTCCATCTCTCTCGCTTCCAGCCGGGACCGAGGCGCAGTATCGTGGTCTCGTGAGGGTTTCTAAACTCGCTGGCCGGGCGGCGCCGCAAAACTCGCCGTCAAGCACTATTTCGTAATGACGCTCGCGCTGCCACGACCAACCTTCGTGATCGTGCCTTACCCGCACCCAAGTAGACATACATCGAGTAACAATGAATATAAAACAAGACATGAAACAAGATGAAGTGAGAAACAGCTTTACTGAGAAAAGTTATTTTCAAGATATATATATATATATAAAAAATTGAACACTATAAGTTAAATCCCTTTTACAAACTCTTCCCACAACAAGATTCATGCACTTCTAAGAATGTTATATTAACAACGACGACAGTGGCTCACATACCCTCGAACGTAAGTACCTACAACAACAGGACTATACCAAAGATAAGCCTCCGAGAAACGAGCTTCCCAAAACGCCGAATCGTGATCCTAAGAGCGAGGATCGACGATCGCGTACTCTACCGCGGCATGAACGCACTTCGGGCGAGGTCCGCATAACCTACAGTATGTGAAATCAAAATATCAGAATGAAATCATAATAGTCTATATAAAATTGAAGACATATATGATAACCAATTTACGATACACAATATGTAAATATGTCAAGTCGTGACTCACGCCTTAAAGTCATCACTCAAATATAACTATGGGTCTCATGCCCACAATATCAATCACGCCGTGGAATTCCTTCCTCACCGCCTACAATCATGATATAAAAGCACCAAGGAATACACATGAACACCGTGTCCCACTGTCATAATAAAACCGTGACGGTAAGTACGAAGGCATAGCCGACTACTAAAACCCACGCACTAACAATGCTATAAAATCAGATCACGAGGTCTTTCTGCATCGCGCCACGATCGGCCGCCACTCGCCTCGTGATCACCGTGAGCTCGATCCCGAACTTACCGCAGCTCCGCATAGGCCACCTAGGCCCGCATGAGGTATTCCTCGCATCGAGGGTAGCTACTCCCCGGCATCATCCTGGACTCTCGTAGTCCGCATGGCCATATAGACCGCATGAGGTATTCCCCGCACACTAACCTGGAACTCTCGTAGCTCCGCATAAGTCCCCTGGACCCGCATGAGGCATCCTCGTGACGGGCCAGCTTAACCCCCGGTATATCATGTCAAGAGGTGAGTGATACAATACTAACATAACGGCTTATCGTTAAACAACATAAGCACAATAAGAATAACCTCTTTACACAAACGTTACAGGATACTAACACACGTAGCATCATAACATGTTTACTTATCAAACCAACAAGAAAGTATTACAAGGCTATCACAAACCAACATAGTCAAGTTATTCACACAAGGTACTTTCTATTTTATGTCAACAAGTTCGGGTTTTTATCCCCAAGGTACTTCATACATTAACTCTTTAAAAAGATTCGCTTCGTTCACAAAAGTCACACGATACCCGTAGTATCAAAAATAGAGTGACTATCTTTTAAGTAAACCAAAACAGCTTCCTACCTTCTTTTGAACCAACTTAAGACAAAAGCATGCCTTCCTTTTTAAAATCAAGTAACAACATTCTTTTCCAAAAGTCCAAGTTGCCTAATTAAAATGTACTCAAGTCTTTTATTTCCGAAAGATTTCATAGTTCATAGTCTTAATCAAATAACGTAATCTCTTTTTAAAACAATTGAGTAACATATGCCTTATGTGAGTAGTTATTCTTGTTTATAACAATCTTATTAAAGCAACATGATCTAGAAATGTAATACAATTTTGTCTTAACTTAGCTTCTATGCAGATGGAGGTTTCTACCGGTTTTAATAATACTTAATTAGTCAATACATTTTCCTTTATTAGCTGCAGTTGGTTTGTTCGATACTTATTCTCATTTCCAAATCAATATAAGGCTTTCATAAACAATTAAGTAAACTGCCTTTTATCTCCTTTAAGTCGTTATACCTAACTTCCCATAAAGCTAGTATAACTCTTAAGCTTTTAAAACCAAGTATTACTCTTCTTTCAAAACGATTCTTAATTCTTTTGAAATACTTCAAGATTCTTATTATTTAAAACTCAAGTCAAAAGACATCAAGTAAAACCACGCTCGCTAACACACGACGCTCACCGCACTATATATATTTTTTTAAAATATCATGCTCAAGAGGATAGGAAGAATCACATACCTCCTCGAAATCCACCGCCAAGTCGAATATGTCGCAAGCAGAGTATCAACCTATAATAGTCAAACACGCCTATCAACGCCTAGACTACTCAGAGAATATTCTAAGGCATGTTCTTATTTCTACTAAATTGGGCAAAGACGCCCCTACCCACAAACTACTCAAGTTCATCAGAATACAAATTCTATGTAAGCATGTAATTTCAATTCTCTTCTTTAATATCCGCTCATATATCTTATACTCAATTCTAAACTTCTACAATATGTAATCTCCAATTACAATATAAGGATAAGATATTTACCTCGATAAGCCCAAAATTATCCAAGTTTAAATGTCGATCCTGAGCAAGGTTTAGCTCCTATTCTGTACGCCCAATTGCTCCAAGAAACCCTTAGAAGTTCTAAACAACTTCTACCTAATACTTCAACCAACCATGAAGATTTTTCCTGTGGTTTCGCTTAGTGACTAAGGGAATATAGTAGTATTTCCTGCCTTAGTATTGAAATAACTTTGGAATACTACAAGGTATTGGGCTAAGGTATTTTTGGAATATTAACAATACTTGGGAAGTATTTCTACCAAGGGGGTATTTGACGAGAGACTTCTAGGTGGGGGTTTCACGAGGCTCACAGGGAGGGTGGTTTGACGAGAGCTTCAAGAGGAGGAAGGATTTTAAGACTTAGAATTATTTAAGAGACGAAGAAATCCTTCAACTAAAGCCGGGTATTTATAGTGGCCTTCAATGGTCAAGATTCAAGCAAGTGTGGACGAGATTTGGACAAGTGTTGTGCTGGTCCCACCTTATCTATCTACTCACAAAATATCTAGCCAACATTGACCAAATGTTTAAGGCATTTAACACAAAAAAACGTGCTGAACTCCTCCAAACCGCTCACTTCTGGCGTGACACATGTCACCCTCCCATCGTCCCAAATATTTTATCTCTGAAAAATCCGCAAAAATTAAATTATTGAACACGCAAAATTCCTTTACAAGGTTCGAAAATTTTCCGCCTAAAACAATCTTTTCGTTAGTCAGGCACAATTTCGTCCCTTTTGCCTAATTAAGGCTTACACAATTGTACGTACGTCCCCACATATATACTCTAGAAAATACGGGGTATAACATTCTCCCCTCCTTAGAAACATTCGTCCCCAATGTTCCTTCTCAAGACGGATAACGATAAAGTTCCTCTTAACTTAAACAAGTTGCCAATGCCACACCTGGCCACAAAATAACACACGCGCAAATACTTAATCCAAGTCCACGAGGAATCTCCTCACTCATTACAAAAGCTCCCACCCAAGGGCTAAAAGATACTCCTTCAGACTTTTTCTTCACAAACGAAATGATCACTTCTATTCTCTTACACATGTTCACTTCTTCCTTACTCGTCGCACTCTTCTCGCACTCCAAACTCTTCCTACTATACGCACTCATATTGTCGCATTGCTCGCTTCCAAAATCTCGTGGTTACTATCTCCAACTTGGTCATCATTATCTTGGAACACTCGCGGATCTCCGATACTTTTCCAACATAGCAACACGAAAGACGGACGCATCGCTTCCTAAGTCGGACGGCAAAGCTAACATATAGGCAACCCGCCTATTCTTCACATGATCCAACAGCCCAAAGTAACTCGGGCTAAGTTTCCGCTTCCAATCTCGCTCACCCTTCCGGTGGTACTTTCAAGAAGACCGATCAATCAACTCCAAGTATCGACGCAGATTAACCGCCCGACTCAAAGTTAACTCGAGTCCAATAACCTCTCGATAAGCTTCACCCTATCCACATCCTCGCCAATCAATTATGAACCAACCATCCGAACCTTGCCAACATCGAACCAATCGATCGACAACCTACACTACCGCCATACAAGGCTTCATAAGACGACATCCGAATATCAAATGGTAGCTATAATGATACTCACTCAACAAGAGGCACATAATCCTCGCCGCAACCCCAAATCAAAACACCGCCCCGAGGTGAATGCACATCGAGACTCACCGAGATCCTAACCCCGCTCGTAACACCTCCGTAAAAGAAATCGTCAGAACCGGGCTCCACCGCTCATAAAGTAAAAGTAGGAACCCCGCAGCCTTACAACCTTCCCGATACATAACATCTCGCATAACTGTAACGCCCAACCCGGCCCACATCGTGCCTTACCCCGGCACCCTAGTGATACAACATCGTAGAAAACCAATGGAAAATAAAACACGAGTCATGAAACAAGAGATATAATAAATAAATAAAGCAACCAAAATAGCTTTTCAAGATATACATAAGAACCCGAACAGCTTATCCTTTTTACAAACCCCGCCACAACAAAGGCATGCACTTAAGATTTACAACAACTATGACGGACAGTGGCTCGCCATACCCCGAATGTACAAGAACCTACAACTCGGTGGAAACATACCAAAGATAAGCCTCCAAGGAACGGAGTTTCCAACACGCCAAATGAGATCCTAAGAGCGGATCCACGACCGATGTACTTCTACCGCGGCAGATGAACGCACTTCTCAAGGAGGTCAAGATAACAGTACTAAGTATGTGAAATCACAACATCAGAATGAAATCATAATAGCTTAAAAAGGTGAGACATGTATGATAACCAAAATACAAGACGCAACATAAAAGCTGCCAAGTCGTGACTCACGCCTCAAAGTCACCACTAAATATAACTACGGGTCTCACGCCCACAAAATCCATCATGTTCGCATCACGGCCGCATGCCCCTAATATCGTGACGGTGTAGACATGTCCATGATGCAACACACAATAAGGCCGCATGGCCACATGCCCCGGATATCGTGACGGCAGATACATGCCCATGTAACCTCAATAACAATATATCTGGTCAACCTCGCCGCACGCCACATGCCCCGAATATCAGACGGTAGACACGCCCATGTTGCGAATAACCATATATCGGGTAATCAACCCGCCGCACGGCCGCATGCCCTAATATCGTGACGGTAGATACGCCCATGTCACATCAACAACAAGACAATACTCAAAATGGAAACAGACACGTGGAATTCTCCATCACCGCCAAAGACGCCCAAGTAAGTTCTCAATAAGTCAACCGCCCTCTATCGAGAGACGCCAGAATACGTAAATACCACACTTGCACAACAAAGGCTATCATCACAAGCATAGGCAAGTTTCACAACAACAAGCATAGGCAAGTTTCACAACAACAAGCATAGGCAAGTTTCACAACAACAACCATAGGCAAGTTTCACAACAACAACCATAGGCAAGTTTCACAACAACTCAAAGTACTTTCATTTTATGCCAAAGTCCGGGTTTTTAACCCCAAAGTACTACATACGTTAAGTTCTTTTAAAAGAGATCCATTACTTTTATAAAAGTCACCCGATACCCGTAGTATTAGAATGACCAACCCACATTCCCTTTTCAAAATCAAGTAACAACATTCTTTTCCTAAGTTCCAGTTTGCCTAGTTTCAATTACTCAAGCTTCTCATTTTCAAATGGTTTCATAGTTCCCAAACTTAATCACTTGATTCCTTTTAGAACAATCGAGTAATATATGTCTCACGAGAGTAGGTTATTCTTGTTTACAACATTCTTATTACAAAGAATCATGATCTAGACAATGTATATCATTTTGTCTCATCTTAGTTTCTATGTAGATGGAGGTTTCTACTGGTTTAATACAATTCATCATTATTCAATACATTTTCCTTTATTAACGCTGCAGTGGTCTGTCGATACACATTCTGATTTCCGAAATCAGTAAAACATTATCCCTTTAAATAAAACCAAGTACTCATTACTCACGAATGAGGTTTCACACAAACATTCACATTAAAACAAATAAGTTAAGTCTCTTATCTTATAAGATCAAGTCTCTTAACTTCTAACATCAGTAAACCATTTTCTTTACCTCTAAGACATTATACCTAACTCCCATAAAGCTAGTATAACTCTTTTTAAAACCTTTTAAAACCAAGTGTTACTCTCCCTTCCAAAACGATTTATAAATCTTTGAAAATACATCAAGTTCTTTATTATAACTAGCCAGTTATAATTCACATCAGTTACCTTTTAAAACCACAAAGTATTTTCTTACCTACATAAAGTCGTTATAACCAACTTCCCATAAAGCCGTTATAACACTTTATGTTTTAAGAACAATCAAACACGCTAACACATGACGCCTACCGTACTACATAGTTCACACATATCATGCTGTAAGAGATAGAAGAGGTTCACATACCTCGCGACGATTGTCGACTAATAGCAAAACGCCCAAGTACCTCAAACCGCCGCTACTCCTTAAGCCGTGGATCACTCCACACGTAGTACTTCAACCTATAAGGCCACAAGGCGCTTTATTAACATCTAGATCTCAACGCTCCATAATCTACGTAAAATTCGGCAAAGACTCCCCGCAACAACAGAAATCTCCTCCTCTATCGAGGCCGCTACCAAGCCAACCAGGGGTTTTACACGCCTAACCTGACGTGTACAATTCTAATACACAAGAATGCTATACAAGTCCATCAGAATACACCCTATGTAATTACGTCGTCAGCTTCTTTATTCTTCAGCTTAAGTCAAAAGACATTGCCACAATACTATGCTCATTCTATATATAGTATACTTCAACTATATATTCTAACAACATGTAATTTCCAATTACAATAAGGACAAGAGTGTTTACCTCGATAAGCCCAAAATTATCCAAGTATAATGTCGCCTCCCGAGCAACGCTTAGCTCCTACTCCGAGTGCCTAATCCGCCCAAACAACCCTTAAGTTCTAACCAACTTCTACTTACAACTTCAACTACGGTGAAGATTTAGGGTTTTGTTTAGAGGCTAAAGGAAAGTATAATCGATTTTCCTGTTTTTCGCACAAAGGGTACTTTGGAAGCGTACTACAAGGTATTTGGGCTAAAGTATTTTGACATTATAACAATACTAGAGAGTATTTCTATACCATAACAAAGGGTATTATACGAAACAACTAGGCTAGTGGGGTGCTCTGCTAGCACTCACAAAGTGGGTAGGGTTTCTACCACAAGGCCTCACAAGGGAAGAGAGTGGGGAAGGACGAACTACACAAGTGGAGGGAGGAAGAGAACTTCAAGACTTAGGCAAATTGTGGACGAAGAAAGTCTTCACAAAGCGGAGCTATTTATAGCCAAGCAAAGGCCAACCAATGGCCAAGATCCATCCAAGTGTTAGGCAAGTGTAAGGCCAAGATTAAGCCACGCAACCTTATCCATCTACCCAAAATATCCTACCAACTCCTTGACCACCAATTCAACACAAAAACGTGCCACACTCCCATTCTCGCCCGCCAACCATCACCACTGTAGGTGACAAGTGTCGCCTCTTGTTGGTCCAAAATGTTACGCCTCTAAAAATCCGCAAA
Source organism: Przewalskia tangutica (assembly GCA_029844215.1). Classification (NCBI taxonomy): domain Eukaryota; kingdom Viridiplantae; phylum Streptophyta; class Magnoliopsida; order Solanales; family Solanaceae; genus Przewalskia; species Przewalskia tangutica. Next base: position 93,713,143 of record CM056721.1, read on the forward strand.
AATTATAAATGACATAGCCTAATTTTCCCAACAAAAGTCGGAAACGCTTCATTTAAAACGACTCTAATCGGGTGTTGTGTACAAATTTCAAACTTGCCTAACTTAAGGCTCAAATTTTCTACGCACGCCCTCACGCATATACTCAAAATACGGTATAACATTCTTCCTTAGAAACATTCGCCCCGAATGTTCCTTCTCAAGTCTCAACACAAACACGCGCCAAGATAGTCTTCACCGCTATACGCATTTAAAACAATCATGCCACACCGCCATGAAATAACAAATGCACAAAATACGAAATCCCAAGTCCACGAGGAATCACCTCATATCACAAAAGTTCCCACCAAGGTCTAAAATATACTCCTCTCGCACCTTCATTTCACAAAAGAAACGATCACACTCGCTCACTTCTCCCTACCTCGTCGCACTGCTCAACACTCGAACTCTTCCCAAGATACGCACCACACTTCACCAACGCTTCGCTTTCCAACCCTCGAGTCACTACCTCCAAACTTGGTCATCTTACTAACCTCGATTTCTAAGGCCATTCTCGCCTTCACGAACTGATTCTCGTCGAACGATCCACGAACTCATACGATGGTCATCTAAACTGGGCCTAGCACCCTCGCGGACTCGCCACCTACGACCACCCGAGCTGACCCTTCCTCGAACGACGCGGTTGGCTCGCAACATGGCCCCAACCCACCCATCAGAGCGCCAACTTCCGCCTCCGACACGGACACACACGGAAGCTACCACTTCCATCTCACACTAACCAGATTTTTTTAATCACACTATAGCACAAAGCTATCCGAACATAACACTTAACACATCATTAACATCAATACATACAAGTATCTACAGTGGTTAAGGATATACTCAAACTAGGCGTTCAAGGACCGCTAAAATCGAACTTCCACCGCGACTCTACCGTGGGCCCGCATTCGCCTAGTAGTCCAGGCTATCCTACCGCTACCCTCGCTCTGACAGCCGCCATATGGCCTCGCTGGCCGCAAGAATAACAAGCTCCTCGTACTACGACACTCCCAATGCGGTCTACCACATCGACCACACCGAGGTAGGGTGATCGATCCGCCAACACCCTACTCCCCGAACATTCAAACCCGGGAGCCCCGACCGCCCCGAATATCCTGCGGTCCCGGCGTCGCGAGGACCACTCGCAATGGCGAGGTACATAACTAGTCACTGGCCGAGGCGTCCGCTCAAAGTCGCCAAAATATCCGCCGCTCGCCTTCTTCTCACGAAAGCCGTCCACCTGCCGACCGCGCCTCGCACTCCGCGCATGAGCTCGAACGCGGTAACGTCCATGCCCGGCCAAGAGAAACACCAACAACTTTCGCTAGGTAATCATCGAGCCTCAGAACATATCGCGCACTCGATCCTCCATACTAGCTACTAATGCGGAACATACCGCCAATGAGTCGAACTCACATCAGACTCCCAATCAGACTCGCTTCGCCTCAACATCAAAAACTGCTTACCCGAGCCTCCTCATTTGGCGAGGCAAGAAATGTGCTGAAGGCCCCTCAAAACTCGCCCCAAACGGCTGGAAGCGCATGCTCTCCCGAAAGCTCCCACGAAGTCAAACCAATCGATCACAGATCACGCAAATGATGCGAACCAAATGTCGCATCGCCTCAAGCCTTGATCACCCGTGATGATCCTTCAGAATCGACGGATGAACTCCCCGCGATCATCCTCCGCCTCGACCAGAAAACTCAAAGCGGCTACAACTAAGGAAATCCGTAGCCTCAAATCGCTCGCCTCGGTGCACTACATGCGCGCTGAATCGAATCGCCAAGGCCCACTTATCTCATATCCGCCACAACTCGCCAATAATCGCCATCTCTTGTGACCTATCTCCCGCCTGCATCGCGACCGAGGCTCGTGTATCAGAGTCTCAGCAGCCATCGCCGCGCTCTAAACTCACAGCCGGGCGGCGCCGCAAAACTCGCCGTCTCAAGCACTACTCGTATCGACTGCTCGCGCCTCGCATTCTCAATCCCACTAGCCGCTTCCGGCCGCTTGCTCTTCGGGCCTCGTTGCTTCGCAGAGGCATAATCGTAAAAACGAAACACGCCGTAGGGTCCAACTTACAACATGTTCTAAGGCACGATCTCGTAATGAGAAGAATGGAAACCAATCCTAAATGTCCTATAGCCTCCGATTATAAATGTGGTGCACAACACACCGATAATCAAGACTCTACTAGACACGGCTCAGACACTTTCCGAGGACTAATCGCTCGATACCACTTTGTAACGCCCGAACCCGGCCCGCATCGTGCCTTACCCCTGCACCCTAGTGATACAACATCGTAGAAAACCAATGGAAAATAAAACACGAGTCATGAAACAAGAGATATAATAAATAAACAAAGCAACCAAAATAGCCTTTCAGATATACATGTTAACCCAACGCTATCCTTACAAACCCCGCCACAACAAAGGCATGCACTTAAGATTTACAACAACTATGACGACAGTGGTTCGCCATACCCCGAATGTACAAGAACCTACAACTCAGTGGAAACATACCAAAGATAAGCCTCCAAGGAACGGAGCTTTCCAACACGCTAAATGAGATCCTAAGAGCGGGATCCACGATCGATGACTTCTACCGCGGCAGATTAACGCACCCCGGCGAGGTCAAGACAACAGTACCAAGTACGTGAAATCACAACATCAGAATGAAATCATAATAGCTTAAAAAGCAGGAGACATGTATGATAACCAAAATACAGTACGCAACATAAAAGCAGTCAAGTCAGGGACTCACGCCCTCAAAGTCACCACTCAAATATAACTACGGGTCTCACGCCCACAACATCCATCATGTTCGCATCACGGCCGCATGCTCCTATCAGACGGCAGTAGACATGTCCATGATGCAACACACAATAACAAGGCCGCATGGCCACATGCCCCCGGACATCGTGACGGCAGATATGCCCATGTAACCTCAATAACAATATATCGTGGTCAACCCGCCGCACGCCACATGCCCCTAATATCAGACGGCAGACATCGCCCATGTTGCAAGCATAACCATATATCGGTAATCAACCCGCCGCACGCCGCGATGCCCTAATCAGATTTGCAGACATACGCCCATGTGACATCAACAACAAGACAAGAATCAAAATGGAAACATACCCGTGGAATTCTCCATCACCGCCAAAGACGCCCAAGTAAGTTCTCAATAAGTCAACCGCCTCTATCGAGAGACGCGGTAACACAGAAATACCACACTTGCACAACAAAGGCTATCATCACAATCATAGGCAAGTTTCACAACAACAAGCATAGGCAAGTTTCACAACAACAAGCATAGGCAAGTTTCACAACAACAACCATAGGCAAGTTTCACAACAACAACCATAGGCAAGTTTCACAACAACTCAAAGTACTTTCATTTTATGCCAAAGTCCGGGTTTTTAACCCCAAAGTACTACATACGTTAAGTTCTTTTAAAAGAGATCCATTGCTTTTATAAAAGTCACCCGATACCGTAGTATTAGAATGACCAACCCACATTCCCTTTTCAAAATCAAGTAACAACATTCTTTCCTAAGTTCCAGCTTTGCCTAGTTTCAATTACTCAAGCTTCTCATTTTCAAATGGTTTCATAGTTCCCAAACTTAATCACTGATTCCTTTTAGAACAATTGAGTAATATATGTCTCACGTGAGAGTAGGTTATTCTTGTTTACAACATTCTTATTACAGCAGCCATGATCTAGAAAATGTATATCATTTTGTCTCATCTTAGTTTCTATGCAGATGGAGGTTTCTACTGGTTTTAATACAATTCATCATTATTCAATACATTTCCCTTTATTAACGCTGCAGTGGTCTGTCGATACACATTCTGATTTTCAAATCAAGAAACATTATCCCTTTAAATAAAACCAAGTACTCATTACTCACGAATGAGGTTTCACACAAACATTCACATTAAAACAAATAAGTTAAGTCTCTTATCTTATAAGATCAAGTCTCTTAACTTCTAACATCAGTAAACCATTTTCTTTACCCCTCTTAAGACATTATACCTAACTCCCCATAAAGCTAGTATAACTCTTTTTTAAAACCTTTTAAAACCAAGTGTTACTCTCCTTCCAAAACGATTTATAAATCTTTTGAAATACATCAAGTTCTTTATTATAACTAGCCAGTTATAATTCACATCAGTTACCTTTTAAAACCACAAAGTATTTTTCTTACCTACATAAAGTCATATAACCAACTTCCCATAAAGCCGTTATAACACTTTATGTTTTAAGAACAATCAAACACGCTTAATACATGACGCTTACCGTACTACATAGTTCACACATATCATGCTAGAAGAGATAGGAAGAGGTTCACATACCTCGACGATTGTCGACTAATAGCAAAACGCCCAAGTACCTCAAACCGCCGCTACTCCTGCTGCCGATCACTCCACACGTAGTACTTCAACCTATAAGGCCACAAGGCGCTTATTAACATCTAGATCTCAACGCCCATAATCTACGTAAAATTCGCAAAGACTTCCCCCGCAACAAACAGAAATCTCCTCCTCTATCGAGGCCGCTACCAAGCCAACCAGTGGGTTTTACACGCCTAACCGACGTACAATTCTAATACACAAGAATGCTATACAAGTTCATCGTAATACAAATTCTATGTAATTACAACTGGGCTTCTTTATTCTTCAGCTTAAGTCAAAAGACATTGCCACAATACTATGCTCACTCTATATATAGTATACTTCAACTATATATTCTAACAACATGTAATTTCCAATTACAATAGAAGGACAAAGAGTGTTTACCTCGATAAGCCCAAAATTATCCAAGTATAATGTCGCCCCGAGCAACGCTTAGCTCCTACTCCGAGTGTCTAATCCGCCCAAACAACCCTTAGAAGTTCTAACCAACTTCTACTTACAACTTCAACTACGTGAAGATTTCTTAGGGTTTTGTTTAGAGGCTAAAGGAAAGTATAATCGATTTTCCGTTTTTCGTGACAAAGTGGTACTTTGGAAGGTACTACAAGGTATTTGGGCTAAAGTATTTTGGACATTATAACAATACTAGAGAGTATTTCTATACCACAACAAAGGGTATTATACGAAACAACTAGCTAGTGGTGCTCTCGCTAGCACTCACAAAGCGGTAGGGTTTCGCCACAAGGCCTCACAAGGGAAGAGGTGGTGGACGAACTACACAAGTGGAGGGAGGAAAAGAACATCAACACTTAGGCAAATTGTGGATGAAGAAAGTATTCACAAAGGGGAGCTAATTATAGGCCAAGCAATGCCAACCAACGGACAAGATCCATCCAAGTGTTAGGCAAGTGTAAGGCCAAGATTAAGCCACGTGCAACCTTATCCATCTACCCAAAATATCCTACCAACTCCTTGACCACCTATTCAACACAAAAACGTACACACTCCCATTCTCGCCCGCCAACCATCACCACTGTAGGTGACAAGTGTCGCCTCTTGTTGGTCCAAAATGTTACGCCTCTAAAAATCCGCAAAAATTATAAACGACATAGCCGAATTTTCCCAACAAAAGTCAGGAAACGCTTTAAAAAAACGACTTAATCGTATCAGGTACAAATTTCAAACTTGCCTAACTTAAGGCTCAAATTTTCTACGCACGCCCTCACGCATATACTCAAAATACGGTATAACATAACCTCGCCGAGTAACCGCTCGATCGAAAGACAAGACGGGCTGACCTCATCGCCCGACCATCGGTCGAACGCATCCACTGACTCGCACGACGGTTAACTAAACTGGGCCTAACACCCTCGTGACCCTATCACATATCGACCACCACAAATTTTCCTTACTTAAAATGGCCGCGGGTCGAGCCGCTATCCGCCTCAACCCGACCCATTTATCGCGCCAAGCTCTGCTTTCCGATCCGAACAATCTCACCATCGAGTCACGAAAACCTAGTGGTCTTCTTAGCTCAACTACCCTCTTTCATTTCACACTACTCGTGACTTATCACACAAATATATCCCACGATACTATGCACTCCGATAAAGGTCAACATAAAAATAAATCTTTTACTCGAGACGGCCTCGCCTCTAAGGTCTCCACGATAATATCCTAAAGCTCACAATTTCCCTATCCCCAATCTTACCCTTTTAACTAACCATGATTTCTAATCACAATTAACACCATGCTATCCGAACATAACACTTAAGATATACTCATCTTATCACACATACTAATCTCTGTAGGTTAAGGATATACACGATTCACCGATTCACTCCTTTGTCGCTCTAATCAATCCCGCTCATTGGGTAAGCATAACAAGTTGTCAAGAAGCACGACACTCCCACAATGACACCTACCACAACGCCACACCGAGCGGGTGGTCTCTCCGCTAACACCCTTCCTCTCCGAACTATCAATCCACAATCGACCGTAGTCGAGTCCTCCCGCTTGCATCCACCCTACTTGAACATTCTTTCACACGGCTCGACGACCGCAGTAAAACAAGCACCAACAAAAAGACGACATTCCCGATGACGCCGCCACATCGGAACACCGAGGAAAATCAATCCGGCCGGCCGAACCTCCGTATTCGCGGAACCGTAAGCCCTGGAGCTCTGACCAACTCTTGCATACCCCAAACGTCCTGAACCCCGTAGAGACCACTCGCACCGCGGAGGTGCGATCAGTCACGCCGAGGCGATTCGCCGAAGTTACCAAAGGACCCCGCCGACCGACCTTCTTCGCCGATCTTGGTTAACCCGCCGATCCCCACGCTTTCGCCGCGCGATAAGCCCGCACGCAGCCATGCTCACGCTCGATCAAGAGCTACTCTTACACAACCCTCATTTAGATAATCATCAAGACCCGCGATAAATCGATACATAATATACTCTCTGGTTGCTAAGTCCCTAGATAGTAACAAGGTCGTCTCTTTGCAATCCATACTTTCGCATCGGTCGCGAATCAAGGTTCAATTATCACGGCCGCAGAGAGAATCGCCGCCGCCGTATAGACTCGGGCCGAGACGCCGCAGAACTCCCCGAATGAAGCACCACCTCGTGTGATGATTGGGCCTCAGGCTCTCAGAACCTCTCAGATTTACTGCAGCCTCTTGGCCGCTTTGCCCTTCGCCCGGTTTTGCGCGGAGGAATAACTGGTAAGGGAGAGAAATACGTGAGAGGGGTCCAACTTATAGCACAGCTCTAAGGCACGATCTCAGAGTGAAAAGAATGGAAACCAATCCTAAATATCCTATAGCCTCCTGATTATGGGTGTGGTGCACAACACACCGATAATCAAGACTCTACTAGATACGGTATGTAGACACTTTCCGAGGATTAATCGCCTGATACCACTTTTGTCACGACTCAACCTCGCCCGTGGATCGTGCCTTACCCGGGCACCCAAGTAGACATACATCAGAGTAACCAGCGGAATTTAAAACAAGACATGAAACAGTATGAAGTGAGAAATAGTTTACCTGAGAAAAGTGGCCTTTCGGATATATATATATATAAAAACTTGAACACGAACACATATCCCTTTACAAACTCGCCACAACAAGACTACAGCACTTCTAAGAATGTTATAATAACAACGACGGACAGGCTTCGCCATACCCCGAATGTAAGTACCTACAACAACAGGACTATACTAAAGATAAGCCTCCTGAGAAACGAGCTTCCTAAAACGCTGAATCGTGATCCTAAGAGCGAGGATCGACGATCGCGTACTTACCGCGCAGATGAACGCACTTCAAGCGAGGTCAAGATAACCGTACCAAGTATGTGAAATCAAAATATCAGAAATGAAATCATAATAGTCTATATAAAATGTAAGACATATATCTGATAACCAATTTACGATACACAATATGTAAGCAGTTATGTCAAGTCAGGGACTCACGCCCTTAAAGTCATCATTCAAATATAACTACGGGTCTCATGCCCACAATATCAATCATGCCCGTGGAATTCTTCCTCACCGCCATCCATGATATAAAAGCACCAAGGAATACACATGAACACCAGTCCCACTGTGTCATAATAAAACCGTGACGGTAAGTACGGGCGCATAGCCGACTACTAAAACCCACGCATCAACAATGCTATAAAACCGTATAACGAGGTCTTTCTGCATCGCGCCACATGATCGGCCGCCACTCGCCTCAGATCACCGCGGCGCTGTCGATCCCGAACTTACCGCAGCTCCGCATAGGCCACCTAGGCCCGCATGAGATATTCCTTGCATCGAGGGTAGCTACTCCCCGGAATCGTCCTGAACTCTCGTAGTCCGCATGGCCACATAGACCGCATGAGGTATTCCCCGCACACTAACCTGGAACTCTCGTAGCTCCGCATAGGTCCCCTGGACCCGCATTTAGGCATCTCGCATCGGCCGCTAACCCCTGATATCATGTCAAGAGGTGAGTGATACAATACTAACATAACGGCTTATCGTTAAACAACATAAGCACAATAAGAATAACCTCTTTACACAAACGTTACAGGATACTAACACACGTAACATCATAACATGTTTACTTATCAAACCAACAAGAAAGTATTACAAGGCTATCACAAACCAACATAGTCAAGTTATTCACACAAGGTACTTTCTATTTTATGTCAACAAGTTCGGGTTTTTATCCCCAAGGTACTTCATACATTAACTCTTTAAAAAGATTCGTTTCTTTCACAAAAGTCACACGATACCCGTAGTATCAAAAATAGAGTGACTATCTTTTTAAGTAAACCAAAACAGCTTCCTACCTTCTTTTGAACCAACTTAAGACAAAAGCATGCCTTCCTTTTAAAATCAAGTAACAACATTCTTTTCCAAAAGTCCAAGTTGCCTAATTAAAATGTACTCAAGTCTTTTATTTCCAAAGATTTCATAGTTCATAGTCTTAATCAAATAACGAATCTCTTTTAAAACAATCGAGTAACATATACCTTATGTGTGAGTAGTTATTCTGTTTATAACAATCTTATTAAAGCAAACATGATCTAGAAATGTAATACAATTTTGTCTTATCTTAACTTCTATGCAGATGGAGGTTTCACCGGTTTTAATAATACTTAATTAGTCAATACATTTTCCTTTATTAGCGCTGCAGCGGTTTGTTCGATACTTATTCTCATTTCAAATCAATATAAGGCTTTCATAAACAATTAAGTAAACTGCCTTTTATCTCCTTAAGTCGTTATACCTAACTTCCCATAAAGCTAGTATAACTCTTAAGCTTTTAAAACCAAGTATTACTCTTCTTTCAAAACGATTCTTAATTCTTTTGAAATACTTCAAGATTCTTATTATTTAAAACTCAAGTCAAAAGACATCAAGTAAAACCACGTCGCTTAACACACGACGCCTACCGTACTATATATATTCTTTTAAAATATCATGCTCAAGAGGATAGGAAGAATCACATACCTCCTACGAAATCCACCGCCAAGTCGAATATGTCGCGCGCAGAGTATCAACCTATAATAGTCAAATACGCCTATCAACGCCTAGACTACTCAGAATATTCTAAGGTATGTTCTTATTTCTACTGAAATTTGGGCAAGACTTCCCTACCCACAAACTACTCAAGTCATCAGAATACAATTCCTATGTAAGTACAACTCAATTCTCTTCTTTAATATCCGTCTATATATCTTATACTCAATTCTAAACTTCTACAATATGTAATCTCCAATTACAATAGAAGGATAAGATATTTACCTCGATAAACCCAAAATTATTCAAGTTTAAATGTCGATCCTGAGCAAGGTTTAACTCCTATTCTGTACGCTCCAATTCGCTCCAAGAAACCCTTAGAAGTTCTAAACAACTTCTACCTAATACATCAACCAACCATGAATATTTTTCCTAGGGTTTCGTTTAGTGAATAAGGGAATATAGTAGTATTTCCGGGCTCTTAGTATTAAAATAACTTTGGAATACTACAAGGTATTGGGCTAAGGTATTTTTGGAATATTAACAATACTTGGGGAAGTATTTCTACCATGTGGGGTATTTCACGAGAGACTTCTAGGTGTGGGTTCCGAGGGCTCACAAAGGGAGGGGTGGTTTGGACGAGCTTCAAGAGTGAGGAAGGATTTTAAGACTTAGAATTATTTAAGAGATGAAGAAATCCTTCAACTAAGGGGTATTTATAGGCCTTCAATGGTCAAGATTCAAGAAAGCGTGTGGATTAGATTTGGACAAGTGTTGTGCTGGTCCCACCTTATCTATCTACCCACAAAATATCTAGCCAACATTGACCAAATGTTTAAGGCATTTAACACAAAAAACGTGCTAAGGAACTCCTCCAAACCGTCCACTTCTGGGGTGACACATGTCACCCTCCCATCGTCCCAAATATTTTATCTCTGAAAAATCCGCAAAAATTAAATTATTGAACACGCAAAATTCCTTTACAAGGTTCGAAAATTTTCCGCCTAAAACAATCTTTTTCGTTAGTTGTGCACAATTTCGCCCCTTTGCCTAATTAAGGCTTACACAATCAGACGACGCCCCACATTCATACTGAAAATACGGTATAACATGCGCCCTCGCACTTCTCTCGTGTCCTACTAGCGCCTTCGGCCGCTTGCCATTCTCGGGGTTGCTTTCACGGAGGCATAATCGTAAAAACGAATACGCCGTAGGGTCCAACTTATAACATGTGCTCTAAGGCACGATCTCGTAATGAGAAGAATGGAAACCAATCCTAAATATCCTATAGCCTCCTGATTATTGGTGGTGCACAACACACCGATAATCAAGACTCTACTAGATACGGTCAGACACTTTCCGAGGATTAATCGCCTGATACCACTTTGTCACGACCGACTGGGCCCGCGATCGTGTCTTACCCCGCCACCCTAGTGATACAACATCGTAGAAAATCACGGAAATAAAAACTTACAGATATGAAATAAGAAAACAGATAACCCAAAACGGTTGCCTTATTGCATATATACAGAATTTGAACAGCTATATCCTTTACAACCCCGCCCACAATACTACATGCACTTAAGAATATAACAACAACTATGACGGACAGTGGCCCCGCCATACCCTCAATGTACAAGAACCTACAACTCAGTGGAAACATACCAAAAGATAAGCCTCCGAGAAACGAGCTTCCAATACGCCAATCGTGATCCTATGAACGAGGATCAACAACCGATGCACTTACACGCGCATTTAACGCAGCTCGGCGAGGTCAAGACAACAAGCTACTAAGTATGTGAAATCAAAATATCAGAATGAAATCATGATAGTCTATATAAAACAGAGACATGTATGATAACTAAACTACGCTTCACTACATAAAAGCCATATGTCAAGTCGTGACTCACGCCTCAAAGTCATCCTCACGCCTGGAACTCCTTCCTCACCGCCAGCTTTAGGTATAAATCGTGTGATACGATAACATGTCTCGCCCATCCTACGGGACTCGAGGTGGAATCACATGGTCACATTCCCGCCCATCTCATGGACTCTGTCGGATCGTGATGGAATACATTCCTGGCCCATCTCATGGACTCTGTCAAATCACGTGGAATACATTCCTGGCCCATCCCATGGACTCGGTGTCAAATCGTGGAATACATTCCCTGGCCCATCCCATGGACTCGTGTCAAATCGTGGAATACATTTCCGGCCCATCCCAAGGACTCCTGTCAAATCGCTGTGGAATACATTCCCTGGCCCATCCTACGGACTCCTGTCAAATCGCATGAATACATTCCTGGCCCATCCTACGGACTCTGGTAGAATCGCCATAACATTTAAACTCTCTTTAAGACAGATTAAGATAATACCATACTTTCATTTTAAATCAAAACACTTTCCTTTTAAAATCAAGTAACAACATTCTTTTCCAAAAGTTCAAGTCGCCTAATTTCAAATACTCAAGTCTTTTATTTTCAAAGATGGCATAGTTCATAGTCTTAATCAAATAACGTAATCTCTTTTAAAACAATCGAGTAACATATGCCTTATGTGTGAGTAGTTTTTCTTGCTTATAACAATCTTATTAAAGCAAATGCATGATCTAGAAAATGTAATGTCATTTTGTCTCATCTTAGCTTCTATGCAGATGGAGGTTTCTACTGGTTTTAATATAATTAATTATTTGTCAATACATTTTCCTTTATTAACGCTGAAGTGGTTTGTTCGCTACTTATTCTCATTTCCGAAATCAGTAAAACATTATTCTTTAAAAACCAAGTACTCATTACTCACGAATGAGGTTTCACAACTTTTTAACAAAATTCAAGTCCTTAACATTTCATAAAACGTCATTTATAAGTTAAGTCTCTTATCTTTTAAGATCAAGTCTCTTAACTTCTAAAATCAATAAACCATTCTTTTACCTACATAAAGTCGTTATAACTAACTTCCCATAAAGCTATTATAACACCTTATGTTTTAAACCAACCAAAACTCGTTAGCACACGTACGTCTACCGTACTACATAGTTCACAACAATCATGCTAGAAAAGATAGGAAGAGGTTCACATACCTCGCGACGATTATCGACAATTAGCAAATAGCTCCAAAGTAATGTAACCCTGCTAGCCTTTTCCACCCTTCAAGTAGAATACACTACTCGTAGTATCTCAACCTATAAAGGCCACAAAACGTCTATCAATTTCTCGATCTCTTTGTAGCACAATTCCAAGTACAAGGTTCCTATTCTACGGAAATTTCGCAAAGACCTCCCCTCAACCACATAAATCTCCTCCTCTAACGAGGCCTGCTACCAAACCAACCATCCCAGGGGGGGTTACACGTCTAACCGGACGAGTACAATTCTACTCCACAATAATACTACAAGTCTACTGTAAATACAGTTCAATTCTTATCCATATTCATTCTACATATAGTATACTTCAACTATACATTACTACAACATGTAATTTCCAATTACAATAGGGGGATAAAGACCATTACCTCGATAAGCCCAAAATTATCCAAGTTTATAAGTCGATCCTGAGCAACGCTTAGCTCCTATTCTCAGACGCCCAATCCGCTCCAAGAAACCCTGAAGTTTCTACACAACTTCTACTTAATACTTCAACCAACTATGAAGATTTTCCTAGGTTTCTTTTTGTGACTAAAGGAAATAAAGTAGTATTTTCTGCTCTTACAGAGGTAACTTAGGAAAATT